>JAJHSJ010000013.1:8800729-9100729 GCA_021015155.1 Magnolia officinalis
TTATGTATGTTCACTGTTGAGGGTCAAATATTGCATATCAAACCCCATTTATTGTCTGGATTTACGAACTTATACTGTTTAATGGACCTATTTAATCGTGTTTGTGATGCATGATGTATTTAGGAGCTTGAACTAAAAATGGGTATTAGAAGCATGGTTTTAGCGCTCAAGATTCACCAAGGCAAGAAACGAACTCCATGGGACCAAAATCAATAGATTTACAAGCCAGGGATCCGGGAAGATCAAGTCGTTCATGTTAAAGAGGCCTGAAATTGGCCCAGAATGCAAAATCACGGGGTTCCCGCCATCGGATTGACACGAAACTTCATACATGGGATGTGAACCATAAATTAACCGTACATATTAAATTTCAGTCATTGAAGATCTCTGTAAGTGGGCCAACGGACAGATCAGCCCCTTAAATCCTTAAGTGGGGCCCACTTGATCTCTGAATACTCGTCAATTTTGGACTCAACACCTTAAATGAGCTGAGAAAACGGATGGACGGAGCAGATTTCTTACACTACATCACTGTGGACCCCAAATCGGGTGATGTGTACACAAGCACAGGTGTACCAGCTGTGCATCGGATCGCTTAAACTGGTCAAAACTCGGATTGACCGACCTTTCTTCGCAAGAAAACGGAAATTTCCGTTTTCTTCAGCGATCGCATGGGGAAGCTGCGGTGATCGTTGAGGGCCACCATCATGGATCGAGACTCCGATCTGTACCGTCCATTGCATCTCTAGGGTGGGCGTGACCCTCGCCTAGATGTCCGTTTGATCCCATGCATGTGTACGAACGTAGATCGATGAAAAACGCAGGATGGACGGCTGGGTTAAAACTCAATGGGCCACACTTAACCCGATCCAAAACCAGCCCTCTCTGAACGGATTTTCGTTGGGAATTCATTGGACGAAGTAGATTTCTTCCTTGCTACATTGATTATGGCCCACCGACCTCAACAGCGAAAGGACGCGCGAGCTCTGTTTCGCAACAGAGCTGCGGTCGACTCCTGGTGGGCCACCATCATCACACATCGTGATGATCCAAGCCATTCATTGTAATCAGAGGGTCAAACCGACCACACTCTGACCTATTTCCTGACTTTCTCGGATGACTGAATGAATACGAAGGTTCGACGCAGGTTGGATGGCGCCAAGCAAACTTCGATGAGACACCACAAGTTGGAATCCAAAATCGAGCAAAATTGAATGGTTTCTTATGGGAAAATGAATGGACGGCTTGGATTGTTCAAAAGGCAATGGAAGTGGGCCCCACCGTCAGCGCAGCATAACCGGTTACGCGGGCTCTGTTTACACAGCGTCCGGAGCCAAAACGCTACGGGCCCTTTTTGCAGGCAAGAACAGGATCGATCTATCAATCCTGACCGTCCAAACAGAGTCCATGGGATGACTGACCAAAGCCATGATGATTGAATGGCTTGGATCTTGGGTGAAGGACGTCTGTGGGCCGATTCTCAGTGCCGCGTTGTTGTGTATACACTGTTTCTGCGAACGATTCCACGGCTTTCTGCTGCGAATTGGATTGCACAAATCCACGTCTCAGCCGACCTCCTTCCGCACGGTTTCAAGCTCTCCACAGCACCGACCTTCAGCAGCTATATTAGGAAGAAAAGAGAGTTGAGAAAAGGGATCTGATTCACGGCTAGAGAGAGAGACAGGGAGAGACAGGGAGAGACAAGGAGAGAGAACTTTTCTTTTATGTTTTTTTTTGCTGTTTTTTCTTTCTTGGCTGTTGAGAGATCCAGCCAATCATCGTTGGCTAAACCTCTTAGCTAGGGCTAAGAGGTGAAGCTTGTGGGGGTGACGGGAAATTCTACATGCTGATTTATTCTTGAATTGATGTGATCTTAGTTTTTATTTAAGAAATTATTTTAGTTATTAATGGTTTATTGTGACTGAATTACAGTAAATCTGTGATGGCTTGAGTATTTTCTCTCCTTTTATGTTTTATGACGTCAGGAAGCCCTATTGTTCACCATCGTCTCCTAGGCATGGTTGGATGTCGGTACCCTTCTTAAACTTCATAGCATGTTGATTGGTTGGTAATTAGTTTAATTCTATTATTTACTTTGTCTCCTTGGCATGGTTTGGTGATGGAATCCATTCTAATTCATATCCCTTTCATCTCTTGAAAACTATATCAACGTCAGTTCAGTTTAATTTCCATGATTCTTGAAGCATGCATGAGATCTCCTTGAACTCTACAAGTGGATCCTCCGAATCCCTAGTTTCCTATTTCTGAATTCCTTAAGTTTTAAATTAATATTTCACCATTATTCATCAAAACTCATTTGATTTAGATTACGTCTTCTCCTAATTCTAGTTCTAGTGAATTTCAGATCACGTACAGGTTTCAGTCCCTGTGGATTCGACCTCGGTCTTACCGAGTTTTATTACTACATCACAACCCTATACTTGGGGAGTGAACAACCATGTTTGGACGCCTCTGCTTGAACCTAGGGTACCAAACTTACCAGTGAAATCCCTTTAACTATGGTACCTCGATCCACTAAGACTCATGAGCCGGGCATGGTGGTATGGGACACCGTGGTCGAGCTGTCGGCCTATGCTGGGGCCACGTGCCTCCCCGTAGTGTCCATTGAGCAACCAGACTCGTGAGCCGATTATGGGGGTATGGGACACTATATTCGAGTTGTCGGCCTACACTGATTGGTGACAAGCCCTTTGTAGTGACCTCGAGCATACTCTAAATTTGCGGTGAGACGACGAGTTTTGCCGCAGTGTATAGAGTATAAACTAGGCCTATATCAATTTAGTGATGAACCGTTAAAAAGGTGATGGGGGAGTGGTGTAACAATTGCGCGTAACAGCCCTGGCAGCCTTTGCAGCGCCCTAGAACCACACTATCGTATGAGATTATCTAGGTTTGACGACCCTAGAATGGATCATGTTTGGGAATGATACAAGGGAGGTACCTTAGTTTCCCAATCCTGCTGTTTGAAATGGACTAATAACAACTCGGTAATCATGCTCATCATCGCACTGCATGTGCCTGAAAGATGTGGAGCACTGAGGAATGTAAGCGTGCCGCGAACGTAAGATGGTGTCGCATGAGAGAGTATGTCGGTGAGGGCATGCATCATGACTGCATTCATACTTGCATTAATAAGAGTAGTTAGGAGTGTTTGATTGTACTGCTTTATCATTACTGCTTGACTGAATTGATAACATGTTAACCTATGCTTTATTGTTCCACTGAGTTGATCACTCACTCCCACGTTACGGGACGGTGCTTGCAACACCAACCAGACTGTCTTAGCTGTAGGTGATGGCGATGCTTGTAAGGCGAAGCCGGACCTTTGCATTGACTATGATGCTTGCTCGTATTGACTATTTTCTGGCAGCTTCACGTGAGCCGTGTCTTGATTGACGGGGTTACAGGGATGTTGACTAGATGACCTTATACATTTTGGTACATTTTGGAGTTGTACTTATAATTATTTAACCTGGTAACATTATCACACTCTGGAGACTCACCACGGTTTATATATTTTATATATCTATCATAGTCTTCCGCTTGCAAATTTAACTGTCTCTGGAGTATGATATGTTGTTTTGGTATAATCTCATTCATGTTTCAATGCTCTCATCATAATCATCATTATCTATGTTGCATAAGTGATGCGTTGGAACTCGGGAGCTGAGCTTTGCTCAACCCCCGATTTTCAGGGCGTTACAAGATGGTATCAGAGCATGATTTAGATTAAACCGGACCTGGGTTATGGTAACACGATGCACTCTGACGCACTCTGAATCAGGAAGGGGGCGATAAAACCTAGAAACCATTTTCGAATCCCAAGTTTCGCCGACAGGTGAGACTATACGGTAATTTAGTCTACAACGTATCTTTGTTCACGTGAAACGACCTAAGTCGCCCGTCAGTCGACGGGTTTGAGTCGTTCCCTAGAAACGAATGCCCTTGGGTTGTGAGTCAACCACAAAACTTTACACTTCATCTCAAAGCCTAGAACCCCTTTTTATCCAATTCCTTCAAAATCTCTCCTTGCACCACTTCATTCTTTAATTTTTTCTAAATCCTTTCATACCAGATATAAATTCTAACGTATAAATGATGAAGAATAATACTTAAACAAAAAGTTACTATAATTAGTAAATATATATATATATATTGGACTTCTGACCATTCAAACTTTAGAATCTAACCAAATAAATGGGTTAGTTGGATATTTAGCTCCTCCTACCCCAAAATCATATGCCACACACGTCGCATAAACTCATTCCGGTTTACAAATTGGCCCCGAAAATGCCTCAAATGGAGTCGGGGGCCACACTATGAAATCCGGGGGGACCCAGGACAGACCCGAGGTACCATTGGCACGTTGGGAGGGTGGTGAACACCGCCCGACCACGGAGGCACCGCGGCTGGTCCGGTGGACCACGGCGGAACAGCGGTCAGGTTGGGCTGGGCTGGTCGGGTCGGTGCTGGTCAGGGTCGGCCCGACCCCTAGTTACTTGTGGTGCCTACCAAATTTTGTGGGGACCCCTGTTTTTGCTCCATTTTGCCCCCTCCCTCTCAAAGCACCTCCAAGCTCTCATTTCTCTTTAAACTTGCTGTCCTCTCTCTCAAATCTGCCTCCCCCATCGTCTGATCTATCATTTTCGGCCACAACCCACCCATATCCATCGTTCACACCAGCCATCTCTACCTCCCTACCCTCTCCATTCACTCTCATTTGGGCTCTTATATGCCCCATTTGGAGCTCAAAAAACGTGTAAGCTCCCTAATCCATCCTACATTTCCATTTTTCATCTTCAATCACTGTCTTTTGGCCCTTCACAATCCCTATTGAGGTTCAAACTCGTGGAGAACCAAAAACTCCAGCCCCCGTTTCCCCTTATCCTCATTTTCCATGGCTCTATCCGAGCTTGTACGGCCATTTTCTTGGAGGCCTAATCATCCATACTGTTGTCTTGTAGTTTGCATGGGTTACCGTCCTTGAATGTTTTTGTTTTCATGTTGATGGGTGTAGTAGTTGGTAGAATGTTTTAGATGTTTGAGGACGTTTAGGGCCCGTTCGGCCAATTGCATTAGGTGAGTTAGGTGAATAGAATTGTATAAGTAACAATAAATGTATGTGTAAGGTATGGCCCCTAGATTGGGTGTATCCCATGTTTTCCAATGCCATGTTTGAAATGTATGCAATAAAAAGTATATCCCGGGTTTTCCTATTACACTTACAAATTCCTCATCCTGAGATTTGGAACTCCCATCTCACGCTTTCCCACACAAGACTCATTTTCCAAAGCCTATAAAATTAATCCCCACCCACCCTCCTACCAACCATGCCACTCCCAATCCCGAGGAGGGATTAGCAATGCAAGCCCATTAAATACAATTTAAGACCACTGGCCAAATAGGCCCTTGGAGTTTTGGACCTAGAGTGGTGCTCTTAGATTTCGACAGACCTGACCGTATAGGAAATCCAACAAATTTATAATGTGAACCTTAGGACTCTCTTAGTGGAATGAGCATATGTGAAATGTTCGAGCGTCAAGTACAACAATTCAGTTCCAATTAGACAACTTTGACCCTAAGTGATAAAACCCTTCCTGTATTAGAAATGATGTGAAATCATCTAGTGTATAGGCATAGACTTTGGACTACACCTATGGATTTTCACTACTCCTAAATTAAGACTAGACTACCGGTTACATTAGAGAATGTCAGAGACCGATAGATGTAGCCAGGTCAAATCAATACACCTCTTTAATCTGGGTGGCACAGCGAAAGCGTGATGAACCCTTGCCCCACTGGCCCAGGATCGAATGGAGTTGATCTAGACTATACGTAAAGACAGGTCACTAAATAGGATGAGCTACCGTATCTCGGACATAGAATAAGACGAGGATTTTCTTAGACCAAGACCTAAAGGGCAACCCGAGAAATAGGACATTTGAACCTTTCTGTGATGGGCATTCCCTAAGTTTTTAGAGTGATCGGTCTACGGAGTTACTGAAATATACAACTGTGAAGCAGTCGTGGCTTGACCCAATTCTCAATCCTAGGCGACTACCAATGAACTCACTGCTTGGCCGAGCAGAAGACCAAGATTCGGAAGGGATACGATGAGCTTTCTACCCTGGCCCGGTAGATGATCAATGTATCGGGATCAAGCCCACTATAACCGTCTCTCGTGTTGGTCAAATATTGAAAATAGCTATCTTACTCTAAATTGTTGGGAATCGTCATCAAGACTCCAAATAGGTAAAGAAATAAATTGTAGAAAACCATCAAGATATGGGAAATGGATAAAGAAATAAATTTTAAGGGAGTAGACTAAAATGAACCAGGCTAGTATATACCCTACGCAATAAAACTTAGGCAAAGAAATAATTAAATTTTTCCTTATTACCCTTAGGCAATTTCGGGGACGAAATTTTGTTTTAAGGGGGGTAGATTGTAACATCCCAGATTTTTGTCAACCTGGAATTAGACGTCCTTAGGCAATGGGTCGATCCTAACACCTTATTAACTTGTCAGAACTCAATCCCAAAGTCTAAAACCGCTTTTGAACCCATTTCCTTCACAAATCCCACCCTTCACCACCTTGTTCTTTCAATTTTTCTAAGTACTTTCACCCTAGACACTATCGCAAACTAGTTAAGTATTATAACTTGGATCCCTTTATATACAAACTACAAAGGCCCAAGTACTACCTCAGACAGAAATTACTCAGGACTAAATCCTTTAGAAATTAGGCGAGAATTAGTCAGTGTTAGACTAGAGTACCTGTGAAATTAGCACCAATCACTTTAAATACGATCTGCAAGACCCAAAACTTGTAGAACCATTGACGCTACATTACCCTAAAATCTAGGATCAATCTCATTATCCGGCTGCTCTCGGGAGCATCTCGAAACTCCGTATCAGATCTGGACCGCATGTCGGAAGTCCGATTAACACGAAGTTAAGGAATTAGGACCGCCTTGCTGGGCTTGGCAACCATCTCGGAAATCAAATCCAAATAGTGTCTAAGTGCAATTCGCTTGAGTCCGGAGCAAGGAGTGTGAGAAACACGAAAATAATTCCAAAATAAATAAGGATTTATGAAATCTGGCATGTGACGCTTACAGGTCAGTATTAAGTAACCAGACAGTCAGAATCAGACCAAATTACACCCTCGGATCAGGAATATTTCCCCAAACATATTCATGTGCTCGGAATCTCTAATCGAGATCCACTGACCGTTGAACTAAAACTGGTCCACCATTTGTGATCTGGAATCCCGACTTAAACGAAAACTTAACTCCACCTAGATCCAGAGTCTGTGAGCTTAAGTCCGACCTTTGGCTTAAGGAGGCCCGCCAGAAGTGCTCCGTTGAGCTGGAACAGGCTCACTTTGGATATAACCTAAGTAAACCTTGACCTGAAGTCTATTTGGTGAGGTTTTAGGCTATATAAGGACGTTAAAACCCTCTCATTCAGCCATACGAATTTGAGAAAACCCTAGGAGAGAAAGAGATAAAAGAGAGAGAAAGTGTGGGAGATGTGGGAGGATCTCCCTGATGCTCTACCCTGCTGCTATCCATACTTAACCACCTCGTTCTAATCGCTTTCACGGCGATTCCGGCATCATTTCTAGGTAACCCTAACCCTAACCCGTTTTAGGATTTTGATAGTTGTAGGTTATGAAATATCTAACCTATTTCATTCTATAGGTTACCAAACTGCCGAATACGAAAGCTTAGCAAACCTATCGGATTCGTTACGATTCTACAACAAAAGGTGCGGACTTTAGGTGTATAGGTTATGGTTTTCAACGCTTTCAATGTCGGATAATGATAGATTCATGATCTGCATGCAATTGCACATGTACAAAGTGCTGTCCTTTTCGTTTTTCGGTTATACGTTAACTATGTTGAATATACTGTATTCTCCGTATTTGTAGAAATACCGTATACATACAAATTTTGAAAGTATATTAGCCATGATTAATTACTGTATGAATATGCTATATATATGTATAATACTCACTCGGCGAAAGGATTCGCCCTAATACATGTTTTTGCTAATATACATTATGTATGTAAAAAAGGTGTATTCTAAGTGTTTGTGAAAATGACCGAATGAATATAGAATTCTCATTCGTGCTCGCCATGACTAATTGTCATGGATATATGATTGTTGTATTGGCGATACCCCTTTGACGAAAGGATTTGTCCTAAATCATGCCACGGCCAATATACACTATATATACTAAAATGTGTAGCCCAAGTGTTTGTGGAAATGGCTGAATGAACATAGAACTTAGATTCCTGCTTGCCATGACTATCCGTCGTGGGTGCACGCGTGTTATAATTGGGGCAACTCCCTAGTGAAAGGATTTGGCCTTATACATATGTGATCACCATACATCATGTATGTTGATGTATGTAGTTTAAAGTGTTTGTTGAAATGTCTGAATGAGTAGTAGTTAGTAAATTGTAATGTATAAGGGTGTTGAGATAGGATTCTCAGCTACCTTAGAGATGTATATGATTTCTTTCATGTTGTTTGTTTAATTTAACCGCTTACTTATGAAATATAGGTGTTTGTATTTCCTATTTATATTATGCTTTATTACATGTTTTATGACATGCTTGTCAACATGCTTGAATTACTTTGTTTATTCTACTATACTCTACATGCTTCTAGTCATGGATTGATTGTGTTTGGGGTTATGATTATAGGCTGGGCAATCGGTAACGGGATTGAATTCGTGGCTGAGATTCATTTGCCACGAGAGATGTGTTCGACGAACCCGAGTCATACTTCGGTTGGCGATAGTGGTTGGCCACATGAAGTGCTTATGTGCTTCATATCGTTCAACTTGTTGTGCGCTCAAGCTAGCCGAGCTCATCAAGCAACCCGATCTGTCTTATGTATGTTCACCATGTTTGGACGCCTCTGCTTGAACCTAGGGTACCAAACTTACCAATGAAATCCTTTTAACCATGGTACATCGATCCGCTAAGACTCATGAGTCAGGTATGGTGGTATGGGACATCGTGGTCGAGCTGTCGGCATACGCTGGGGCCACGTGCGACCCCATATTGTCCATTGAGCAACCAGACTCGTGAGCCGATTATGATGGTATGGGACACTATATTCGAGCTGTCGGCCTACACTGATTGGTGACAAGCCCTTTGTAGTGACCTCGAGCATACTCTAAATTTGCGGTGAGACGACGAGTTTTGCCACAGTGTATAGAGTATGAACTAGGCTTATATCAATTTAGTGATGAACCGTTAAAAAGGTGATGGGGGAGTGGTGTAACAATTGCGTGAAACAGCCCTGACACCCTTTGTAGCGCCTTAGAACCACACTATCGTATGAGATTATCTAGGTTTGACGACCCTAGAGTGGATCAT
Source organism: Magnolia officinalis (assembly GCA_021015155.1). Classification (NCBI taxonomy): domain Eukaryota; kingdom Viridiplantae; phylum Streptophyta; class Magnoliopsida; order Magnoliales; family Magnoliaceae; genus Magnolia; species Magnolia officinalis. The sequence goes on from JAJHSJ010000013.1 coordinate 8,810,149, forward strand.
GTTTGAGAATGATACAAGGAAGGTACCTTAGTTTCCCAATCCTGCTGTTTGAAATGGACTAATAACAACTCGGTAATCATGCTCATCATCGCACTGCATGTGCCTGAAAGATGTGGAGCACTGAGGAATGAAAGCATGCCGCGAACGTAAGATGGTGTCGCATGAGGAGTATGTCGGTGAGGGCATGCATCATGACTGCATTCATACTTGCATTAATAAGAGTAGTTAGGAGTGTTTGATTGTACTACTTTATCATTACTGCTTGACTAAATTGATAACATGTTAACCTATGCTTTATTGTTCCACTGAGTTGATCACTCACTCCCACGTTACGGGACGGTGCTTGCAACACCAACCAGACTGTATTAGCTGCAGGTTATGGCGATGCTTGTGAGGCAGAGCCGGACCTTTGCATTGACTATGATGCTTGCTCGTATTGACTGTTTTCTGACGGCTTCATGTGAGCCGTGTCTTGATTGACGGGGTTACAGGGATGTCGACTAGATGACCTTACACATTTTGGTACATTTTGGAGTTGTACTTGTAATTATTTAACCTGGTAACATTATCACACTCTGGAGACTCACCACAGTTTATATATTTTATATATCTATCATAGTCTTCCGCTTGCAAATTTAACTGTGTCTGGAGTATGATATGTTGTTTTGGTATAATCTCATTCATGTTTCAATGCTCTCATCATAATCATCATTATCTGTGTTGCATAAGTGATGCGTTGGAACTCGGGAGCTGAGCTTTGCTCGACCCCAGATTTTCAGGGCGTTACATCTTAGTAATTAAATATTCATCAAACTTGATTTAAAACATATCAATGATTAAAACTCATAGTTTAACGGTAAAAAATTATTGATTAAACCATAAAAAATATAGAGTTGTTGGCCAACTTTTAAAACATTTGATGGATGATTCAAGCATTACGATCAGTCCACTTATCTTGATCCATAGCTCAAGTGGTAGACGGAGTGAAAGATACCTTGTTTCAACAATGAGGTCTTGGTATCGATCCCTAGTGGGGGTGACTAATGGTGAAGTGTGAACTGACAATGGGATGTACTAACAGGCTAACAAAAAAAAAAAGATCAGTCCACTTCCATGAGTTCTCGGTGAACCAAGTGGATCCATATTGGAGTATGGAGTCTTAATGGATAAGATGAAGATACCCAATGTCACCTATGTATAGAGGTGTACATGAGTTGATCTGAGTCGAGCTTGGCATAACTCGACTCAGCTCAGCCACTAGCTAACCTCGGCTCGGCTCGGCTAGGTCCTCGAGCCTGACTGGTCAGCTCGGCTCGGTTCGGTCAGCAGCTTAGGCCAATTCAAGCCGAGTTCGAGCCAAGATCAAGCCGAGTTCACCTGTGCAGCATTTTCACAACACATGAATTGCACATTCAAATTCTCACTGTATGTAAAATACCAGCAGCGGTTTTACAAGTATTTCGTCAAACACCTTGTAGACAATATCAAAATCAAGAAAAAAAAAGAGTATTTGTTTGATGAAACATACTTTCTTTGCCATCAACCGACACTTCGTTGAGTCATTCATCAAACACTTGGTGGGCAACATTAATATTGTAACGCCCAGGAAATCGGGGGCCATGCATACACTGAGCTCCCGAGTTCTCGGGGTCACTGATAACTGATTTTCATTAATCTACATTTAATTTGATTTAAATGCGCAGCCTGAAATTTTCCTGGAACATGAAGCACAACCACACAAGTCTACTGAAATGAAAAGATTAAATATATATATATATATAGGTTCAAAAGAATGTAAATGGGTCGCACAAGGCGTCGCACAAGGCGTCGCCAAACAAAATCACAAAAAGAATGTTATGTCCAAAAAGAATATAAGACTGAGTCCACGACTCAGCGATTTAAATTCCATCCATCAAGCCGATGGAGAGCCGCCCATTAACTGAAAGTAGGATAGCTCATCCTCCTCGTCGTCAAGGCTCGCGCCATCAAGCTCCTCGAACTCATCGCTACCTGTAGCTATTGAAGAGTCTGGTTAGTGTTTTACAATATCGTCCCAGAGTGTGAGTGAGTGATCAACTCAGTGGGTGCTATTAGTCTTAAGTTGTAACAAGCATCAATTATATTATGAATTTAATGAAAAGTAATCATTCACAAACACCTGACTAATCTTATTAATGCACATGCATGACGGATGATGTGATGCATGCCCTCTCTACAACAATCCCTCGAGTGACTCCATCTAACGATCGCGTATGACCAACACTCCCTCAAAGCAACCTCAAGTGCCGAGTCGTCACCCTAACTAGTGCGATGCAATGCGATCGTGTTAGTCGAGTTCTTAGTTAAGTCCATTCATCCAGCAGGTAAGGAAATCTGATACACTCCACGAATAAATACCCTTAACTGGTTGCGAGGCTAAGACCCCCCAACGTGTAAGGCCAAGACCCCACGATCCTTGATCCCGTCGAGTTCCTCATCCCCGACTTTAAGCACATGTGGTATGCTGAGAAAAAGGGATCGCTCGCGGTCACTACGGGGAGACGCGTCACCCCAGCGTAGGCCGACAGCTCGGAAACAGTGTCTCATTCCACCATGCCCAGCTCACGAGGCGGTGGATCGGTTTCAATTGGTTATCGATGGGCTACAACGGTTGTAGGGTGTTTCAGGTTCCATACATCTGTGAACAATCAAGGTTAACAAGCAAGATTGGTCAGTAAATAGACTATACCGCACAAGTTCAAGCAAGCACGCCACAGACGACATCGGGTACGGGCGACCCATGTAGTATAACTATTGTCACCCATTCGCACTCGCCCAAACCCATGGGTTTAGCCCCAGGGTAGTCCTACCAACGGGACCACCCCCACTCTCCTCATTTCCTAACCAACCCAAGGGTTGATAATCATCTATAACATGTTAAACATCAGCGTTATCAACTAGCATAGGCAATACCATGCATCCATATTTATCACACACAATTTAGATTTTTCTACAAGCAAGCTAACAACGTTATGAACAAGGTGCATGTGCGTTGTATGGATTAGTGAGGAAGTTAAGCACTTCCTATATCTCGTCGAACCAAAATGCACAAGAGTTAATGAATCATACATGTTATAAAGCAACACCATATAAGAAAATCATACAAGACATGAACATGAAATCATCCATTGTAACCGAGCATGTGAGAGGCACGAACAACATCATATGAGCTAAACAAACACACAATCCCATACAATCCCAAACAAACATCCAAATCCTAATTTTCTCTAGATTCTTCAAATACATCATCCAAGCAACAAAAATCATTAAACTCATGGTACAATTGGTGTTAGGCCACCTAAGGATAATAGTCCGCACCTATGGATCATTAGAGGCTTGAAAAACGACCTAGGAATGTGGATCTTTGGGGTCGAACGGCCGGAATCCCTAAAGCAACCATTTGCATGTTAGAGTTCCAAGCAAATCCTTTCTCAACTCAAGGTTTTCAAGAAAAGGGACGAGGGTCTTTACCTAGACGATCAAAGGAGCGAATGTGCGGTAGTGGTAGAGGGTTTTCTTCTTGGAGAAGAGGTAGGGAGATGCAAGATCAGTTTCCTTGGGCCCCACCTCTCGATCTAGGGTCCACCTTTGCTCTTCTTCTCTCTCACCCTCTTCTCTCTTTACTCTCTTACTCTCTCTTTACTCCTTGGTGGTTGTAGGAAAGGAGGGAGTTATGAGAGAGCTAGGGTTTATTTCCTAGACTTGGGTCTTTTGGCCTTAAGTTTCCACAAATTTCCAAAATAGCCCTCTAGCACTCGTCATTAGTGTTGGAGCGGCCCTAACACCTCTCTGGCCACCAAATTTGGTGTGTAGGTGACTTATGGCCCGATGAGAGACCGTGAAAAGTTTGGAAACAAACGGATGAGCGAATATAGGGTTTGATCATACGGTTCCTATCTTTAAATGGTCATGTGGGGTCCATTCCAGTGATTGGAGCGGTTCTGGTGGCCCTCTGGCCATGAAACTTACGGGATAGGTGATCCATGGCCCGATGAAGGGCCATGCAAAATTTAAGAATGATCGGATATGGGGTTTGGTAGTACGGGTCTGATCTGCGATCAACGGTCACCTTTCACGATCGGGTCCCAGATTTTGTGGATGGGTGTAGAAAAATACATTAAACCTCCACCGTAAATTTACAAGAAGTACGACAGTTGAAATGACTTATATCTCAGTTTCAATTAAGAGTGTCAGATTCTGAGACTAGTGGGCTAGGGTGAGCCACTTTACAAGTGCCGCTGGGACGGTATAGATAATTGACTTTTGGACGTTTACTGGGTCCGTGGTCCGCGATGGACCACAAGCCCAATAAGATCTGTACTTCCCTAAATTTTTATAATTTTCTGACATTCCCACGTCGCGGTATAGCCCGCACAGGTAGAGGTGGGCATCGAGCCGAGTCAAGTCGAGGTGGGCCAAGCTTAGCTTGGCTTGTCCATGATGTACTCGAGTTCAAGCTCGAGCTCGAGCTTGGCCTTGAGCTCAACATTGAAGCTTGGCTTGTTTTGCCAAAGCTGTCAAGTCGAGTTCAAGTCGAGCTAGTGGTTCGAGTCGAGTCGAGTTGAGCTCGAGCTTGTTAGGTGAGAGAGTAATGGATTCTGTTCTTGATCCTCCTCACCTAATGAAAAAACCAAACAAAGCTTCGAATCGGATGAGGAAACCTGTAAGAACCGATCTGTTCTTGATCTTCTTCCACCAGCAAAAATCCAAGTATTAGAAAAGAAACAGAGTAGAACACAGATCAGAAATCCAAGTAAAGAGCTCTAGCCAATTAGATCATTGGATTTCCTTGAAGCTCTAACAAATCTGAGAAGAACCCATCTCCAATTTCTTAGGTTTCTCGCCTAAGAAGTAGATCTCAAGAGATTGAAATCATACTATTGTGGAACTGAAATGAAAACTGGTGGTGGTGGTGGTGGTGGTCGGGGCGGGCGCGCGGCTGGCAGTGGGCAGAGAAAGAGAAGAAAGGGAAAGGGAAGGGGGTACGTGCGGTCGGGTAAAGACTCTAGGGTTTGTTTTTTTTTTTTTAAGTTTAAACTTAAAACTTATATTAATAATATATATATATAATATTTAATATATTTATTAACCGAGCCGAGTCGAGCTCAAGTTCGAGCTTCGAGTCGAGTCGAGTTCGAGTCAAGTCGAGTTCAAATGCCCCCTGGTCGAACTTGGCTTGAACTCAACTCGAGCTTCAAATAATTAGCTTGCCTCGGCTAGAATAAGTCATTCAAGCCGAGTCAATCCGAGCTGACTCGAGCCGAGTCGAGCGAGCTTTTTGAGCTAGCTTGACTCATGAACAGCCCTACGCACGGGCTGTTGCTTAGTGTAAACGACCATCTAGCTTGGTGGCCCGCAGTAGGTCCTATCATGACCCGTCTGGTCCACTTTGTTGGCTAATCCTTGATCAATTTACTTGGGGAACATCACCATTAGTAGTTTAAACGAATAGTCCTGCGGCAAATCTTACGTGGACCCCAGGACACTGTGACGGTTGGACGGGACGTTACAAATATAAAAGTAACTAAGTCACCGAATTGGTTCGATCCGAGTTTGATTCAAGTTGGGTTTGATCCAAGTTGAGTCGAGCTCGAGCAAGCTCGAAATCGGTTCGAAATTTTTTCGAGCTCAAAAAATCAGCTTGACTCAGCCCGAACCGAGTCAAATCAAGCTTTTTCGAGTCGAGTCAAGTGAGCTAACCGAGCTAACTAGGTTCATGTACAACCCTACCTATGTATGAATATGAAAGGAAAACCTAATTATAAAGAGCCTCCTATTTTTGGGAGCTGGTTTTTAGGGCATTCAACACACAATCCTCAGTGCTCTATTGAGTTGGATGGTTAAAATGAAAAACAATTAATATTTAAATCCATAAAATGGCCTGTTGAAATGAAATTTAACGGATCTTTAAGTCCAACAAATAAATGTCCATTAATTTGAGGGTGACTCATCCTTGCCCCGTGCCGAGGCCGATTGTGCAGCCAGTAAGTGGGGGTTACCTTAATGTACGTGTCATTATCCATACTTTTCATCTATGTTTTTAGCTCATTTGGAGCATGAACCCAAAATTAAAGCACATCGAAAGTTCAAGTGGACCACACCACAGAAAAAAATGGGGATAACGATGCCCACCGTTGAAACCTTCCTAGGGCCTACAGTGATGTTCGTTTGTCATCCATGTTGGGGATTTTTGGCTTGCGGAATCACATAGATCTAGATCTAGGATAGCAATCCAATGGCACCAAGCACCCACACAAGAAAAGAAAACACATAGATTTAACGTGGAAAACTCTTGCGGGAAAAAAACACGGCACAAAGCGACAGATCACCACTATGAAAGCATCAATTACAAAGAGAAAAGACTTACCCGATTCGAACAACCTCGAATCTCACCCTTGCTACACCCTTTGATAACCCTAGAACCCTTTAGAATACCTTTAGGAAGTCTTGGAATAATATTAGAATAGCCCTAGGGACCCCAAATTATAGTTTTGGCAACTTCCCTTTCGTATCCCAGTTGCGAAAGGACTTGCGTCACAAAATCCGCGAAACTCTTTTTGCATCCCAGTTACGAAAGGACTTGCAACACGAAATCCGCAAAACTCCTTTCCGCATCCCAGTTGCAAAAGGACTCAGATTTAAGACATCTCGCAACAATCCAACCTGTTGGTCACACAGACATGAATGAAGGGAAAACATAAATAGCAGCTTGATCCAAAAATTCTGTGGTCCCTGATGAGTTTTCAATGGTAAGCGTTCAATTACCACATTTTCTGTTGTGTGGTACACTTGAGCTTTGGATATGCTTAAATTATGGCCTTATGCCTTAAAATGAGCTGAAAAAACGGATGGACAGCGTGGATGAAACATATACATCACAATGGGCCCCACAGAGTTTGCTCACCACGCTTTTGGGTAGTGAGTTACTTACATAATCCGTGTCCTATCACGTGTAGTACTCATGTACTGGTATGAGACGGTCCAAAGGGTTGGTAACATGGTGGACGGAGCATACCTTTAAAATCACACTGATAAAAAAATCCTAACCGTCCATGGATCTCGAAAGGATGGTTAAAAACAGTGAATGATTCAAAATTCAAGGGCTAAATCAAATTGTTACCGACCGTAAATTTTCGGTTATACTCCATCCACAATCACGATCTGGATTGTGATTCACTAAATGTACGGTTGGGGAGTCACCACCATTTTTAAAGTGGTGATGAACTACCATGGTAGTATAATCCTAATCTGAGAATAGGATTGCCCAATCAGTTTCCTAGTCAACTTCTTTTGACGGATTGGATTTAGGTACACATAAGCTACCGTACAATGGCGGCATGCAACAGTATGGATCGTCAAATGCTGGTTTATACTTTGATGGTGGAAGACTAGGGTGCGAGTTAACCATCAATTACCAGGACGCGGTTTGGCTAGTGACGCCGCCACTAGCTAGTGGTCGGTGCCATGTGGACTCCACCATGATGTATGTGTTTTATCCACGCCGTCCATCCATTTTGAAAGATAATTTTAGGGCTTGATCCCAAAAATGAGGTAGATCTAAATCTCAAGTGGACCACACCATTGGAAAACAGTAGTGATTGAATGTCCACCATTAAAAACCTCCTATGGCCCACTGTAATGGTTATTTGACATTTAACCTGTTGATTAGGTCATAAAGACTTGGATGAAGGGAATATATATATATATATATATATATATATATATATATATATATATATATATCAGCTTGATCCAAAACTTTTGTGGACCATAAGAAGTTTTTAAAGGTGGGCGTTCAATCAACACTATGCAGTCTACTTGAGATTTGGATCAACCTCATTTTTGGGCTCATACCATAAAGTAATATAGAAGAATGGGTGCGTTCAATCAACCCTATGCAGTCTACTGGAGATTTGGATCAACCTCATTTTTGGGCTCATACCATAAAGTAATATAGAAGAATGGGTGGACGGAATGGATGAAACACATACAACATTGTGGGGCCCATAGAGCACCGACCACTAGCATTGGCCAGTGGCAGTGGAGTAGCCAATCCCTTTCCCAATTATCAAGTCCTGGTGTCTTATCTACCGTACAGATTGTACACGTGTATGGCCATCCGCAACACCCAAACTGTTGGCCCCCTCATGATGAATAAATTTGATCGAATAATGTGAACAATCTTATGTTCACTAATTGGACGTCGATCTGGTCCTTACTCTTGCTCGGTAGACTCTTAGGGCCTGTTTGGCCGGGCAAATCCCATGGGATTAGGAGGGATGGGATAGATTTTAAGGTAACGATGGTAGTGTTAGTGGATTGGTTTAAGATTCATGGGATTGATATATCCCAGGACATCTTCACTGGGTCTGTTTGGCATGCCCGGCATATCCCAGGATTTTACCTTCCAATCCGTCCAACCAAGGGATGGGATCAATTTTAAGATAATGATCGTGATGTCGGTGGATTGTTTTAAGATCCATGGGATTGTTTATATCCCAGGACAGGTTCACCGTGTTTGTTTGGCTCGTCATGGATATCCCGGGATATCGCGATCCCATCCCTCCTAATAACGTGGGATCGGTCCGGCCAAGTAGGCCCTTAGGAGTTGGTCAAGGGTTCGAGGAATCATAGGTGGTGAAATCCCACTACGGCGTGAGTGTGTGGCAGTGTGTGCGTGTGTTTGGAAAAAAAAAAGGCAATATAAACTTGGATGAAAAAAAATTGGATGTCGATCATTTTATTTTTTTAATCCTCTATAAATGTCCACCAATTGGATGATTAGGATTGCTTGATCAATGTGTTTCGGCATACCCTATGAATTGGACGGCTGGTGTTTGAATGCGAAGGTGTATAGCGTACAACTATTTAAAATGGTGGTGAACTAGCAAGTAGAGTTGAGTATTCGTATCCGTATCCTAAGTGGGTATTAGACAAAAAATGAAATGGACGGCTACAGTGAAACAAAGATTACAGTCGACATGATTTTCAGTCGCTGAAAAAAACGGTTTTCCCCGCCATTTCCGGTACTACTTCGTCACTCGTTGGTCAGGCTTTCCAGGGCACACGCACCCTTCCCACAGGAAGCGGATTGGCTGGTGTACCACACACCACCAACGTAGCTGCTGTGGGTACGTGTCGTGCGAAGACGAGCGCTGACGCTCCTCAGCTCCTAGTTGTACGAACGGTTAAAATGAGATCATGGCCACAGTGATGTATTTCTTATATTCACACTGTTCATCCATTTGTAGAGTTCATTTTAAATCTTTATATAAAAAATGAATCATATCTAAAGCTCAAGTGGACCACATCATAATAGCAGTAAGACAATGATTCTCATCCTTAAAACGTTTCTAATGCCCAACCTAACATTTATTTTCCATCCAATCTTTTAATAATGTCACACAAACCTTAATGAAGAGAAAAAATAAATATCATATTAATCTAAAATTTATGTGACCCCAGGTGGATTTCAATGGTAGAAGCTCAATCCCCTACTTATTTTTACGGTGTGGTCCACTTGATTTTTGGATCTATCTTATTTTATTTTCTTTAGGGTCAAGCCTTACCAAGAGCTCGCCAAGTGGACCGATGGTTTGGATATAACTCATAACTCATGATGGGACCCACGGAAGTTGGTGACGTCAACATACCAGCCAGGTCGGTGGTGTGTGGTACGCCAGCCAATCCGCATCCCTTTCCACACGCTCTTTTAACGTAACGCACGTGGCAACCTGCCAGCCGTGTAGAACGTGTCGCAGTGCATTTGGTGTCCCCTATGAAGGGAGCAGATTAAGTGCGTCTCTGAACGTAGGGCCAACCTTGATGTATTTATTATATATCCACGCCGTTAATCCGGTTTTCTAGCTTATTTCAGTTCATGAACTCAAAAATGAAGTAGATCCAAATCTCATGTGAACCACGCCACAGAAAGCTGTGATAATTGACCATTAGAAACTTCTTCTGAGCCATAAAAAGCTTTAGATCAAGATGATATTTGTTTTTCCCTTCATCCACGTCTGTATGACCTCATCAACTGGTTTGATTGAAAATAAAAATTATCGGTGGGCATTAAAATAGGTTATAGGAAGTTTTTAATGGTGGCCGTTCAATCACCACTATTTACCATGGTGTTTTCCACCTGGAATTTGGATCTGCTTCATTTTTTTAGTATCACGACTTTAAATGATCTACGAAAAGGATGGGCGGCATGGATGTATAATACATCCATCAAAGTGGGGCCCCGTTCAGAGCCGTACTGTGTTGGGTGAGGTCGGGGCCGCACCTAATATGCTCTCCGCCACAAGACAGTTCGCGTCATGTGCAACCTTCTATGATGCCCGGTTCCATGTTCCCTGTTCGCATGGTACGTGAAACACAGGATCAGGACCGTCCACACAGTAAATATGGTCCATGCGTCATAACCCACATTAGATCCAATCGTTTTATTGCTCTTCCGGGGTAATCTCAACCGTCAATTTCTTTCAACACTCACCGTCCATTTGATTGCCACTAATCGGACGGTAGATCTCCGACCCTTCTTGATGCATCATTTCCCCAAAAAAAAAAAAAAAAAATCAATGAAATTCCCCACACGCATCCACAGGCCGGCACACGTGACTGATAATCACGCATTTGAAGGTTCACGTGGGACACAGCATACAGAAACAAATATATAGCTTGAATAAAAGTGTCTAACCGTCAGATTACTTTGTATATTGTGGACCACCTGACCAGTAAAACTGCCTGATTTCTTTATGCACAATATCTAAACATTATTTCAAACCAGATGGAGAGCTCGGATCTAGCAAACATAGTCCAAATACAGCACATGTGCCGTCGCATGTTCACGCTCCACACGCGTGTGGAATTACCAAAACCACCCCACTATCAGAACCTCCAGGATAATAACAAATCTCACGGCAATTTCTCAGCCGGAAATATCTCCGGAGATTTTCAATTTTGAGGGTTTTCTCGGGATTTTCTTTGGAAAATTCCCCAAAATTTTTTATTTTTATTTTAAAAAAAATAATATATATATTACCCCTACATAAAAAGGCTTGGTAGCTGCTCTCGGAAAAACGAGACGTCACTTGATACACTACCCAAATTAATGACTGGACCTTTATTATAAGGTGGACCGTTAATTTTCCTAGTCACTGATCAGATGGTTATAACCATCGAATCAAAGTGACTTTGAAAGAGACTGGTATCGACTGTAGGCCCCACATGATGAAACATTAACTCTGTTCTAATTAATACGGACCATAGATCTTTTTAGCTATTGATCAGAAGGCTAGGAGCATCGGATGATTGAGATTTTTAAAAGGGGTTGCTATAAAAGGTCAGCCCAACATTATAGATGGTCCAAACCATTAATTGAACCTTTTTAAGACAGCAAATATGAAAATATTTGGGTACCTTGCCTAGGTACCTTCTGGAGTTACTGACAGTGGGAATGGCTTAGCCTGAGTGAAATCCATGTTATACGTTAAGTACACCAAAATTTGAATGGCCTTGATCTCAAAGATCATGCTAAATCAACACTTAGGTGGGCCACCTCTTAAACTTATACCTCAAACTTATAAATTCACTTGGCATGGCCCACCTGTCTTTTGGAATAGTGTGATTTTTTTACTAATTCCTTCATCCTGGTGAGAGCATCAATCAGATTAATGGATGGGATGGCATATAAACTCTATGGTGGGCCCATGCAAAACAAATGGTGGGTACCATTCAAACTTTTCCCTACCGTTTGTCTAACTGAAATTTTGTATCAAGACTAATTGATATTTATGGTGGAAATTTTAAGGAGAAATGTTCCCATGCTTTCAAAGCATTGTAATTAATACTCTTAGTTACCTTGGTTCACTTGAATAATCCAGTCAATTGATCTGAATTGTCCACTAATTTTGGAACATATTACATAGGCTTTCATGTAAAAATCATCATGATCAGATGATCCAACCATCTTTGATTTGGCCTAATTTTAGATAGTATTTTATTTTTCAAACTATGGATGAGATGGTTAAAATTGTCTAACAAAAATGATTCTTTAAAATCATAAGTGATATATCCATGATAAGCCCTAACAAATAAATGGAATAAATTGTTGAATGAACATATAACCATTGATCAAATGATTTGTATTTGTCATGTTAGTGTGATGTGTCTTAGGAAATTTCCTGAAAATAAAAGTTTATCCTTACACACTATTTCATTTTCCATACATTTCACCGTCTAAAGAAGTCATATGGTTTTATTATTTTCCCATTAATATTGCAACATAAAAATAAGATATTTTGAAAATCTCGTGATAATATATATTAATAATGTATTTTTGGCGAGATTTTGCACACGCAGTATACTTTAAAAATCAAATCTTCTTGAAATCTCCAATCCTCAAGTAATGTCCAACTACCTTTAAAAAACACACATTTCAATCAGCTCTACCAAAACCCTTGATACGCTCCCTCACCCATTTTTCTCAACTCCCAACTAACAAAAAAAAAAAAAATCCCATTATTCTATTAGCCAAAAGCTCTCTAACTCTCTCTTCTTCTCCACTAACCAAACCCCATTTATCAATGGCAGAATTCAAGAAAAACACCATCAACGGTTTGATCGACGGCAATGACAACATAAATGGCCACATATTCTCCTCTTCCAAGAAATCCATCACTGCCGGCAATGCCAATGGTAAGAAATTCTCCTCTTTTATCGACGTCAATGACAATGTTGGATTACAGACAAGAACCTCTCTAGCTTATTTATTCAACATCCATAAGTCTAGCTTTAGAAGCTCGATCAGCACTGAAAAACAGCTTACTCCACTCTGCAACCTAAAATCCAAAACCCCAACAACCGATACGAAAAAACAGCGTACCCTCTCTCTCTCCAAGCTAAAACTCAAAGTACCCAAACTACTCATTAAACTCTTGAATGTAGAAAGATATGGAAGGAGATTCATCAGAAACAGCTCGAAAGCCAGCCGCAAGAGAACGTATTCAGTGATGAAGCTACGTTCCGTCTTCTCCCATGTCTTCTGTTATCATAAAAAGCAAAAGAACATGAAATTCAATGAAAATAAAAGGATGGATAGCTTCAATAGGCGAGGTTATCTGGATTGGTTCAAAGACAGGAAGAAAGATACAAGAAAGACTGATGGTGATGGAGAAAGCGAAAAGAGCTTAAACTATAACGAGAAACTGCAACAGAATTGCATGGCTTTGAAGCTTTGTAAATTATCATTTTTTACTTTTAATCTCTTTCGCAAGAAAGCATTCAAGAAGAATAGGAATTGTGTCATTGATCATAGCAGCAGCGACAGCGACAACGATAAAGAATCTGAAAAAGAAGGTGACCACATGCGTACGATGAATCGTAGGGCTAGAAACATATGTAAGACTGTGAAGCGAGCGGTGAGGATGGGAGGTCTTGATCGAGGTAGAGAGCTGTGGAAGAAGCCAATTTTGATGGGGGAGCGATGCCAGCTACCTGATTTTCCAGGTGTCTTGCACTATGATGAAGAGGGGAATCCATCAACGGAGCCACCTACTATTAAGTCTAAGAATTCAGTTTTGATCAAAGAGTGGATAGGAGAAGTGTCGACCGTAGATCATGATGGGAAGAAAGATGAGCTGGTTTTGATCAAAGGGTCACGGAATTCATCGTCTTCGTCGATTGTTGATGATAATGGTAAGAGCAGTAAGGCAGTTTTCATGCGGGAGAGGACACCAGAGTCATCAGACATTGATAACAATGGTGAGAGAAGGAAGAACTTTGGAGATTTACTTTATGAAGATTGAAGGTATTATTCTGTGTTTTCATAGGGTGTGTTTGGTTTCACCAATTTCATGAAATATCAGGAAATTTTGCAACAAATTAGACTGACTGATCATGACATTTCATGATATTTGGTGAACCAAACACACCCTCTTTTTTTTTATTTTTCTTTTTTCTTTTTTCTTTTTTTTTGTTATTAGAATGTGATTAATTGAAGCACATTTGAAAGAATCTCAACTCTATTTATCCATTGATTTTTTATGACAAGTTCTGCAGATTTTATTCAACTTTAATATATTATATATATATATATATATATATATATATATATATATATATATATGCTAAAAACAAATTGATGGCCAACCCAAAAATTCTTTTGGGAATTGCAAAGTAGCAAACTCGAATTCAAACTAATAAGACAAAATCAAACAAAAGTAAGATGCGCATAGAACACCTAAGTTTTAGGTGGAAAAATTCTCACATAAAAAACCACGGAACAAAGCTACAAGCAATCCACCGTAAAATCAATATTACAAGAGATGAAAATTGACCTATGTGAACAACCTTAAAAACTTTCTTGAAAAATCCTAGCAATGTTCTTGAACTCTTATTAACATATTAGAGAACCTGACATTCTGGATTACACCCGATAAATATGCTACCACACAATCTAAATAGGAAATAAATCTCGCACTTATGAAGTTGTGTGCATGCCTTCAATGGGACCAATAAATTTAATACATTAGACAACAAAATCAACAGGTTCACTTATCAAATGGGTCAAACATGTATATAGAAATGGACGGTTGGAAGAGAAGAAATGGTTGCAAGTAGGGGTGCACACGGGTCGGTTCGGTCCGGTTCTAGGGTGAAACCGGAACCGAACTGTTCCATACGGTTCTAGGATTTTTAGAACCGGAATCGCACCGTAAAAACCGGTTTGTTCCGGATCGGTTCCACGGTTCTAGGCTTTTTAAAATCTAGCCCAATTGCATGTTTTATTTTATAATTTAGCTCATGTCCATTCGTGTTGTGATCCATTTGATGAATGGTTTAGATATTGCGTATGGTGTAAAAAAAATACATTTACGAAAACAATCAAATGGTGCATTGTAAACCATTAATTATGAGTCAAATATACAACTAAAATATATTGTAAACTCATAAAATAGTTCCAGGTACGGTTCACGGTTCGATTTTAGGTTCAGTTCCACGGTTCGGATCCACAGTTCGGTTCAGTTTTACATACTCCTAAACCGGAACCAAACCGAACTAAACGGTTCTTTGATTTTTGGAACCGGAACCGGAACCGGTGCACTCTAGAACCGGACCATTTGATTGGTTCCGGTCCACCCCTAGTTGCAAGTTAGAGGAGAGAAGAGAGGATGGGGAGTACCCACAGGTGGTGAAATCCCACTACGGCGTGAGTGTGTGGTGGTGTGTGTGCGTGTGTAAAGAAGGGTCCTTGCTCTTACTCCAGTGGTATACTCCCGGGAGTTTCAACACCTGTTGAGGGTTCGAGTACCCATAGGTGGTGAAATCCCACTACGGCGTGAGTGTGTGGTGGTGTGCGTGCGTGTGTAAATAAATAAATAATTAATTAAAAAAAAAAAAAAGTTGGAGGAGAGGAGAGGACCGGCATTTCAGTTAATCATCCATCTGTAGGATCTGATTTCTAACACATTGAATTTTGGGATTTGGGTTATTAACTTGAAGCCCCAGTAGATCAACGATCACGATCATATGTGCAAGAGTCATGTTTGTACGGTGGAGATGTTTTCATATCTATGAAGTGGTGTTCCGTTTGTAATCCATGAACAATCTTTTTAGCTGCTAAGAGAGTCTAAGAGCAAAAGATTTTTGGGGTCTCTTCTTTTGATGATTTTTTTAAAGAAAAAAGCTCTAGTGCTCCTCCTTGCATGGGTTTACTTGGACCCTTCAATCGATTGATCTGAACTGTCCATCAAGTTCAGCACGCATTTCATGGAGGTGCCATGAAAAATTACAGTAATCGGATGATCTAATCATGCATCCTTAAATTGGCCTTATTTTCAATAGCCATCCTTTGTCCAAGCGGTGGAGATAGTTATGATTGTCTAACAAAAACAATTCTTTAGAATAATAAGAAATCCGTGATAGCCACTATCAAATAGATAAATCAAATTGTTGATTGGACTGATCTTTACCATCCATGTTTAAGGCCATTGATCAGATCAAATGGTTAATATTTGTCAGATCAGTATGACATTTCTAATCGTAGCCCATGAAATGTACTTGGACCTAATGAACACTCAAGATCAATGGGTGGACTAAATGTCCCAACGCAACTAAGATCACTTCTAACTTATGATGCACTTATCATTTCTCTTCCAAGAAATGAGGGACTAATTGCAGTGTTTTACTCATCAGGAAAAAATATATATATATAGTTCTTATCACGTGAGGGACATGTTTTGGTGATCCAGACCACAGATATCATGGGACCCACTGTGAATTGAGACAGCCCAAAATTCCTCATATCTAAACCCCCTAACACGTAATCCACGTTCAATGGTAAAAATGCCAAATATCAATGGGCTAGGATTTTCTGGGAGCTATATCGGACATTCTCCACCCACAGTGGGACAACCATCAGATCAACGGTTGGGATCACCAACTTGCTGATTATTTCCTGATCATTCCTCCTTGGTCAATATTCTTTGATGAGCAATTAGCAGATCAGCATAGCACGGAGTCTACTAAAACAAGATTATGAATCTATTCTACCCCACTATGGATGGACCATGCCCCAAACCTCTCCCACATTGGAAGATCCTAGCCACCAGTTAGGACTCTTTTCCAGTGAAACATGGACCGTTGCTACATCTCATTTCAACGCCTCTAATTGCGGGGCCACAAGATGGTAATTAATGACTTATCAAGAAGATTTTGTTGATGCCTTCCATCCACAGCGTGGCCCAAAGGTTCCAATGGTTTGGATCACAGCTCGAAACTCACAGGTGATATTTTATATCTAAACAACACCTTAAGAGTAGTATTTATTACGAAGAAATATTATTCGTACTATAAAAAATAAAAAATTATAAAGAAAATGTTAAGGGTTGCGTGGAAGGCTTTTTATTCATTGCTTGAAAGTAAATTTCAATCCGTATGCATTGGCTAACCACATCTACCCAACAGAAGTCTCTGGAAAGAGGCAGGTCCCACGGCTGATAGCATATCTTTCCTTCATTTTGCTGGAATTTTTTTCCTTTTTTTTTTTTAGTGGCATTTGAAGAGTGGACCAGACATGATAGACGACTCAGATTGATAGTGGATAGTCTTAGTAATAAACCTTCCCAATGCAATCTAAGAACGGTTGTACATCTATAAAATGAAAGCAAGCCAGGTAATGTGGTCAGAAACAACCCCTGGTAATAACCATTAAGGGCTGTCGTAAATCCAATTCACTCATTTCACTTCTCTATCATCGCTCGATTCGTGCCACCAATTAGCTGTGAGGTGATCTGATGAAATGGCCGCGTTCCTACTGAACCGATGGCACACGCACACCTTTCAGTGATCCATACCATTCAACTTTGGAACCCCACCGGATGGAAGACGGACAAACATCTCCAGCCAACAATCCCAACCCAATATCATCAATTGGACTTTCCTTCATTTTCCCTTTAACATATTTTATTCTTGACCATCCATTTGCACTGCCAACAATCAAGATGGACTACAACCGTACGATAGGAGCTTCTATCTTTTACTGCAGCATCCTGTCTCACTAGGGACTCCCAGACAAGAAGTCATGTTTGCTTAGGTAGGACCCACCTGCACAGAATCCCAGCCCATATTAAAAGGCAGCTAATTTCATAGTAGAATTGTAGTTTTAGCCGTTCATTTGCAGGTCATCCTTTCGAAGATAGAAATGACCCAGCTAATAGACATCTTCCATAACCAAGAAAATCAAATGAAAAAGCCTTCCCCGGCTTTGGATCTTCAATGGCATACATTTCTGTATCACTGCAATGAAATGGTTTGATGTTCTTCACGAGCCCATGATCCAGCACGAATTCGTCATCATGCCTTACCAGGTTGCAATTCTACCTGTGGCTGCACAAGCGGGACCATCTAAGATCACCGTGTACCATTGGATTGGAGGGTTTGACAGACACACCAATAAGAGCCCACAGGATATTAACGCTATTTTAACATTCACCGTCCATTTTGCATGCCCTTCTTAATGTAGGGCAGTGATTAAATAATCGTGGTTAACTTCTTGTCCTGTGCCATT
This sequence comes from Magnolia officinalis, assembly GCA_021015155.1. Taxonomy (NCBI): domain Eukaryota; kingdom Viridiplantae; phylum Streptophyta; class Magnoliopsida; order Magnoliales; family Magnoliaceae; genus Magnolia; species Magnolia officinalis. The sequence continues at coordinate 8,828,258 of JAJHSJ010000013.1, forward strand.
CAAGGTGGATCCCTCATATCCAACAGACTTTAGACATGGCCCGTGGCCCACTTAAACCTCACATAGGAATTATGTGAGGCCAAGGTGGGTCAACCCATGCTACCAAATGATTGTTGCATGGGAGGAATGGTCGCATATGGCACCAAAATCACCTTGATTGGATTATCAAAGCAAAAAACCCAACCTGGGGAATGCTAAATGGACAGTAAGAGTTGAAAATGGTTCACCCATAAAGTTTTCAGGATGATGGTGATCACTTGCACGGTTTGATTTAAGGTCACGTGTAAACCACGTTGGCCCCTTCGATCCAATGGTCCACCATGGTCATCGGCAGACCCACCTGAGCCCCACAAGGAATCTGCACTGAAGAAAGGTAAGGACAACGTAGTACTGGATCATGGCTGGTTCTTACATGTCACTGAAGAACAAAATTGAATTTTTCAACCCATCAAAATCTGTAGAAACCAAATACCAAATTACATTTCCAAACATACTCATTCATATACTGGCACTTCATTAGCTTTCTTTGTTTACATATATAATATTGATGTTATATATATATATATATATATATATAATATATATATATATATATAGAAAGAGAGAGAGAGAGAGAGAGAGAAGGCACATACTGTTTTACAATCAAGTGATGAACAACGGCCAAACAACTGTCCTTTCACGGCCTCAATGGCTTCAAACCAAGAGATGCACGGATTCTGTTCTGTTCAGCAATCTCCGGATCCGGATGGTCTGTCCCATCGTCCTTCTTCTCCTTCCTTTCTTTCTTCTTCCTTGGTTCATCTCGGGCATTGCCATCATCCACATCAGTCCGCCTCCGTGGGCTGGCACTGCTGCGGGCATGCCTCTTGCGGTGGTCCCCGCCATCACGGTCCCGCTCCTTACGGTCCTTGCTCCTGCTTCTGCTCCTCGAACGACTCCTGCGCCTCCCCCTGTCCCTATCTCTCCTCTCCCGGTCCCTCCCCTCTCGGTCCCTCTCCCGACCATAGTCTTTTTCATCTCTCAGGCGATGGCGATCCCTCTCCCTATCCCTATCCCTATCCCTATCCCTCTCCCTGTCCCTCTCCCTTTCACGCCCTCTCCCACGTTCTCGATCATAGTCCCTGTCCCTGCCAAAGGAACAACGGCAAATAAATTTTCAATATAAGCTGAAGAAAGTGATTTTCCACCAGAGAGTGAATTTTCAAATTTGAAAAACATGGACCGGATTAAGGGTATCAACTCTCAACCAATCACATTTTTCCCCACAGTTAAATGAAAGCATATTGGATGCACTTGGGATTGGAAACCTATTTGAAGTACCAGTTTTGTTCAAGGGTCACAAGTGTCCCAAACAGCAACTCAAGAATAATAGTTGTCCTTTCAGGGATTGTCTCCCACAATAAATTTGAAAACATGTGTCAGTCAAGATTTTGAGTAGCCAAGGGACCAACATCTCCTAAAAGAATGACAACCAGTTCTCAAGAGTTTCCAATCATCAAATGCCACCGAACAAGTTAATTTTGATGACACAGAACAACCATCCTAGTTGCAGAGTCAGAAAAGAGCTAGCTGCATCAATATGTCTACATAAACAATATGACAATAAATAAAGAAATAATCTAATGTGCCCACATACGTGTGGATGTGGGATTGTAGCCTGCCAAGTGGTATTGGAACGAATGAACAGTCCAGAATGATGAATAGACTGTCCGACATGCCATTTAAAAGGCATAAATGGTGGCAAGCCCATGCAGCCTGATACAACTAGAATTCCACTCCAAATAACAAGAATATAAAGGCATTAAATGATCTAGAAAAGCACATGATATAGACGAAAAAGGCCAACCTCATCAAGTCATCTACAAGGCAAAAGTAAAATAAGACCCAAAAAAAACAAAAACAAAAAAATCAATAGGAAATCGTAAGGAACTCGATGAGACACACAGAGCACTGAGCTCATTTACGTTTCTAAGGATGAAAATTATAGGCTGCTGAATGATAATAGGAATGGGGGAGCAGGAGAAGAGAGAAGAATCCATGTTTGATTGTAAGTTCACTGCCTTTCAGGGCCTTTTAGCAACCAGTAACTGCAGCAAGAAGGGATGGGATCACTAAAGAAAGCAACATCAGAAACTGCTTCTCAGGTGATGACATCACCATCTTTTTTATTTATTTCTTTCTTTTTTTAAACCTCCCCAGCATTGCTTGTGATAACAAAATGACAATGCAAGGCAAGCCCCATTAAGTAGAAAAATAACTACTTCAGGAATCTGCCGACCACGAGATTCTGCAACATGTGCAGCATCCCCAGTGGACAATTCGTGCACTACATATTACAGTAAAAATGTGCGACTCATCATACTTCTCGCTGCACACTATCAGTGCAGAGAAACCTGGCAGAGTCATTGCAAATTAATGTAGGAAGCATTGAAATCTACCACTGGGCTTTAAATGCCCGGGTAGTAAAAAGTCTTGGGAAAGCAAGTAGTTGACAAGACATCATCTTCCAATATGCCGATCCAAAGGATTCCATACCATCAATTGTAGAGATTTGTGCAAGACATCCACAATCTCTCTATAATGAAAACAGAAACCAAAGGGTTCGATCCCATAGCTCAATGGTAGATAGCTGGTTTCCACATTCTGGTCTCAGGTTCAAGCCCAGCTTACATACCCTAAATAAATGAAATCAGTAACCATTAGAGAAATAAACTATAGATAGCAGTTCTTCCCACAAAATGATGTCGCCACAACTTGGACCCATACCGAATTCTTCATTTATTCCTACCATTCCTTACCATTTAATGGAAAATTTGGTCAACCGCAAGCATAAACCAAGTCAAATAACAGTCAAGAGAAAAGAACATGGGCTTTGGCAAAAGGAAAAGGGTTCAAAAATGAGGGTCTGTTTGGGTAGAGGATCATGCAAAATCAGTCCCATGCCCACCACCAGATTCGCCACACTCAAGCAGCACTTATCTCCCCTAATGACTATTTTCAAAGTTCCAGAAAAAATTTAAATGTGCAACGCTGCTTTTGTGTCTGTGAATCTGATGTGGCCACAGGGCCTGCCAGTCCCCTACCCAAGAGACCCAAAAAAATCATGAGCTATGACAAAAGTTCACAGTTTTTCGATTTAGCACACAGCATATACCAAGTTTACAACTAGTCTTCACATAATGTGCCAAGATCTAACTACAAATGTTTTAGTCACTTCAATGAATTGGAAGCACTCCATATTCTCACCATCATTTATGAGGTCTCTTCAGATAACTATGGCTTTCCATATTGCAGGTGAAAGACATGGGAACAAGTAAACCTAGAAGTTTGTTTGTGATGCAGGACAATTAACCACTTGCTCTAAAAGCTCGAACTAATAGAGCATGGCGAATTAATCCCTCTATCTCATGGCCCAGGCCCCATATCCATGGGTTAGGTCCTCGGCCGAACCCTCCTCGTGGGCCCCAAATCCACGAGTTAAGTTCTTGGCCGAACCCTCCTCGTAGGCCCCCAATTCATGGGTTATACAGGTCACCCACCTCGAGTGTGCCCCTGCATCCCACAGGCCACCCCACTTGAACCCGGTGTGAAAATGCCCCCGCATTAATCACCCATGGTGAGGAGTCTCGAATACAAGACATTCCACTCCGATACCAATTTGATGCAGGACAATTAACCACTTGCTCTAAAAGCTCAAACTGATAGAGCATGGCGAATTAATCCCTTTATCTCATGGCTCAAGCCCCAAATCCATGGGTTAGGTCCTCGGCCGAACCCTCCTTGTGGGCCCCAAATCCATGGGTTCCACCGCCTCGTGGGCCCCAAATCCATAGGCTCTGCCTCACACGGGCCCCAAATCCATGGGTTCTACGGGCCACCCATCCCGAGTGTGCCCCTTGCATCCCATAGGCCACCCCACTCGAGCCCGGTGTGAAAATGCCCCCGCGTTAGTTTGGCTACAAAGACATTACAGCAAGTTGGAAAATGGAGACATGAACTATTTTCACATTGTATGCATGCAACAACGATAATGCATGGTGTACATTCATTGCATTACCTACCAGACATGACCCTGAAGAGAAAATTCAGCCAGTTGTGAAAGCATATAAACTACTGGCAACCGGGTCCTTTATTACAAAATAGACATTAACACACATCCATTTCCAGGAGAGAAGCTACACAAATAGCTAATTCCACAGTAGCAACAAATCAGGAAAAAGCAACTTGGAAAAGAATAGAGAGATTGTGATAACAAAACTGCAAGAAACTTTACAACATGCTGGCAAATGAGATAATGACCTAGATAGGACCAACATTCATAGATAATGAGATTTCAGTTGAAACATGAAAAGAGACAATAAGAAAGAGAGAAAAAAAGAAGAGAGAAAAATTAATGGGAGAGGAGAATAAACAATAAGCAGTCTTGCATGGACCCTACCTGTACTGTCTATGACTGTCACGTTTTTTATCCCGATCTCTTTCCCTCGTTGGACTACGACCACGATAATAATCCTGTTCCCAGTAATTAAAAAAATCCAAACTAAGAAATGGCCTACTATTGGAAACAAAACAAGCAATTTTTTTTTGAACTATAATTAGAAACTTCCTAACCTTTTCATGACCACCAGCTTCTAAGCCATCCATGGCCTGGTCCTCCTCTTCTTTTTCTTCCTCCTCTTCAAAATCATCTTCCAAAGCACTTCTCCTGGGTTCCAGCTTCCCGGCTGTTTCAAGAAGCCATCTGATGATATGGAATCCATCAACCAAATTCATGATACAAGATTATGCTCAGAGGAAGTAACTGAGAAGCAAGACTCAAAAAATTTCAAGGAAGTTGACAACAGAAACAGCCATCCATAGCATATTCAATAAATTTCATCCAGTTAAAGTTAAAAATCTGCTGATCATGATTAACAAATCATTTCAAGTTACCAATTGCTGGCAAGTAATACAAGATGCATCCCTCACAATGGTATCCCCAAGCAGGGGAAAAAATCAATATGTTTCATACAGAGACTTTTTCTTGTTATCAGTGAGATGGATATATTTTTAACCTAGATCCTCCATATTCAATCATGATGTAATGGAAGACAATCATAAGGGCAGAATATAGAGAGTTCTTAAATCACAATGAGGATGCTAGCTCTTCCACTTAGCCATTGATTTTTTTTTCCTTGAAAAGATACTTGCAAAATGCTGTCAACATCATATGATACATCATATATGATATGTATCATATCGTGCAGTGCACGAAATGACCATAGAATCGTAAATCCCAAAAAAAAAATTGTACACATACCGTATGCATTGTGAGTTAATATCATGAATCATATAAGTCATACGAATTGTAAGATTATTGTGGGATGCAGTTTGGTTGTCCCACATACATTGTTTGAAGCACTGGTATCGCTACAAGTTTCGTTGGACAGGGATACGAAAACAATATTGATATCACCGATAACTGGAAATGAGAGGAAACGTTGGGGAAACATAGAGAAAACAGTGGAATTTTTCAGTGAAACCTTAGCAGAAGCTAAAATATACATATTTGCATATTTAGGAATCAAAAAACTGCAAAGAGAATGCATACATAATAAGTTTCCATTTAATGGGAGCCTAAAAGCATGTGTTGTCGTAAGAAATTTGTCCAACCATCCCATCTATCCATTCAACCATCCAAACATCCAAACAGGTGACTTGATTAGTACAGAGGTGCCAAAATTGAATGTGCGGCTCAATTCAAACCGAACGACTATGACCTCAAGCGCCAATATAGGCAAATACGTTGGAAATCAACCATATATGACCAAGACCGAATAAGATCGGTTGCCTATTCAGCCACTTGCACGGCTTTGCTTAAGATGATCAGGCAATTATCAAAGGGTGGAGTTTGTCCTCTAAAAATGGGTTACACCTTTGCCTTCCTTATAAAATGACTTTTTTTCCTTAGTATAGATAAAACAAAAAAGAAATTCTTACAGTCGGTCGCAGAAAACAACTACAGAATGTCTCTCTTAATGGAGAATTTTGCTTGATACTCGAACCGAATCCAACATATGAGTGTAGACTCAAATTACAGCTAATGTTAACAACTACTTGATAACTGTTATAGGTTACACTAAGGAATGTAAATAGCAGATAAAGCTAAGTATTACAATAAGGAATGAAAATGACAGATAAAGTAATTAAAAGATAGATTTGGTTTGGTTTGGTTGGTATGAGATGACTTCTACTGCTTTTTATAGCCTTAAACTGACCCTTTGGATGCTTCCCACATTCTAACGATTGTTATAACCGTTTCAGCAGTACTGACCTTCAAGAGCTTTCCTTCTTTGCCACCTGTACAGATAATTGCTCCAAACTTCCTTACCGACTCGACAACGATCCACTCAGCCACTATTGCCTTATGGATGACATGGCATCGTTCGATAGACGCCAATTTTATTCTCCTCAAAACGCCTCTTCAACACCTCCAATTTAGCTTCTAGAGCGACAATCTTACGCTCATATCCTCCAATTCGGCATCAAATTTATTTAGCTCTTCATGTTCGACTGAGAGTTTCTTTGCATCGTCACTAACTGTAGCCACTCGAGAAATTGTGTTCGCTCACTCAGATTAAAGATGTTCAATCATGGTATGAAGCTCAGGTATTCTTTTATCATATCCGAAAAATCTTTAAGTGCTAGCAGTTTGACCGCAAGGCTCTTGTCCAAACGAGAGAAGACTTGGTACTAATCGATCAGTTCGATAAGCTTCTCAATCAGTTCGATCGATGTAGCCTCTTGTACCCCCGAGCATACGAGCGCTTGGATTTCCTCTTTAAGATGTTGTAGCTTGGTAAAGGGCGTGGTAGACTCGGTCATGAAGATATCGCTGCTAAGAGCTAGCTGAAGGGAAGAGAGAATGTCTTCAATTGGAAGCACATCTTCAATCGTCATTAAAGTTGTGCATCAAGTCAAGTCAGACTGAGTTAGGGTTGACCCGACTCGACCCAATTTTAAAATAGACTTGACCCAAACTCGACCTGACTCAGCACTAAGTCTAGCATGTCTGACACAATCCAAGTTTGGGTCTAGCTTGGACAAACCCAAACCGAGTCGGGTCAGGTACAACGGGTATCTGCAGGACCTAGGTGCACCTACCGGAATTGCAACCTCTCCATCAGCTACATGGCATCTCAGATCTAAAACGTCAAATCTAGGTTTTTTTTAATATGTACGAGTCGGGTTTCAAATCGAGTCAAGATAGTACCGAGTCAGATTTCGAGTCAAGTCGAGTCGAGTTACTGGGTGACCCGAACTCGACTCGGTTTGAGTTCAGATTGGACAAAGTCTACTTGGTTCGGATCGACTCGCCCACTCGGTTCGGGTCGAGTCAGGTCTGAACAAGTCGGACGAGTTGAGTATGACGAGTCGAGTCGTCCCGTGCCCGACTCCAGTCGCCATGGAAGATACCAAAGCATCATCAACTGATATCAGCGTTAGATCTGGTACCGATTCTAAATGAGAAACGGAAACGCCAATTGCTTGAACTCCTATCATTACTCGGTCAGAGATGATGACTCCGCGTGCTATGCACAACTGAAGTGGTTCTTACTCATGAGAGGAACCCAAGACTGGATATGGTTGTCAAGTGGATGTTGGAGTCCATCGTGAGGATGACACTCTCCAAGAGCTCTAAGGAGTGCTAAGGGGCGAGTGTTCACTTCAACCTCATCTTCTTTGTCATCTTGGTCAATAACAATTGTGGGCGATTGAGGTTGATCGACCGCATGGACGGTTCTGTCTCGCCAGCCATTGTTTCTTAGATGGGAGGAAGATGAGGAAGTTCGTTACTCACAATCCCTTCAGAGTCAGTGGTCTATTGCTCTATTGCTTCGACAACCCCGGCAACTTGTTCAATTTGTTGAAGTGTTGGTTCTGGAGCAACTTGCCTTTCTGCAACCAATAACTCCCGAGTTACGAGTAAAGAAAGTAAAGTTAGAATGAAAATGATAGATAGAAAAAGAAATGTGAAAAGGCAGGAATGAAAGTAACATCCACCTAAGTCGAAACGGACAGTGACGATGGTGAATCGATTGTTTAATAACCGATGATTTTTAATGATCGTTGTCATCGGTCGATCAAAAGTTGGGAAAGGTGGCGAATTAGGTTTATAAGGGGTGAGATATTTGTCATTGAAAGGAAGATTCGGCTCATTCAATCTCTACCTATCTCGCCACCATTTGATCCAACACCGATTATAATGTGCGTCTCTATGACATTTGAGGCCTTTCTCAATTTCAATGGCATAATCTTCAATGGAGAGCCCTGGCCAATACTATGTTTGGAAATATTTTTCAAAAGAAGTTACAACGTCAGCCGAAGTACCTGATTTTTGTAATGTCAGTCGACCACACATCATGGCTAATAGTGGCCGACTTGTTGACGTCGGCCGCGTGGTTGGATCAAGCTCGAACAATTACCAGAGTTGGAGCTTCAAGAGCTAGACCGCGAGAAGGTTCCAAATCAGCAATCCTTGCGGAAGCGGAAGGAGAAGGCAAATGGGCTGGAGTTTTTCATGGAACAAGCCCCTTCACCATAATTTTTTGCCATTTCAGTTTAGGAGCAGTTCCGACCGCTTGAAGTATTGTTGTTGTAGTTATTTTAGCCGATATATCCCTCGACCTAGTTGTCCTTCGGCTAGCAATTGCGGCCGATTGGGATGCAATTTTCTTCTTTCCTCGCAAGTCTATCGAGGAATAGAGGTGGGCAGTGATAAGCTCAGCAGATGTGGCGACTAATTGTTAATAATGCCCCTCCCGCCGTTCATAAAAGGTGTCCATCATCTGGGGACAGTTCGAAAACTTGGGAAGCTCAAAAGATGTGTTGGCTAATTGGAAAGTGGAATGAAAAGAACGATAAAGTTCAACCTGATCAATGCTCGGCCGAGAGTAAGGGGGTTGGTTGCGTCTTTTGGATGAATGGACAAGAAATACATTAAACAAAGCCGACTTGTCGAGCAAGTAAATTCGAACAGTATTGCTCGATTCCAGCCTTAGCATTCTTTCCAATCTCTATTGTGCCGCCATAGGGGAAGTTTGCAAATTAGGTAACTTTCCCAAGCTTGAAGCATCAGAGAGGTTGATTGTTCATCATTTTCTTCAAAATTGCCTATGAATCAAGCTAGGCCAAACTCTTTCAAATAAAAGGGGGTAAAAGTGAGGTAACACTTACCAGAGGTAAGAGGAAAGAAAAGAGTCTATATATGTAAAAAATGTATAGACTTCTTGGGAAAAATAAATGTGGCGATGACCATAAGAGGTGTAAACGATATAGGAAGGAGGAGAATGTACAAGGAAAGAATGAAAATATTCATACAGCCACATTTGGAGAAACCATAATGGTCGTCCGCCGTGAAAGACCATTTGTGGTTAGCTTTTACATGCCTCTGTACAAGTGGTCGAGCACAAAAGGTGCAAGTGCCAACTATCTACCATGTGCGAGTGTCTCAGCCGATTGAACGTATTCATTAGTGATCTGAAGAGCGTTCACATATAGTAAATGGCAACAAATCCATAGTAGGAAGAAGGCCATGTGTTCTTCATACTCAAGAGCCTTCATGTTTATGATAGTCGAGCATGAAATGGGAATAGGCCTTGCCGAACTTGTTGCTGAAATGTCTCTTCATTATGAGCGAAGCTTGAAAAACTACTCTGACGAAAGGAAGAAGTTGGGTAAGGGCACAAATGTCCAAAATTATTGGACTCACAGGGCCGCATTCGAAGAAGGTGTTTGTGGATGAATTCCAGAAATGTTGATGCTGAGGTAAGTAGAGGGGGATCTGGTGCATAATCATACAGTGACAATTTAATACATTCATAAATGTCGATTTCTTTCTAAGAAACCTCATGTTGTGCAGCAATACGGTTGAACTAATCATGCCATCCTAGCAAGGGTTTCGGCCAAGATCGTGAACTTTTTAGGGCATTGGAAGGATCGGGAATCGATTGGGACTGAATCAGCATGTTCTCGACAAGGCAGTTTAGGAAGAAACGGTCCATTGAGCAGATCTCGTCAACTTCGATTTCAAAAAAGAAGGCTAGGTCGAGGCAATAATAACCATTGAGCGGCGATTTGAAGATGATCTCATTGGTAAACTTTTGGGAAAGGGCTTCTAATGTATGTATTAGATCATCTTGCTGGAAGGTAGGAGAGACAAAGGATAAGGAAGTAGCCATCACTAGTATGATAGAGTTAAGGTTTCGAAAGCGAAGAAACGGGAAAGAAAGCTTGAGAAATTAGGAAACATGTTGAAATGGGGTATATATCGGCCGAAATCGGGTGCATTAAATAAGGTGTAATCATGATCTTGTATGGTACAACGCTTATACATGTGTCGCCATGGGAATAACTCTCTGTTCAAAAAAGAAAAACACAACCGTCATTTGGAATTGTCTTGGTCATGTGTGGTAAATGAGGCGTCGCCATGTGTCCTACAAAACAACCCCATTTATGAAGGGTCACACGTCACTTTCACATTTTACCAAAGGCAAAGCGGCATGGGGGGCAATGTAGTACCCTATTTCTGTCTGATCCTACAAGAGCCAATCAGAGAGGAACACGTGTAATTCTACGAGAGTTGGGTGGTGTATTTAAAATCTGTGGAAATACCCGAAGAAGGATTTTGCAGTGATACAGCTGGCGTCTATCGAGTGATGCCACGTCATTCATAAAGCAAAAGTAGTCGAGCGGAACATGGTTGAGCCGGTAAGGAAGGTTGGAGCGGTTATCTGTATAGGTAGCAAGGTAAGAAGGAAAGCTCCAAAAAGTCAGTAGTGCTGAAACGATTATAGCAACCATCAGAACGTAAAAAGCATCCAGATGGTCAGTTGAAGGCTATAAATAGCAAAGGAATACAGCAGAGTAAGTCGTTTCATATCAACCAAACCAAACCAAATCTATCTTTCAATTACTTTAATTGTCATTCATTAGTTTAATCATTAGCTTTATCTGTCATTTACATTCCTTAGTGCAACTCATAGCAATAATCAAGTAGGTGTTAACTTTAACTGTAATTCGAATCTACGCTCGTATGTTGGATTCAGTACGAGTATCAAGCAAAATTCTCCATCCAGATAAGCGTTTTGTAATTGTTCTCTGCGGCCGACTGTAAGAATATCTTTTTTGTTTTATCTATAATGAAGAGGGAAAAAAATTCTTTTCGTACGGAAGCCATAGATGTAACCCATTTTCAGAGGATGAACCCCACCCTCTGATTATTGCTGATCATCTTAAGCAACGTTGTGCAAGTTGCTAAATAGGCAACCGATCTTATTCGATCTCAGTCATTTACAGTCGATTTCCAACATATTTGCCTATCTTGGTGCTCGGGGACATAGTTGTTCGGTTTGAATTGAGCCGCACATTCAATCCCGGCATGCCTGCACTAATCACGTGACCGAAATTGAAATAACAACAACAACAAGAGACAAACTGCTACGACTTGCCCAGACTCGTTCCATTACAGTCCTCATTTTGACTCACTTCATTGGCCACTGAAATTAAGACAACTTGGCTGAGTCAACATGGTATCAAATTATAACCATGCTTGCAACTACAATTAACACTAAAGACCTAATCCCTAGTAAAAAGACGAGTCTCTCAATAACCAATGTTTTAACAGATATTGTAATTTGTAAAACATATTTTAGGACATAAGTTGATTAGGAAGTAAATGGTGATAAGTTCCTTACCACCTTCATTAATTACAAAGAGAGTGAAATAATATTAAGAAATATCTCCAATGGGACAAAATCAAAGATATGATGATAGAATCATACTAATCAAGTGTAGATATCACCTTTTCTGGACACGTGGCAGAGCAACGTCGCAGGAATAGTCTTTAGTCAGGAGTTCATCAATAACCTCATCCACATGGGTCAACGAAAAGCCTGCAACTCAATTAAAAATAAAATCAAAATGTAAATTGGTTTGACCAATTAGCATTCCTCTACATGAAAATTTCAAATGCATCTTGTACAGATTGAGAATTCATAGAATAAGTAAAAAAAGAAGTTACAAAATTGTGACTGAAGAGGCAGATGAGAAGATATCTGAAAGTATCACATAAATTTGAATCAAACTTACGTCCATCTGACAATTTATGCCTTATTTTTCGATAATCATTGTAGAGCGGCTCAAGATATTGGTAGACATCAGTGACTGTCCCAGTAATACGCATATAAAAGGCCCCAAGTACACGAACATATCTGCCAGCAAAGCATCACAAGATCTTAGCAAAGAAAATATAATAAAAAAATAAAACGGGTATCAAAAGCTTGAAGCAAAAAAGCAAATGTTATACAAGTGAATGCAGCAAAGCAAAGTTCCTTTGATAGTATGCTGAGAGCCTGTAACAGAATACAATTGCTAGCCTTTGCCTTGCAAGGTGCCAAAGGTAATCCCAAAGCACTTTCACCTATCGAGCTGAAGAAATATGCAATGCCCAATTGAACTAATAAATTTTCCAGTTCACCCAGCAACCATACAGGCAGGCCCACCTTTCTGGGACCCACATTGTTCATCTTTGTGGAACTCTGTGAACCATCAGTAGTTTCTTTTTTTCTCATTAGAAAAGGATCGTTGACCAAACAATCCGTTCGCAGGCCAAAAACTGGACTGTTCAGATTGTCCAATAGCAGATATTTACAGAGCATTGGCCGTACTTAACGGTGACCACCAGCCGAACGGTCTGATCACCAAAATGCAGGCCCAACCTGCGAAAACAAACAAAGTATGCTGTTTCATCCAATCGAGCATCATTTTATGAAGAATGAATACTCTCAAACGCCCAACTATCTTCTCTTTAAACAAAGACCGAGCGTCCAATACAACCCCCTGCGCAACATGATGCAACTCCCATGCAATGGGCACTAGTCCAACCACCAGGTGGGCCCCACCAAAGACCAGCTGATGCCCAATAGCTGTTCTGATTGGAAACTTCAGCAGCTAAATGCGGGCATTCTCGCCTGTACCCTTCTTACTTCCCATCTGCAGGCTCAAACCATTACAGGGCCATAGGAGATCGTGGGGCCACCAAATGGATGGTAGGAAGGGGCCAATCACTCCATCGCTCCGCCACCAATTGAAACATTGATCAAACAAATACCAAAACGAATTCTTGAAATACCCTAATCCGCCTAACATATAAATTCAACGGAAGATTTTAAGAGAGAGAGAGAGAGAGAGAGAGAGAGAGAGAGAGATAAGTAAGGGAAAATAGACAATACTTGTAGTCTTCGTTTTTGATGAATTCGACGACGATGTCCTTCTCGGGCTGGATCTGGAGCATCTTCATGATAAGGCACATGAACGGCGTAGGCTTGCGGTTGCCGCCGTAGGTCCCACCGATGTGGTCCAGCTCCATGGCCTTGTCCACCAGCGTCTCGGCCGTCAGCCCAAAGCACTGCTCCTTCCAGTACGTGTTCTGGTAGATCTTCGACCGTAGGATCTTCTCCACCAGGTTCTGAGGGTTCGTCCCGTGTATGCTCTTCGCCCCTGGGTCCGTACGATTCGCCATCGCCCCCGAAACCCTAACCCTAAGGCCCTTTTGGAGAAGAAACCAGAAATGAGGGTAGAAAATCGAGAAGCTTGTCTGAGGAAAGGCCCTCAACGAGCCGATCTGTTTCCCCCGTTTCTCTTTTTAAAAACGACAGCGTTATGCGCAGCACGTACCTCGAATCCTGACCGCCCAAAATAGTCGGACCCACTGTACAGTGATTATAACCCGATTAGGTGAGACCCCGGATCCACCGAGGTGGGTGGGACCCGTGGCTGTGGGGCCGACTGTGATGTATATGACTACATCCATGCCGTCCTTCCGCATTAAAAGCTTATTTTAGGGCATGATCAAAAAATAAATCAGTTTTAAATCCCAGATGGACCATAGCACAGGAAACAGTGGTGATTGACCGTTAAAAACTTCTTATGGGCTGCAAAAGCTTTGGATGAAGATGATATTTGTGTGGTATCTTATCTAGTTGTTTGTATTTTATTAACAGGAGCAACTAAACATGTAGGAGGAATCCATGAAGCTTTTAATGGTGAGGATTAAATCAGGACTTTTTCCTGTGTATGGTCCACCTAAGATTTGAATCAGCTTCATTTTTGGGATCATGCCCTAAAATGAGCTTTCAAATGGTTGGACGGTCTGGATTTAAGAGACATACATCACTGTCACTGTGAGTCCAGAAACAAGTATCCCACCTACCTCCGTGGATACCGGATCCACCGAGATGAGTGGGACCCTGCAATGTATGTGACTACATCCATGCGGTCCATCCGCATTGAAAGCTTATTTTCAAGGCATGATTCAAAAAATAAAGCAGTTTCAAATTTCAAATGGACCATGGTAGAGGAAATAGTGGTGATTAATCATTAAAAACTTCGTGTCGGCCACAAAAGCTTGGATCAAAATGATATTTGTGTGGTCTCTTCATCTAAGATGTTTATGGCCTTACCAACAGGTTGGATGACAAATAAACATTCCAGTGGAATCCAAAATTTTTAATGGTGGGGATTCATTCATAACTGTTTTCTACGGTGTGGTCCACCTAATATTTGAGTCAGCTTCATTTTAAGAATCATGCCCTAAAATGAGCTTTCAAAATAGTTAGACGGTGTGGATTTAAAGCACATACATCACAGTCAGGGTCCCACCCATTTTAGTGGATCCAGGGTCCCAAAAAATTGAACCCGATGGTGGATATTTAATGGACTTCAAAATAAAATATTGTTGAATGGTCCAAATTCCATACAGATTGCCTAATCAATCTGATACGATTACATGACCAATCTATAGTGGGTCCTACTATTTCAATCATTTCGGTTCTTTAACTTTGAAAATGAACGGTCACCATAACCTTTTTCTATGATCAATGGGTTGAAGCGTTCAAACCAACGGTAAGAGTGCTGCTTATCTTATCCCTATGGGTCCAGGTTGTATTCCAGCAAACCCAGCTGTATGCCTCTAACGGACGCGGTTTCAGTTATCCCGGATCCAACGACGTGGGTGGATCCCTGACTGTGGGGTCCAACGTGTGTCCATTCGTTTTTGACAGCTCGTTTTAGGACATCACCCCAAACTGATGTATATGAAAATTATGGTGGACCACACCACAAGAAACAAGGGTGATTATATATCCACCATTAAAATCTTTTTGGGGTCTATCAGAATGTTTATTTACCATAAAGCCTGTTGATAAGGTCAAAGGGACGTGCATGAAGGGACTGCACAGATATAAGCTTGATTCAAAACTTTCGTGGCACATGAGAAGCTTTTAACGGTCAATCACCACAGTTTTCTGCAGTGCGCTTTACTTGAGATTTGAATCTACTTTATTTTTTAGTGTGGTTTACTTGAGATTTGAATCACCACCAGTTTTTTGCAGCTGGTTTACTTGAGATTTGAATGTACTTGAGATTTGAATCTACAATATGAGCCTAAAAATGAGATATATCCAAATTCTAAGTATACCATTTCATGGGAATATGTTTATTTAGGGCCTGTTTGGCTGGACAGATTGGATGGTATTAGAGTGGATTGCACGGATTTCGAAGTACTGATAGTTGCATCACTGGATTGGTGCAAGATCTATGGGATTACTATTTCCTGGAATTGCTATATCTGGTCTGTTTGGCACGTCATGTCAATCCCGGGATTAAACCTTTCAATCCCTTTTAATCCCTCGAACCAAACACATCCCCGGCAATTTTGAAGGGATTAGGGTGGATTGGATGGAATTTAAAGGTAATGATAGTGATGCCAACGGATTGTCTTAAGATCCACTGGATTACTATATCTCGAGATCTGGATCCCGTGTTTGTTTGGCACACCTGGCCAATCTCGAGATCTATCTTCCAATCCGCCCGGCCAAACAAGCTCTTAATGCCTACCATTAAAAACTTCTTGAGGCCATAAGATTTTTAGATAAGCTAATATTTGTTTTTCCCTTCATCACGTCTGTATAACCTAATTAACAGGTTGGATGTCAAATAAATATTACAGTGCTACTAAGAGGTTTTTAACTGTAGACATTTAATTATCACTACTATTTTCCTATGGTGTAGTCCACCTGAGATTTATATTTACCTTATTTTTAAGACCAAGCCCTATAATAATTTGAAAAAATAGATGTACAGCATGGATAAAACACAGGCATCATGGTAATCCCACGGAGGACCAACCACTAGCCGCTGCGGCAGCCGCACTAGCCAAATCACGTCCCCTACCAGCTAGGCCAGCCGTGGTGTCAAAGCTCTGTGGGCCCACCATGTCGTATGTGTTTTATCCACACTGTTTATCGTTTTTTTCAGCTCATTTTAAGCTATGTATTAAAAAAATGAGTTAGATCCACAGCTCAAGTGAATTACATTATAAGAAACAGCAGGGATTGAATACTTACTGTTGAAAACTTCTTGAGGGCCATCTAAGTTTTGGATCAAACAATAATTGGGTTTTCCTTTCATGATCTTATGAATAGGTTGGATGACAAATAAACATCTCTATGGACCTTTGGAAGGTTTCAACGTTGGACATCATTATCCTTACTGTTTCTTGTAGTGGGGTCCACTTCAGCTTACTTAGATTTTGGGTTCATACATTAAAATGAGCTGACAAAATGGATAGACGGTGTAGATAAAACGCACGCATTATGATGGCCCCCACAGAGCTTTGATACCAGCTAGCTTGCTGATGCTGGGTGCCGGGACCCTGTCATATCCATCCATGGCCAGAGTGGGTTGGGCCTGGTGGTGACTAGAGGCCAGGGCAGCCCATCTGCGGATTGCGGAGGGTGCTCGGTCCAAACATCGGAACGTGTGAGAACCATGCCGTCCATCGGGCAGGCCCACGCCACATCCGCTGTGGCTTGGAGTGCAAGCTGATCTGCTTATTGAGTGAGACACCACGTCAGCATCAATAAACAGATGATGGTATGAGTCAGTGTACTGGTGTGGCCCACCCAATGAGTGAATTGGGCTACTTTCATATATGGAGATCATCATGATGCGGCCCACCTTTTGAACGGATCAGGTGTGCTACACGTGTGAAACATTGGTGGCCATGGAGCATCAATGAATGTCAATCCAAACCGTCTAAAATCACAAGAACACCATTGAGAATGGAGCATAGACCAAAAGCGAGATTGAATTGCTGATCCTCTCCATGCAATTGGTGGACATTAATTAGATTTTAAAAAGGGTTAGAAGTTCAAATTCAATGGACAACATCAGATGGCCAAGATCGGCAGATTGGTCTGATATTTGTTTTGGGTTCCACCCACAATGGGGTCCACATACGCTCTAATTTGACAGACGTATACCTTGTCTGTTGGTAATGGATCCCTAACACTGTAAAAGCTTGTTTGTCTCCTATGCTACAACAATGATGGCCTCATATCATCATCATTCTTGCTTGGGCTAGCATTATCTGTATAAGAGGGCCCACCTTTCAATGTCAGATAAACAAGTGTAAGAATTTTATAAGGCGGGCCTTATTTATCAATGGTCTAGATTATCCTAAGGGTTGGATGATGTGATCGAGTATACCAGTGGGTCCCGATAAGCTGTGATACATTCAGAAATTCGTGTAAAAGGTGGAGTGCTACAACTATGACCCTTACACAAATTTCTGAATGTATCACAACTTAGTGGGGCCACTTGTATACCCGATCACATTATCCAACCCTTAGGACAATTCAAACCCTTGATCAATAAGGCCTACCTTATAGAATTCTTACAGCAAGTGCTTAGCAGTGGTAGTCCATGAAAATAAATTTGGCAAAAGATATATCTCATCACTATAAGTAAATATGAGATTATCAATGCAACTTAACCAATCAACATCATTAGTGAAAGCATGAAGTGGCAGGAGTGAAAATAGGACTCTATTGAATGGTATCATTGAGATAAAAAAGAATTGCTTTCACGGCTGCCAAACAATTACTACTAGAGCAGTGCATGAAATGATAGACTTTGTTGACTGCAAACGCATTATTGAGATACTGCAGACGCGTTATCGAGACATGTGAGTAATAAATACTGAAGAGCACTCATAATGCTTTTATATATTAGATTCATATAGAGGATCATATACGACATGCTACAGATACATTATTTGCACAAATAGACCAAAAGAAGTCCAAGCAAAAGTAGTTGTCCGTTAGATCCGAGCCCAGTCCTACGTAAGGCATAATGTAACTAGGCTAGGCCCAAGGTGCGTCCGGTTCAAAAAAAAATATTCTAAATAGAGAGAAATTGTTGTTCAAAGTGTGGACTGTAAATCAATCGCAACTTTTGATTCAAGCATCATCACAAAACGCACAACATATCGATCTTTATATAACGATGGTTCTAGGGTCAAACCAACCTACATGAAGGGTCATGTGCATCCATTTCACAAGAAAATGCATATTTCCATTTCAAAATTGTGATTTTAAGAAAAAAAAAAAAAAAATTAGAGTTTCAGAATTTTCGTCTTTTTAAAAATTCCTTGTAATAATGCTAGGAATGTTTTGATAAAGTTAATATGGACTTTTCTACTTTTTGAAAATTAGGTTTTAAAAGAGTTTTGCTATTTCGAGTAATTTCTAAAAGAATTAGGAAATTAGGCTTCAAAAGAATTTTGGTATTTTTGATAATTTTAAATTAAGGTTTAGGTTTTATTTATTAATAGAGTAATCGAGATATTATACGAACATTATTCAACAAAATACTCAAATTTTCTCTCTTATTTTTTATGGACTCAAGAACTCTCCTTATGAATTCAATGTTTTAATCACTTGAGGAAAACGGTGATCCTTTTCTTATTGTTTCACACTCTTCCCTGTGTTAGTTAATTTAAGAGCATGATGTTTTCTCGGTTCGATGACATCTGATAATGGTTCGAGCAACAACTTCATAGACGGTGCTCCAGAGAACAATCATAGTAACAGCAGTAGTGTTTGAAGCATTCCAGCGAGAGAATCAGTGAGCCATTCTAGGACAGCGGGCGATATCGATCGGCTATTTAATAGAAGCTTTAGCATAAATATGTGTTTGTAATGATGAGAAACATGAGATTAACGATGGAGCTCGCGTTCATTATGTTCATGATATGACACCGATGATGAATCGTGGGCCACCACCAACTAATGGTGAATTGTAGGGCACCACTCTGATCGTGAGAAAGTTGTTGTAACGTTGAAGGAGGAGATAAATCCACAGTGGCACAACATCTTTCAAATGAAATGCACCATGAATCAAAAGATATGTGATTTGTATTTTGGAGCTAGAAATCAGAATTTTCAGTCATTATATCATAGTACAGGGTATCACCTTATAGTATAAAAATTGTTCTCTTAATGAAACAATCCATCGCTAATCTTTTTTCAGACAGACATTTTCGATCTTGCTAGAGGGTCTTTAGGCCTTTAGCAGGCCTCACCATATGGCACAAAGTGCTTATACAATCCGTCCATCTCTTAGTCCTTAGTGAGCTGACATTTGGACTACAGGTGAGCCCTACACGTTGTTCAACTAGGTGTGGCATGGGCCCCACTTGTTAATCATATTTAGACGTATATAATTTAGTGTTTTTCCAATGTAATAGATGGGCCCAAATTTGTGTATGGTCAAAACTTTACCTTATAGTCAGATTTAAAAAGGACTTTTTAAGTCTTAAAATGATCCATAACAAAGACTGATCATTTAGTGGTCAGATTTGACCCAACTCATGGGTCATCGCAAGACTACATTTGATGTAATTTTGGACCGTCCATCGGCCCTTTCAACTTGTAACGCCCTGAAAATCGAGGGTCGAGTATAACTCAACTCCCGAGTTCCAACGCATCACTTATGCAACATAAATAATGCTGATTAAATGTTGTCTGTGTTAGAGCAATAAACATGAGTGAGATTATACCAAAAATAGTAATTCATACTCCTGATCATTTATATAAAGGCAAGCGGAAGACTAAACTGCATATACATGTATGTAAAGAAACAAAATCACTTCATTCTCCAGAGTATGAACCCATCTGAGTCACCATATACATATGTTTGTTTACGAACTCAATGTCAAAAATTAAACTAAGTAACAATCCCTGCAAAACCTGTCGATCTTGGCAGCCTAGTCAAATCCACCAGAGTACTGCATATAAGAGAACTCCTCCTGATCCTCGTCATAATCAGGCTGCGCCTCCTGAATCGTCGGCTCGTCTAAACCTGAGACAGAGTCTGGTTAGTGTGCGCAACACCGTCCCGTAACATGGGAGTGAGTAGCTAACTCATTGGAACAATAAAGCATAGGTTAACATGTTATCAATACAGTCAAGCAGTAATGATAAAGCAGTAAAATCAAACACTCCTAATTACTCTTATTAATGCAAGTATGGATGCAGGTATGATGGATGCCCTCACCACACCCTCCCTCGTGCGACACCATCTCACGTTCGCGGCATGCTTTCATCCCTCAGTGCTCCACATCTTCCTGGCATATGCAATGCATGATAAGCATGATTACCGAGTTTTTAATTAGTTCATTTCAAACAGCAGGTTTGGGAAACTAAGGTACCTCCCTTTTATCATTCCCAAACATGTTCCATTCTAGGGTCGTCAGTCCTAGTTAATATCAGACGATGGTGTGTTTTTTAGGTCACTGCAAAGGCTGTCAGGGCTGTTATGCACAAAGGTTACACCACTCCCCCATCACCTCTTAAACGATTCATCACAATACAGAAACAGGCCTAGTTCATACTCTATATACCACGGCAAACTCTAAGGCTCACCACGATTTCAGAGTATGCTCGAGGTCACTACAAAGGGCTGTCAGGGCTGTTACGCACAAAGGTTGCACCGCTCCCCCATCACCTTATCAATGTAGGCCGACAGCACGAATATAGTGTCCCATACCACCATAATCGGCTCACGAGTTTGGTTGCTCACTGGTCACTACGGGGAGGCACGTGGCCCCAGCGTAGGCCGACAGCTCGACCACGGTATCCCATACCACCATACCCGGCTCATGAGTCTTAGCGGATCGTGGTACCATGGTTAACGGGATTCCACTGGTAAGTTTGGTACCCTGGGTTCAAGCAGTAGCGACCAAACATGGTGAACATACATTAGACACATCGGGTTACTTGACGAGTTTGACTAGCTCGAGCGCACAATCAATTGGACGACATGAAGTGCATAAGCACTTTGCGTGGTCTAACCACTGTCGCCAACTGACGTACGACTCGGGTTCGTCAAACACATCTTACGTGGCGACATGAAACTCAACCACGATCTCAAATCTGGTACCGATTGTCTGGACTATAGACATAGTCCCAAACTTAATCAATTCACATCCATAACATGTGGAGTAAAGCATGATAAACAAAGTACTTTCAGCATGCTAGTAGGCATGGTATAAGGCATGTTATAAAGCATGATATAAAGCATGTTGTAAAGCACTACATCATAGGAATACAAACACATATATTGCAAGTAAGTGGTTTAAGTAAATAACCTCATAGAGGTAATCATACATGTCTCTAGGGTAGTTGAGAATCCCATCTCAACACCCTCCTAAGGCATCAACATCCAAACACTTACTCACACAAGCATTTTCACAAACACTTAACATACACTATTTCAACATACTTAGTGTACGTTAGCAAACATATATTAGGGCGAATCCTTTCGCCAAATAAGTAATTTATGTACACATAATATATTCATACAACAATTAATCATGGTAAACACAACTCTAAAATATACATGTATACGGTACTTCTTACAATACAGTATTTCTACATACATAGTATATATTAGTAAAACATGTATTTAGGCGAATCCTTTCGCTAAATAAGTATTTTATCCATATATCGTATATTTATTCAACAAATAATCATGTCAATCACATTTCCAAAAAAATATACGTATACGGTATTTTCTACGAATACCTAGAATATGTAAAATTCCATATTCTACAACTTTAATTGAAACAGAAAACGGAAAGCACTTTGTACATGTGCAATTGCATGCAGATCATGAATCTATCATTATCTGACATTGAAAACATTGAAAACCATAACCTATACACCTAAAGTCCTCACCTTGCACCTTGGAATCTCAACGGATCAGTAAGGTTTGATGGGCTTCCGTATTCGGGAGTTTTATAGCCTAAAAAGTGAAATCGGTTAGCTATTTCATAACCTATAACCATCCCACTCCAAAACAGATTTGGGGTTAGGGTTTTTTACCTTAAAACGGAGTCGGTATCGCCGAGAAAGCGACAAGAAAAGGGTGGTGCAGCCCGTGTGGTGACTAGAAACAGTAGCAGGGAGATTCTCCCACAACTCTCAAGCTTTCTCTCTCTTTTTCTCTCTTCTTACTAAGGGTTTATACCAAATTCGTATGGCTGTGAGAGAGGGTGCTCTAAGGTCCTTATATAGCCTAAAAACTCTCTAAAATAGACCTAAGTTCAATGTATACTTGGGTTATATCCAAATCGGGTTTAATTCAGCTCAAAAGAGGGTTTCTGACGGCCTTCCTTGAGCCAAAAGTTGGACTTAAGCTCACTAACCTTGGATCTACGTGGAGTTATGTTTTCGTCTCAGTCAGATTCCCAGATCACGCATGACGGACCATTTTCAGTTCAACGGTCAGTGGGCCTCGATCCGAAATTCCAAGTACATGTAAATGTTCCTGAAATTTTTCCTAATCCGAGGGTGTATTTGGGTCAGATTCTGACAGTCTGGTTGATTAAAAAATGTCCGCAAGCGATACGTGCCAGATCACTATTCAAGATATTTATTTTGTAAAGAAAACAAGAGTTTTCACACTCCCTCGTTCCGGACTCTAGCGAACGGCCGTGGGACACTGTCCGGACTTGATTTCCGAGATGGTTGTCAAGCCCAGCAAGGCGGTCCTAATTCCTTAACTTCGTATTATTCGGACTCCCGATGTGCGGTCTAAACCTGATAAGGAGTTTTAATTCGTTGCCGAGAGCAGTCGGGTAATGAGTTTGATTCTAGACTTTAGGGTAACCTAGCGTCAATGATTCTACAAGTTTTGGGTCTTGCAGATCGTATTTAAAGCAATTGCAACGGATTTCATGGCTAATCTAGTTTAGCACTTAGTTAACTTTGTTAAATTTCTAAAGGATTTAATCCTAAGTGATATCTGGTCGAGGTGGTACTCGAGCCATAGTACGGAAAATTACGAGTCATTACAGTTCATGGCCATTCCAAGGTCCAGGGATGGGCCCTTTTTGAAGGTTTAATAGTAATTCGATTAAGGTCTAATGAGGGTGACGCAGGGATGAACATGATGAGGTCGATCACCGTCTTCCTCAAGGATAACTACTCTGAATCCACAGAGCTTCGACTTCTCGAATCCACAAGGAAATAAACATGGAATTTGACCATCGATATGATGGAATCTCGCAAATTCGGCGTGAGTAACTAGTTGGCTAAAGTAGCTCATCCTACCCCAAAATCATATATGGTACGTCGAGTAACTCATTCTAGTTTGCCAAATATGCCTGTTTTAAGGTTCCGACAGTCTTGATGACGTCCACCTCCAATTAGGTCTTCTCTGGTTTATCTTGGACATAAAAGTGTCCGCGATCCGCTCTACATCAGAGGGACATTTGATGGTCTGATTGAGTGGTCAAATCTACTCAACTCAGCACAGTGAAAGAGATTTACACACCAAAAGAGCTTTCACGGTGGGAGATTGTAGTGATTTGGTAGAATATCAAAACATATGATTTTAAGGCAGTTCTAAGGGTTTGAATCTTATCCAAACCTGGACTACCATCCATCCAAAAAGGGCTATCAATAACAATCTAGATTAACCACCTTTTAAGGTCCGTTTGGATAGTCCAAATATGGCCGTCCAACGGTCTCTTTTTGGATCATCCCATGGACTAGATTACTTCAAATCTAGGATTTTTCAAGGATATCATTTCTTCAAATAATGGCTTTTAGAATGGTCTAGAGATGGATTAGATTTCAAGGATATCAATTCTTCAAATAATGGCTTTTAGAATGGTCTAAAGATGGATTAGATTTCAAGGATATCATTTATTCAAATAAAGGCTTTTTAGAATGGTCTAGAGATGGATTAGATTTTATCATAAAAGTGATCAAGTTCCGGCGCCCCACCATTACATATATGGTTTGATTTTGAAGCAAAGGCCCCAAAGTGGACCCTCTATGGGGATGGTCCACCACTTGATTATTAGATGGCCATTTTTATACAAAGAAAAGAATAAGGAAGAGAAGAAGGAAAAAAAAAAAAAAAAAACTAAGTATATTACTAATCAAGTTACCACCACTCTCTCTCTCTCTCTCTCTCTCTCTCTCTCTCTCTCTCTCTCTCTCTCTCTCACCTTTACTTCTCACGTCTAGCCTCTCCATATGAGCGTTGTTGATGCAGAAATCTAAATGCCCTCTCTAGACGTTGATGTAGAAATCTGGACGTCCTCTCTAGACCACTTGAGACCTGTAAAACAAGACAAAGGTGGGAGACCTTGGCTACAACAAGGGACCCTCCGATGTCAAAGTCAGACAGGCAAGCTAGGTATAATTGATCGTAAAATTTTTTAGAGTATTTTCAGAGGTGTATTGTGCGTACCTTTCACCATTAGGGATCCTCCTATTTATAGGCAAGAGGTGGCGGTGGTGTAGGGGTCTCCTTGTTTAGTAGGAGCATATTGTAGAAGGATTCAGATCCCGTACATGTCGCGAACGTCTTCTAAAATCCTCGGCGGAGATCTCGGGCAGATCTGTGTCGCGATCATCTTCCAGGATCCTCGGCTAGGATCTCGAGTAGTTACAGTTGGAACCATGTCGAGAGAAGTAAGGGCACATGGTAAGGGTTCGATGCGAATGGTCATTCCGAAGAGAGAGTGTTATAGTCGAGTTTGCTTTCGACATTGAGCATATTACTGACCCGTCGTCCTGCCCTTAGGAATCGCGCCAGAAGATCGCAACCGAGCTCCTTTCCTTAGCCGTTAAGGTTGTAATTAGTGTTGGCCAACCTCCTCACATTATGCATATATGTTTGAGCTGGTTTTCCTTAGTGGCTAGTCCATTTTTATCCATAATAGTAAACAATCCACACAGTTTCAATTTGGTATTAGAGTGAGTTGTTTTTCAAGGACTTAATCATATAGAGTAAGATCCATATGAGCTTTAGAATTATATATACCTATTGATGCAGAAATCCGTCTGACCCTCTTTAGACCTTCGAACACCTGCACAGGAAGAAGACGAAATGAGACCATGACTAGAACAAGGGACCCTCCGATGCCTAAGTCAGACAAGCGTGAACTCATTATATAAGTCCCGAGGGAGAATCAATGTGAGGTATGTGTGATAAGGTTGAGGTGTGATTATACTATATATTTTTAATATATTGTGTAGATTTTTCACCCAATCTTAGTAATTGATTGGATTCCGGATATACAAGGAAAGTGAAGACTTTTTATGATAAAAGTTTTAGAAAAAATATTATTTTACATACTATAGATTTCAATCTTTCGCCTATACTACATGAGTAAGTCTTCTTACCACTCAACTAAGCATGTGTTTGTGACAAAGCGCGAAAAACTTATTTACTTAAGGGATTTGTTGAAAAAAGAAGCACATTAGAGGATTTTAAATACTCATTTCATTTTTCTTCTCTTAAAGTCTTAATCACTTATTTCACTAATAATGCATGTATAAGTGCGGAAGCATACGAATAACATGCTTCATTGATAATATATGCACAAGTGAGGAAGGATATAGATAACATGCAATCTCAATTATGTGTGAATAAACAAAAATAGTATCGTATAGATTCATCAAGTAGATAGTAGTCGACATGGTGGTCCAACTATATATTTTCAAATCTAAGTTCATTTATCAATGGGGTGGATCATCTCTACAAGAAAAGGTTGATTTAAAATTAGAAAATTCTCTTTATAGCAGGTTATATATATAGTAAGTTTCAAAAAAACATGTACCCTCAAAATTCATTATCTAGGGATATTACAGTGCATGATCCAACCCATCCAATAGGTTGGAATCACCATGATGATTTCTTCATACAAAAATCAGTTAGATCAACTCATGCATTGGACCTCACTTGTATTTTACTATTTATCAATGGTAAAAATTGTTTTCTATGGTCTGACCAACCAGATGATTAGATGGGGGTATTTTTTGTTAGATGATCCTTATTGTGGGGCCAACTTATTGGAAGGGAGTAATGTTGATTCGATCAATAGGTTAGAAGTTATTTGTTGTGTCGACCATAACTCGTGATCCACCCGGTGGGATTTGACACATTCTCCTTGAAAAAAAATACTTTATTAGATGCCTACCTCAATTTTTATGGGGCCCACATAGATGTGGATGAGAGATCCACTCTAACAAGTAGACATGTAATCCCATGGTAGTTTCAAGGATAAAATATTAAGTTGATATGTAATTCAGGTGGGCCACATTAATGGAAACATTTGGTGGAGACACGTCCACCCTTGATTTTTACAGGGCCCATAGTAATGATCATATGAAATACACTCCAACCATTAGATTCCAAATTAAATTTAAGCCTACAGTCCAATAATCAGACCTATCCGTGATTTAGGTAAGCTACACCAAGGGAAACAATGTAGAGGGTGAGTGTTGCCTTGTACACTGTTTCCAATTGCGTGGTCTGCCTGAATCATGGATGGGGTTGATTTTTTGGACTTGGGCCTAACATGGGGTGACACATGTGGTGGTCAGAGTAGATTTCATATAAACATCATGGTGGGACCCATCCAATCTGCAACCCCTTCCTCGCATGGAAACCAACTTCCGTAAAAACAAAATAATAATAATTTAAGATACTCGGATGATAATTACTTGGATTAATGGGGTTATTGAAAACCTTTTTGAAAGGGTATCAAAATGTAAATACCTACCTTTCTTAAAAGTAGTTGTGTACATCGAGTTAAATCGAGTCAAGCTGGCCTCAGCTCTACTCGGCTCGGCCACTAGCTGACCTCAGCTCGAACTCGGCTCGGCTCGGCTCGGTCCTCGAGCCTAACTGGCCAGCTTGGCTCGGTTCGGTCAGTAACTCGGGCCAGTTCGAGCTGAGTTTGAGCCAAGATCGAGCCGAGTTCCTTGTGCGACATTTTCACAAACACCTGGACTGCACCTTCAAAATCACATTGTTTGTAAAAAAGTAGCAATGGGTTTTACAAGTATTTTATCAAACACCTTCTAAAAAAATCAAGAAAAAAAGTGTCTTTGTTCATATACATACCTTCCTTGCCACCAGCCACACTTCGTTGAGTCATTTCATCAAACACTTGCTGAGCAAAATCAATATCAAAGTAACCGAGTCACCGAACTAGTTCAATCCGAGTTCGATTCGAGCTGGGTTCGATCCGAGTCGAGTCAAGCTGGGGCTAGCTCGAACTCGGCTCGAACTCATTTTCGAGCTCAAAAAATCAGCCTGACTAGGCTCGAACTCAGTTTTGAACCGAGTCAAATCGAGCTTTTTCGAGTCGAGTCGAGCAAGCTAACCGAGCTAGCTCGGTTCGTGTACACCCCTACTTAAAAGGGTAATAGAATGTCAATACCTAATTAATGATGTAGTAAATTGTAAAATTCCATATTTTCACTACTTAAAAGGGTATTACACTCCTACTTAAAAGGGTATTAGAATGTCAATACCTAATTAATGATGTAGTAATTTGTAAAATTTCATATTTTCACTATAAAATTTAACTCTTAGTTAATAGTGTGCATTTTTACTGTAAATCTCATGCTGAGTACCTACATAATAGGTAACTATGCCCAAGTGGGAAGAGATATGTATGCCCATTTCAGGCCCTACATGGGCTTGAATACCAAAAGGGTATTATACCTACAACACTTAAACATACGAGTATCCTTCTACCCAGCCCAAATCCAGCACATTGACACACATACCCACCAGAATCCCAACATATTGGTCACATGTGTTGCGAGATGTCTTAAATCTGAGTCCTTTCGCAACTGGGATGCGGAAAGGAGTTTCGCGGATTTTGTGACGCAAGTCCTTTCGCAACTGGGATACGAAAGGGAAGTTGCCAAAACTATAAATTGGGGTCCCTAGGGCTATCCTTTTATTATTCTAAGACTTCCTAAAGGTATTCTAAAGGGTTCTAGGGTTATCAAAGGGTGTAGCAAGGGTGAGATTCGAGGTTGTTCGAATCGGGTAAGTCCTTTCTCTTTGTAATTGATGCTTTCATAGTGGTGATTGTCGCTTTGTGCCGTGGTTTTTTCCTGCAAGGGTTTTCCACGTTAAATCTGTGTGTTCTCTTTTCTTGTGTATGTGCTTGGTGCCATTGGATTACCATCCTAGATCTAGATCTGTGTGATTCCGCAGGCCAAAAATCCCAACAAGTGGTATCAGAGCAATCGGTTGGGACACAGATCTGAATCTGAGGGATTAGTAATAATGGCGAGCGCCAGGTATGAGATTGAGAAGTACTCAGGGAAAAATAATTTTGAGTTATGGAAGATCAAGATGATGAGTTCCTTAATTAAGCAAGGCGAAGATGGTGCTCTTGAGGAGCGGAAGTCCACCATGAAAGATGATGATTGGAATACTCTTGATAAGAAAGCCTTATCATCGATCCGTTTATGTCTCACGGATGAGGTTCTCTACAACGTCATGAGGGAGAAAACTGCGGCTAATTTATGGGCGAAGTTGGAGGATGTTTATGCGAAGAAATCCTCTGAAAATCGTCTGCACTTGAAGCGGCAGTGGTATAACTTCAAGATGGCAGAGGGTGGAGATCTGGAGGCTCACATCAGCAATTTTAATAAATTGGTTTGTAAATTGCTCGATATGGATGAAGTGATGAAAGATGAAGAACAAGCATGTATGTTGCTGAATTCTCTCCCGGCGTCCTATGAGTCATTCAAGGATACTATGTGCAGCATGAACAAAACCCTGAGTGTCGACACTGTTATCTCAGCCCTTCAAGGGAAGGCTATGAGACAGCTAGATAGCAACATAGAGACATCTTCTGATGCACTGTTTACAGTGGGTAGGAATTCTGAACACAGTACAGGTTCTTCAGGTTCTAGATCCAAATCCAAGGGCAAGGCAAAGGAAAGGTAAAGTGCTGGAATTGTGGGAAGGAAGGACATGTGAAAAGGGATTGTGAAAATCCTAAATCTAAGAGGGAAGATTCTGAGGCTTCATGCAGGGAGGCTAACACTGCCACGTCAGATGAATCGAGTGGATGTGATGGTGATGTTTTGTCTGTGTCTTCGCTCAGACGGTCATACGATGATCGTAAGGACGAGTGGATGCTAGACACAGGGGCATCTTTTCACATGACTCCTCATCGGAGTTGGTTCACCAGCTATAGGGAGTGCGATGGTGGACAGGTATTTATGGGCAATGACATTGCCTGTAATGTTGTGGCTATTGGTACGGTACGCATCAGGATGTTTGATGGGGTGGAGCGTACTTTGACTGATGTCAGGCACGTTCCTGATTTGAAACAAAATCTGATTTCTCTTGGTGTGCTTGAGGCAAAGGGATGCAAGTACACAGGTATTGATGGTGCTCTTAAGGTATCCAAGGGGGCACGGGTAGTCATGAAAGCGCAACGACTCGATCATGTTTACAGGTTGATCGGGAGCACTTCAAAAGGTGGAGCTACAGTGGATGTAGCGAATTCCACCTCTGCACGTGTGTGGCATGATGGGCATGGCCACATGAGCGGGCATGGCAGGAAGGCTGAGACGTGCGGACAGGGATACAGAGCAGGTGGAGCAGCCACCTGTGAGAAGAACCACATGGTATGATTGCAGGATATCGGCGTGGTACATGGACGACTCTAATATCGCAGAGGATTCATCTTCTATTTTGATGGCTCTAGGTGAGCCTGGTGCTGAGAAGTGGAAGGTGACTATGGGCGATATGATGGATTCGTTGTACCAGACCGACATATGGGAGCGGGTGAAGCTTCCAGTGGGCCAGTGAGCAGTTGGATGCAGGTGGACCTTCAAGAGGATACAGTATAGATACAAGGCGAGGTTGGTAGCGAGGAGTTATTCTCAGAGAGAAGAGATCGGCTTCTCAGAGATATTCGCGCCGACGGTATAGCAGGTATCTATCAGATCCGTGATTGGCGCTGGTTGGCCAATGTGATCTTGAGCTATGATGTGATGCAGAAATAAGAGAAGAGGTCAAGAAGCTACACGGTTGAAGATTGAAGACATGGTGGAGATTGTTGCGAGATGTCTTAAATCTGAGTCCTTTCGCAACTGGGATGCGGAAAGGAGTTTCGCGGATTTTGTGACGCAAGTCCTTTCGCAACTGGGATGTGAAAGGAGTTTCACGGATTTTGTGACGCAAGTCCTTTCGCAACTGGGATACGAAAGGGAAGTTGCCAAAACTATAAATTGGGGCCCCTAGGGCTATCCTTTTATTATTCTAAGACTTCCTAAAGGTATTCTAAAGGGTTCTAGGGTTATCAAAGGGTGTAGCAAGGGTGAGATTCGAGGTTGTTCGAATATGGTAAGTCCTTTCTCTTTGTAATTGATGCTTTCATAGTGGTGATTTGTCGCTTTGTGCCGTGGTTTTTTCCTGCAAGGGTTTTCCACGTTAAATCTGTGTGTTCTCTTTTCTTGTGTATGTGCTTGGTGCCATTGGATTACCATCCTAGATCTAGATCTGTGTGATTCCGCAGGCCAAAAATCCCAACAACATGCACTGCCACATTGCGTGAAAGTTCTAATCACCAAGCTTTGCTCTCTCGGATATTTGATTAGCACAACTAAGATGATGGAACACAACACCTAGAGGAATTTTCTCACAATCTATTTGAAGAAGCTTGACTTCTTAAAAAGATTATAATGGAGCGAGAGTTGATTAAACCTGTTTAGTTGGAAAGCTTAAATATTATTATTATTATTATTATTACTATATAGGGTTGGTGGATCTCACATTTGGCTAATCATATTAATTAGGTCCAAAATATTATTAAAAAAACCAAATACTGATATGAAATCAAAATAATCTCTATTATATATAACTCAAGTAGCTGTGGATAATTTTAAACACTGAATTAGTCTTCCAAAATGATGGACTTCGAATTTTTAGAGGGCATGTGATGTAGAGCGGGGTCGCGGATACTTTCATGGCCAAGATGGACCAAAGAAGGCCCAATTGGAGGCGGAAGTGATCAGGACCGTCCGAACCTTAAAACAGTTGTATCTCGCAAATCAGAATGAGTTTCTGGATATCATATATGATTTTGGGGTAGGAGAAGCTACTTTAGTTAGCCAATTAACCTACTACGCAGGATGGCACACGCTGTATTTGCAAGATTCCATCAGATCGACAATCAAAAGTCCATTTTATTTTCATTTTTACTATAAATAGTAAGTTTTAATTTGATTATAACTTTTGATTCTTCGAGTCGTAGAGTTGTGCCCAACATGAAAATGGCTTAGAAAAATTAGAAGAATAACGTGGTCAGGCCAAATTGGACACTCACTATTTTTGGTTGAAAACCATGAAGTTTAGTAGTAATCATGACTGTTTATAAATAGTAAGTTTACTATATATGATAAGTCACGTTTTTACGAATTAAGTTTGAGTCTAAAACTTCATCCAAGGTTTGAGCTAATTATTTAAAGAATTGTGAAATCAGTTTGTTTTTTTTTATTTTTTATTTTTATTATTTTTATCATCAATCATTTTATTTTTGAATTTATTAGATTTATTTCTATTTTATCCCTCATGGATTCGATGAAACACTGTGAGGAATCCAGAGAGCTCTGCAGATTCGGAGTAGTTATCTTGAGAAAGAATGTGATCAGCCTCGTCACGTCCTTCCCTGCATCAACATGAAAAGGAATTTAAAATTTATTTTACAAGGTATTTACATCATTTAACTGCTGTGTGGCTATTTGGCAATGTAAGGTTTGACATTTAAAATTTTTTTTAAAAAAAATTAAATTAAATTAAATTGAACAACACTCAATCTCTCTCTATATGCATGGGTCATACCTTGTACATGACAATCTTTTTCTACATGTATATACCCCTGTCTTCACGTGAAAAGGTCACTTTTTTCTCTCTGCGTGTAGGTTGAGACAAGATACTCTATGGATGTTGCTAACACCCACCACCGTTTCTTTCCTACCTCTCTCCCACTTGGCTACTTTCCCCTCTCAGCATATGTTGCACATTAAATGTCAAGCTACACCCCTAATTGCATCAGGTGACATGTAGACAATCCATTCCATCAGTTTAGACTGTCCAACAGTCCAAATACATTTCTTGGGCTACCATGTAAAAATCACACTCATCAATGGCCTTTAAAATGGACAGTCAATATCATTAATGAAAAAATAGCCCCAACCAACAATTTGAGCCATCTATTCCTTGAGACCCATTATGAATTACTTTATGCTTCTAAACAATTGCATTTGCTAGCAAATCCGAACCATTTGATTCATGGCTTGGAAAATGGATGACTATAGAGAGAAAGAGAGAAAAAGTAAAAAAAGAAAAAAAGGCAAACCGTTGAATATATTGGTCCATGAAATGTATGCTGAACCTAATGGACGGCCTGGATCAATGATTTGAATTGTCCAAGTTTCCCGGTGCACTAGAAAAACAAGTGAAATCAAAATAGAAGCTAGACTCAAAAGGCACCAAACTGGGACCAGAAGGTCTCCTTGCAATAATAATAACGTTGCAGTTGAAAGATTATAAAATATCCATTAATGTTCATTTTTATTCTTGTAGGGCATGTTTGGTTGCCACTTAAAAATGAATTCATCTCATTTTAGTTAATATCTGCTCTGTATTAGAAACCATAGTTAATATCTACCATAGTCTATATAAATTGTTGGTAATATTTTTAAGAGCTTTGCTCACATCACACATGTACAAGTCAGTTAATGCACATGCCACCACACATAGCAGATAAGTGCAATATCTAAGCCATCCATCAGAATGATACCACTACGTAGATTCCCTATCCTGAGAATAAGGTCCACCCACTTATCAGATGGACCACAATTAGCTAAACAAATGCACGGTTGTGAAAAAATCAGCTGTAGTTTTCTAACCCGTCAAATTATTTCTAATATCATGGCAAACCTACTGGATATGGACCACCTTTATATTCAGCCAGTAACATCTGCATGGTGAAGTCCACGGTTATTCCACCTGTCTGCCAGGTTAGCATATGTGATGGCTTGTGCATTAGCTGACGTGTACACGTGTGAATCGGTGATACCGAACATTAATTAGTGGGCCACAATCAAACACATTCGAATCTGATCAGATAGCGGTTGGATTAACTTGGTGATGGCTTTGAGAGCCGCCAGATCATCAGCTAGTGGTGATGTGGACCACCTGAAAAATTGGTTTTGTGGACTTAAACTCAATCTTTCTTCTGATTGGAAACTAATCACAGAATAAATAAAACAAAGAGAAACTTATACAGACAGATTAGAACAGCCTATCCACCAAAACAATGACAGGTTGCCTTCTAAAAATTATATATTTGTATGATATCATAAGATCTACTTGCTTTTACATAATTTAATGTGGGCTGGTACAATAATTTTCATTTACATTTTTTCACTCACCACCGTACACATCCAGTGGGCCCTAGCATGGATGGTCGCACTACAAAAACCACACGATTTGGACAATCCCATACTTCTGATTAATGGGCTTTTCCTATAGATGTTGGCTATTGTATGATATATACATGGCCCACATTTGTGCAGAGTTGCCAAGTGGGATGGATGGTGGGTTGATCTAGACAATTGGTCTGTTCTATCTCACTGTAGATGGACTGTGCCTCAAAAATGTCCTCTATGGGACAATATTAGCCTATCAATTTGCAACAGGTGGATAGACAAATTTTTTAAAAATACAAAAATGGTCCATATTTAATTGAAAAGCCCTCTTATTGGTTTTTGTGATCTTCTAATTGGGGCGATTTTTTGGGGCATGCTCCATCGATGGTTAGATTTAATAGATTTTTTTTTTTTAATGGTCTGGATTACTTAAACATGGATCCTACTTGTCAGGAATTAAAGGATGATTCAGCCCTTAGTACACCAAGAAGCACTATATCATACTTAAGTTTTCCTCTTATTAGTTATTTCATGAGAAAATGCATTCAAAAGTTTTATTCTACGAGCTTTTAATTTGTTTATGAGTTAAGTGATTTCTCTTATTGGGTGAGTGATTCTCCAACCCTTGGTGATTGAGTCTCCCAGCTATCCCTTCTTAGATAAGTGATTCTACAACCCGCCTCAGGTGAGCAAGTCCCCAAGTTCCTTGTTGGATGAGTGATTTCCCAACCCCTTGAATGAGTTAATCCTTGAGTTGTCTCATTTTTTTTTTCTTTTTATTCGACACATGTATTTGATCTCGATCCAAATTATAGCAACAAAGCTCTTCTTCCATTCTCTTTATTGCATTTCTTCAAGTTCTACATCACGTGGTATCAGAGTAAAATAGGTTCTTGGATTGGACTTGATTTTATATGGCAAAAGAAAGAGAAAACCGGGCCAAACAAACAACTTCAATTCAAGATATCCAACTCCACAAAGAAATTGAAGAATTGAGGCATGCCAACAATAATTTACAACACATGATCGAGGAGATTTTACAAAGAATTCTCATACAAGCCCCCATAAGTATTCCGATTTATGATGAAGATGTCAATAAAGTTTTTGATGAAATTATCAAACCGAATGAAGGCAATAAAGACCACATAAAATTTGATGATGATGATGAGCCAATTTATAGCGAAGATACTTATGAAGTATTTGATGAAATGACTAAACCAAATGAATGTAGAGTACATGAAGGCCACACGAAATTTAATGATGATAAGCTGATTTATGATGAAAGGTACACATAAAGTGTTTAATAAATTGACCAAACCAAGTAAAGTTAGAGTGAACAAAGAACACATACGTGAAATTTAATAATGACACACCAACTTATAACAAGGATAAGCAGATCAAATGAAAATAAAAGTCTTGTTATTTGTAAAGTTTTGACCACTACTCGAGCACCCAAAGACCATTGATCATGTGTTTTACGTAAAGAAAATAAATATGCATGTCAACATAAAAAAATATTAATTCATGGTTGACAATATGTTCTTTTTGGACTACGTCGTCTCATTCTAAGGTATCAAAGTATGAAAGAAACTAAAAGCAAATGTAGAGTGGTCATCCCCAAAATCGATTATTAAAATGAGATTGATGCTTCCATAACGTAGCAATATTCTACCGATGGTCTGTGAATACAGGGCAAGATGCTTATACTAAATATCTCGTCCGATGGAAGAATAAGTTAGGATGTCAATAGAAGAATGTGGAAAAGAATACCAAGCTAAACTCGAGTATAAGTTATATATATATATATATATATATATATATATATATATATATATATATATATATATATATATATATAGAGAGAGAGAGAGAGAGAGAGAGAGAGAGAGAGAGAGAGAATTGAAGCGGCCCTTGGTACAACAAGAAGTTGGTACACAAAGAAACACTATATCATAGTCAAATTTTCCTTTTATACATTTAGTAGTCATTCCATGAGAAAGGGCATTCAGAATTTCTTTTCTACAAGTTCTGTATTTGTGAGTTGATTAATTCCTCTCTAGTTGGGTGAGTTATTCCCCAACCCTTGAGTGAGTGAGTCCCCAAAATATTCATTGTTGGGTGAGTGAGTCCATAAGCTATCCTTTCTTAGGTAAGTGATTCTCCAACCCTTGGGTGAGTGAATCCCAAAGCTATCTCATTTTCTTCTTCTTTTTTCAGCGTTATATATTCTTAATCCAAATTATAGTAACAAAGTTCTTCTTTTCCTCTCTTTATTGCATTTCTTTAAGTTTTGCATCAAGAGAGATGATACAACGCCCCATTTCTCGAAACTCAAGTATACTATTCGTTTTCCGAAAACCCAAGTGTTAACCTTCAAAGATAGTCCAAATTAAGCGTATATTTTTTTCCTTTTCAGAGTTAACAGTTTAGCAGAAAAGGAACAAATCAAACATAAAGGAAACTCTGCATACGTGTTCAAAGATATGAATGACTGCCCATAGAGCTTATACAAACCAATGTCTCAATGCTAATAATTACAAAAAATAAATGGTTTAATATATGAAACAAAAATAAATGCATATAGGCTTGAGTTGCATGATCACACAACTTCTCTTGAGTATGTACGACCATGCATTCATGATATTTGTACCAAACTTTTTATCAATCTGAACATGAATATCATTTAAAACACCTACACTACCTGTATAGTTATATATTTCAAGAATGAATTGTCGGCTCAGTGTGAATTTCTCTTAAGATTACACATTGTCACATTAAGTTAAGTATCAAATAGAAATACTAGTTTACATTGTACGAAACATTTGAGAAATCTTGTTTAAATGAATGAGTGCATGCACATACTCATAGACTTAGGGATGCACATCTACCTGACAAAAAAGTCACCTAATAAGAACTAGCCACACAAAAAAGTACTTAAAGGTACGTCCTAAGGAGAAATAGACACTCGGAAAAGACCATACAACGAGGATGTCCAAGGCAAACTAGCCTCCCGGAAAAGTACTCTAGGATACACCCTAAGAAGAATAGGCACCCAGAAAAGTCTACATGCCATTAAATGCATGATTAGTCCAACTGTTATTATTTTAATTTCAAACAGCTATTTTATTATTAACTTCTTTTGATGAGTAGTTCACATTTATAGGCTAGCTCAGAATGAGATAGAGTCTAGGTATAGGTAAGTTTGTTTTTTGAGGTATACTAAGTGGCAGAGCAGGCTAGGCTAGGCTAGGCTGGTGGAAATGTTTCATCTCCGTCCTCTCCTGGCCGAGCGCTTGGGGCATGAATTTTCAAGCTTAGAAACCGTCAGCCAATCATAAGCCGACGAACCCTTGGCACATTTTTACCATGAAGGATCCGTTAGGGAGAAGCAAAATCTCCGGGTAAAGAAAAATTGCGGCGCCAGCTGTCCGTCAGCTGACGGTTTGATTTCTCCCACTCTAGGCTGCGTCTATGCTTCTCCTTCTTTCCTTTCAACATCTAAGGTCTTTTCTAATTTAGATGGCCCAAGATCAGAGGATCCAGCACGTTGGTTTTCTTCCAAAGTAAGCCCTTGGCCTAAGAGACTTTGCTTGATTGATTTTTAATGGTTTTTTTGCTAGGCAAGTGCAATTTTATCCCCATGTATTAAGACATCAAGTTTCAAAAGTAAAGACCTAAGGAGCTTTAGGGTGTGACCAGGGGTTGGTGATCTTTGAATCGAGTCCATATGGTCTGGTTTAGAGATGATTGAAGAGTCCCCTTTAAATTTGTCAAATGTTTGGACGGTGGTATTTGATTCGAAAGGTGATTTCACTTTTAGGGGTCAGAAAGCCGGCTAAGAACAGTGTCTTGGACTCAGGTTATGTGTCTACAATGTGTATAAATTCAAAAATTTTAAAATCTCAATATAATATAAGATAACGAATAAGTATATACATGTGTCAGTAGCCCACCTAATGGACGGCACAAAAATCTACTGACTCCCATCAAATAAAACAAGCTTTAAAAAAGAAGAAAGGTAGAAGAAGCCGAAGAATCAAGCTTACTTGATAATGACAGCAGTGATATTATTTTAAGAGTAATTATTTGATAAGATTATTTTAAGTAGTAATTATTTGATAATACTCTGGCACATGCTATTCATGCTCATGCACTTAGAAACACCTATTGAACTCATGTAGCATAATCCAAACCGTCCAACTTGTGTTATCCACTGTAGATGGATCATATTACAGAAAACATTGATTATACAGTCTGACTTGGATGACCGTTTCTTGAATTTGGAATGTGGACTGTTTTATTTTAACCGTCCAATGAAGGGCCACCATTCACGCAACTACATTAAAAATTTTAATGTGATCTTTTTTAAATGACTCATTTAAAGTGGTCCCACTGTTTGAACAATTCGGATATGATATACGCGTGTCGTGTATGGACGGTCATACTCCCACTCCGCCAGAGTATCAAATTTCTTAATTGGATCGAGGTTGTTCCGCACTGATATAACACAGACGTGAAAAACGGGTTGTCATTTGATACTCTGGCAGCGCATGCTTGATACGTAGGCACCGTGAAAGAGTACATGTCGCTTCCATTAACTCAATGTAAACCGACCAAATTGTGGGCCATACCGTTAATGAGTAACGTACACAAAATCAAAATTTTTATACAAAACTAACTTCTGATTCGTGGACACTTGTTCGTTGAATAATAGGACCGTTGGATACTTTTCATTTTAAACCGTCCAATAAATGTTCACAAATCCGATAACCACATAATTTGGACAGTTTAATTTGACCTAATGGTATGCCACGTGTGCAATTTCTTATTAATTTCTACGTGCCTGCGTATCATCCCATCACGCTACCGGAGTATAAAGTCCCTCTCAATTGAAAACCAATGAATGGCAGCCAACTGTGCATGAATACCAAGTGTACTCGCTCACCTGAGGTGGACGCGTGCTTCACAGCATAAATTCCAATGTGGGTAGCTTGTGTGAGATCTGGACCGTTCATCAGGTTTTTCTCACCATGAAAATTCCCTATAAAATATATCAGACCTGTACACATAATTCAGGACCCTCCTATACATATAATATGAACCACCATTCTTTGTTTCAACCGTCCATTGATCTCATATACGTTCGATCCTCCCAATGACTTCACAAAAATTCTCCACGCAGTAGAGAACATGCACAGTGGAAATTCCTTCTGAACGGCGGAGATCTATCATGAGTATGCCAAATGGAAGCATAGGACGAGATGCGGGACGTCCATCCCCAGTGCGAGTACACTCAATCTTCCTATGGGCGTATAGGACGCGGAATGCGTACTGAGTAAACCCTGTGGGGCCCACAAATGACGAATTTTACCTATCCACGCCGTCCATACGTTTTTCCATCCCATTTTATTATTAAGTCCAAAATTACAGAATTCCCAAAGATAAAAATGGACCACACCAAAGTAAACAGTGAGTATAATGACGTCCACCGTTGAAACCTTCCTAGGCCTCACAGTGATTTTTAATTGTCATCCAAACTGTTCATAAGGTCAAAAATACATGGATGAATAGAAAAAACATATATAAGCTTTTTCCAAAACTTCTTTGACCCCAAAGAATTTTTCAACAGTAGGCGTTCAATTCCCACTGTATCAGGTGGTGTGGTCCACTTGAGTCTGGATATATTTCCAAGTCTAGGGAAATGACCTAAAATGATCTCTAGAATCGGATTGACGGCATGGATACGAGACATACATTATAGTAGACCCCACAAAGTTTACGTGCGGATAGATCTGTCCACCTGGCGTGACTTTGATAGAAAGCGACGGTCCTCGGATTCGAATCTTTCCTCCTTCTCCGCTGTTTTGTCTGGCAGACAGCACCTGCCCTGGTGAAGTTGATAGCTCGAACCCCCAATAACTCAAATGCAGCGTGTGTAAGTACACTCGCACGGAAAAGTTCCATGAGAGCGAACAGCTGTTTTGTTTTGACCGTTCATTTGTTAGATCTGGGACAGGTGATGGTCGGTGGTGGTCCCATCATATGACAATAGCCTAATCATCAGTCTAAAAATCCTATATTGGATCATTGTTTCTGGACGGATAATGTCGTTGCTTTAACCACTACGGTTATAATAATTAAAAGAAAATTATTTAAGTAGTTTGATGGGGTCCAATCATTGATCCAGACCGTTCAATCTCATGAGTCCCACCTTGGATGATCTACCCCCAAAAATTTTCCAAATTAGATGGATCCTACTACCCAAACAGTTGCTATACTAGTAGACGATTTATGTGCATGGTCCATTCATAGCGGTGCCCATCAAAACAATGGCCTGGCTCACAAGCCTGTGGGCTGCGTAGTCAGGACCGAACAATACGGAAGCGGATTGGCTGGTATACCACACATCACCGACCTGGCTGGTGTGGGTACGTGATAGCTGACGCTCCTCGTGCTCCGAGTTGTACGAACGATCCATAGGAGATCAAAGTAACATGGGCCCACAATGATATGTTTATTATATCCACACCGTTCATCCATTTTTTGAGATCATTTTAGAGTATAAGCCCAAAAATGAGTCATATCCAAAGCTCAAGTGGACCACACAAAAAATAAAAGTGAGGACAATGATTCTCACTGTTTAAAACATTCGTAGGCCCACCGTAACATTTATTTTCCATCCAATCTGTTTATAAGTCAGACAGACTTGATGAAGAGAAAAAGATATCATATTGATCCAAAACTTTTATACCCCAAAAGGATTTCAATGGTAGGCCAATCCCCAACTGCTTTTTACGGTATGGTCCACTTGATCTTTGGATCTATCTTATTTTTCAGCCTTAGCTCTGCAAACGGATGGACGGTTTGGATATAACACATACATCATGATAGACCCATAAAACTTAGTGACGTCAACACACCATCCAGATTGGTGGTGTGTGGTACACCAGCCAATCCGCATCCGAACAACACACATCCTTGCCTCATAGAACAACTAGGTGGTAAGGTGGGGCCCACCAATGGAACAACCCTAATCATCCATTCCAAACAGGACGGAAACGGATTGGCTACTCCCCCTGCCATCAGCTCCGTTGCTGGTGGTCGGTGCTCTGTGGCCCCACCATCATGCATGTGTTTCATCCATTCCGTTCATCCATTTTTACATATCATTTTATGTCTTGATCCCAAAATCTAGAGGGAAATAAATCTCAGTTGAACCACACCACATGAAAACAATAGTGATTGGATATCCACCATTAAAATCCTCCTAGGTCCCACT
This sequence comes from Magnolia officinalis, assembly GCA_021015155.1. Lineage (NCBI taxonomy): Eukaryota > Viridiplantae > Streptophyta > Magnoliopsida > Magnoliales > Magnoliaceae > Magnolia > Magnolia officinalis. The sequence continues at coordinate 8,869,199 of JAJHSJ010000013.1, forward strand.
ATACTGTTTATTTGACATCCAATCTGTTGATTAGGTCATACAGCCCCAGATGAAGAGAAAAAGCAAAGATCAGCTTGATCCAAAACTTTTATGCCCCCGAAATGTTTTTAATGGTCGACCCTCATTCAACACTGTTTCCTGTAATGTGGTCCACTTGAGATTTGAATATACCTCATTTTTGGACTCACACCGTAAAATGATCTGTAAAAATAGATGGACGGAATGGATGAAACACATACATCATGGTGGGCCCAAATAGCACCGACCACCAGCCATTGGCTGGTGTCAGGGGGAGTAGCCAATCCGTTTCCAAACAGGACAGCCTTGCATGTCCACATCAGCGCGTGTGGAATGGGTGCACGGCACATTTCCACGTGGTACCACAGCACAGCCAAACTGCTCATAATGCACATGCAAACAAACAATCCCATGTGCATTAAGAGTTCGCTGTGGTTGAATCTCCAACACCGTATAATGGGTGACCAGAGATGGAACACGTCACTGTCCAGTCTTGATTGAACGGTCGATAATTTACAAGAAATGTACCACAACGAAAAGGTTAGCCCCTGAAAGAAGCGCACCACAGCCAAACTCTAACAATACCATTTGCATTAAAGGTTCGCTGTGGGGTGAATCTCCGACACCGTAGAATGGGTGACCAGAGGTGGGTCCCACGTCCCTTATCCAGTCTTCATTGAACGGTCGATAAGTTTCGCACATGAAAGAACCGTGCAGTTGATCAGAGGCCCACGTACTGGCAGCCAGAGAAGGAGTAGCAGTCAAGACAGAGACTCGAATGTGTTCTATGCCTGCCTTTAGATATAGGACATGTTTGATGGTGTCCAACAAATGAAAATGGAAAATATAGTAGACCCATTCAAGTGACCACAACAACAACAACAGCCACAACAGTCAACTGACCACAACAGCAACAACAGTTCTAGAGCTGGACACCGAGTCAAACCAAGTTGAGTTGGGCTCGGATCAATCAGCTGCTGCCCACAGCTCAAGTTTGGCTCAGTGATCGAGCCCGTTTGGCCAGCTCGACTCGGCTCAGTCTGCAGCTCAGGCCAGAACGAGCTGAGTTCGAGCTTGAACTTTTGAGCCGAGTTCGAGTTTGGCCAGCTCAAATCAGCTCAGTGAGCAGCTCAGGCCAGAACAAGCTGAGTTCGAGTTCTAGAGCTGGACACCGAGTTGAACCAAGCTGAGCTGGCCTCAGCTCAGATTGATTAGATGCCACCCCCAGCTCAAGTTTGCTCAGCTCAGTGACCGAGCCCATTTGGCCAGCTCAACTTGGCTCAGTCCGCAGCTCAGGCCAGATCTAGCTGAGTTCGAGCTCAGACTTTCAAGCCAAGTTTGAACTCGAGTTTTCGAAATGAGTTCGACTTGGAAATCAAGCTTTTGAGTTAAGGTTGTACCAGCAACAAGAACAATAAAAACAGCAAAAACAAGGTTATCTATAATAATTTAAGAACCACACTTTTATTTCAATCCCATGTCTTCACATCGCATACATAATCCACATCTCCACCTAATATTCCATTGTGGGCACCCACGCCGGACAATGTACATTGATAATAATTGATGAAAAGAAGTGCAAAATCAATCACCTGAGTGTCCCAAACACTACCAAAATTTTTCCTTACACATGAATGAAAGAAATGGAGCTGTACATGTAAGCACAATGTCGTTTTCGGACGTGAACCGTTCCGATGGAAGAAGCGGGATATGAATTGGAAATGGTGTTTCGGATTTTTATTCGAAAAGAATCGGACGGTGCGGATCTCAACTGATGGTTTCGAGATGGAGTTGGAAGACTCCTAGTCTCTCAATTGTACACAAGGGATGAAATGAATAGCAGTATGGAAGATTTCATAAGGCTTCTGCATGGCCATTTGGATATAGGAGAGAAAAACAAATGGATGAATCTGGAGTTTGGAGATTGGAACATGGCTCTGGGGACACTGACTGCGAGAATCCCGACACGTCGGAACATACCCAAGATGCGGACGACTCGGATTTGATGGATAAGGAAATGTTTGAGAGGCAGATGGCGGTGAACGGAGCTTGATGGATTCCTGTGAGGTTTCCAGCAATGGAAATATTCGTACCAATCACATTCTTCACAGTGATGCTTGTGATGTTCGGATAAGCGCCGGGATCAAAATGGTCGTCAGGGTGGCCACCGCAATGGCCTGTGAATGCAAGTGCCATTTGAACATCGTCCATTTCAACGTCTGTTATGGCAATATCTTTAATATAACCGCCTCTGCCTTGGGTGGTCTTTACTTTGATGCCAGTGAAAGAATTGCGGATATGGAGGTGTTCGGCATGTACATCCGAAATACCGCCAGACATCTCACTGCCAAAGGCAAGTGCAGAGCCGAAAGTGGTGTGTAGATAGACATTAACGATGTGGATGTTCAAAGTGGGCTTCGCGAAAGCAATGCCGTACTCATCCCATCCGCTCTTAAGTGAGATGGCATCATGTCCAACACTAATGTAGGAGTCCTTGATGCATACATCAGAAGACGAATCTAAAAAGAGACAGTGAGTGTGTTACAATAGCAGATTAAATAATAAAACTCTCCTCTTCATAGATCATACATGAAAAGTAGATATCAAAATGGGTAACAAGTATAGAAGAACAGAATTCATGAAATCAAGATGAGTTCAACAGTTTAGGGTGCGTTGCATTTGGTTGCACCAAAAATCATGAAATATGGTAATTCGTCAGTCAAATTTAGTGCAAAATATGACAACATTTCATGATATTAGGTGCAACCAAATGCATCTTAATCATTTCAAACCCAATAACCAAATTCAACAACAACAAAAAAAAAAAGGGTAAATTTTGGTTACATTCATGTAACGCCAGCCTTTAGTAAATTCTCTTCTATGAATTTATAAGGATTTGGGGTCCATGACATCTGTGTCGTAAGCATTGTTCAAAGTATCCCCAATATTATGATAATATCCCAGATATTATCCATATCTCCAGCTCGGCAATACCGATGACACTTTTTTGCGATACTGATAACACTAGTAATATCAGAAATTTCAAGTATCGGCAATGAATCACCGATGTATCCATATCACCAAAATTTTTGAATTGTAAATTCCAGGTGTCACTTGTAGCTTTTGTATCAATATTGCCAATATTTTTTACTATGTAATTCCAAATATCACTTGTATTACCAGTGCATTGGCAATATTTCGATAATATCACCAATGTATCGATATTGCCAAAAAATTGTTTATTAAAAATTTCAATTTCAATTTTTTTTATGGGTGCAAGGTTGTATGATGAAATGCATGTTTGTATGTGTGTAAATGGATGGATGGATGTATATATGTTATGGAATGGTTGAATGGTTGGATGGACATATGGATAGCTAGATAGGTATGTTTTTTGAGTTCATTTACTTTTACATGTTTTAGCTATTATATGGTACCGGCATTGTATTATATGAACTCATTTTGGTTACTATTGGATTGATTTCTTACAACAGTAAATGCTTTTAAGCTCCCATTAAATGGAAACTTATCACGTATGCATTTTTTTTACAATTTTTTTATTCATAAATATACAAATATGTGTATTTTAGCATCTCCTAAAGTTTCACTGAAAAATTCTACCATTTTCTGCATGTTTCCCTGCATTTTTGGGTATCATCGATATTTTTTCCTCATCCCGGCCAACGAAACTTGTAAGGGCTTCTAGATCCATACCACAACTATTCCCTGTGTTTTAAAAGTTAGACCTAAAACAACATTAGTCAAATTTTGGGGGTAGGCCCTCATCATGAATTGAGTGGGCTAGCCTCACTTTTGTCATTTCCTGTTGATTCAATTGAATATTGCAATTCAATTTAGTTGATCATCCAAACAAAACCCACAGCTATTTAACCTGTTTTTCCTCCTCACATAACAAAGTTGTATTGAAGAAGCTATCTTTAGGATTGTGTATTTGTGTTAGATGGGATGGCTACTAAACCAACGCATGAAAGAACTTTGGGTTATACAAGAGCATGAATATTGCACCCATAAGAGCCTATGGGCTACAAATATTGGGAGGATGGATTCACACCCTTGGGTTTTTTCTTGCACAAAGACACAATCAAATATATTGGAAGTTTGTAGTCGAGCACACTTGCATCTCAAATAGTTAACTTAAAATGAACAACAAAACACTTAGAAATACGATATGCATTTAAATTGAAAGGAAAGAAAAAACACAATAGCAAGTTTCAACAGTAAATGCATTAGAAGTTCAGAGGATAAGAATATAAAAAGTGAACGAATTAGCACCAACCTGGGACTACACCGTTCGTATAAGGAGAATCCGATGGAGCATGGATCGTTACATTCTGAACCTGTACATTGCTGCATTAATCGAAATAATATGAATTCGACCATGTTCAGCTTTCTCAGAGAAACATACATTTTCTAGTCATGAATTTTACAAAAATGGAAAGAATTCATATTCGGGGTGTATTTGGATGCTCAAATGAACTAAATTGCAATTCATTCAATTCATGGTAGAGGAATGAGTAAGCCCAGGGTGGCACCTTTTAATCCATAATGACAAGCAAACACCCAATTGCAATTCTGGGAATTTGAAATTGCAATCAAGATTGTAGTGATTGAAACATACAGGATAGAACAAGTTTGGTCATTTACTCCTTGTTGACTCAAATTACAAGTATTCAATAAGAATGGGCATTCAAACATACCTGCAATAGACTGGATGAATGTTCCATGCAGGAGAATTCAAGAGAGTCAGATTTGAAATGACAATATCGGTGGAGTTCTCAAGCTCCACAAGGTGAGGGCGACTATAGTTCAACGAATGAGAACTGGACCACTCCCACCAAACGGCACCCTGACCATCGATGGTTCCATTATTACCTGTTCCATCAATGAAAAGAAAAAGAAAAAGAAAATTATAGGAAAGTTGAGATCCCCCCCACTAAGAAAACATGATCTCCAATTCAGTTTTACTAGAAATTTGATTAAAAGAAGTAGAGAAGATATGCATCCATGCCTGTTATAACCACATCCTTTAACTGGTGTCCATTTATCAAGCTTTGATACCGTTCACCTGGAAGTTCAATCCCTCTACCATATGAAGGTAAGGGTTCAACGACTGGCCACAGAGATAAGTCCTATAAGAGAATGGGAAAAAGAAAGTTCAGCAATCTAAAAAGCAAGAGATCTTATGAACTTTAACCTTGGATATTAGTATCTTCTTGCAATATGGAATTTGCAATAGGTTGCAATTAACCCAACTCATTTGCATCAAAATCGGAAAATGCCCCTAATAACATTTTTTGAAATAGTTCACATTGCTCCTCAAACAGGAAAAGAATAAAAAACACAGGTCAACGATGTAAAAACCGACTGATTGGGCTATATTAGAATGCAATGTAAAAGAACATCCGAATGAGTAAAACTACAGTGCATAGAGAGTGGTAGAAGACCTGCGTTCCAAGGATGACAGCATCTTTTTCCAAGAAGAGGGTAAGATGACTGATGAGATTAAAGCTTCCAGTGAGCCACCTGCCTGCTGGAACATAGAGCTGAGCACCGCCCTTGTCGGCAAACGACCGAAGATAGAAGATGGCATTCTGGAATGCAAGTGTATTCAATGTCTTCCCATCTCCTTCGGCCCCAAATTCCAAGATGGAGACACTGTGAGGCCTCGGGAGCAAAGTCAAATCTCTACCGTATTTGCATTGCACATCACTCTCTCCTTCAATGCCTTTAACACCATCACTTAGGGCAAGAAGCAATAGCAGTGCCACCTGATGAAACAACTGCAATGATGAGATTAAACAAGAAGCAAATACCATTTTCAAAGCAGATTCAATAAATTCCATTGATGCAAATACTAGAAAAAGATAAATGACACTCAATTCAATTATAATTGCAAAATTTCAAAATCGAAGGAAAATAAGGAGTTGAGAACAGAAATTCTGAAAACCAGCAATCAGAGCAATTTTTTTCAATCCAATTTTCATAATGTGCTAGTTTGAATTTCATCAAATTCACTAGAGAGTGGGAATTATATATATATAATATATATAATATATATATATATATATATATATATATATATATATATATAAAGAAATTCTGAAAACTTTTGAAGTGAATCCATAAAAAGAATAACAAAAGGAAAGCAAGAGGATCAAAATAAAGAACCAAATAACCATTCATTCACATAATGATGGCTAGACAGTAGTTGATAACTCCGTGCAAATTTGGGAAGGCAGATGAATTTATACAATATTCTCAAACATAGACGACGGAATAAATCAAATGGGTCACCCGAAAACCTCTAATCTAGGCCAGTACAGGAATTTCTAAATACGCCTGTTAATGTAGAAATCAGCCTCTCAACACATACGAGAGCCTGAAAACCAAAACTGGAGTCGAGTACATGATAGGAGGATTTGAGAAGCAATATCAGATATGAAATTAACACCTAAGGTATAATTAAAAAAATCAAAATAAAAAATACAAGTTGGGAATTTCGCATAAAAAGAAAATTGCAAATGTTACCATTTTAATAGAAGGAAAAAAAAAAAAAAAAAAAAAAAAAAAAAAAAACTAAAAAAAAAACTAAAAAAAAAACTAAAAAAAGCTGAAAAAAAAGTCAAGAATTCATATCCGTGAACCAGAAGCTAAAAGAACCAAAAGAATCTCAAAACACAAAAAGTCGATCTAAAAGAAGAAGAAAAAAATCCAGGAATTTAGATTTCAAAACAGGAAAGGCAAAGAAAACATAGGAATTTTGATTAACACAACATCTGATTCGAGAGGCAGTCCAAAATAGAACCCACCCAAAACCCAATCACAAGAGAACTAAATGAAAAACATGATTAGAAAACAACCCTCACCCCCAGAAAAGCACTCCAAACTTAGAAAATTCACACAACCAATGACTGGAAATTCAAATAAATGAAAACATAAAATTCAGAGGTCCAAAGAAGCAGATAGAAAACAAATTCCTCATCTTCCTCTGCTTCTTTGTCAGTGCTTTTCGCAGGTGAGTTTCCAATCCACCCAACATCCAATCAACAAAAAATAAAAGAATAATAAAAAACAATCCAAAAGCCTAAATTACAATCACCCAGAGAAGAACATAACTATAACAATTACACCCACTTCTAGAAAGAAAAATTAAAAAAAAAAAGCACTACGAATTAGTAAAATCCACAATCCATAATACAAATAGAATGAAAAATAAAATAAAATAAAAAGCCAGAAACACCAAAACATTCAATCAAGAAGCCAGAAACATGACCAAAACAAAAACATCAATTGTAAAAGATACAAAACAAAAACACCCCAAAAAATAAAAATAAACAAAACCCATTTCAAAAAACAAACATCCCAAGCATCCAACAGCAAGAAGAAGAAAAACCTATCTCTTGAAAAATCCTATTAATCACAGACAACCATTCAACAACGTACTTACTAGCCTCTTCATGAGCTGCCCTCCTGCAACAATCAACAGCATAAAAAGCCAAGTGCAGCAGCCCAAAGAAGAGAGCTCGAGGAGAGGAGCTAAAACAAATCAAAGAAGCTGCTATTTTTATATGAGAGAATTTGACTTTTAAAAAATAAAATAAAAAAGAAATAAAAGAAAAGAAAAAATTCTAAAAAAAGCCAGCTCTCATGCACACATATATGCAATGCAATCAGATAAAAAGAGAGTGAAAGAGAATAAAATTAGATAAAAATAATCATGATTAATTAGTAATTACCATGCTAATAATTAGCATTTAAAACCTCTCTTGCCGACACCGAAATTCCTAACAAAACGGCTCCATGTTCTGTTTTCTACATGGAAGGTGAAAGGAGAAACAGAGAGAAGGTGGTGAGTTTCCGTATTTTTCTCTTTATCCTCCAATGCTAGTTTATGACCATTTTCAAAATGGTAGTGACTCGGTACTACTCACATTTGACGATGGTTTAAACTCATCCGGTCCATCCAAATTGTGGGCCCACATTAAATGGATCATTTTTCTATGTGAAACTGATAATTTATTATCAAATAGATTAACAGAATTGAATAATTGAATTTAATTAATTTTAGAGAAAATTAAAGTTTTATATCTGTCCTTTTAAATTTTCATGATCCATCTATAGTTTGATGAGATATTTGGACGGTCTGGATTTCCTTTATCTATTCTATGTGTTCTGTTATACAGTTACAATCACTTTTTAAATAGTGGAAAACTAACACAGGGTCGAACTATTTTTCTACTAGAGGTGAATTGTAAACGGCAGGTGATGTTTACACCCTGATTCTGAAAACAATCCATTTTTTCTACTACTGGTAATGTTATAGTACAAATTTGTATTATTTTATTGATAAAAGTTATAAAAAGGGGTATATCTTTAGTTGAGTGGGTGTAGATGTCAATTTTATTATAAAAGGAGAATAAGTAATACGGGCGAGACTAAAAGGTGGCAATTTAATACAAGTTCAAATCAGAGCGAATCATCTACCGTACACGTGGCACTCGTGTATTGAATTTTGCACCGTTGAAATAATGGGATTCAATCCCACTAGAGCGTGGCCAGAGAATCAAAACCGATCAAAGCCATTTGAAGGAACTGATTCTGCAGTTAAATTTCGGGGGTTGGGATCGTTCTATTTCTAGCCGTCCGTTGACAGCCCCTAATGAATTGTCAGACATATTCGACTGCTGTGATTTCTTTCGAATATGGTCCATCCAGAGTGGGGTCCACGACTTGGACGGCAGGATTGGTGTAACCTGCTGCCACGTGGACGGTGGATGTGTGGTCAGCATTTTGAAGATGGGATGGAGGGGGTTTAAGAAAAACAAGCGGCGTGCATGGGGTCTCGAGACGCATGTGGGTTGCCAGGGCAAGGTGGGCCCCACTTCAATCATAGCTCAAGTGCTAGCCTGGACTCACTCACTTGACAGAACAGACTCGTCTTGCCGTCATTCATGCCCCCACTTCGGCAGTTCCATATCCACACGCACGGAAATTTGTTTGACCGAAATACCCTTCCAGGACACGTGTTAGATCCACTGACACCACTAAACCGGCTCGCCCCAAAATACCCTTGCATTAAGGTCTCCCATCCCCACTCGCATGCGCTGCCTGTCTATGCGACGCCATCACACGTGCCAATATGGCTTATGTGTGAAACATCTGAGCAGTCCATCAAGTAAAACATACCTTGTAGAAGCCCTGGCTCAAAGATCAAGCTGGTTTACATCACGTGGCCCATGTTACAAAACATATGGATAGGACCGTCCGTTTGGTTTATACAGCGTGTCCCACCTAGTATATTACGTGGCAGAAGATCTAACGGTTGATTGGACTATTTTTGGCCTATGGAAGATACCCATTAAATGTTTTTGGATATCTCCATCTTCAATCACCATAGATCCTTCTGCCAGTGGCCATGATCATCATATGGTGAGTTTTTGTGTGGTGCACCCCATCCATGTTGAGGCTCAATAGATGAAATGTTCCTATTTATACAATTATTCCGAACGTACCGACCTTTTTTAGTGCTCAATAAAAATAATAGCGAACGGTCCACAAAAAATGGGCCATGAAAGAGACATATCGATTAGATAGTACAAATGAAAGAGGGAAATGGATGAGCTTGCTTTTTACTGTCTATGCGTATAAAATGCCAACGTTCTTTATTTTTGGAAAGGCTGATGGTGCGCACTGAGAGTCGGTGAGACATATGTCCCACACGACATATAATGGTGGGAGGGAACGAATTTAAAAATAAAAGAAATCGTCGTTTGCAGGGAAATCTCAGTTTGAAATGTTTGCGCGCACCGACCGTCGGTGTTCACAGTGCATACTGTAATCGTGATTTTCTACCGAAATTCTTACCTAAACTCTAAAAGGGTATTTTCGTCATTTTAGCTGTTGCTTCGGAAATTTCATTGTCGAGGCCAAACGCCAGCTAGGCATCGTGACGCGTGGCGATTTACTAAATTGCGAGTAATTGACGAACGCATCCGCTATTTGTGACGTACAAATAGCTAAATCAGGACCGTTAAAGTCATGGCCACAAAGTACGTGGAGCATCCACTAAAAATTCAGATTGATCAGACAATCCTGGGGACATCTGCTGACCATCGAATGGATGGTTTAAAAGAAAAGTTATATTCGAGTCCGTAGCTTGATCTAAACCTAACTAAAGAGGAAAAGAAAATTTCTAGCCTTCAGATCATTTAGTTGATGGGACCCCAGATCTGGACGGCTTGGATTTATTTAAGTCGTAACAAACCCAACAGTTTGGTTGGATCCCTGTTGGGCCCACTATAATGTATGTGCCTTACATCCCCACGGTAGATGCATTTTGAGAATGAAGCAGATCTAAATCTTATGTGGACCTCCATAAGAAGCAGTAGTAATTAAATCCCCGCTATTATAAATTGGAACGTTTATTTGCCATCCAACCTGCTGATAAGGACATAAATAGGAGTGTACCAGCTAGCTATGTCAACTTACTCAACTCAACTCGAAATAGTTCAAATTGGCTCAGTTCAAGCTGAGTTCGATTCGAGTCAAGCTGGTTTTTAGAGCTCAGAAATGAGTTTGAGCTTGACTTGTTAAATTCCCACCATTAAAAATTAAAATATTTATTTGTCATCTAACCTGTTGATAACGTCACAAATAGGAGGGTACGAGCTAGCTATGTTAACTTACTCAACTTGACTCGAAAAGTTTAAATCAGTTCGAAGCTGAGTTCAATTCAGGTCAAGTTGGTTTCTAGAGCTCGAAAATGAGTTTGAGCTTGACTCAGATTAACTTGATGTATACCCTAATCACAAAGACCCAAATGAAGAGGCCATGAAAATATTTGCTTGATTGAAAACTTTTGTAGTTTATTAGAGTTTTTTAATGTACAATTACCATTGTTTCCTGTATTATAGACCACTTGATACTTGAATCTGCCTCATTTTATTTTTTGGTATCATATCCTAAGATGAGTTTTCAAAACGGATGGAAAGGGCATCCCACCCACCGCGACCCATGAAAATGGACAGCGAAGATTCTTCTCCTGTCAAGCTTCACAGAATCATGTTCGTTTGAAATAACGTGGATCGGCTGCGAACCGGATCTAGCCAGGTGGTGTCCTTGACAGTGGGGCCCACCGAGATGTATCTGTTGCATATTCACGCTGTCTATCCATCTTGTCAGGCTTATTTTACGGCGGTTATGGTTTTCAAAATGAAGCAGATACAAACCTCACGTGGACCGTTCGCCAGGGATTGAATTCCCCTCATTAAAAGCTTCTTGTTTTCCCAAAAGTTCTGGATAAGCTAATGTTTATGTTTTTCCCTCATTCATGCCTACTTAATGGGTGATTTGGCACCGGGGGTTTTAAATTAGAGGTTTACAGTTGCAATCCATGGTGATAGCTTAGATTACACCTGAAATTATTTCAATAGTTGCCGTGTAACATGTGTGTCACAGTACACTATCATTCTATTGGGCACACGGCCCACTAATGATGATCAACATCATCTAAACATTGTCAATGTAAATCAGCACCGTATAAACATTGTCCAGTACCGTCCAAACATTGTCCATGTAAATCCCCGACTAAAAATCGTTGGTTAGTCACTCAGACATGATCTTGTGCCTGTAGCTCATCCGAGACTTAGAATTTCATCATTTTCGGGCAAAGCATATATTTTAGCGGGCATATCACAACCATTGTATCAAAAATTACATATCTCACTAATTAGAGATATTAAAGTTGATTTATTAATCAAATTCAAATCTTTGTAAATATATTACAGATAAATACTTTTGGATTAAAGTTGATTTACACTCAGGGTGCCAAATACACTGGGAGGATTACAAATTCAGGGGGTTTCTAATTCCAAGGGTTTCGAATCTAGGGGTTACAAATCCACGCTCTCAAATAGGCCCTAACCTTATCAACAAGTTGGATGGAAAATAAACATGACGGTGAATACTAAGAAGTTTTTAATGGTAATCATTCAATGACCATGATTTCTGATATGTGGACCACATATTAGTACCCGCTTTATTTTTTAGACAAAGCCCTAAAAGAAGCTGGAAAAAAGGATGTAGAGCATGGATATAGATCCTCTACATCTATGTGGGCCCACCGTCATGGTCGCACCCACTTGACTGGATCCAGGGTCGCAGCTAATTAACGTCCCATTTCAAGGATTCCTCTCCTCGGACGCAGATGCCCAAGTGTGGTGATGTGTTGGGCGTGCCCGCCTTGATGTATGTGTTTTTATATCCATGTTGTCCATCCATCTTACTAGCTTATTTTAGGGAATGAATTACAAAAATGAAGCAGATCATAAACTCAAGTGGACCACATCAGAGGAAAATGTAGAGATAATGACACCGTAGTTGAAACCTTCCCAAGGCCTCACTAATGTTTATTTGTCATCCAATAACCAATAACCTGTTGATAATGTTACAAAGACCTGAACAAGGAGAAACACAAATAGCAGCTTGATCCAAAACTTTTGGCCCCTAGGAAGTTTTAAGTGGTGTGTGTTGTGGGCTACCTGAGCTTCGGATCTACTTCATCTTTGATTTCATGTCCTAAAATGAGCTGGAAAAACAGATGGATGGTGTGGATATAAAACACATACATTGAGATGACCCCTAAGCACCCAACACATCACAACACCACCCTCAACACCACCTTATCCGCATTCCTTTACTCTGGACTTCTTTGCCAAATAGCCACCTCTTTGCCAAAAATTACAACATCCCAACCAGTGCTCTGCGAACCCTACCATGATATATGTGTTTTATCATTGCTTCCCATCTATTTTGCCAAATCATTTTAAGGCATTAGCCTAAAAGTAAGGTAGATACAAATCAGTGAGACCATATCACAGGAAACAATGGTATTGAAAGCCATGGTTAAAATCTTCTTAACAAGCCACATGAGTTTTGTATAAGCTAATATTTATGTTTGTCCTTCATTCAGGTATGTGTGACCTAATCAACTAGTTAAACCACAAATAAACATCACAATAGGCCCTATGAAGTTTTTAATGGTGGTTGTTCAATCACCTTTGTTTTACTTGCAGTGTGGTTCACTTGAGATTTGGACTCGTGCCTTAAAATGAGCTGGAAAAATGGATGGCCACTTATAGGTAAAACACATACATTATGGTAGAGTCCGCAGTCGTTAAGGGCCCATTTGGATACTACCAAATAAGTTACTTCTACTTGCAGCAGTAGATAAGTGACTTATTTTGAATACGTAAGTTTGGTTTATTATTAATTATTAATTTTTTTACTTAAGAGTACTTAATCACTTCAGTTAATTTTTTTTGAAATCATTTTTATGTTTTAGAAGTTAAGATGTCTTAAATCTGTAAGCAACGAGGTCTATCAATGCCATCGACAAACCACTCGATGCCATCGAAAAAATCCATGTTGGTTGCTGGAACGTTTTGGTGTTCCTACTCAATATCATCGAAGATGTTTGATGGCATCGACAGATCGTCAATGCCATTGAAATCCTACCGAACACGTGCACAGAGTTGCATAAGTGCGGGATTTGTTTTCTATTTCGATTGAGATATTTTATATATCGGGTGTAATCAGGATTTGGGAGTAGTAGAAGAGTTATATGGTTTGTTCGAAACGATAATACTCTATCTCTTGTAATTTCTGCTTTCATTGCGCATACTCGTCGCTTTGTACCATGGTTTTTTCCACATAAAATTCAAATTGTTTGTGTTTGGACTTGGTTGTGCGATTAGAAGTACTTTGCTTGATTAATCTTCATGTGTTTCCATAGTTCTCCAAAAAGTGGTATCAGAGATAATGTTGGGAAGCAGATCGAACCTAAAAGCAACGTATCAATGGCATCTAACTCGAAGTTCGATGTAGAAAAATATTACGACAACAATAATTTTAAACTATGAAAAGTTAAGATGAACGGTATCCTGGTTCAACAAGGATTAGATGATGCTATTCTTGAAAAGTGACTGGAATCTATGACAGAGGAAGAATGAAACAAGATGGATAAGAAAGCGAGTACCTCTATCAAATCGTGCTTAACGAATGATGTACTTTATAATGTCATAAGAGAGAAAACTACAGCAAGTACATAAGCAAAATTACAGAATATCTATGCAAAGAATCTCTTGAGAATCGTTTGTACTTGAAGCTTTAGTTATTCGATCTGAAGATGGCAGAAGGGGCTGACATTGAAGCCCATATTAGTAACTTCAATAGGTTGATTTGCAAATTATTGGATATGAAGGAAACAATGAAAGATGAGGATCGGTCATACATTCTGCTGAATTCTCTCGCAACTTTGTATAAGTCATTCAAGGACTCCTTGTACACCAGTAAAACAACCATTAGTGTTGAGATCGGTATCTCAACCATTCATTCGAAAGCGATGAGAAATAAAAGCCACCATGTGGGTACTTCTATAGATGCACTGGTTACGAGGGGATGAAATTCTGAGTGGGGCCGTGGATCTTCAAGATCGATGTCCAAATCCAAGGGCAAGGGCAAGGGCAAGGGCAAGGGCAAGTTGAAGTGTTGAAATTGTGGGATGTTAAGGCACATGAAAAATGATTGTCAGAATCCTAATTCGAGAAAGGATAATTCTTCCAGGAAAGCCAACACTGCAAAATCCAATGAGGAAGCGAACAGTAGTGACATGCTAACTGCATCAAAATTCGGGTACTTCGACAAAGAATGGATTTTGGATACGGAAGCTTCGTACCACATGACCGCTCATCGAAGTTAGTTCACCAATTACAGTGAATGCGATGATGGTCAGATGTTTATGGGTAATGATAATGCTTGTAAAGTGATAGGTGTTGGAACGGTGTGCATTAAGATGTTTGATGGCATGGAGCGTATCTTGACAGAAGTGAGACACGCTCATGATATGAGAAAGAGTCTGATATCTCTAAGAGCATTCGAGGCACTAAGGTGCAAATTCACCGGGTTCGATAGTGTCCTTAAAGTTTCAAATGAGGCACTCATAATCATAAATGCGTAGATGAATGGAAACTTTAACAAGTTAATCGGGAGTACTTCATCAGGTGGAGCTGCAACGTGTATAGAAGATTTCACGTCTGCACGTATATGGCATACACACTTGGGCCACATGACCGAGCAAGGCATGAAGGTACTTTCTAACTGTTATTTAATTCAAAATTTTAAAAGTATTGATTTTAGTATCTTTAAGCATTGTATATACAGTAAACAATAAAGGTTACCTTTCAAGTCTGGAAAACATATTTGTCAGGGTATTCTTGATTATGTGCAGTCTGATGTATGGGGGCCAACGCCCGTGGTTTCTGGTGGAGGGTCGTCATAGTTTGTCACATTCATTGACAACTATTCCAGAAAAGTGTGGATTTATTTTATGAAAAATAAATTCAATGTTTTCACCAACTTCAAGCAGTGTAAGGCGATTGATGCAGGGATGAACGTGATGAGGTCGAACACCGTCTTCCTCAAGGATAACTACTCCGAAGCCATGGAGCATCATTGGACTCCTCGCAGAGACTTCTCGAATCCACGAGGAAAAGAAAGAAAAATACAAAATAAATTCTATAAAATTCGTAATTTGATTAATGAATGAAATAAATGAATTCACAACCCTTTAAATAGGGATACTAAGCCATGAGAGAAGTTTCGGAATCAAAATACAACTAAAACTCCTAGAAATTGCGACTTACTATTTATATATGGTCGTGATTTCCACTAGTGCACAAGGTTTTCGGCCAAAAATAGCATGTGTCCTATTTAGCCAAACCATAATGTTCTCCTAATTATTCTAAGCACTTTTCATGTTGTGTGCAACTCCTAAAGCCCAACGGATGAAGAGTTATACTCAAACTAAAACTTATTATAAATAGTAAAAATGAAATTAAAATGAGATTTCGACCATCGATCTAGCGGTATTTTGCAAATTCGGCGTGGGCAACCCAACATAGCGGGGTTGGGTGGCTAAAGTAGCTCCTTCACCCCAAAATCATATATGGTACGTCGAATAACTCATTTCAGATTGCGAGATATGCCCAATTTAAGGTCTTGACGGTCCGGATCACTTCCGCTTGCGATCGGGCCTTTTCTGGTCCATCTTGGCCATGAAACTGTCCGCGACCCACTCCACATCAGCGATGGTGGAAAAATAGTTAGTGCGAAAGGTGAAAGTGTTAAAGACATGTAACGGTGGGAAATTCACTTCTAGGGATTTCAAAGATGAAGGGATCGTGAGACACAACACACTGCGCCACACACCAGAGCAGAATGTTGTGGCTAAGCGGATGAATCAGACTCTCTTGGAGATAGCTCAATGCATGATCAGTAATGTTGGGTTGGACGAGGAATTGTAGATTGAGGCTGTTAACACAACTTGTTACTTAGTGAATCAATCTCCCTCTACGACCATTGAATGTAAGATTCTAAAGGAAGTGTGGATCGGTCAGCAGGTAAACTACTTGGGACTATGTGAATTTGGTTGCGATGTTTACTCTCACGTACCGTCAGTTGAGAGAGATAAACTAAACCAAATGGCTAAAAGAACATCTTTGCCGACTATGGTGGTGGTGTGAAGGGGCACGGGCTATATGAACAGGTCACTCGAAAAATTATCATTAATCATGACGTCAAATTCAACAAAGGATCCTTATTCCATAAAGATGAACACAATGAAGCGGAAAAGTTGGTTGTGGACGTTCAGTTAGATAGAGATGATACACGGGCTGATAATGAGACACAGACAGTGGTACAAGAGCAGGTGGAGTAACCACCTATGAGAAGGAATCCGCCAAGGGATCACAAGTTACCGACGAGATACATGGATGACTCAAATGTTGCATTTGTCCTCATTATAAATGAGGGGGATCCATCTACTTTTCAGGAGACTCTTGATGAGCCAGATGCCGAAAAGTGGAAAGCAACGATGAATAATGAGATTGACTCCTTGTACAAAAATGAGACGTAAGAACTGGTGGAGCTTTCCATCGGCCGTAAAGCGATCGGGTGCAAGTGAATCTTCAAGAAGAAACATGATAAGTACACGACAAGGTTGGCAACAAATGGATATGATCAGAGAGAATGTGTGTACTTCACTGACATATTCACATCGATAGTAAAGCAAGTATCTATCATATTTGTATTGGAGTTAGTTGTCCAATACAATCTTGAATTGGAATAGATGGATATAAAGACTGTCTTCTTACATGGGGAATTGGAAGAGCATATTTACATGAAGCAACTAGAAGGTTTCAAAATACAAATGATAGAAAATAATGTTTGCAAGTTAAAGAGGTTGTTGTACGACCTGAAACAGTCGCCTAGGCATGGTATAAGAAATTTGATTATTTTATAGTAAATCAGAAATTTACCAAAAGTGAGTATGATCATTGTGTCAATTACGAGACACTGAGTGATGGAAAATTCATTATCTTGGTATTGTATGTTGATGACATGCTTAGCGCCGGTCATAGCATGTCTGAGATTGACATACAGAAGACTCAGTTATTAGAGACAATCGAGATAAAAGATATGGGGACTATAAAGAGGGTTCTCGGCATTGACATTGTAACGTCTTAGATTTCGTTATTTTAAATTTTTAAAAACTGTTGAAATTTTTTAATAGACTTAGCCTATGTTGTCACTGACTGACCCTTAACGCTCGATGGGAGCCTATACGTGGGTGGTACCAGTAAGGAACCACACAAATTCGATTCATCAACTATAGAAAGCCAACGAATCTGCCCAATCACTTAAATATCGAGTTTAGCCTTGTGATTTGTTCACATGAGGCCCAAATTTATCTGACCTATCACTGACTAATCGAGACGACTGCAATTAAACAAAGACCTACCAAAAGCCAAGACAATTAGGGGTCAAATCTTAATTAATAAACCAAACTGACTCAGTTATCCTTGTAGCTTAAGAACCAACGACTTAAGGTGATTATGATCGAATTATTATTCACACTAGTTGCGAATAGGCCACACTATGAACTTAGTTAATCCAAACTCTAATCATGGTACACAAGAAATCTCGTTACCCAATTTATTCCAGAAATGCCCTAATTATCTAAACGAGTTCTATACCACTCATTAGTGGGCCACTAAACCCGAAACTATAAAATAATGTCCGTCTCACTGGGCTTGACAAATAAGAAAGTGTCTAAAATTGCTCAACTTGGGCCGGAATCTAAGTGCTTCAAACGCACGAATGCCCTAGGTTGAAATCTGCAACTTAAGTGAAACTAGTCACTTTGTTCTTTCACGAAGTCGTGACTTTCGGACCGTCGATTCATGGCCAAATTTGGGATACCGACTAAAGATATTTTTCCAAACATATCTGTATAGCCGTAGCCCCGATCGACCATTTATGACCATTGAACAGACTTCTAATCATTTATGTCAATCGACGCATCCAAATGGTGGGCCGATCATATCCATACGTAAATCATCATTATAACTACTATCATACGGTGTATATCAACCCCTATACCTCATGGTGGGCCTCAAATGTTAGAAACAACCCCCTCAAGGATTAATATAATGAATAAAGAGCCATTGGGGCCATTTGTGCAACATCTGGCACTATAAAACCCATTTTATTTCACACCCCATCTCCCCATACGAATTTGCCTTTGCCAAAGGAGAGAAAGTGAGAAAGAGAAAGAGAAAGAAGAAGAGAAAAAGAGTGAGAGTAGGAGTGAGGAGGCTTTAGTGCTTCCTTTCATCGGTTTCCTTCAATCAAAGCCCTAGCCTCGATCAATTTCCTCCGCCGAATCCACCACATTCGCGATTGGGAGGTAAGAAACAAACCTACTTCCCAACCTAGGTTTTTCTAGGATGAATTGTATAGATCTCACATATTTCTTAGTGTTTGTATAGGAATTTATGATTTTTCCCAAATCCCTAACCCTAAGAGCGTAGTGAGTCGAGCGGATCGTCATAAGATGCAGACCATTATCTCTAGGTTATCGTTTATCAACCCTTAAGGGTCTTGGTTAATGATTAAATGCCTGTAAATGAATTTGTGCATGCTAATATGTTGACATTTTGATTTTTTTCTATAATATATGTTATTGGTTGGATATGGATGCTTACCTGTTTGATAAAAGGTCTAGGTGATTGAACGTATTGTTTTATGGATGCTTATATACTTGATTGAATGTCCAACTGAATGTATTCTTTTGTTGATGCCCACATGTTTGATAAAATGACTAAGTAGATGTGTTGTTTCATTCATGCTTACATGTTCGATAAAATGCCTAAGTAAGTGTGTTGCTTCTATTGATGCTCGCATTTTCGATGAAATGCTTAAGTGGTTGTGTAGTAGAACTCATGCTATAATTGTGTGATGTAATGTTTATTCCATAGCAATACTTAGGATTTCTATGATGTTGGGTCAGTTGGCTAACCGCTCGAACTAAAGGAGTGGCCCAAGTTAAGGAGGTCACCCTAGGCTTGTTCGATCGACCCAAGTTAAACACGGACGACCGACAGTAACTGGATTACAAGGGATGCTTGCACCCAATACTAGTTGCGTCGGGGTTCTCCCAGGTTAATCAAATTGGTCCACTAGCCGACTGATCATGTATGTTCACAATGTATAACACAACCAAATCAAATCTAAGATACCTCATTCACAAAGGATGAGTTCATTCATAACCGTTTATGGAATATAATCCCATTAAGACTCATGAGCCGAGCATGGTGGTATGGGACACCGTGTCCAAGCTGTCGGCCTACGTTAGGGTGACGAGTCTCCCCGTAGTGACCAATGAGCACTAATGGAGGTGATAGATCATTGTTCGAACGACCTCTGTCAAATTACCCGGCCGATGGTTCTATGCCAGAGTACCGTTCAAACGACTCGGGCGTGAATGGAATTGGGTGACAAGCCCTTTCCTTTATGTGTTTTGGTTTTAAGTGATAAGCCCGCACCTCTATAACGCCCTAGTCACTGTTCATCCGGGCCGTGGTCCGAGCATGGGTTAGGGTAAGCCGTCTGATCCGGACCCCCTTCGAAAATAACATTCTAATCGGTCGGGGCAGCGTGCTAGCCAGCGGTACTGAGTGATCATACTCGGTTTGGGTGACGACCCATACCGGGTTGATCCTCGTACCTTTGGGTATCATGTCGTACCTTTGAAATAGTTGATTGGTGAGATAAACGAGTGATACCTAAAGTTGAATCAAGGGACACTGGTAAGGAGTCGCTACATGCGGCAACGAGCCATATGATCCGGATAAGGACTCGTGATATAATGTCGGTATCCTAGCTTCGCCAATATGCTGGATGAATGGAACTTAATAATTACTCGGCTAACATACGCATCAATCACATTGCATTAGATATGATGTGGCGACCTGGCGTTGACATCGCGTGATAAGGGAGCATTAGCATTTGCAAAATAGGCGTTGAAGTCGCATATGAGGGAGTGTTGTTTGGAAAAGGTATACATTATGTTACATCTTCATATGCACATTTAACAAGAGTATTTAAGAATTGTTTGATTTCTTATTTATCATTAACTGTACTAATTGTGTCGATAACATGTGTAATTTAGAACTAATAAAACCACTGAGTTAGCTACTCACTCTTACTTGGGACAGTGTTTTAAAACACCGACCAGGCATATCATTGATGCAGGTACTAGTGAGACCTCAGACAGGTATGCTTATATCGAGTTGTGCCAACGTCGTTATGTTTTGGAGAATTGGCGTAAACTGAAAGCTTTACACTTTAATCATCTTAGGTATATATATTGTGGATTGTATAATCCCATTTTGGGCGATCATCACTACTGGAATTATATTTTTACTCTTAACCCTATATTTATTAATTTTTGTTATCTCCGCCTCGATTTGGTTCTATTAAGTTAAATTGCGCAACTTTGATTATCTGTGTGTGAAATAAATTTGAATCTGAATAAGGACACATGTGCATTTTATTAAGTTAACTCTTGGGAACTCGGAACCAGAGTTTGTGTGCTCGGGTGTCGATTTTCGGGGTGTTATAGACATACACAGAGATAGGAAGAGCGGGCTATGGTTATTTCAGGCATAATACATTTAAAAGGTATTGATAAAGTATGGGATGGATAAGGCGAAGCCGATCAGTGTTCCCCACACGACTCATTTTAAGCTTTCTTCTGAATAGTGTCCTAAAACCAGTGAAAAAAAGTAAGATGTCTCGTGTGCCTTATTCGAACATAGTTGACAGCTTGATGTATGTCATGATATGTACTAGACCAGATATTTCACATGCAGTGCGTGTTGTTAATAGATACATGTTTAACCTCGATAAGCAACATTCGGAAGCAGTGAAATGACTACTTCGATATATTTAAGGTACGCAAAACTACGTTTTATTATTTGAAAAATCAGGGGATAAGCTAGTAGGATATGTGGATTCTGATTATGTGGACAGTGTGGATAATAGAAAGTCGACTTCGGTTACTCATTTGTGTTAGTGGGTGGAGCGATCAGTTAAAAGTTAAAGCTTCAGTCTGTGGTGGCTCTTTCCATAACCAAAGTTGAGTATATAACGGTGACAAAAGCATTCAAGGAAGATGTTTGGTTAAGGGGGATGATAAATTAATTGGAATTTCAGCATGGGGTCGTGCCAGTCAATTATAATAGCGAGAGGGCGGTCAATTTGGCTAAAAATCATGTTTATCACTCGCGTATTAAACATATTGATATGCATCATCATTTTATCCGACATGTGCTTGAGGAATGAGACGTGATTCTAGTGAATATTCACACAAGCATGAATCTGGTTGACATGCTTACGAAGGTAGTTTCCACAGAGAAGTTCAAGTTCTGTGCAAATTCTTTTGGCTTGGCGAAGTTGTAAATGGAAGACACTGTGTGCACGAAAAGCGATGGTAGAGCTATAATGCAAGGCGACATTAAAGATGAGGATAAGGTGATATGAAGAATGAAATTTGAAGACATAGTGGAAATTGTTGTTGACGTCTTAAATCTGTAAGCAACAGGGTCTGTCAATGTTATCGATAAACCACTCGATACCATTGAAAAAATCTGAAAAAATCCATGTTGGTTGCTAGAATGTTTTGATGTTACTACTCAATGTCATCGAAGGTGTTCAATGTCATCAACAGATCGAGGATGCCATCAAAGTTCCATCGAGTGCATGCACAGAGTTGCGTAAGTGCGGGATTTGTTTTCTATTCTGATCGACATATTTCATATATCGAGTGTAATCAAAATTTGAGAGAAGTAGAAGAGTTCTAGGGCTTTCTAATTCGTTCTTAAGGTTTCAAGAGCATAGCCAGGGCTTGTGAAGTGGATTTGAGGCTTATTCGAATCCGTAACACTATCTATTGTAATTTCTGCTTTCATAGTTCATTTGTACCATGTTTTTTTTTTTTTTTTTCACGTAAAATTTGGATTGTTTGTATTTGGACTTGGTTGTGCAATTGAAAGTACTTTGCTTCATCTCTAGGTGTTTCTGCGGTTCCCAACAGAGAGGCACAAGTGAGACGAAAGAAAGGAGAAGCTGATAAGTTGGTTGTTTACCAAACATACTTATCATCTTAACAAGTAGAAACTAAGATAAGCTACTTGTGGAATAATTAGCTTATCTTAAGCAACTTAAGATCCAAACGGGCCCTAAGTGTCAGTGCGCAATCAATCCCCGTACCATTCATCAGGTGGGGCACAACCGTATCCAAGAATCATGCATCAGTGACCGGCCGACTCATATCTCTCACTCTAACCAGAACGGGATGCGTAGTAGCGTGTAGAAGTGCATATTAAGTCAAAGGAAGACTCAGTTTTCTCACAGTGGCCAAGAATTCTCAAATGCCGGGGTACTATTCCAAGTTCTAAAGGTAACTGACGCCAGATAGGAAAGATGAAGATTTATTACTTCCTCCCGCATCCGCATATCTAATGCCGTATGGAGGACGCTGTTCTTTAGTTTCTCTGGAGTCCACCCAACCCTGTCCACCACCTGATTGCATGATCGGTTGATTGAGACCGTCCATTTGACTGACGACCTTGACCATCTTGATCTTACCGTTTAATATCCCGTACAAGCATGTACACTATAATACTCCCCTTTCGGTTGGCCATGTACATGACCAAATGGGACTGACGGCCCAAAGAAGCATAAGAAGATTGTCGCCTAATGGATAGGCCCGTCAGGAAAGCTCTGCTCAGGGTCGTCCAATTTACCAGAGAGATCTCTCAAGGGAACAGGAATTTCAGATTTCTGGCAAGAAAGCTGTTTGCAAGAACATGGTTGTCATTTGTCACGGATACCGTGTTTTCCACATAATTTCCAGATTCCATCAACGAAGCCATGAATGGTTGAAAATGAAATTAGTGAAGGGGGTCTTCCATATCTACGTTTTGGATTCTCTTTCTACCACTAGTGAAGGAAATCCCTAATTGTATAATCTGCTCAATCATCCTGAATTGTTTCTTGCAAGTAGAATGATGAACTTTCTAATTTAAAAAAAAAAAAACAAAAAGCAAATGCATATATATGAATCTAATTCTAATCATACAGAATTAGGGAACGTGAATATGAAGTCCATCATGCCGACTCTTCAATGGTGCCTGTGAGGAGCCAGTTTGAATATGAGCACAACGGAATAGGGCTGCCCCATGCGTGACCGTTTGGTGCCTCCCACAATAAGATGGATGGAGGTAGCAATATGCCATAAAGCACCAGTCCTACGTTCGAAAATGTTTGAAGATTTCTAGCCATCCTGAAATTAGCCCAAACAATAAGGCCATTTGCACTGATACAAAATTATATACAGTGGAAAGCAATTTCAGCCATAGCAAGAACTGGGTGACCACACAGAAGAAAACAAGACATTCAAAATATGAGAACCTGAGGAATTTGAGCCGTGATTCCAGAAACATGTTTTATTGGTTTCTGTTGGCAAGGCAAAGAGCAACTTCATGAAAACATTAAGATTATATACAAGTTAAAAGAACACTGGAGATGAATGCTTCTTGCATCTGCTGCCAAATCAGGACCTATCTGAGAGAAGCAACAAGCTCAAGAGCTGCAAGGCTTGAAAATGTGCCTTTCAGAGAATACGATCAGAAGATGTCTAAATGTTAAAATCTAAATACCAATCCCTTGTTTACAAGTTACTCGCATAAATCTTGCTACAATTATTTCCTCCTATGCCTAGCTTTTCAAAGGCGCATATGAAATGTGAGGAACCTACTATTGTACACAGCATAAAAATACAGATTGAGAAAGAGGGAGGAAAAAAAATGACAGTTACATACATGGATTCCATCATCTTTGGAGCTGATCTGCAGCTGTATTGCTATTGGCTGATGAAGCTGTTGTCCTCCCATTTGGTAGCCCATTGTCGATGGGCACTGCTACTCCCCACTTTCCCTCAGACTCCGAGGGCTCAATCACTCTAACCGCACCATCTGTCATCCCAATAGCCAACTGATTTGGCTCATGTGGGTGCGCCGCAATTACAAGTGGGTAAACAGGTTGGCTGCTATGAAGACAGAAATTTCACCCAAGATCAAAATCAGTGAAAGAAATACTGGTTACATCTATGGGCAAGGGAATAAAACAGCACTATATGCTAGAAAGGATGCATTCCAATAAATAGCATGGTTGATCATGACAAAGCACAAAAATAGTGTAGCAGATATGAATGATTTCTTTTCTTTTCTTTTCTTTTCCCAAACCATTAGATTGAAAATCAAATAAGGTCTCTTGTTTCTCTTGGCAATCATTGCTTGTACAATAAAATGGCAATGTCATGTGACATTGCGGTAGCATTTCGAAGCATCTCCAAGTAGATATTTCGTTCAATCTGTTTCTGGGGTAACCCCATTTTGAACTTGATGAGAATTTAGGGAAAGTGGAATGAACTCATTGGAATAAGGCTCAAGGCCCCAACTAGCTCATTCAAATAACTCTCCTTCCAGTCTTCAACATACCACAATGTCTAACAAAACTGCCAAAACACTTGACAAGCCATAAACGCAACTTAGAATTCTATCTTGCATGTAGGATTTCGCAGGTAGACGGCTTTACCGAGCCCTCTAGGCCCAAAACTCCTTGATGACCCTGGGCCACAGACAGTTAAACCTCCTGGTTAAGCAAAAAAATACAGTGCCAACTTGCTACCCACACCCAACACCATCTCTAGCTGCAACCTAGCAACAAGATGATCTAGAGAGCCTCCTCGGAGTAGTCCTAGGCCTTGCCATAAGCACACCTGTCCCAGACACAGGCATTCTGCTCGATCCACCCAAGCTCCCATTGGGTATATTTCCCAAGGCCATCCACACAGCTCCACCCACCTTGAGTGTTGAAAGGTACAACAAATTCATACAGGGCCTATAGAACCCCTTAGATACCCAACCAATGCTACAGCTCCAATCGCCTGTCCCCACATGCCATGCATGGCCATGCAGCATGCCCCCAACAAAAGGGCCATGAAGTATGAGCATAAATAATTACCAAAGTGGAATCTGATAATAATCAACAACATAGACAGTACAAGTTCTGTAAAATCAATGAAAGGCGCAGTTCTTAATCCTGACAAATAAGCAGTTTCCAATTAATTTTAAACCATTGCACGCTAATTTGGAATCATGGTGTCCTTGAAAATCATCAGCAATCCCTGAAATAATTCAAGCTAAGCAATCTTGATATTTAAATTTAGCTTTAGCAATCCTTGATGTTGAATTTCAAATCACCTGTTTGTCACAGCGGCAGACAAGTATGCTGATGGGGCAATGCGGCATCTTAACCTCAAGCTATCAGCATCGAACACACCTATGTTACCATCACAAAAGGCAGCATAAACTAGTTGGCTATTGCAGGAGTATACTGCATAGGATATCGGTGCAGACAGGAGATCTTGGGGCACCCACTGCAATACAAGAATGTGTGAGAGATCTGTTACAACTTACAAGTAATCACAAGGACAAATGTCCAAAGGGGAACTTCCTACCTGTCGGATGCGTTCTATCTTGGAGGCATCATATACTGCTAGCTGTGTTTCATGGAATACCAACAAGCGAATTTGGTCAGAGTGGAACTGGACACGAGTATCACCAGCTGGCGCCTTGCCAGCAGGCAGTTGAATAGCAATCGATCTCCTCTTTTCCCATGTATCAGTGTTCCACACACAAAGCTGCAGAAGGTGATGTGAGAATCTTGCATGCTGATGTGAAAATTTACCTTATATGCCACTTAACGAACTTTTCTTAATTTTTTTTTGGAAAAAGAAAATGAAACGACCTGACAGATAAAATTGCAAAAGAAAAGGAATTTGAAAAGCATAACAATTGCAGGAAAAAGAATTTATGCAGACACAGATTGAGCTGCTTACAGAGAAATAGTTGTCAAGGGGCCGGAGTTTTAAATGTGTAGTCATGGTTTTTAGTGCTCAAAGTTGGCCTCCACATGCACTTGTACTCAGTCAAAAGAACACAAACCTATTTTGTTTTATTTAATCAACCTAACCAATAATAACCTAGTAAAATGTGGAAAACATGGCTGGGGTGAAGGGGCCTAGAAACTATAGAAGACAAAAGAAAAGGTTTCACAGGTTTCATGTCAATAATGAAAACAAAATGAATATAGAAGTCTCAAGAAAAATGAAGCCCCAAATTTTTATTAAGTATATGCTTTTTGTAGTTTTGGGGGCATCATGCACTAAAGGTAGTTATAGTGGGGCATCATGCACTAATGGTAGTTGTGGAGATTTTGGTTGACTTCTTATTTACAAAAATCTATCAAGGGGCTGTTGATTTTCTAATTTCATTTGTAAATCAGAGTAAAAAGGTAATAATTATTTCCCATTGTAATTTCAGCTTGCTTCCCAAGGTGGCGTCGACCGTCACCCTCTTTGAAAAATTTTCCTCATGTAACCCAAGGAAAGATTTAAAATTGTGGGGTCCACTGCGATGTTTGTCTTATCCACAGCTCCCCTTCAGCCCTTTAGCAGAAAAATCAAACAGTGGATTAGAGTGAATGGTGGTTTTGGTTACTGCATTGGATTGGCCTATTCGACGTCCATCCCTTCAGTTAGATCATTTTAGGGCATGAGCCGAAAAATGAGGCAGATCTGAAGCTCAAGTGGACCACACCACAGGAAACAGTGAGAATTGAACGCCTACAGTTGAAAACTTCTAGGGGCCCCCAAAAGTTTTGGATCAAGCTGATATTTTTGGGTTCCCTTTATCCATGACCATGTGACCTTATGAACAGGTTGGATGACAACTAAACATCACTGTGGGCCCTAGGGAGAAAATAGTTTTCAACGGTAGACGTGTTTAAGACCACTGTTTCCTGAAGTGTGGTCTACTTGAGCTTTAGACCTGCCTCATTGTTGGGCTCATGCCCTAAAATGTGCTGGTAAAATAGATGGGCAGTGTGGATAAGTCACATACATCACCATTGGGGCCTACAAATTTAAATAAGTGCCAACAAGTTTCTTTCTAGACCAATTTTCGAGGAAAAAATCCTCACCAATTTCCATCTAAAACAATCAGATTGAAAAAAGTAATTATTACTTATTTCCTTGTATTTACCATTAAATCAAAAATCAAACAGCCCCTAAGGATTAATTAGAAAATTAAGCTGTTTCACCTGGAACGGAAGATAGTTCCATTTGGGACAGATTCTGCAAACCCCAAAATCCATTTTTCGTAGCACGTCCAAAGAGGCAGTTTGTGTATTCTTCACATGAGAAAAGTGGGAAACGTCGTCTTTTACTGGAAGTGCAATTTTGGTGTGTTTTCCTTAAATAAATATGTTGTGTTTGAGAAAGGTGAGAGTGGAGGGGCACATGACACGGTAATAGTGTTACATGAGAGAATGTTGAGCTTGAGGTTTCTGTATTTTCCTTTCATGATTGTTGAACTTCTTTACTTTGTTATCTTCTCCTTCCATCTAACATAAAGTTCTTTCTTCTTCTTTGGGTTTGATACTACAAATCTTGGGTTCATAGTTCCAGTATTTTCAAGTTGATACTACAAATCTTGGGTTCATAGTTCTCTGGGTTTGATACTACAAATCTGGTTTCTGCCTCACTATAGCAGTCAAGTCAGACATGCAATTCGACCATCGTAATCACATATCAGTCAACTCAGTAAATACTTACGAGACTTAACCAAGTCATCCAGACTGGATATGGGTCAGAAGTTACACAAGCAGCTTCTGGTGACCCTCAAAACTGAGTTGACTTGGCCAGTTGTTAAAATTCTAATCAGAACTTATTTTCATGCATTGGCATGGCATTTTGGGCAAGCATTCAAGTACCCTTGGTTTAGAATGCATGGTTAATGGTTCAGTTCACATTTGGCAATTACACTTCGAGTTTCTATTACAAATTTTTTTAGACAGGGTACTGAAAGCCAGGCCTAGGGCTCAAACTAAAAGCTAAAAGATCCAGCTTGAAAAGACAACATGCAATCAAGAACCCAACAGCTCAGCTGCACGCTCTATACCAGCTGGAATTGCAAAGAGATATAAGCAACTTCCATGTCGTACATTCAAGTATGTTTGACAGTTCCAAGGGTTCAGACGCCAACATCAAGTAATCATGAACTGTTTCTCCATTGCCTGAATTCTTTCTCAAATGAATATGAAAGATAAAGAGGGAACTCAGGCAATGGAACAACAGTTTGAGACATGCTAGGTGCCAACCGTGGAAGAATGATTGTACCATATAAAACACAGTATGACTAAAATAGAAAGATAACCATAATCACCATGACTTACCTGAGCATCAGCACCTGAAGAAACAAGGATGTTAAGGCTGTTGGAAAAGGCTAAACCAGTTATGCGCTTCTGGTGACCTCTCAATTTTGTTTTTACCTAACAAAAGACAGAAAAAATAAAAACATAATTACTTGTTCTTCCTCCGATATGAAACTTTGGTTCAGATGCAAGAAATTACCTCATCCACTCTGACATTGTAAATGTGGATGGTTGAATCCTCCATTCCAATTGCTATTATGTTATTATCTTGTGGATGAAATGCCAAGAATGTCGAAGCTGGTGGAGGTGGCATGAATGTTGTCATTACCTGCAGAACAATGCAATTGCATGTCCAATCACACAAAAGAGTTGACAAGATTGATCCAATATGCAAGCATGATCCAATATGCAAGTACTGCCATTACCTTAAAAGTCATCATGTTGAATAGTGACACCTTCCCACCACATGCAGACATTACATATGAATCATTCTTCGAGAGAGCTATGCATGGGACTGCTTCTTCAGGGTTGGTATCTGAGACATCATTAGTCATAAGAAGACCACTGTTTGGTTGCCAATGCTGTGGAGCAACACCGGCAGTGGCCTTTAACCCTCAATGGATTCAGAAATCTCTTCTTCAATAAAAAGTTTAGTGCAAATACTCAACATGAATTGCAGATGGCAAATAAGATCATTTAACCATTACCTTGCCGCTTGGATTTTGTTCACTTCGGCTCCACTTCCATAGCTTCTGAATTGCATTTGATCCAAGAGCCAATAAGCCAACCCCAGAGTTTGTGTAAAGAAGTCTTGCAACCTGGGATGAATGGATGTTATTATAGCACCATGAGGTGGGTAAACAAAGATGCAACAGCATCAAATACACAAAATAAAATAAAATCAAACAGAGGAACACCTTGCTGGGAGGATCTGCGCTGTCTGGCATAGTAACAACCCGGCACTGAGCAGGATCCATAACTTCAGCCAATTCCCAGGGTTTAGTTTTCTCAGTCATGTCTTCCAAAACTCTAGGCTTTTGATCAACCCCATTCTACAGAAGCAAATCAGAAAAAACTAAATGTCACTGTCACCACAATAAAATACTTGTCTACAGCAATAAAACAATTATCTCAGTTTTGGCTTGTAAGGAGTGGAGTTGTTGCTCAATTGGCTGGAAGAGAGCATTTTAATCCTACTTGTTAGAAAACAGCTACTCAATGCAACAAGTAATAGACACAGGGTTAGACCATCCCAAGGGTTCCGAGCTACCTTTTTTTTTTTTCTTATTCTTATTATTATTATTTATTTTTTGTGTGTGTGCGTGTGTGGAAGGATTAGGGTTCAGAGCTACTTGTGATGGAAAAAAAAAAAAACAGTAACAGGGTTTCCACATACAGTGCATGAGCAATAATGGTGCCCTTGTCTTGATCATGCAGAGTTAAAGGACCTGTTCGGATGTATGATACCCGAATATGAAAAATGATATGGAAACAGATACAAAAAAGGGATACAACTATCTATTCCTAAGCAGTCCAGGGTATGGATGTGGATCTGGGTATCCCATTTGGAACATGATATTTACATTTTTGTGATGAACTATTTGATCCATTCCACTAACTTCTAGTTCTACTAAAAAGGGATATTGTTTTTAGTTTTATTAAAAAAGATATTTTTCTAGTCTTTCTAACATGTGTATTGTTCTGCTTTGTTTTTTGTTTTTTTTGAAAGGTAAGAACGCACACTCTCTTACACCCCCAGGCACACATGGGTTCTCGAACCCATGACCTCAGAGTTGAAACAAACAGTTTCTACCACCGAGCATGAGTAGAGACCCCCATGTATTAAAAACATGTGTATTGTTTTTTTGCTTTATTAAAAAAAAAAAAAAAAAAAGATTTTTTTTCTAGCTTTTTTAACATGCCAAGTTTAAATTGGAACTGTTAAATTTACTGTTTTTACCCTACAAACACGGGCATATATCATTTCAATAATGGTAGAAATTTGTCAGAATATCAGAGATAACTAACCATAATACATACAGGATCCATCTAGGTCATTTTTTTACAAGTACACCAGAAAGGATATTCCATACTTGTACCAATAGTGCGTCATACCCGATATGATACATTGGGCATATGCCGACATGATACATTGTGCATATGCAAGTGTCTGCGTCTGACAGATTTGGGTGCACCCAATGGAACCAAATGTGAATTGACGTGTCAAATTTTATGGAACTAGATCCATCTGGTGAATCCTGCAAAATGTGGATGCTGGATCTGCTAAATGCTCCTATTTGCAATATTCACACCCAATGAAAATGGGATGGCAATGGTAGGACATATTCTCATCCTGCAGGGGCAGTCATACACTCCAATCCAATTTTTAGGAAGTCAGCCCTAATACATCTTACTAAGCCAACAAATATATGATGAGATTTGACTAAAACATGCAAATTTATTTTTTGACATGTAAATGCTGGAAGTGCATTGAACCAACATCTGGCAATCAAAGATGCAGGAAGAATGCCAGCTTCTGACTTGTCAGCTACTGCTTGCCCAAGCAGTGCTGACATAGTTCTTACTGCAATCAATA
Source organism: Magnolia officinalis (assembly GCA_021015155.1). NCBI lineage: Eukaryota > Viridiplantae > Streptophyta > Magnoliopsida > Magnoliales > Magnoliaceae > Magnolia > Magnolia officinalis. The sequence continues at coordinate 8,900,574 of JAJHSJ010000013.1, forward strand.
TATAATCCTCTACAAAGAAATGCTCTTTAATTCCTTGTATCTCACATACAAGAACAGAAGAAGGCCTCGCTGGGGAGCTTCTATCCAAGCGATCAACCCTCGTAACATTTGGACTGATGTTTGCAACCACGGCAGCACCAGAAACCTGAGCAATGAACATACCAGGGATCAGATAAAGAATCTTTACAAATATGTATAGTAATTAACAAACCACAACCTTAACCGGAGCAGGTTCAATAGGCGCTCTCAACGTGTCAAAAGATCGGCTTTCAATTGCTCGCAGAGCTCTAAGGCCGTCTGCATTAGCAAGGATCTTGAAACCATTGTCTGCTGTAGTAACAGCAAGGAGATTTCCTTCTTTGTTGAACCTCAAGCGGGGAAGACTCTGAAGAGAACAACATGCTGATGTCAAAGATCTGATAAAGGCTGCATACGGGTCACTAATGAATTCAGTTTAAGATAGTGGCAATGACTAAGTTGTAAGTTCCATACTACTGAGTGTACATGACTAGGGTCCAAATCACAGTCATGTTACCTACAAGTGGACTTGTAAGGAATGTTACTCCAATTTGAAGGCTACTTTCCTCACGATGAGTACTTGGGAGAAGTCACTAAAATTTCATCATTTCCGCTTAATTTAAGTAGAAGTTTGCAATTCAATTCATTTGTGCATCCAAAAGCAATCTAAATAATCATGATATCAATTTGGAAACTAAAACCTGAAAAATGTGATCAATAAGATGAATATTAAAAAAAAAAAAAAAAAAAAAAAAAAAAAAAAAAAAAAATCCTAACCGGGAGTCCTCCCTCAGCATCTGTGGCTGTGAGAAGGTTGACGTTGTCCATATCCCAAAATTTTATCTGACTATCTTCGCCAACAGCCAAAAAGTGATTTTGTGTCGTGTCAAATTGCACGACACCTGCTGATTTCTTTCTGAACCCAACATATGTCCTCCTTATTGCTCCTTCACTTTCATTCCATTCAACAAGGTAAGAGTCACCATCTTTACTTGTCCCACAAGAAAACAATCTGAGATATCAAAAGGGAACAATCATAGCATTAAGTACCATAAATTCAGCAAAACAAAGTTATTTCACAAAGAATTAATTTGAACTTCCCCAATTATACTGCCCTTTTTTCTCTTGCAGTTACTCATCTTACCTGCTTCCATCAGCACTGTAAAGCATTGTAGTACACCATCGTCCTGGAGCATCATAGTCAACTCTAGAGCCCATGTTGTCATACAACCATGCCTTAATTTTTCCATCAAGTGCAGTTGAAAAAATAAACTGCAAATATATAATGACAAATGTTATTTAGTCATGCCAACAGTGGAGCACGAGGCTTCACTTTTTACTTTTTTTCTTCTTTTTTTTCACCTATGGGGTCATGAGCATGACGCTTCACACGTAGCAAAGGCTGTGAATGTAAAAAAATTTATCCCTTATGATCATGTTTTCAGGGCTATGTTCACAAGAATTTCATTTGATGATAGTTCTGATGCAGACCTGCTATTAACTCTTCTTTTTTCTACTGCTATTTATCTGGAACTGGTCTTTCCTCTGAAGTAATGAGAATAATCTTGCACTTAACGCTGCAAGCTCAACTTTACCCTTGTTGTTCTTACTGATTCCCTGTTAAGCTGCTAGCTCAAATCACAATAGATTATCGGAGCCGGTAATATTGCTCTGGCTCAGGTAATCCATTGTGATTTGAGCCATAGCAGCTTAACACGGAATCAGTAAGAACAACAGAGATAAAGTTGAGTTTGCAGGGTTAAGTGCAAGATTATTCTCATTTCTTCAGAGGAAAGAACACTTTCAGATGATTTCGTAAGGTGTTCCTTTCATCATCAACCTTCTTATCCGAGAATGAGAAAAAAAAATTCTTTTGCAGCTTTTGCAACTTTTTGACACAATGTATAGGAGCCTGCACATCAGTGATGTTTTTAGAGTTATGCCGGTGCTTTTCAATGTACCTTTTAGGAAGATCAAAGCAGTAGTTTAAATATCAATAGTATCGGCCGATATATAGGCCAATACTATTAGCATCGCACAGCAGCGATACGAAACTGGGCTGAAGGTGTCAAAGTTCCCAGTATTAATCGATATTTCACAAGACATTACAATGTATTGACGATATATTGTACATTGCGAGTTATAAGTTACCCAGTATCCTTGATACGTGCAATACGTACCGACGATATCTCACGATATCACAGTTGTGTCAGTCCCCTTGTGATTTTTATTTTTATTTTGAAAAATCACCAAAAACCCAGGAAAAAAAAAAAAAAAAAACGATTTTCTCTGAAAGTTTTTTGCTTTGATTATGTTCCTAAGCGGATTTTGACCAACCCCTTTCATTTAGAGAGAAGGGGATTTAGGTGCGAAAATCAAGATTGGATAGCGCACGGTACCAGAAAACCCAATTGATGAGTTTTTGCTAATTCGATCTGTTTTCTCTAATTTAAATTGCTTGGAAACAATAGAATGAAGTTACTATCCATGATTTTGCATATTTTTTCATGCTCAATCATGAATTTGACCTCCGATATTTGAAGTTGGGGAATTTGGAGAAAATCTGAAAAACTCCCGATTAGTGTGGAAAAATCATATTAGAATGCTTCATGGTTGATCTATAGATTCAAAGAAATTTTTGAAAAAAAAAAATGTTTTTTTAATGACAACGGGGTGTCCCCGCCCCCTTTTGAGGCAAGACTATTCCCTGCGGATGCAGGCAATCACCCACTAACCGTGTGCATTGGGTAATCCACGGGGAGGGGAATTGAAGTCGTGTCTGTGGGGAGCAAACTGAAAAAAAAAAAAAAAAAAATGTTTTTAATTAAATTCATCAAAAAATAAGGTAATAATAATTTTTTTTTTAAATTTAGATTGACCTAATGTTATTTGTGCCTAATATTTATGTATTTATGAGTACATGCTAATGTCAACATCAGCCACACCCATTTAGTCACTTTCAAAAATAAATTTTAATTTTTTAAAAATATATATTCAAAAAACTAAAAAATACTTTTTAAAATAAAAGCATTGTATATTGTTGGACATATTTAGTGCAAGTATTTAGTACATTAAATTTTCTAATAAATTATAAAAACTTTAGTGATTTTTTATTTATTATTTTAAATTTAAATTTAAAAATAATTTAAAAAATACGAAAATATTTGAGATAATATTGTTTCTTTGTTTCTTGTTCCTAATATTATTTTCAGCTAATGTGGTTGTTCATACATGCCTTCTAGGATTTATAAATTGTATGAACTGATCTTGAATATAATTGCATCACTCTTGTGAGAAAGTGCATAGTTTAGGACCCTCTATATAGAGGAAACTTATTATGTGTACTTATTTTTTGTGATCTTTTGAGTTCTAAGTGTGTAATAATGTCTTTTTAACATCCCCTTAACAATTCAACCAACTTCTCAATGTTTCCCAAAATAGGCGATACATTATGTGATACACGAGATATCGATGTCTCCGTATCCCAAGTGTGTGATATATGCATTGTTACCAATACTTGAATCATTGGATCAAAGAGAGATTTGTGGAAACAGTATATTGATCAACTCTAATGCCAAAAATCAACTTGCATGCAAGGGAAACGAGATATATAATCGGTTCCACTAATCAAATTCAATATATAAGGTTGCCAACAAAAAGGATAAAATATTATTCTCCCATCTATGACACAACTATATCTTAGCAAGGAAAGAAAGATTGAACTATACAAACAAGCAACCACATGCTTCTAATGCCAAAAATCAACTTTGCATGCAAGGAAACGAGATATTTAACTGGTTCCGCTAATTTAATTTGATATATAAAAGGGTTGCCAATAAAAAGAATAAAATATTTTCTCCCATCTATGACACCATCACACAACTATATCCTAGCAAGGAAAGAAGACTCAACTAGACAAACAAGCAACCACATGAAGAAACATTTATCAAGAACTTTAAGAGGAATGAAATTAATCAAGGCAGCACTACCTCTGACTACAAATGAAACATCCCTTGCAATAACTATATCATCAACATAAAACAATAAAATGATGTGGGAGAAGAATGTTTATTGTTAGCTATGAGTCACCAAACTAAACGCATGGATTAAGGGTGCAAGAAGAAGTTGAAATATAGGAAGAAATGGCATACAAAGAGTATAAGGCATACTATGCCCTTCTTAGGCATGTTTTCACTTTTCACATACCCCAATAACAGGCAAGAAGACAAATTTCAGTAACAACTCCAAAAAATCAGATGTTTTTCAAGAATCACCGATAATATCAAGTGGATTTCTAGCTAAAGAAGTTTAGGAAGAGGGACGGGCAAAGTTGACTCAGAATGATGCATGACATGAAATTAAATATGACATGCAAGATTTCAAGCTTTAGATCATACCGATTTTAAACACTCACACAATTCCACGTCCCGCATACGATCAAACATTCAACAAGGGGAATCTACAGGGGGTCTAAGCCTACACACGTTTAGGGCTGGATCAAATAAAATTATAAACCAAATAATGCCCAAAGGAGTGTAAGATTCATCCACTCTTGCAAAGGATTGTTCCCCAATTTAAGAGATTCACCATGTTCCAATTCAGGGAAAGTCTAGGGTTTGCAAAAGTTGGAAATTTTTGAAATTTGTGATTATCTAGGGTTAGGGTTAGGGATTTAAGGCGAGAGAGGAGTGAAATAGGAGAGAGAGAATAACCTGAGACAGTCCACACGTGTGGACAGTAGCCCAGCCCAGACGCATGTGCGTGGGTTCCTATCCGCACGTGTGTGGGGTCCACGAAACTGGAAACGGCCAGCTAGGGGTTGGTCGGCCAGGGGAGGTCCACCCTCACGCCAAGTTTCACGTCGATCCGCGGTCCGGTGTGTGCGTGGTGCTTCGCCGAAGTTTCGACCCTGGTGGGCCAGAATCTAAAAATCTATTGTAAAAGAGAATTTTGGTGCAAAGAAAAGATAAATCTGAAGATAAGAAGGCTATGGGAGATGATGAATGTGGGGTATAGGAGGTGGGGACGATTTGGGATGGTTGTGGCTTCGCACCACGGTAATTAGCCCTTCGAAGAAGAGAGGGTTTCGCACCCAATTAGATTCTTCAATTCCGAGGAATAGAGAAGAAAAAATACATAATTTTATTCATAAACTTCAATGAAAAAAACCTACATGGGGTTGCCTATTTATAAGAAAACCCTAAACCCCAAAAGTCGCGCCATGTGTGCACACTATTACATTAGAGACGAAGTAACAAAAATAACAACTAATCAACGCAATTAAAACTATTCATGATGTTTTTAATAACAATAATAATCAAAACTCAAAATCCTAAATCATCTAGGGTAGTGGGTCACGATCATGAGATCTAATGGTGGAATCACTATGATGATCAGGTCCACTCCAATGCTCCATAGCACGGCCCCCTAACTAAGAGGTCCTCCATAAATGTCGTCGTCAATCCAGATCGATAGTGGGGCCTCCCTCCTTCTTGAGTACTTGCGTAGGGTGAGAGGCGTGCGCGTGCGCATTGATATCCCCATCAACTCTCCTCGGCTACAAAGATTTCGCCACTGGCGAAACAAAACTCCTGAACCGCTCCAAGATGTCAGGATCAAGTCTCTGAAGCTCCTCCTCAGTGAGTCACGCAATGTCTGAAGTTGGACGTGACTTCCACTTGACCAGGAACTTTTGAAATCCTTTGTCCGACTTCGATACTATTTGATGGTCCAGAATATCCTCCATCTCTTCTCTGGGTGTGGGAAAGGTAGGTATGGGATGTAGAGGCTGGAAAGATGGGTCGGGAAGAGGCCATGAATCAAGGGAAAGGTCTGGAGAATCAGGATGGTTCGGTGCAGGGCTGGACAATGTACCAGTGGTCCCCTGAAATGCAACTAGATCCTTCACATTGAATGTGGAACTAATTCCCATGAAAGGTAGAAGATCTACCACATACGCATTGAGACCGTTTCGTTTTATAATTTTGAATGGTCCAACGCTACGCGCGTGTAATTTACGAACGACTCCATGAGGGTACCGCTCTGGCCTGATGCGGACCATCACAGAGTCCCCTACATTGAATTTCTTGAATCGTTTATGTTGGTCTGTAGAAATTTTGTAATGTTCATTACTAGTACTGATCTTTCGCCTGATTTCTTGATGCAATGAATGAATGTGATGTACAAAGGACTCCACAGACTCTAATGACCTATGAGACAGGGACATAGGGACAAGATCAATAGGCTTCCTAGGAACATCATCATACCAAAGTGTGGCTTTATATGATCCAAACTGAATAGGAACAAGACAACGGTGCGAGACTGGACTGGAAGTTTCACCAACCCAAGACACTTTATAGGGTTGAGGTTGGGCTTCAAGCTTCAAGTCCAAACGGCTCACAGTGCCAGTTGATGCCACGTTGGTACAACTACCACTATCCACGATCATCTTGCAGCTCTTATTACCACATTTTGTGTGAGTATAGACGGCCGTGTTGTAGCACCAATCATCAGTATTCTTTACTTGTGCAAAGGCGTAGCGCACAACTACAAGGGTCGCAGACTCTTGCGCTCCCTCTTCCTCATCACTAGGGGTTTCTGCTGGTTCATATTCTTCCTCCTCACCGTCACTTTTTGGGTGTACTACTTCTACTTGCCCATTAATAAGGAACACCTTGGTGCCCTCTCTCGTGCCACACTGGCGGGCAAAGTGACCAAACCCCTGACATCTAAAACACCTAGTCGCATCACTTTTGCGCGAGCTAGACCCGACAACTCCTTTACCCTTATCATCCTTGGGCCTAGATTGAACAATACTAGAAGGCTTGTATTGATATCCAGTGCTAGGCTTAGCCCCAGAAGGGTTGGCCTTAGCACCAGAATGACGAAGCTCAAACCGCCTTTCCACAGGTGTTTTGAGGTATTACTCAACCTCCAACACTACTTGATACATCTGTTCAAAAGTGTCTGTCCTTAGCGAGCAACTCTCTCCTAATGTCAGAACGGAGGCCCGTCTTAAATCGAGAAAGAGTGAGTACGGGATCCTCATCAACTTCACACCGAGTCAAGTACTCTTCGAACTTCTCAATGTATTCAGGCACACTCATGGAACCTTGCCGAAGAGACTGTCATTCTTCAACCAACCTCAAGTGATAGAAGAAAGGGAGGTATTTTTCCTTAAGAGTTTATTTCATTTCTCCCCAATGGACTATTGGGGGCTCCCTCGACCTTTCTTTCTTTCTTTCGCTCCACAGTAGCCCAAAACCTCTTTGCTTGGCCCACAAGCTTCATCTTGGCAAATCGGACTCAACGAGCATCCGACATGTCGTACCACTCAAAATTGTGGTCCATATCCGCCAACCAATCTAGAAAAGCTTTAGGGTCCAAGTGGTCATCAAACGTAGGGGCCTCTACTCTAACTCCCTAGAGGAGTCGCACATCTAGATCAGTGATCATGATGGCCCTCGCGGGGTGGGTGCACGGGTGCGCGCCCGTGACAAATTCTTTGGCCACCTCCATTCCTTTGTCTATCCTCCTGACCACCTGTCTGAGATTGAGCATATTCCCCAATGGTGGGGTTTGCTCGGGCAGAGGTCTCTAGTTGGGTAACGCGCACATTAAGTTGTTCAAAGCGTTGGTCAATATGTTGTTCCAAGCGCCTACCCAAAGACTCAAACTGTCGGGTTAAATTGTTCATTGACTCTTGCAATTGCTCTATGTTTAGTATATGGTGCAAGCCAAAACCACGAACAGTACGTGTGAGCATACAGCTACTCACTCAACTCAAAGACCCTCTAATACGCTATATGCGTCTAAATGGGACTAAATGATCCTATAGGACTCTATATGAGGGAAACTACACAATACTAAAATTCCAGCAACATAACTGCCCAAATAGTTCATTACTAGAATTCAGCCATGAAAATTGGGGATTTTCTGACAACAAAAAATGCAGCAGTCCATGTTGTGAATGATGGGTCCTAAACAGCCCTATATGATGAGACTTGATGCAAAATAGACATGAATAGACTAAACCCTAAACATGCAATGCATTCCCCAATGAAAACCCTAAGCTTTGATACCAAATTTGATACAGGACATGAAATTAAATATGACATGCAAGATTTCAAGCTTCAGATCATACCAATTTTAAACAATCACAAAATTCCACGTCCCACATACGATCAAACATTCAATAAGGGGAATCTACGAGGGTCCAAGCCTACACACGTTAGGGCTGGATCAAATAAAATTATAAACCAAACAATGCCCAAAGGAGTGTAGATTCATCCACTCTTGCACAGGATTATTCCCCGATTCAAGAGATTCACCATGTTTCAATTCGGGGAAAGTCTAGGGTTTGCAAAAGTAGGAAAGAACTTGGAATTTAGGATTATCTAGGGTTAGGGTTAGGGATGTAAGGCGAGAGAGCAGAGAAATAGTGGAAAGAGAAGAACCTGAGACAGTCCACACGTGTGGATAGTAGTCTGGCCCAAACGCGCGTGCGTGGGTTCCTGTTTGCACATGTGTGGGGCCCACGAAACTGGAAACAGCCACCTAGGGCGTGGTCGGCCAGGGGTGGCCCACTCACACACTAAATCCCACATCGATCCGTTGTCCGGTTTGTGTGTGTTATCCCGCCGAAGTTTCAACCCCCAGGAGGGGCAGGATCTAAAAATCTACTGTAAAGGAGAACTTGGGTACAAAAAGGAGTGGATTTGAAGATGGGATGGCTGTGGGAGATGACAGATGTGGAGTGTAGGAGGTTGAGACGATTTGAGATGTCTGTGGCTTCGCACCACGGTAATTAGCCCTTCGAAGAAAGGAGGGTTTCGCACCCAATTAGATTCTTCAACTCGGATAACTAGAGAAGAAGAAAAAAACGCAGAATTTTATTCATAAACTTCAATGAAAAATAAACCTACATGGGGTTGCTGATTTATAACAAAACCCTAAACCCCAAAAGTCGCGCCATGTGCACACACTAATACTTAGAGATGAAGTAACAAAAATAGCAACTAATCAACGCAATCAAAACCATTCATGGGGTTTCTAATAACGATAATAACAAAAACTCAAAATCCTAGATCATCTAGGGTAGTGGGCCACGATTATGAGATCCAATGGTGGAATCCACATGATGATCGGGTCCACTCTAATGCTCCATAGCACAACCCCCTAACTAGGAGGTCTTCCATAGATGTCGTCGTCAATCCAAATCGATAGTGGGGCCCCTCTTCCTCCTTAAGTACGTGCGTAGGGTGGGGGGCGTGCGTATGTGCATGATGTCCTCATCACACAACCTTTGGATGAGCTCATTACTCACATTTCAAGGACTTGCTCTCTTTCTCAAGAGTACGTTTTGTTGCGAGCATGCATTGCACACATGGGCATTATAACCAACAAGGGGTGTTTAGATTGGTGGAAAACTATGGAAATGAAATGGATTTCCACAGATGTGATGTGGAAATCCATAGATATCACATGCTGAAACAAACAAAATGTGGATTCTTTTCTACACATTTCCCTTTCCTTTGAAATAGTGTTTGGTTTTCCGTATCCATGTTTTCGTTTCCACCAATCCAAATAGGACTCACTGATCTATTAGTACTCATGTTACCACGCATTCTTTGCAGCATTTTACTCGTAGTTGTTAATAGCTGGGATCAAGGAAAACACATAATGGACATCATTGTTGGGCACTGCTCTCTCTTGTTTCATCGAAGAAGCAATCCGCTATGAGTATATCCAGTGTTGAAGCCATGAACCAAGCCATATCTTCTGGTTGCAGTTAACTGTGTTCTACGTGCCTGCAAAAGATTTTAGATCAGTTTCCAATTCATTTAGAGAGAAAACTGTAGTGTGTTCCACACAACTGTGAATCATCCATACCCCCCACATACATTTCCTCTTCCACGCAGCATTCTAGCATTTTCACTAACTTTGCTCATTAGCACCATATGTTCCCTGTTCACAAGCTTTCCTTCATGATCTTTGAGGGACAACTCGAAGGGTGTTAGACGTCTATATTCTATGCTTTTCCTATACTGGCATTCTTGTAATTTCATCCTTTATTCAGGAAAATCCTAATACCTCGGCAACCTATGGAGTTTTCTCACTTAATCCTTTGGCAATTGCATGCATTGGGGAGAAACCCCTCACTTCTAGTTAATGCAAACATAATATCTCAACTTCTAGCAGGTAGTTGCCTTTGAAAAGTTTTACCATTCTCAACAAGAAAATCTCTTCTTGGTAAGGGAATTGCTATATTTAAACAGAAATAATCGTTAGATGGAACAAAAGAATGTTCAACTACAGTCAAACTTCATATTTTAACAAAGACAATGAATGCTTATTGTACAATATAGTACATGAATCTGTTCTCCACCCATGATTGCCTTGACTCCTGTGAGAGAACAAATAGAAGCAGAGTGGCTTCCCGTCTTTACTTCCAAAGGGGGGGGGGGGGGGGGGGGGGGGGGGGGGGGGGGAAGGAAGCACACAAATGTATGAGATCCTAATGGTTTCTTATTGAGAAGTCCTAGATGTAAGTTAGACTTCTAATTTTAGTTCTTGGTTTCAACCTTCCAGACACAGACAGGGAAAAAGACTTCTGTTATGCAACTTGACAGTGGTTTCAGAATTCAGAAATAATTTGAACATGGAAAAGACAACCTATATATGTGATACATGTCATGAACTCAAAATCAGAAAACTCTTGTACCTGAATGCTCTCCTTGTGATGAGGGCAAACAGAATAAACAGGTGCATCATGCCCTTCAAAGTTATAAAGCTTCCGTCCATTCAAATCCCACACCTAGAAAACATGTACCTCTTCACTTAGTGAAAATGAAAAAACATGAGAAGGTTAGGCGAAGGCAAAAACTAAGAGAGATTTCATGGTTGCACCTTTATCAGCTTATCATCTCCACAAGTTACGACACACAGCTGTTTATTTGGATGAGAGAATGCTAAGTCATTGACTTTGCCAACATGAGCATCAATCTGCCAAAAAAAAGTCATATTGTAGTTATAGTTTGTTCCCTTGTTGGTCAGGCAGCAAAAACTTGCAACCCACCTCTAGATGGTGGCGTAGATCATTATTTCCTTGATAAGCATATAAATGAATCAAGTGCTTTGTAAATGCAATGCCTGAAACAAGAAAATAAGAATGTTCATTTGTTTTCATCAGCAAAATGTACATAAATATTAACAGGACACAACCTGGTCCACTATATAGGGGAGACATACCCATCAAACTTCCATCTGGACTCCAAGTTACTCGACTAATAGATATTGATGACTCTTTGACAATTGCAGCCTGTCAATTTCAGGAAGAGAACATCAATGCATAAAAAATTATTAATAGACCAAACCATATAGCTATAAATGATGTCCTTATATAAAGAGCAAAGACTGGACTACAGCTTAATAAAAGATTCCCTCTATAGTAGGCTTTATTGCCAAGGCTAAAAACAAAACACTAATTGGAATGTCAAAGTTCAGCATCATGCCTTCCATCTAGAAATAGTATTTGCACACATAATGTAAGAGATGGATAAGTGGGACAGAATGTTGGGCAGTCAAGGAACAACATGTTAATAGGATGTGTAGCTGAAATGAAGATGTTGAGATGGATAAGCAGCAAGACGATTAAGGATAGAATTAGAAATGAATGCATTCAAGGCAACTTAGGAGTGGCACCAATACGTAATAACATGAGGGAAAGTAGCGTTAGATGGTTTGGTCATGTGCAATGGATACCAAGAACCACGCTATTTAGGGGTGAGTTGGTACAAGTTTGAAGGCTCTACAAAGGAGACGGGAAGGCCCAAAATAACGTGGATGGAGGTAGTAAGAAAGACTTGATGAGATGTGGTTTAACTGAAAATATGGCCCTTGATAGAGCAGAATGGCAGAATAGGATTCATGCAGCCAACCCCAATTACGTGGGATAAGGCTTAGATGATGATGAATGTAAAAGGAAACAAATGCATTCTAGGAATAAGATAAATGAAAATAAAGTTTGTTCTTATCTTGAAATTGTACTTCCAAATAAATAAATAAATAAATCTTCTTTATGAAATTCCCAAAGAAAAGAAGTGATAAGAACCTGAAATGGCAATGAACAAGATGACGTGTCCCATATCTTGAATGGTTTAGATGCCAACCTCTCTCGTAACCCAATTTCCCAAAGTGAAATTTCACCATTGCTAGAACCAACTGTTCAAAGAAAGAACCAGGTTAAAAAGAACCATGTTTGCATGCTAATATATCTATAATCTCAGGATGATCTGCTCTTTGCATTTGCTGAGGCACGAGATTTGACATCCATACCAAGAAGTAAAGTCTGATGAGTAGGATGGAAATCCATGCTTGTGACACTCGATCCTTGATTTATGGTACAGGCTACTGCTCTTGGCAGATCATCCAATGACCAAGAAGTTTGTGGAAGAGGAGTTGGATATGTAACCTGAAAAAACAGGACAAAAACTCACACATGCTATGCACTATCAAGCTCTGAACACCAGCAACAATAAAATAACTCAAATCTCAGTACCATAACCATAAAAAGCATGCACACATTTCAGAATGCTCAACAGAATTCTGAACCATTCAGACTTACCTCATCAACGGGTGCAGCAGACCTCAGTCGCTTCATCAGTTGTTCAGAATCAGTACTTTGATAATCAACCATACCTAGTCCATTTGGAGGAGTTCTTGGACGTTTCAAAATGGAAACTGTGGAAAAGAGACATAACGATTGCCCATACTCTCTAAGCACTTAATCTATGATGATAAATTGCAGTGGCCAGAAAAAAAGGCTCCATGTAAGGATTCAATTAATCCATGCATTTTCTTCAATAACTGATGCAGGACATGAAATTTAAATATGATATGCAAGATTTCAGGCTTAAATCATACTAATGCAGAACAATCACATAATAATTCCACATCCCACACAAAAAGCCCAAACATTCAAGTAAAGGGGAATCTGCATGGGTCCAAGCCTACAAAGGCTAGGACTGGATCAATAAAATTATGAACCAAACGATGCTCAAAGGGAGATAGAAATCAGCCACACATGCATAGTAATCAGTCCCTAATCCAAGGGATTCCCCAATTTCAATTCAAGGAACCCTAGGGTGAGAAAAGGAGCAAATAAATTAAGGATAATGCAATCTAGGGCTAGGGTTTATGAAAACTGGTATAAAAGAGAGAAAATAAGAAGAAAAAACCTAAATCAACAAACGTCCACGCGTGCGGACAGCGGCAGGGTCGGGCGCACTTGTGCACGAGCCTGGCCACACGTGCGAGCGGGACCCATTTCCCAAACAGACTCCTTGACCTTGATCAGCCAGGGGAGGTCTCCAAACCCTCTTAGTTTTATGGCGATCCAACGTACGGTCGAGGCGCAGTGCTCCGTCGAAGTTTCAGCCCTCCTGCAGGGCCAGATTCTGAAAACTAGTTGTAGAGAGGCGAACAGCTGCAAAACAAGCGGATTTGAAGCGAAGATAGTCGTAGAATGGATGAAATAAGATGGAAGGGCGGATTGGGATAAATGTGGCTTCGTACCACAATAGTTAGCCCTTCGAAAACGGAGGGCTTCGCACCCACTTGAATTTTTCCACAACTCAGAAACTCAAAGAGTAGAAAAACACGCAGGAATTTTTTTTCAACTTCAATGAATCAAAAGAACTACAAGGGGTGCCTATTTATATGGAAAACTCTATACCCCAAAACTCGCGCCATATGCGCAGCCTATTACTTGGCGATAAAGTAAACTAAAATAAAAACTAATCAAATAAATTTAAAGCGTTCATGATGTTCTAAACATTGTTGTCATGTGTGATCGCATATGCGAATATGCGATCGCATATTCGCATATTTCTGCAGCGATCGCATATGCGGCAGTGGCATATGCGACCTTGCACATATGCGATAGCATATGCAATCGCATATGCGATGTATGCAATCGCATATCTGCCAACGGTCAGAAATCTGACCATTTTTTGACCTTCTTTTTTTTTTTTAATCCAGATTTTTTTCTCTATAAAAATGCATTCTAAGCATTCATCTCTCTATTCTCTATCTCTTATTCTTACAATCTTACATACATTCTAATTTCTAAGAGTCTTACAACTTACAAGTTACATACATCCACTCCTCTCCATCCAATTCCATTTCCAAGTTTCCATATTTCTTTTCTTCTCTTTCAACAATCAACATTCAAGAATCAAGGAATGGTTACAACTTACAACTTACAACTTACAAGAATCAAGAATCCACCAATCCATATTCATTGTTCAAGAATCAAGATTCAAGACAAGAATCAAGAGACTCCTCACTCTCCAATCTCCATCCACATTCCACAAGTTCTTCACTTCTTCTAAGTTCTAAGTTCTAAGTTCTAACTTCTAACTTCTATTCTAATTTCCAAGTTTCTAAATTCTAATTCTAATTCTAATTTCTAATTTCTAAGTTTCTAACAACTTCTTTGATTTCTATCATTTTTAAAAAAAATTATTTTGTTTGTTAAATGTTAATTGATTCATTTTACTTTGTTAGTTGTTAGCAAATAGCAACTTAAAAGTTTGACTTTGAACTTTGAAGTTTGAAGTTACTAGTAAAGTTACAACTTACAACTTACAAGTACAAGTTACAACTTACAAGTGACAAGTGACAACAAGAATTCAAGAATCAATAACAAATACAATACTCAAGTGAAGAGGCAAAGGTGAAGAGATTCAAGAGAAGACAAGTAGACAACTTAGACAAGAATTTGGAATTTTGGAAGTTGAAAGTTGTTATTTTAATTTTATTTGTGTAAATCTCTCTCTCTCTCTCTCTCTCTCTCTCCTCTCTCTCTCTCTCTCTCTCCCTTTCTAGTTTCTACAAGTGTAAGTGTGTGTGTAAGTGTAAGTGTAAGTGTGTAACTCTCTCTCTCTCTCTCTCTCTCTCTCTCTCTCTCTCTCTCTCTCTCTCTCTCTCTCTCTCTCTCCCCCCTAACCCTAAGTCCCAACTCCCAACTCCAAGTTCTAGTTTTCTTTTTATTTGTAGTTTACTTTATAGTTTCTAGTTAATACTTAATAGCTAGCTACTAGCTAGTTACTTTTTAGTGCTAATATAATATACACACCATCATCCACCACCATCATAAATTCATAATATCTTCTTCCCAATCTTCCTCTTTGAGGCCCAAGTCAAATGACCCGGGTTGAAAGTATAGGCACTACCGTAGTGCTACCGAAAAGACTCACATAGTATGTAATTTATGTGGATTTGTGAGTTCTGGTGGCATTGCAAGGCACAAGCAACACCTTGCACATTTACCCGGGTCAAATGCAAAAGCATGTAACAAGATTACTCCAGAAATCCGAAGGGAGATCGTGGAGTATATGGAAAAACAATCAAGAAAGAAATATGATAGTGCCCTACGTCAAGAGGAATATATGGAACAAGATGCATATGAAGATATAAATATAGTAGATGTCGATGAAGCTCAAGCTAGTCCCACTCCCCCTTCTTCGACAAGCCGATCTAGACCACAAGTACAACCATCGAAAAGAGCCCGAGGGCATGGACCCTTAGATAGATGGTGTAGACCACACCCCGAGGATGTGGTCGACCAAAGGGGTAGAGGGAAAAGGTCGGCTCAAACAACTTTAGAGAACCGGCATAAACAAAAAGATAGGAAAACCACAATTCAATATATTGCTAAGTGGTTTTACCAAACCGGCGTTGCTTTCAACACCGTTAAATCGAAAAACTTCAAAGTAATGATTGAAGCTATAGGTCAATTTGGACCTGGGCTTAAACCTCCTTCATATCATGAAATGAGGGAGACATGCCTTAGAATTGAAGTTGAATATACACAATCCTTCATAGCTGAATATAGGGAATCATGGAAAATATATGGTTGTACACTAATGGCCGATGGATGGACCAATAGATCCGGTCAATCTCTCATTAACTTCTTGGTAAATTGTCCAGCTGGGAC
The DNA here is from genome assembly GCA_021015155.1 of Magnolia officinalis. Lineage (NCBI taxonomy): Eukaryota > Viridiplantae > Streptophyta > Magnoliopsida > Magnoliales > Magnoliaceae > Magnolia > Magnolia officinalis. The sequence goes on from JAJHSJ010000013.1 coordinate 8,916,592, forward strand.
AATGTTCTTGAAGTCAGTGGATGCGTCGGGTCATTCACACACAGGAGAATATTTGTTCAACTTACTAGATAGTGTAGTTGAAGAAATAGGTGAGGACTAGGTTGTACAAGTAATTACAGATAATGCAGCCTCATATGTAATGGCCGGTCGTCTTCTTATAGAGAAGAGGCGACGTTTATTTTGGACCCCTTGTGCGGCCCATTGTATTGATCTCATATTAGAAGATATAGGTAGATTATTATAAATGTGATTGCAAGGGCTAGAAGAATCACGGTCTTATGAGCCTACATACGCCCTTCTTCTCAGTCGAATGAGAAAACACATTGGGGGTAACTTGCTACGTCCAGCAGTCACCCGTTTCGCTACAGCCTTTTTAACACTACAAAGGCTACATGCAAAGAAATCAGAACTTAGAAGTTTTGTAGTGTCGGCCGATTTTACAAGTGGGCCTTGGTCAAGGAAGGCTGAAGGGAAACAAGTTCAACAAACAATTCTTTTTCAAAGTTTTTGGACTCAAGTGGTAAAGGCGTTAAAATCATCCGAGCCCTTAGTCACTGTGTTGCGATTGGTGGACGGGGATGAGAAGCCCGCAATGGGCTACATATATGATGCGATGGAGAGGGCGAAAAATAAGATCATGGACCATTTTAACTATAGAGACCGTGATTACAGGCCAATTTTAGAAATTATAGATAGAAGATGGGGCAGCGAAATGTCATCCCCATTGTATTCGGCTGCTTACATCCTTAACCCAGCCTGTTTATTCGCTTCTGCTGATCCAGCAGAAGCACTAACTGTGCATATGGTTGGATATATTGATGTCTTGGAAAGAATGATTCCAAATAGAGGAGAACAGGACAAGATCTCAAGTTTGTTGGACTTCTACATAAAAAGTGAAGGGATATTCTCAATGAATATCGTAATAAGACATCGGACAATGAAATTACCCAGTAAGTACTTATATGAATAAATGTTTAGTGTATGTCAACTGTGTCTCTAAGAGACTAAGACTCTAACCTATACTTAAACTGTTTTTCTCAGCTGACTGGTAGGCTACCTATGGAGTGGACCCGAACAGGAAGGATCCAGCTCTAAAGAAGCTGGCTATGAAGATTCTTGGACTCACGTATTCTGTCAGTGGTTGCGAGCGCAATTGGAGCACGTTCGAGGCGGTAAGTTTAAAGTCTTTAGACTGTTTAGTGTTTTACTGTTTACTAATTGTTTTTTTTTTTTATATAAGCTAAATTCATTACCTAAATAGCTAATGCCAAATGCGTTTTCTTTCTTACAGATTCATTCCAAGAAAAGGAATCGCCTTAAGCAAAAAAAGCTCAACGACTTGGTTTTCATTCAATATAACCAAAAATTGCGAGAACGATTCCAAAGTAGGAAAGAAAAGCCCAGTTTCTTTGACCCTATCTGCTTAGATGAGTTAGATGCAGATAACGAGTGGCTCGTAGAGACGGAGGACCCAGTATTTGCTACAGAGGACCTGACATAGGCACAAGTTGAAGATGTCGCATATGGATCAACACCTGGTGAAGGTAGTAATACCACTCAAAGGCGAAGGACGGGGGGGAGCCGGGGGGCGAGTAGTAGCCATCAACCCGTTGATGAGATTGAAGAGATTGAAGAAGGAGAAGGTGATAATGATGATCAAGCTGAAGAAGATCATCCACCATTGGATGTTGATGAAGTATTAGTACGTACAGATGATGAAGAAACGGAAAAAGAAGAAGTGTATGTGAAAGAAGGAAATGACTCGACTGATGATGATGGTGGTGGTGGTGGTGGCAAACCTGGTGATGATGTGCCACAATGGATGATAGATCAATGTATATGATATGATTAATGAATAATGATTATTGATTAGATAAATAAAATAATAAATACATACATAACTTCTTAATTTTGTTTAATGCTTGTCTCATAAGTCATAACTCATAAGTCTTAAGTGTTGAACTATTGATGACTTGATGTTGATGTTGTTGATTGTTAATACTTGATACTTGATAACTTGATATCAAGTTATCAACAAAATGTTAGTTAAATTTAAATGTAAAATGTTTAATTGTTATTTGTTAAGAATAAGATTTAAGAAGTTATCAAGTAAACTATATTATAATTTGTAAATATGCGACCGCATATGCGATTGTGCAGATCGCACATGCGCACACGCATATGCAATCGCACGGGATCGCATATGCGATTTGACAACATTAACTAATATAATAAGCAAAACTTAAAGTATGAACTTAATCCGACTAGTGGGCCATGATCATGAGACCCATGATGGGCTTTTCTTGACTATCGGGCTCACTCTTTGAATCAAAACTCTGTCTTCTAACTAGGAGGCCTTCCCTGGACGTCGTCATCGAGCCAGATCGACAGTGGAGTCATCCCTCTCCTTTCGTACGTGCGTAGGGGGCAGCGTACGTACGAGTGTGCACGTGATGTCCCCATCAATTCTCCCCGGCTGCGAAAATTTCGCCACTGACAAAATAAAACTCATGAACCGCTCCAGGATGTCAGAATTAAGTCTCTAAAGCTCCTCCTCAGTGAGTCACGTGCTGTCTGAAGCTGAGCGTGACTTCCATTTAACCAGGTACTTCTGAAACCCGCCGTCCGACGTTGAAACTATCTGATGGTCCAGGATATCCTTTATTTCCTCTTTGGGTATGTAAAGGCTAAGTATGGGAGGTAGAGGCTGGGAAGAAAGGTCGGGAAAAGTAGGTATGGGATGTAGAGGCTGGAAAAATGGGCCGGGACGGGTAGGTATGGGACATAGAGGCTGGAAAAATGGGTCGGGAATGGTAGGTATGGGAGGTAGAGGCTGGGAAGATGGGTCGGAAGGGGGCCATGGATCAAGGGAAAGGTCTGGGAAATCAGGATGGTTAGGCAAAAGGCTGGACAATGCATCAATGGCCCCTTGAAATGCAACTAGATCCTCCACATTGAATGTGGAACTAATTCCCATTGAGGGTGGAAGCTTCGCCACATATGCATTGAGACTGTTTCGTTTTATAATTTTGAAGGGTCCAACACTACGCGCGTAACTTACGAACGGCCCCCGGAGGATACTGCTCGGGCCTGATGCGGACCATCACAGAGTCTCTTACATTGAATTCCTTGAAACATTTATGCTGGTCTGCAAAAAATTTATAATGTTCATTACTAGTAGTGATCTTCTGCCTGATTTCTTAATGTCATGAATGAATGTGATGCACAAAAGACTCTGCAGGCTCTGACAGCCTATAGGACAGTGACATAGGGACAAGATCAATAGGTTTCTCAAGTTTATAACCAGTAACGACTTCATAAGAACAGACCTGTGGACCCATTGACAAAACTATTAAACGCAAACTCGGATATAGGTATTACGGTGTCACATGCTCTGGTGCGTTCTATATCCCTCTTAGGAGGAGACTCATCTGATAGATCATCAGGACAGACATCATGAAACTCATCCACTACCGGAATAGCCTCAGTGGGTAACTCTACACTAGCCTCTGGTGCACTCTCTCCAGCTACAAGGCCATACATGTTGTACCCCTCAAAATAGTGGTCTTGATGTCCCTCATGGGGTGGGTGTATGGGTGCACACCCATAACTGATTCCTTGGCTAACTCCATTCATTGGTCTATCCTCCTGGCCACCTGCCTGATATTGGACATCCACCCCAATGGTAGGGTTTTTCCTGGCAGAGACCTTTAGTTGGGTAATGCACACATCAAGTTATTCAAAGCATTGGTTCATATCCAAGCGCTTACCCAAAGACTCAATCTACTAGGACAATTTATTTAGTGACTCTTGCAATCGTTCCATATTTTGTGTAGGGCGCAAACCAACCACGACCCGTACATGGGGGCATACGACTGCTAACTCCCTCTAGGGACTTTCTATGACAACTATATGCAACTAAATAGGACTAAATGATCCTATGAGACCCTATATGAGAGAAATATGCAGAGTTATTAAAATCCAGCAATATAGTTGTCGAAAATAAGGGAATAACAGAAAGTTACAGCAATGTAAATTGCTAACTTCCTGCTACCAGAAATTTCAACAACTAATATTAGGGACTACGGTCTTCTAAACAACTATATATGATGAACTGGATGCATGAAGGACTGAAACAAACTAAACCCTATATATGTGATGTATTCCCCTATAAGAACCCTAAGCTCTGATACCAAATTTGATGCAGGACATGAAATTTAAATATGATATGCAAGATTTCAGGCTTAGATCATACTAATGCAGAACAATCACATAATAATTCAACATCCCACACAAAAAGCTCAAACATTCAAGTAAAGAGGAATCTACATGCGTCCAGGCCTACACAGGATAGGACTGGATCAATAAAATTATGGACCAAACAATGCTCAAAGGGAGATAGAAATCAGCCACACGTGCATAGTAATCAGTCCCTAATCCAAAGGATTCCCCAATTTCAATTCAAGGAACCCTAGGGTGAGAAAATTAGCAAATAAATTAGGGATAATGCAATCTAGGGCTAGGGTTTATGAAAACTGATATAAAATAGAGAAAATAAGAAGAAAAAACCTGAATCAGAAAACGTCCACGCGTGTGGACAGCGGTAGGGCCGGGCGCACGTGCGCACGAGCCAAGCGGCACGTGTGAGCGGGGCCCATTTCCCAAACAGACTCCTTGGCCTTGATCGGCCAGGGGAGGTCTCCACACCCTCTTAGTTTTATGGCGATCCGACGTACGGTTGAGGCACAGTATTCCGTCGAAGTTTTGGCCCTCCTGCAAGGCCAGATCTGGAAACTAGTTGTAGAGAGGCGAACGGCTACAAAACAAGCGGATTTGAAGCAAGGATGGTCGTGGAATGGATGAAATAAGATGAAGGGGTGGATTGGGATAAACGTGGCTTCGCACCACAGTAGTTAGCCCTTCGAAAAAGGAGGGCTTCGCGCCCACTTGAATTTAGCCCTTCAAAAAGGAAGGGCTTCGCACCCACTTGAATTTTTCCACTACTCAGAAACTCAAAGAGCAGAAAAATACGCAGAAATTTTTATTCAACTTCAATTAATCAAAAGAACTACAAAGGGTGCCTATTTATAGGGAAAACCCTATATCCCAAAACTCGCGCCATGTGCGTAACCTATTACTTGGCGATGAAGTAAAGTAAAATAAAAACCAATCAAAGAAATCTAAAGCGTTCATGATGTTCTAAATAATATAAATAAGCAAAACCTAAAGTATGAACTTAATCTGACTAGTGGGCCACAATCATGAGATCCCACGATGGGCTTTTCTTGACTATCGGGCCCACTTTTTGAATCAAAACTTTGTCTTCTAACTAGGAGGCCCTCCCTGGACGTCATCATCGAGCCAGATCGACGGTGGGGCCCTCCCTCTCCTTCCGTACGTGCGTAGGGGGTGACATGCGTATGCGTGATGTCCCCATCAATAACCCTTTGCCATTTAAAGCATATCAACTATTCAATCACATTTTCTTTCTCTAAATGGAAAAAACTAACAGACTATAAAGAAAATTATGACAACTTTAAAATTCTGACCTTGATTTGGAGGAACAGGTATTGACGAAGCAGCAACAACAGCAGATTGAACGGATGAGGAAGCAGCAGCATTTGCCATCCAGCCAGCTAAAGCATTACTTGCAGCTGCTGCAGCAGGTGGGAAAGGCTGCATCCAATAAACCAGTGATATATCAATGTAAGCATCTAAAGCTCTCCTTCTGAGAAAATCAAAACATCTGAGATAAGCCACATCAGACTGCTTTTCAAAAAAGAAAAAGTAACATCGTACTCCATGTGCTCCAAGGGGTGTGTAGGTGGCAGTCTTGGCAACTGCTGTAAGTGGTACAGGGACCGGTGTTGGAGCACGAGTTCCATTTGTAGGTGCACATGTATGGTCTGTGAATAAGGTCTTGATATCGGGGTTAGGCCTTGGATTCTTACAGAGCTGATGCTGCCAGTTCAAACTGCACAGACGATCAAATAGAACTTCAGCAGCCAAGCAAACAATGGACGACCTTGATAGACCAAATACCATGCAGATATAGCAGCTAGCAATGCCGATCAGAATGAAAATAGTGCACATGTTTTAGTAAAAGTAAACTGGGTGGGTCTAACAAACCTAAATAACTCATGAAACACCACCACTCGAGATTGTCTGAAAGCTTACAAAAAATGAAGACTCTTTACCTTTGATTAATTAGAGTTCGCAATCTTGATGCTTTTAAAGTGGGGAACACCAGCTTTTCTCGAAAAAGAGGATTTGCTTCTATCAATTTTTTAAGCTCAATCAGCATAATGCTTCGAGCTGATTTAGTGTCACCGTACTTTGATAACTGTTCATTTTCCCTACAATCAGAGAAAAGAAAAAAAAAAATAACTTTTCACGCTTACATTATTAATTTTCCCAACATTCAAAGAAAAGAAAGAAAGTTGTGACATAAAAAACAAAGAGCACAAATAAAGTTTGTAATCAGCCTGAAAAAAAAAAAAAAAAAAAGGATTGAATTGAAGAAATAGGATTAGTCTTGCAAGCAATATCAGATAGAATCTATCAGTTTCAAGTTCAATGGATACATATTCAATTAGTATCTCTTCATGTGGAAATTGAGTTGTTTATTGAAGGAAGAAGAAAATGTTTATGAAAATATCATCAGCATCATCATCTAAGCCTTATCCTAACTAGATGGGGTTAGCTTATGAAAAAATCATAAAGAAAAATTAATAAGAAACAGAACCAAGGTTTCCTACAAGAGAGGATAAAAATTGCTGGAACATGGTTAATGTAATACAGCAACTCTAAACATGGTTAATGTAATACACATTGAGGCTTTACATTGTATAAATGCATTACAAAATCATCCTAAGCCCTCCATATACATCCCAAACAGCTGCGCTCTTTGTGTTTTCCCTTCACCTAGGTTTGTTTGACCTTATGAACAAGTTGGATGGCAAATAAACATCCTTGTGGGCACTAGGAAGGTTTCAACGGTGGGCGTCATTGTCCCCAATGCTTTTTGTGGTGTGGTTCACTTGAGCTTTGGATCTTCCTCATTTTTGGGGACATGCCCTGAAATGATGGGCGTCATTGTCCCCAATGCTTTTTGGGGTGTGGTTCACTCGAGCTTTGGATCTTCCTCATTTTTCGGGACATACCCTGAAATGATAAAATGGATGGACGGTGTGGATATAGCACATACATCATGTGTATATAACCAGGGAAAGTACTTTACAAGTCGGACATGGAGCTACAAGAGAAGTATTGCATATGGTCGTTACCCTGTTTTACTTCCGACTACTGTAGTAGTGATAATCATCACCTCATTTACCACACATTATTCTGGTATTGGTAATCCAAAACAGGCCGTTAGAAAATGATGGGTCTGAGGGGGTACGAACAACTTTCTCCAAGGGGATTAGCTCAAAATAGGGAACCAAGAAAAGGCAAGGACTAGGTAGGAATTGTGGTTTGAGGACATCTCCTAGCCAAGAGGTCCTAACAAATGCAATTTAGAGGCTGTTTAGATTGGTTGAATCCTCTCAAAAATGGTGGAAAATTCATTTCCACATGTGACATTTTCCCGTATCTGCAAAAGCAAATTCATTTGTGGAGATCGATTTCCATTTCCATGGTTTTCCTTGAAAATGGTGATTTCATTTCCTTCCAATTAAAAGAAAAAAAAAAAAAACTATTAAGTCATATATTTCCATGGATACAACAAAGAGCTCTCACTTTTTTACCGTTAACCTTTTAACATTTCCATTGAAATTACTTGTGCTAAAACAAACCGGTTAAATTGGATTCTTTTCCACACATTTCTGTATCCTCCTAAGTGACATGAAGCTTTCATATCCATGTTTTGGTTTCTACCAATCCAAACAAGCTGCAAGCAGCAACATATTTCTAATCAAAGACCACTATGAGATCCTTGACAACAAATAATACAGAGCAATATTTTTATAAACCTTACTGCTACGAGGTTGAATCCTTTGAGGATTTGCATGGGAGTATTAGAGGATACAAGGATTCCCTTGAATAGGTGCATGAAAGAGTTTGGGCTCCTTCCATTCACACATTTCCTTTCACTGAAGCTTTCATTAAGGTCGTGCCATTGGCAAATGGTTGGATTCTCCTCGTGCAAAGGTTTGGATGTGCCCAATCCAACCTCAAGTAGCGGCCTTTCAATGGACATCATGGGCCACAAGATCTCGACGTTGAATCATCTTTGGGAATTTAACATTTATTCCTCAATTGCATCTCAACTATGGCTACTTGGAATTTCTTTTACAAGTTGATATTTGTTATTATGCCATCTCAATTGCCGACTTGATTGAAAGATGCTCTTTTCTCAAGTTTAGAAAGAATTATAGGAGTTGTTTGGATTATGGGCAAAGTAGTGTCGTGACAAGTAGTCGAAGTAATCATACATGTTCATGGTTTTTCAATCCCCTTGTGCACAGGATCCAATACATTTTTCGGCAATTAGTAATGGATATATGACTATCAGAATGGATTGAGTGTCTCTAGTGGAGAGGTGAACTACTTGTTGGGATTGTGCTCTAAAAAATCAATGTTTGGTTGCTCTTTTGGCGTAGTTTTCATGCATGGATTTCTCATTCATTCTTGCCCTAGTTAACGTGTGTGGAACACGTTCATTCATATGGGTTTGTGAGGTTTACCTTTGTTGTCCTTAGGCGCCTTGAGATTGGACACAATGCCCCTTAGGTGAGTGTTGTAATACATGGATCTTAGTTCCTTGGCCATGACCATATAGGTCCTTGGACATGCTTGTGTCATTCAGATTGTCTCTATAGTGTCCTCTCTCTTGGGATAGTTTCAATCTTGGTGTCAGGTTCCTAGTTGTTCCTCCGTGTTTGTAAATCTTGTTGTAGTTAGCAGTTTGGTCATGTTTCTCATTGTATAGCTCTGTTGGCTTTCTTTTAGGCTCCATTGGATTCGAGTTGTATAGTTGTTTCTTTTCTTTCTTTTTGTTTTGTTGTTTCTTGTTTCTTTTGGGTTTGCCAGGGCTCCCTTTTAATATAATTTGTAATCTTCAAAAGAAAAAAAAAAAAAACTTGTGAGGGGCTTGACTCGGTGTCATGATGGACAATCTTCATCATTGAGGCCAACTTAGTGTTGGTTTGCCTTTGATCACCCAGGCCCATCATGCCCAGACTAGAAGAAGCTTGCAGTTGCACTAGCTCTGCCAAATTGCTTGACCTGAAGATGTATGGATGGAAAAGCTCCTTATTGATACTACTTTAACTTGCTTTACAAGGTTACTGCATGGCCACTGAAGGGTGTGGCTAGGTGAGTAGGGGGTTTCATCAAGGTTGTCAAAGCCCACACGATTCAACATGGGATCCGGCGAGCACAAAACCAGGTACACCACCTGAAATCATAACTCCTTATGTGTAGATACTATCTCAAGCAAGAGGATCTATTCCAAAATAAAGGGCTATGGACATCTAAGCCTACAAGAGACCCTTGGCCCCTACAAGAGGATTTGACACGCTTCTCCAACCTCCAAAACATGTGATTGATCGGGAAAAGGCTATATAAGTTACAAGATTGACAACGGTAAAATGGGTGGATTTTTCCGCATATAGGCATCCTTTAGAAAAGTAATATTTGTGGTTTTTTCAGAAACATGACATGATCATGGACAAAGATCCATTAGGGGCGCTAAAATCCAGATTTTGAAGCTTTAATTCCATTGCATTTCACCTAAAAATTCAGCACTGCTTGTCAATGACACTATATGGTTTTGGTTTGCATGAGGATCATATTGATCCAAGTACATGCATGACATGTTCCAATTTGCTACATGTGCGACCATCCAAGTTCAAGCATTCCACATATGCATATGTACCATCATCAATCTTTAGGCACTAAAAAATGTGGCCCATGTGTCAATATGAACATGCAGATGTATAAAGCCACCAACCAATCTTTAAGTTCCCCACATGTGCCATAATCTATCATGCCCGTGTTCTAAGGTATTTGAAAATCTAGAGGATTAAACAACCAGTCAACAACAGCAGGTCTCAGCATGTCTATGACCAGCTAGCTCTGACAGCATACCATGGATTGCTAGTCCCAACACAACTTTGCCCAAATCAAAATAGGCCCTTATAAAGCACACTCGTGTCTACCATCTAGTGAGGTATTTGGAAGGAGAAAATAAACAAATATTTGTTGTAATGCTACTTCAATTGACAAACTCCTTGATGCAAGTATATCCTCCAGTTTCCTATTTTATCCATGTCAGCATCATGTAGTTGGTCGGGCTTTCCTGTCAAAGAATTTTAGCAATGTATCCATTCCAAATCTAAAGAGAGACTGGAGAGCAACAATCAATGCTTCACTCAAACCCAAAAATCATCATTGGTCAGCCCCCTCCAATGAGGCCATCGAAGTTAAACATTGATATAGAAGCTCAAATAGGAGTTTAGTTGAGCCAAGATCAATGGTGCTATAAGGAACAGTGAGAATGACATCAAACTAGCTTCTTTTTTTCTGGACCATCTGAAGTTGGTAATTCAAATGAAGCAAACAACATGACCATCTTGATGAGTTTGAAAATATTAACGAAGACCTCTTCTGGCCACATCATCATCAAATGCAATTCCTTAGGCGACCAAGAGATACTTGCAAAATTGAGGTCCACCTTTACCCTCAACGAAATTAGAGTCCTACATTCATTGTTACGCAAATGATTCAATCATACTCTTGCCAAGGAAGTAGTACCAAGGCCTCATATTTGTTGGATATCCTATATACAATAGCTTGACAAACATTGTGCGTTTCTTACTATGTTGAATGAAGTTCTCCTTTAGTATCACCATAACCTTATCCAAGCTATTTGGGGTCAGCTTTAGGACTCCTACTTCGCCAATAAGACTGCAAGGTTGTGGAGACTCCAATACTCCATGGATTGGAGGTAATAATTTAACCACGTTAAATTGCCTAAGAGGAATGTGACGTTCCACAATGGATAATTGAGGCTGAGGGAGATATATTGAGATTGTAAAGCTTGACTGACTCCACCACTAGGTTTCATGGATATCACTCATGGGTCAGCTTCCCATTGATCAAGAGGCGATGCATTTGTTTCTTACTCAATATCTCTTTGTTCATTGAGATTTCAATTCCTTCAGCAACAAACCCTTTCTGCTTTCACCTCAAATATGAGTATGGTAAAGCTCGCTGCATTCAAACAAAATTGTCTTAAACCTCCCTGGTTATTTTCTAGTTAAACTAAAACCTCCCCAAACAGGGGCATATTCGCCCAGGCCATTCCGAGAGAAGGCATCCATAACCAGCTACGCTATTCCATCTGGAGAACCTAGAGCGCACACTCCCATCTCAACTACCAAGCCAGATGCCCATTGCCACCATTTTCAACACAAGGAGTTTTTGGTTGGCTTGATCAAGAGCTTCATTACACTTCAAACAAAAGACCATCAAAGTCCACCACATGTTAAGCAAATTTCAACCACTTTCTTTCGCTGGACACCACGAATTCTAGTAACTTTTATTCTAATTCCTTCAAGTTTAATTGAAGGCAACAATCCCATTTTATTGTAACAATCTTTCCATACAGGGTCTTAATGAATCCTTGGCATAAATTTCATAACTTACACTAAACAATTCCAATTTCAAACACTTAAACAGCAAATAATACCTGAAATTTTCGAGCGTCAAAAGCTGTGTAATTTCCTTATACAATTCCTCATTAAACGTTGAGAACACCTTCAAATCCTTAACTAATATCTCAACCGCCTTCGCTCGATCGTGCCTAAAAAACCCAAAAATTGAATAATGAAAAATCCGCATATAAACAAGAAAACCCACCAAAAAACTTTTAAAAGAAAACAAGAAAACCCACAAAATTTATCCATAAAGAGCAAAAATTGAATCCGCACCGATCGAGGGCTTCAAGGTACTTCTGCTTCCGGATCTCAAAGAATATCTTCATCGAATACCGGTTGTCATCCACCTTCGTAAACCCGGAGAGATATTTCTCGACCTCGTCCCATTCTCCCGCCTGCGCTTTCTCCTCGAAGTATTTCATGTTGAAGAAGAATCCCGATTCCTGCTCAAGCCTGCGCATGGCCAAAACACACCGAAACCCAGTGTTAGACCAAGCATAAGAAGAGAAGCGAGAACAAAAGCCAATACACAGAGTCGTCCGGTGTACTCACTTGTGTACGGACTCCTTGAACTTCTCCTCGTCCAGGAATTGCAGGATGAGAAACACCAATTCCCTGCTTAAAGAAGACATCTTCGGGCCTCGGGGCGCTAAGCTGCGCAAGTTAAGCGGATCGGCGGGGGTAGGGTTAGGGTTTTGAAGAGATTGGAGTCGGAGCTAAAATGAGAGACGGACAGAGAAGGAGAGAAAGAGAGACGGAGACAGGGGTTGGAGGAGGGTTGGGTGGGGTTGTAATTTCAGCGGTTTATGGGAGCAAATTCGTCCTGGGTCGAGAAGATTCTAGGGTTTTTTCTCCCATCTTGAACAAGAGCTGAAGAAAGGGAGGCTGCGGGAGAAGATAAAGGGTAGAGAGAGAGAGAGAGAGAGACTTCGTCTCGCTTTCTTCGATGCGTTTTGCAGGGGGTCTGCCTTTATCTTCATCTTCAGACCGACTTATCAGTGATAAGCAAGTGTACGTATCTGATAAGTACCACAGCTTATGGAGTGGAAAAAGGCGTCGGTTTTCACGGATTCGAAGGCTCGAATTCAAATCGGATGGATATTCGTCCTGACGTCCACCACATCGGTCACGATGTCGAGAGATGACGTGTCGAGACGTGGGAATATAGCTTTTCGAGAGTTCTCTCGGGTCATTATTCTCGCGGGATTTTGAGGTGGTTGTGATTAGATTAGAGAAGTTTTCTATAATACATCCGCGACGTATTGGTATAGATACGTTTGGACTTTAGTCATTCAAATTGACTGCATCTATAAACGATCCAAACCGTTTATGTGATAGACATTACCTTTGATAGGAAAAAAAAAAACTAACGACTTTTAAGTTTTCAATTTTTAAATACTCTTCTTGTGACTTTTCTTCGAATATGGACGGTCAAAAAGACCTTTAAATAGTCAGAAGTTTGATATATTTCAATCTGAGATTTTTTTTCGAGTTTCCACCATTAAAACTGAGGCCCATCGTATAAATGGCTTGGGTCATTGAGAACGACCGCCATCCAACTGCTGAGATCGCGACGGATCGTATTCCATACTTGCAGCACGTCGGGATGCATTCTACCAAACGTCTTAAGATTAGATGGACACGACAAAACGGCAAATACAAAAGGGTAGCGTGCGGGTGTACAAAACTTACACGGTATCTTTCTTAAGTGCACGTGCAAGCATGCGGTGATCTGAGCTGTTGTTTTGATGGGCCAACATGTATGCAAGCCATATCATAAATTCTAGGAATGGAATATCGTATCGACCAAATTCGACATCTGAAATGCAAAAGGAACGGTTAGATCACCGGACTACAAAAGTGCATGGTCTTAATTCACCATTAACTACAGATTTTGGTATGTAGACAATCCAAACGGTATCCCATCAGATCAACGATCAAGATCACCCACACGTTTGCAATGGGCGTCTTGAGAGCGAACTCCACACGACTTTTATGCAAAGACGCGCCGCGTAATATAATTCCTTGAATCAGATTCGATTACAGTATGTTTACTCGCTCGCTTGAGATGGCATGAACGCTTCGCAACATGAGTAATAACGTACTTGACTGTGAGATATCTAGGCCGTTCGTAAAGTAAGTCACATTTCGAGCATGCTGTGGACCAAAAATAATTCTAGTTCAGATATCAAGATTCAAGGTTCTGCAATCAGGACCGTTGATCTAATAGGCCCACCTTTGATGTATAAGATTGTAAAAGCCTCCTTGTACTTGAAGATACTAACCACAAACTCGTTGATCTTTTCTCTATCGAAAATGACTCTGGCCTATTTATTTCTCGTTACCATCTGGTAGAAGGTTTATAAGACGGTCCGTCGGTGGATATTTGGGACAGAGTTCATCTATGGTGTGGCCCATCAATTCAACAGCACTGAACAATGAACCATGGGCCCACTTGTACGGACTCGATGGTATATAACACCAACTACATCGGCGCGAAGGATCCGGGAGCGGATCAGCTGTATGATGGGTAACAAGCTTAGTGGATGTTACCGTTACCGTGTGGGGACCGCCTTGACGAATATATTTTAAATCCACGCTGTCCATCCGGTTTTGAAACTCCTTTAAAGATGATACTACAGAAATCAAGTACAAAAACATCTATGGTGGATCATACCACTGGAAAATGTGGAGAATGACAATTAAAACCATTTTATAGGCTATAAAAGTTTTGGATCATGCTAATATTTATATTTCCCGTTCATCCAGTTCTTTTTTACCATATCAAAGGTTTGGATGGAAAATAAACATCATGGATCTTCTTATGGTGGACCTTGGGAAGTTTTGAATGGTGAATGTTTAATCATCACTGTTTCTTGTGGTGTGGTCCACTTGAGATTTTTCTATGCTTAATGTTTGAGACCGTATTCTAAATTGGACTGTAAAAACGGATGGACGGAACCGATAAACTACATATCATCAAGGTGAGCCCTACTGTAAAATCCGCACCCGACGGACCCAAGCTTGAGTCCAACCCAGGCTTCCCCCTAACACGACAGCTGTATAGGACATCCACGCGCAATAATGTAGAAACACCATTCAGGTGGGCCACACCATCCGCACCGTCCATTTTGCATTATCAAGCCCATAAATCATGAGATCCAAAGCTCAAGTGGACCACAAAGTGGAGATTAAATGATCGTCATTAAAAACTTCTTGAGAGCTGTAGAAGTTTTAGATCAAGCTGATTTTTATTTTTCTTTTCATCATCAGGGCCTATATAACATTATGAACACGTCGGATGGTAAATAAACATCACACCACTGCTTCACGTGATGTGGTCCACTTGAACTTTGGATATGAATCATTTTTAGCCTTTTATCCTAAAATGATATAGCAAAATGGATGGACAATGTGGATAAACCCCTACATCACGGTGGGACCCTCAAATCCTCGGCCTGTGCCTTGCTGGGACAGGTGGGGTAGTACCCAATCCGCGTCCGGATTGGGTACCATCTGGTAGAAGGTTTTTAAGACGGTCCGTCGGTGGATATTGGGACCATTAACAATGGTGTGGCCCATGTACGGACTCGATGGTATATATAACACCAACTACATCGGCGCGAAGGATCCGGGAGCGGATCAGCTGTATGATGGGTAACAAGCTTAGTGGATGTTACCGTTACCGTGTGGGGACCGCCTTGACGAATATATTTTAAATCCACGCCGTTCATCCGGTTTTGAAACTCCTTTAAGGACGATACTACAGAAATCAAGTACAAAAACATCTATGGTGGATCACACCACTGGAAAATGTGGAGAATGACAATTAAAACCATTTTATAGGCTATAAAAGTTTTGGATCATGCTAATATTTATATTTCCCGTTCATCCAGTTCTTTTTTACCTTATCAAAGGTTTGGATGGAAAATAAACATCATGGATCTTCTTATGGTGGACCTTGGGAAGTTTTGAATGGTGAATGTTTAATCATCACTGTTTCTTGTGGTGTGGTCCACTTGAGATTTTTCTATGCTTAATGTTTGAGACCGTATACTAAATTGGACTGTAAAAACGGATGGACGGAACCGATAAACTACATATCATCAAGGTGAGCCCTACTGTAAAATCCGCACCCGACGGACCCAAGCTTGAGTCCAACCCAGGCTTCCCCCTAACACGACAGCTGTATAGGACATCCACGCGCAATAATGTAGAAACACCATTCAGGTGGGCCACACCATCCGCACCGTCCATTTTGCATTATTAAGCCCATAAATCATGAGATCCAAAGCTCAAGTGGACCACAAAGTGGAGATTAAATGATCGCCATTAAAAACTTCTTGAGAGCTGTAGAAATTTTAGATCAAGCTGATTTTTATTTTTCTTTTCATCATCAGGGCCTATATAACATTATGAACAGGTCGGATGGTAAATAAACATCACACCACTGCTTCACGTGATGTGGTCCACTTGAACTTTGGATATGAATCATTTTTAGCCTTTTATCCTAAAATGATATAACAAAATGGATGGATAGTGTGGATAAACCCCTACATCACGGTGGGACCTTCAAATCCTCGGCCTGTGCCTTGCTGGGACAGGTGGGGTAGTACCCAATCCGCGTCCGGATTGGGTACCATCTGGTAGAAGGTTTTTAAGACGGTCCGTCGGTGGATATTTGGTACAGAGTTCATCTATGGTGTGGCCCATCAGTTCAACAGCACTGACCAATGAACTATGGGCCCACCTGTACGGACTCGATGGTATATAACACCAACTACATCGGCGCGAAGGATCCGGGAGCGGATCAGCTGTATGATGGGTAACAAGCTTAGTGGATGTTACCGTTATCGTGTGGGGACCGCCTTGACGAATATATTTTAAATCCACGCCGTCCATCCGGTTTTGAAACTCCTTTAAGGACGATACTATAGAAATCAAGTACAAAAACATCTATGGTGGATCACACCACTGGAAAATGTGGAGAATGACAATTAAAACCATTTTATAGGCTATAAAAGTTTTGGATCATGCTAATATTTATATTTCCCGTTCATCCAGTTCTTTTTTACCTTATCAAAGGTTTGGATGGAAAATAAACATCATGGATCTTCTTATGGTGGACCTTGGGAAGTTTTGAATGGTGAATGTTTAATCATCACTGTTTCTTGTGGTGTGGTCCACTTGAGATTTTTCTATGCTTAATGTTTGAGACCGTATTCTAAATTGGACTGTAAAAACGGATGGACGGAACCGATAAACTACATATCATCAAGGTGAGCCCTACTGTAAAATCCGCACCCGACGGACCCAAGCTTGAGTCCAACCTAGGCTTCCCCCTAACACGACGGCTGTATAGGACATCCACACACAATAATGTAGAAACACCATTCAGGTGGGCCACACCATCTGCACCGTCCATTTTGCATTATCAAGCCCATAAATCATGAGATCCAAAGCTCAAGTGGACCACAAAGTGGAGATTAAATGATCGCCATTAAAAACTTCTTGAGAGCTGTAGAAGTTTTGGATCAAGCTGATTTTTATTTTTCTTTTCATCATCAGGGCCTATATAACATTATGAACAGGTCGGATGGTAAATAAACATCACACCACTGCTTCACATGATGTGGTCCACTTGAACTTTGGATATGAATCATTTTTAGCCTTTTATCCTAAAATGATATAACAAAATGGATGGACAGTGTGGATAAACCCCTACATCACGGTGGGACCCTCAAATCCTCGGCCTGTGCCTTGCTGGGACAGGTGGGGTAGTACCCAATCCGCGTCCGTCGGACAACAAAGTTAGGGTCCTTCTGGCTGGACACCGATTTCCTGCGAAAGCCTTTCGCAGGAAGTTCCTGCGCACGGATTCTAGATGGGGCCTACTGTGATGTTTGTTAGAAATTCAACCTGTTAATCCGTTTTTTGATCTCATTTTAGGATATGAGACCAAAAATGATTAGGATCCAAAATTCAAGTGGGCCATACTAGATGAAACAGTGGGGAAAGGAATTCCTACCGTTGAAACCTTCCCAGGATCTACCTTGATGTTTATATTCCATCCAAACCGTTTATAAGGTCATTTTCACTGAGATGAAGTGAAAAAGCCAAGAAATTAGACTGATACAAGACTTTTGTGGCCATATAAATGTTTCAACGGTGGTCACTAAATCCCCACTGTTTCCTCTTGTGTGGCCCACTTGAGTTTTTGATTCTTCTCATTTTTGGTCACATGTCCTAAAATGAACTCGAAAAACTGATGGATGAAGTGACTTTCTCACAAACATTGTAGTGGGCCACACAGGATCTTGTGCAGGAACTTCCGGTCGAAAGGCTTTAGCAGGAAATCCGCGTCCCTTCTGGCTGGAATCGGATTGTGTACTGAGTAACTCAGTACGCTTGCCGTACTGAGTAAGTTCTGTGGGGCCTACCTTGATTTATGCATTTTATCAACTCCGTCCATAGCTTTTAACAGATAATTTTAGGTATTCACCTCAAAAATAAAACATATCCAAAGCTGAAGTGGACCACACTACAGGAAGCAGTGTGAATTGAACATCTACTGTTGAAAAATTATTGGGAGCCACCGAAGTTTCGGATCAAGCTAATATTTGTGTTTTCCCTTCATCCATGTCTTAGTAATATTATAAACAGGTTGGATAAAAAATAAACATAATTGTGGGCCCTATAGACGTTTCAACAGTGGAAATCATTATTCTCACTGTTTCCTTTGGGATGGTTCACTTGATCTTTCGATATGCTCCAATTTTAATATCAACCCCTAAATTTAGTTGGAAAAATCTATGGACGGCTTGATAAAACATATATATTCATGGTAGCCCAACAGAGTTTACTCAGTACGATAAGAGCGTACTGAGTAGCAATCCGATTCCCTTCTAGCTACAAAAGGTTCAACGCGGATTGCGTACTAGCCCAGGCAGATCTGTGGAGGGTTCCACCATGATGTATCAGCTTATCCACGTTGTACATCCATTTCCTCTTATCATCTTAAGGGTTGAGTCCAAGAATGAGGTAGATCTACCGCTCAATTAGACCACACGAAATAGTAACCTTGAGTTGCATTAAACGCATGAGTCATCTATCGTGTGGACCACTTGAGCGTTGGTTCTTACTCATTCATGGGTCATTCCTTAAAATAATCCTAGAAAAGGGATGGACGGCTTGGATAAACAGATGAATCACAGTGGGATCTGCCTGGACGGTAATCCATCCAGGCGCGGTCAGGAAGCAATCCGCCTTCATAGGGTTTATTTCGAATTTGCATTTCGCTCCTTATAGGGAAGCGGATTGGCTGGTGTACCATTCACCAACTAGCTCGTGCGAGGATGAGCACCGAACGCTCCTCAAGTTCTGAGTTGTACGAACGGTTCAAAGGAGATCAAAGTTACGTGCCCCACATTTATCTACAATATTGACTTACTTTTAAAGATCATTTTAGAGCATTATTTAAAAAATGAATCCTATCAAAAGATTATTGGACAACACTACAAATAGCAACGGAGATATGATTTTACCATTAAACAATCCGTAGCGCCCATTATAATATTTATTTTCAATCCAATAAGTTCATGAGGTCAAAAAGACTTGAATGAAGAGGAAAAATGAATTTCATATTGATCCAAAAACTTCTGTAACCCAAAAAGAGTTTCAATGGTAGACGTTTAATCCCTACTACTTTTTACAATGTGGTCCACTTGATAATTAGATCTATCTTATTTTTCGTATTAAGTCTCAAAAGGAGCTCGCCAAATGAATGGACAATTTGAATATAACACATACCTCATATTTAAACCCGCACAACTTGCTAATGCCAATACAACAGCAACTTGCTAATGCAAATACAGCAGCTATATAGCTGGTGTAAGGTACACCAGCCAATCCGCCGCCCCTTCTAGAAGGCTTACTATAAAAGGTTTTTTCGAAGACGTCTAGATGTATCACAATACAATACTTTTATTGTTTGAATACGGGTCATATTCCACTGATCCAAACCGTTGAAATGACGAGTCTCATCCTGTTTGGTGGAAAGTCATGAAATAAAATCTCCAGAGTAGGTTATTTCAACTCTCTAATAATTTGTAACTTGTGATTTGAATATCAATGGTGAAGACAACCTTTGGGTAATCAGAGGCATCCACTTCCAACCGTAACCCCTTTAAATAAAAGGGTTTGTGTAAACACAAATCAAGCTGCATTCGACCAAACCTCCCGACTGATTACAATATAATAATACATCAGCACCCTGATAGATGGACTAGTGTCATTTTCATTGATCCAAACCATCTGTATTATGGGCCACTAAGTAATTTGAAAATATAAAAAATATCAAATTAAAAAATTTCAACCTTTTGATTATTCAAAGGAGACCATTCATGTTCAAAGAAAAATCACTCAATGATGATCAAAGGGTTTAAATATTCTAGACTAGCGGATTTATTTTTAGTATATCTTTCATCAAAGGTAGCTCCATCATATAAACGGTTTGGATCAAGGAAATATGACCCCATACCTAAGGGATAGTTGTACTGTATGTATCCTGGTTCAATACGTCGTGATGTATTCTAGCAAACACCTCTTTTTCTCATGCTATTGAGCCGTTGTACGAGATATCGGAAGAGACGAGATTGTTTGCATTTTAAACGGCGGAAATATATCGCGAGAATCTCGTCAACCGCAGCGAAACTATGGTTAGTGGGTGTAAAAGAAAGCAGTGGGGGACCACTTGCGGATTACGTGCTTTTGGAACGCAGCTTCGCTGATGTACACGTTGTTGTAATAGTGACAACGAAGCAATTTTATCGCCATCATCTCTTTTCTGCATATCGTATCGTGAGAACTGAAATTATCGGCTAGGCATAGGAGGATAATGAGCCGCGCTAGACACGATGACTACGTGGACCCGGAACACCATGACCGTAGGGCCCACTTCCTTATATGCATTATATATCCCTACCGTTCAACTGTTTCTCTAGCTTATTATCGATTCAGGTGGACCATACCACATGAAACAGTGGTCATTTACCATTGAGATCCTGTTGTTAACTATAAAAGTTTTGAATCAACTCCATATTTATTTATTTATTTTCTTTCTTTGGTTGAGGTCGTTGTGACCTATCAATAGTTTCAGTTTGATGGTCGATAAACATTAGGTTGGATGTTAGAAAGATTCTTTTTTATAGCAATGAACAATGTTTCTATAGTACGTAGTCTTTTTTTCTTTTTCTTTTTCAATTTTATTTTTTTAATTTTAACTTTATTTTTTGAAGCATATTTTAAAATAGACTTGAAAAATAAATAAAAGACATGGATGTAGAATGTATACATTAAGGTAAGTCGAGAATATACAATTGATACATTAGGATGGGTTGTTGTCAGAGTCTCACCCACATAGTTAGTCTTGGGGTTGTAGATGAGTATTGCTTACATGATGGAATCTCGGTGTAGGATTCTGTCAAGTGGGCCACACATAATTATCAGTTTAGATCAAATCATTAGATTAAACAATTCAGTAAGGTTTTAAGTTATGGTTTTCAATCTCTGTTGTTGATGCATACATGATTCATCAATTCTGCAAAGCAAGTATAACACTCAAATCTTCTATTTTGGGCGGATTGTGTGTATGTGTATATATATACACACACACACGTTACATTCATGTTTGTTCATTCATTTTGACAGATCATTTTAGAGTATGATTCAAAAAATGAAGCTAATAAAAAATACAAGTAAACTATAGCACGGGAGGAAAAGGTGGTTATTTAATACATGCCATTAAAAATTTATTGGGAGCCTTCGGATGTTTATTTGTCATCTAACCAGTTGATAAAGGTCATCAAGGCTTGGATGAAGCTAGGGGAGCACAGAAATATAAGCTTAATCTAAAAACTTTTGTAGCCCTTAAAAAGTTTTTAATGATCAGTCATCACGGTTAATTTTAGTATGACTCGCTTGATAATTGAATGTGCTTCATTTTTTTAGATATGCTTTAAAATGAGCTATCAAAAGGGTAAGAGATGGCATGAATGTAACTCACATAGATCTCAGTGAGTCTCATGATCTTCCAAAACTGAAGTAGGACACACATAAGAAATGGTTTGATGGAACACCATCAATCTTTTTGTGTGAGATTGTGACGGAGTACTATTATAAGCCATTCAATTTATTGATTTGACATGTGACTCATTAGGATGAAAGCATTACCCAAAATTACAGTACTTTAAAAGTCAGCTGAGCATAACATGTGAATAATATAAGGTATGAATCTTTGGGTGGCACACTTGAGTGTTGAATCATTCTCTTTTTAAATCAAGGCCTAATAAAAAGCATTGTACGTGATGGACGGTGTGGATTTAATGCACATGTCAGTGAAAGTAACCCCGGCTTGGACTATGGTGCCATGGGCATCTCTCACTTGTTAAGAGAGCGCATTAAGTGAGACCCGGTCTCACCCAAGATGGTGCGGCCCAATTGCAGTGGGGTTACAGTGGGGCCCACCTTGACGTAGGTATTATGTATCCATGCTGTCCATCTATTTTTTTCAGATCATTTTAATGCATTAACCGAAAATGAAGCAGATCCAATTATCAGGTGGACCATACCATAAGAAACAGTGGTGATTGATCGTCCTACCATTAAAAACTTCCTAGGGCGCACCTTATTGTTTATGTAGTGTTTATTTACCATCCA
Organism: Magnolia officinalis; assembly: GCA_021015155.1. Classification (NCBI taxonomy): domain Eukaryota; kingdom Viridiplantae; phylum Streptophyta; class Magnoliopsida; order Magnoliales; family Magnoliaceae; genus Magnolia; species Magnolia officinalis. Next base: position 8,938,971 of record JAJHSJ010000013.1, read on the forward strand.
ATCTGTTGATAAGGTCAGATAACCCTGGATAAAGGGAAAAATCAAATATCAGCTTGATCCAAAACTTTCATGGCCTATTAATGGTAAATCACCACTGTTTCTTATGGTATGGTCCACCTTATAATTGGATATGCTTCATTTATTGTATAATGAAATAAAATGATCTATAAAAACGGATGTACGGCGTATGCATAATTCATAAATTAACGTGGGCCCCACGGTAACCCTACGGTATACTCTGATGACAGGAGTATACCGTGTAAGATAAGGAAACATGTACCATATGATGAGATCTTTTACCATACTTTTAGGCATATGGTCATAAGATACATCTGGAGTGTAACGATTGGATATAGTGTTCTTTTTCAATGATCCAAACCGTTTATATGATGGACCTTACACATGGATGGTAGAAAAAAAATAAAAACTTTCAGATTTAAATAATTCTGCCCTCTGATAATTTAACTCTTTGATTTTTAATCCGTAATGTCTTCTTAATCATTATTTTTAGATCCGATTATCTAGTTCAAAATATTTCAGTAGATTTGAAGATTTTTCAAGGCAATTACAAATGAGGCCCATCATACGAACGGTTTGATCGTGTGGTACAGCACAATATAGCGATAAATAGCTTACGGTACAACAATAACTCCTCCACGTGATAGAGTAAAACGCGAGAAAATGAGCGATTTCTCGAGAAATGAGCGGCGTGTGGGTGGAAATTGAGAAACTCGGGAAGGAGAATCCTGGCGATCTTCAGTTGATGTACTAAACTGGCACGCTTCTTCAGCACCTGGACCGTTCATCAGTCGGGGCCCACCGTTAAAATGCCTTATCCAGAAGCGTTGATTCGGGACCACTCGTTGCATTGGCCATATGTGGATGAGAAAATATGAATGTGTTAAGCGATTTTTTAACTATTCAACGTACAAGTTGGGGATCAACGGTGAGAAAACCTGGGGCCCACATGATTAAAAGGACTGGATATTACCAGTATATGGAGTGCTGGCACTTGTGCTGCGAATCAGTACTTTCAATTACCTTCGCGCGAATCGCCGCGTCTTTCTTTATGAAAGTGGTGAGAAGGTTCTCGTGAATGAAATCGTTGTCAAATCATGCAGGTCTCTTGAAGAAAGGAATGAAACCGCTCCAAATTACCAAAAACCCCTCCGTGATTTTCCAATCAAGGCTACTACAACGCACGAGAGCAATTAGATGAGGGGTATTATCGTCAAGTTATTTTTTAGCCGAAAGGGATGGACAATAGCTAACAAAATAATTCGGTATTTTACAATAATAACCCTAGGAAATGGAAGCGGATTGGCTGGTGTACCACAAACCACCGACCTGGTGTGATGACGTCACCAAGTTATGTGGGTCCCACCATGAGGTATGTGTTAAGTCGGACGCGGATTCCGTCCTACCCCTGCCCGGACGGTAATCCGTCCGGGCAGGGCTCTGTGGGGCCCACCGTGATGTAACTGTTTTATCGATGCCGTTCAACGCTTTTCTCCTATCATTTTAATATTTGAACCAAGACTTAAGTGGACCACAAAGTGGGGATTGAACGTCCACCGTTAAAAACTTCTTGGGAGCTGGAGAAGTTTCCGATCAAGCTGATATTTGTATTTTCACTTCATACACGTCTACATGGCCTTATGAATAGGTTGGATGGTAAAAAAACATCTCGTTGGCCTTTAGAAAGGTTTAAACGGTGGGTGTCATTAGCAGTGTGGCTTCCTTTGGTGTGGTCCACTGGAGCTGTGGACCTGCCTCATTTTTCTGAATCATACTTAAAATGATCTGAGAAAATAGGTGAACGGCGTGGATAGAACACTAACATCACAGTGGGACCCACATATCCCCGCCCGGACGGATTAGTAGGACGCAATCCGCGTCCGTGTTATATCCAAATCGTCCGTCCATTTCGAGATCTGGTTGTAGGGCTTGATCCGAAAAATAAGACAGATATCCAAAGATCATTGTGCTCACTGATATTTATGGTGTGGTCCACTTGAGATTTGGATATGAATCATTTTTTGTGCTCATGCTCTAAAATGATCTGTCCAAATGAATGAACGGTGTGGATATAATAAATATATCATTGTGGGCCCATATAACTTTGATCACCTTTGAACTGTTCGTACAGCCCGGAGCTCGAGAAACGTGTGCGGCCCCGCCTCACCCAAGACGGTGCCGTCCTTACTGTGGGGCCCACCTTGATGTATATATCCTACATCCACTCCGTCCATCCGTTTTTTCAGATAATTTTACTGGACGAACGTAAAATAGAAACAGATCAAAATCTCAAGTGGACCATACCATAGGAAATAGTGGTTAACGACCATTAGAAACTTCTTGTGGAACAAGAAAGTTTTGGATCAAGCTGATATCTGTTTTTGACCCTTTATCCAGATTTTTGTGACATTATAAACAGATTGGATGGAAATAAACATTAGGAAAACATTACATTTGGTCCTAGGAATTTTTAAATGGTGGCCCATTCAATCACCACTGTTTCCTATAGCATGGTCCACCTGAGATTCAGACATTCTTCAGTTTTGGAATCATGCCCTAAAACTGATCTTGAAAAATGGATGGACAGCGTAGATGTAGAATACATGAATAAAGGTGGGCCCCACTGAGAGGACCTCATCCAAACAGCTCCCATACTGTTATTCTTTGAAAAAGTTCTCAGGCCAACTTGCGCCTAACAGTCATATATGATATGTCACACAAGCAAGCGAGATTCCTCAGCGAGTCGTTGGATTGGATGCAACGACCGTAGTTGCCTTCATGGGGTTGATAGATTGCCACGTGTCACGTGGAGAATGGTCCCTATTTTCCGACATCATATTATATATTTTATATTTATTTATAGGTGTGGTTGAGAAAAGTGTGTTAAGGAAAGAGGAGTCGTGTTCTCGACGAACTGTCCAAGGTCATGGATTCGGCCTGACTGTTTATAAAAAACGGAGGAAAATGAGTGGGGCCCGGCCATACCCAAAATAGTGGGGCTCACCTTGATGTATTTGTAATATATCATGCATCAAATTAGTATCAGAGTGGGAGGTTTTGAGTTCAAGATTCTTCACCGGGGGTGATTAATGCACAAACATTTTTACACTAGGCTTGAGTGGGGTCGCTTGTAGGATACAGGGGCCCACTCAGGGTGCGTGCGGCCCACGGAGAAGGTCTCGTGTTCGAGATTCCTCACTTAATGCGCATTTCACACCGGACTCGAGTGGGGTAGCCCGTGTGATGCAGGGTATCCAACCCTAGTGGGGGTGGCTAACAATAAAGTGTAAACTGACAGTGTGGTGTACTAACAAGCTAACAAAGAGAAAAAAAAAAAAAAAAAGTAAACTACACTGCATGGAATCGTGGTGATTGACCATTAAAAACTTATCGTGGGCCACAGAAGTTTTGGATAACGTTGATATTTTCTTTTTTTGTTTTCATCCATGTCTTTGTGATATTATTGAAAGGTTGGATGGAAAATGAATATTACGGCAATTATCACCAGTGTTTGTTGTAGTGTTGTCTACCTGAGATTTTTATCAAATTCATTTTGGGGCTCATTCCCTAAAGTGAGCTATCAAATAGAATGGACAGTGGGGATATATTACACATTCATCAAGGTGGGCCCTACAATCAAGATTGAAACATGTTGGATGAGGCTCCCCTCTTAAGATGTACGATGGCACATATAATATCTTTTTGGCACGTGTGTATTGACACGTGTGACACATGTACACCACAAAAACATTGATGATAGCATACAAAACATGTATGAGGCACTTAAATACTGATAATTACAAATGTAGCATATTTGACACATGTGATGAAAATCACATAAACAGTAGTGTTCTAATGCACCTAGGTATGAATGAGCTTTACTCATGTATATTTAATCTTTTTAATACATGTTATCCTCATTTTATTTTGCCAGCAAAATCTTTATTTTTATCGGTTTCTTTGTATAAATGGGTTAAATAAAGCATGAGCAACTAATATGTGACATACAATTAATGCTTTTAACACAACTTTCCCTTGTATCCAAATAGCCATAGGAGTAGTGAACCCTAAAACGGTGACTTCCGGGCCTTGCTTTCATTTGGGCGAAGTTGTGTCATGACTAGATGCTCTCAAGGCTAGCCTATCATGGACTTGTTGTTGGTTTCTAGTTGTTTTGTCCCTTATTAGTAAAATACCCTGAAATATGGATAGTACATATTACTATATGTTGAGGTCAAAATCTGGATCGCCCTCCACTTTGTGCAATGCTCTTCGAATGGACCCTGGTCCTGCACAAAGAGTGAACAAAGGAGACCCTGGCTAAGCCGGAGGACCCTCTGATGCCTAAGTCAGGTCAAGGGAATCGGGGTCTTAGTTGTAGGGTGGAGGGAGAGTGCGAGATGTCGCGTACCTGTAGCAATGGGGTCCCCATGTATTTATACCTGACTGTCGAATGGTCCGGTCCGTTAATCACAACACGATTTGCTCAATCAGAAAAATTTCGGATCGTGGAAATACTATACGTAATCCAAGGATTATGTACCATATCATGCGGATCTATGAACGAAATATCCGGCCACGTCCACGTTTGGTAGTTTCTAAGCGTGACTCATGAAGTACCTGCCTTGGGAGCCAAACTCGGCTCGGTCCCTTAGGCACATAAAATCTCAGTCAGGGTGGTTATCAACCGTCGTCGAATAATGTCCGCACTTGTAATCCGAGCCAAGCTGATGAGCTTGGCCTATTGTCGGTTGCACATTCCGAGAGACCTTTTTCATGAGGTCCGAGGCAGGGCATCGTGTTTAATTTATCGAGTCAGAGTTTCTTCCTGATTGTTTCAGGGCTGAGGCACCTCTACGACTTACTCGGCCGTGGGCGCCGCATGTAAATATCAGTTTGATGACATTAGTCCTCAGAATCACAAGGGGCTCAGATCTTCCCATAACACTATATATGTGGGAAACTTAAAAATTAGTTAGTGACACATTTATGTATGTATATCTGCACATTTAACACACGCTTCCCATTTTTTAATGCTTGAAAATTGATGATAGCACATGCATATGTAGAATGATTGAACATGTATGGTTGCACATATGACAAATATATCGAAACATGTTATTTTAAACAATGGAATGAGGGCATTTGAAGAACAATAAATATAAAAAAATATATGAAACATCACATTCACACATGTTCAATGATCACAAACACAATGCCATGGCATTGACAAATCTGATTTCTTGGTGGAATGAGGGACGGGCTCAATCACCTTCTTTGAGATAGTTTGCCCCCTCGATAGAATATACCAATGCAACAAGCTTCTATCGCACTATCTCTATAATGCAAATGGTATAAGTAGTGCACAAGCTACCTAAAACACAACACCAATACCATCACTATACCTTCTTTGCACATCCAGAGAAAAGAAGAATAAGATTTCAAATTGAGCAAAGAAAATGATTCATATGTATAGAAGAAACCTAACGAGACGTCATCCTTATTTCTAGAGAGAGTCTTGATCTCACTACGACATGAATAGGCAAAATTGAGATGCTCAGTCTTATAAAGTGAGTAATATCCAACCGTTATAAAAAGCCAACCAAAGCTAGATTATTATTTTCATGTGTACAAGTATCCTGCACAAACGCCTGGCTAACTGATTTTTTTAGCGGGCTTTCCCAACAAACTGACCTTGTGTGCACGTACGAGCCCTATAGCATAATATCACACACTTTCAAAACTTCATTGAGTAAAATACTTTACAAGCACTTCACACCCTTTCTCCTATCCAAAGTAGGACAATGTTTTGCACTATGAGTGTGGAAAAAAAAAAGCATTTTTTAATATTTTGCTCTTATTAATTTTTCTTTTTTCTTTAAATACTCCAACACATCTCGCATGTGCACGAATAAGTGTGATCTTCATGTACACCAAAATCATAAATTTCATTGAAAAGTAATTTCACTTTTTTTATTTAGGACACAAAATCCATGGTTTGATAATCATACATACATGAAAAGTATAAAATTTCTTTGGTTCTAGACAACCGGAGTTGACAAACCATGAACACAGCTTTGTCAAATCCAAAACAATCTCTAAAGTAGCTGGTCCTAAAATAATGACTCCTTATTTTATCTTTATCGATTTTATAGGGTACTAGTCATAAATTAGTAAAATTCGTAAATTTATTATTGTGGACATACCTATAAGAGAGAATACTGAATTGCACTATAGCAAGAAAAGAATAAATGAAAAGAAAATTAATACCTACATCATACAATCAAATAATGGCTAGCCAATGTTTAGATAGTGACTCAATAACATGTAGACAAAAGGTGGAGTCTCCTTGAATCAATGGGAGGGTGAGAGGATCATCTTGCATTGTGCAATAATAATCCTTTTCAAGGCGAGTTGCTAACCCTATTTTTAGTAATTAATTAGGCGGTTGGTAGATAGATACATCGGTCTAATTCAAACGAATATTGCCGAGATTTTATAAACCTATTATCATGAGATTAATTTACAAAATCTTGGCATATTTTAAAATATATCATTTTTATTATGATAACATTAAGGAATTTGTTATATATATTTAAAGTTTAAATTTATTTAATAATTCACAATTATATGCTGATTTTTTTGACAATATATTCTTAATAACACCCTAAGAAAAACACCAACTTTTGAAAATCTGCTGAGAATTTTCCAGGTCGAGAAATTGTTGACAACGAGATTTGTCACTAATAATTCATAGAGGCCAAACCGAGGGATTTAGAGAAAATGCCTAGATTGGCCAATTCATTGATGGGCCCTCAATGTTTCCTATGTTTATTTTCTATAATTAATTTGAAATAGAATGAGATTGTAAATGTGGAGAAAAATAGGTGGTGGTAGTTGCCCCGACATGTTACTTTGATGGCTCTCTTACTTGGGAACAATTTTTGTACAATGTACAACCGATTCATAATCGAAAGCTTGTACGAGTGGGACCCTTGGTTCAATGATCCAAACTAATGGTATATGATGGGTTCCATCATGGATGGCCCATGCATTAAAATATAACTAGATGAAAGATACGGCCATGAAGTACTTAGTCCTTTTCATGGTTGAATGCGAATAATTGATGCTTGCTTTTCATGGCCTCTATTTCTTAGTATCCTACTGAAGGGTCAGGACTTTTGGACAGATGGGATTTTTAGAGTATAGACCACTCTCAATGTGATGTATATGGTCACTGACACTTTCTTGGTAAAGATGGACTAGAGAAGGCCCGATTGGAGGCGGAAACCATTCGCACCATAAGAACCTTAAATCAGTTGTATCTCATAAACTAGGATGAGCTTTTTTATATTATATCTGATTTGGGGTAGGAGGACCTACTTAAGCCAACGCCTTGTTGTGTTGGGTTTCCTATGCCAGATTTGAGAGATTCCATCAGATCGATGGTCCAAGGTCTCGTTTAGTTTCATTTTTACTATAAATACTAAGTTTTAATTCGGGTATAAGTTTTGATCATTTGACTTGTAGATGTTGTGCCCGACATAAAAAGGACTTAGAAAAGTTACGATAATAACCTGATTGAGCCAAATTGGACAGTAGTTATTTTTTGCCGAAAATCACAAAGTCTAATAGGAATAAAGGCTATCGGTAAATAATAATTTTACTATTTATAGTAAGTCATGTTTTTTGAGTGTTTGAGTTGGAGTCTAAGTGTGAAACTCCATCCTAGATTTGAGTGCCTTATTTCAAGAGTTGTAATTTTACTTTTGTCATCAATCACATTATTTCAAGTTAATTTATTAGGAATTATTCATGCTTTTATCCCCCTTGAATTTGAGAAAGCTCTACTAGGATCCAAAGATCTTCGTAGATTTGGGAGTAATTATCCTCTGAGGAAGACGGTAATCATCGACCCCATCACATGCCTCCCTGCGCCACAATGCGATCGGTTGTTATATTGAAGGTTTGATCGACTAAACCATGAGCTACTAGTGATGACACATTGTTAAGTGATCCACACATAGTAGTCCTTGTGCCAAAAATATAAAATACCTACCTTTCAATAGGCAGCCAACAAAGAAATATTTAAGAAAGAAATGCAACAAAGATTCCACTAAATTAATTTTGAAAAGCCAAATACTCTATAGCTAGGATCTTTTGTCTTTGGCGACTTTCGATGATCGTCGTCATTGATGGTGAATTCCACCGTATCAGTCTTTTAGATATAACTAAACCATGGGCGCCACTCTTACGAACCTATTTTACAGTATCTTCACTAGATTATTGTATTAATCCTCACCACGAAGTAGGGGTGGAGGGGGGCATTATAAAATGTTGAGCCCAAGTGGTTTTCATGTAACTTTTGGTTTCTAAGTTCTTACAAGTGGGTCCATTGTTCAATGATCTAAATCGTTTTGATATTGTGGGCCAACCATGAATTGTCTACGTACCAAAATTATGGAAAAATTCGGACTCTTTGATTAAGTCACCAAAAAGAAGTGGTTAAGAAAAGGAAATACACAAATGGTTTCTATTCAACTAATAAAATGTCTACGGTCAGGATCTTTCTATCAAAGTTATATAATTAGGTGCATGGGCCAGCCCCTGGCTCTAACCGGGTTGAAAATGCTCTGGCCCTATAGTGCGAGAAGGCCAGCTGCGATCTTAAGGAAAAGATAAAGAGTAATAAGGTGTGTCTCATATGTGTGCATGATCCTAGCCATTCCTCACATGGGTCCCAGAGTGTAAATGCAATGTTGAAATATTCATTTTAATTTACAAAACTATATGGGCCACAGTTCATAGAACATGCAACGGATGGTGCATGTCTCAGTTTCTAGGTGGGACCATTCATCAGTGGTCTGACCCCACCTGATTATCAAGCCATTCTTGAACCTCGGACTAAGTTCAGGAGCCCAAGCCCTGCCCAGTAGGATTGGGCTGCTGCCTAGCACATTGCCAGGTCTGCATATCAGATGGACCATAGTACAGGAAACAATGGTGATTGGCTATTAAAAACTTCTTGTGGGCCACAAAAGCTTTGGATCAAGATGATATTTTGTGTGGTCTCTTTATCTAGGTGTTTGTGACCTTATCAACAAGTTGGATGGCAATTAAAATTTTCAACGGAATGTATGAAGTTTTTAATGGCGGGGATTCAATAGAAACTGTTTCTTGTGGTGTGCTCCACCTAAGATTTGAATCAGTTTCATTTTTGGGATCATGTCCTAAAATGAGGTTTCAAAATGGTTGGACGGTGTGGATTTAAGGCACATACATCAGTGTGAGACACATATTCAGGGTCCCACCCATCTTGTGCATAGGCTATATATATATATATATATATATATATATATATATATATATATATATATTATATATATATATATATATATATATATATAAAAAGAGGGCATTATTTACATTTGAGCTTTTTTTAAAAGGAATGTGTTAAGAACCTAACTAATACAAGGCTCTTAAATCCTTGGGATTGCTACATTCCACCGCGCTCCATAGCCAACATCTACGGCTACATACTCTGTAGCGGCACTCACTCCAGTCTCTTTTTTAAGTAGCCATTTGTAGGACATGGTGGTTGCACTTTGGTTATCCACGTAACCTTTTTTACCTAGTGGCTATATTCTAATTGCCTAAGTAGCCCTTTCAATGCCATGATGGCTTTCACTCTATTTCAGGATGCCTTCTCACTAGTCATTCCTGTTGAGGTCAAAATCTAGTCCACCCTCCACTGAACGCTAAAAACTTGAAATAGACCCTGGTCCTACATAGAAAGGTGAGCAAAGGAGACCCTGGCTTAAATAGGGGTCCGATGCCTAAGTCGAGCTAAGGAATTTGGGTCTAAGTAGTGTATTATAGAGAGTGTGTGTGAGATCTTGTGTACCTGTTGCAATGGGTTTCTCTAATATTTATACCTGTGAGACGAAGGGATCATGATCGTCAATCTCGGCACGATTTACTCAATCAAGTGGATGTCGCACGTGTGGAGATATCGAACGTTATCTTTGGATCATGCGCCAGATCATTCTCCCGTATGCCTTAATGAGGCGTATCCATGGGTATGATTTTCGGCCATGTTTATACTTGGGTTAATCCCACAACTTGATTCCCCGAGCTCGTGATTGGACTGACCTTATCCAGACTTGGATTCAATCTGTCCGGGTCTACGATCGGATCCCACTAGTCGGAGTATGGGGGTCGAAGTCCATTGGGCGTGCCTGTTCTGGGCTTAGTTCTTAACCTCTGGATCGAGGATGACTTGGCCGATCCGAGGCCATAGGTCTTCGGAGGAGAGATCTAGACGAGAGCTTGGCTCAACCAATCCAGGGCCGTAGGTCTCCGAACGTCGACTCTTCCCGGCTCGGTTTGCTAGGTCTGCTCACATTTTCCCATAACAATCCCTTTCGTGACTTAAACACAAGACATGGTATTAGTTTCAATACTAATTGTTAAAAAACTAAGGGGGTGTTTGGGTCACGATATTAGATGGGATTAGGTGGGATGGAAGTGCATTTGCTCCCCTACAAATTCCATCTAGCATTTGGGGAGAATAGGAAACGGTGGGATTATGTTAAATGAAATTGCATTTGTCTCTCTTGGATTATGAATACCGTAGCATTGCTTCCATGTCAGCAAGTTTTCTAGATCCCGCCATGATGTATGGGCTATATCCAAACCGCCCACCTATTTTTAGATATCATTTTAGGGTATGGACCCAAAATCAGGCATATCCAAAGCTCAAGTGGACCTCACCATATAAAGCAATGGGGATTGAATGCCTACCATTGAAAACTTCTTGGGGGCTACTGAAGTTTTGGTTTAAGCTTATATTTGTGTTTTCCTTTCATTCAGGTTTGTTTGACCTTATGAATAGGTTGGATGGCTAATAAACATCACAATGGACCCTAAGAAGATTTTAACGATGGATGTAATTATAGGTAATCTATTCAATCGTGAACGAACTAACCACCGAATAAAGCCATTACACAAACACACGGTAGAATTATGTTTATCCCATGGTAATGGGGGACAATCACTATCACATGTAATGATTATAATTTTTTAATCCCATACCACCTAAATCCATCATTGCTATGCGCCAAACACCCCCTAACCAATATACCAAAAGCCATTAGCCTGATGGAACATGGAAAGTTAGGCTTTTTAAACCCTTGGAATCGCAATAAAAAGACATATACAAAGTACACACATGACAATTAGACACATGTCAAAGTTCACATGCTTGTTGATTGTATCCGTGGACCACTTGAGCATGTCAAAGTGTTAGCAAGTGAACTTCACTTAAATTTAAGGGTCCATTTGTTTTACTAATTAACAAGGTAATATATGAAAAATTGCATTAATTACAAATTAATTATCTTCTAATAACTTTTGTATTTTATTGTCGACTTCCATGTTTAGTTTATCATTAGCTTACTTTAATATGTCAAATCATTATCAAAATACATTAATATTAGTGTTTGGATTTGAGATTTCTATAATAATACTAAAAAAAAGTATCATGATTGTAAATTTATTTATCAGTCTTCTAAATACATTTACATTTTACCAGCAATTTTTACATTTGTTTTAACAATGGTAAAATCATAATTGTAAATTTACTTATCAGTCTTCTAAATACATTTGCATTTTATCGGCAATTTTTACATTTGTTTTAACAATGGTAAAATTGTAACGTATGTTCAACTATTAAGGTAGTTGGCAAAATAAATATGAGCTAAGCATTTAAGCTCACGAGTTCCAAAATAAGAAATATTAATCAATATTACCTTATTCCTTCTTTTTTTTTCAACATTTTTCATTTAATCAAACTTAGAACATTAATTATGTTATATTTTGCAAATATCATTCCCATTAGAAGCAGTTTAGCTTCGCATGACAGCTCCCATGCGGTGCTTAATTTTCACGTGGTATAGCGCACGTGTAAGAGATCTGAGTCATTCATTACTTAATGTTATTTTCACGTGGCATAGCGCACGTGTAAGAGATCTGAGTCATTCATTAATTAATGCTACTGTGACTGTTCGGAAAAGGTGATTCTACACCCTCGGAAAACAAATATGCTGTTTTATAATTCAGATGGGCTACATAGGAAAAAAGGGGAGGAGTCGCCAACCATAGCATTGTTTTTGGAGCCAATCATGGTGTTTATATTCCATCCAAACCGTTCATCAGGAGCATCTCACTGAGATGAAAAGACATACCAAAATTCATCCTTAGCCAAAGCTCAGGTGGGCCACACAGCATGAACCTAGCGGTTTTAGGCATGTGTTTACTAGTCCAACCTTTAATCATCTGACCAAATCTGCAATGGGCCATCATGATGTATCTGTTTATCTACGCGGTCATCTATTTTCTCAGCTCATGTTAAGGCATGGGCCTAAAAAATGAAGCAGATCCAACACTCGAGTTGACCACACAAAATAGTAAGCTTGGTTGCATTAAATGCACACAGCATTAAATGCAGGAGTCATCTCTTATATGGCTCACTAGGGCTTTGGAGCTTCCTTATTTTCAGGACCATTCCTTAATATGATCTAAAAAAAGGGATGGACGGCTTGGATAAACAGATACATCACGGTGGGCCCCACACAAATCTGGTCGGATGCTTAAATATCCGACCAGGGGCCGGACGCAATCCGCTTCCCTCCGACTGCAACCACGTAAGTCGAGTAAGTAGCTAGTGTAGTTCATCTGCCGAACGTGATCATAAGAAACAGCTAGAGAAGGCTGATAGTTTACCACCATTTCCAAAGAGAGAGTGATTCATCAATTATTGCCTGCACGTGTGGAATCCGACGGCTCCAAGTCCCCCAACTCGCTGATCCGAGAATCTTAGCCATTAGATATCCGACCATTATATTGTCAACTGTCCACTCGATGGCTAATTTCGATAGATCATTTGATTAGGACGCGGATTGCCGAGGACTCTCAACCGTCAGATCTCAATCAATCAGAAGCTAGGTGGGGCCCACTGTGATGATTATAGGAAATCCATCCTGTACATATGTTTTTTTCTAAGGAAGCAGATTGGCTGGTGTGCCACATACCACCGAGTTGGCTGGTGGGTTGATGGCACCAAGTCCTGTGGGTCCCATCACAAGGTACATATTATATCTAATTAAAACTGTCTGAATATTTAGCGAGCTAGTCATAAGCTTGTGCCAAAAAATAAGACAGATCCAAAAATCAAGTAGACCACAATGTAAAAAGCAGCTTAGGATTGAACATTTCCCATTGAAACTCTTTTATGTTTACATGAGTTTTGGATCCATATGATGTTTTTTTTTCTCTTCATTTAGGTTAGTGTTACATTATGATACGGCAAGTCATATAAACATTTCAACGGTAATAATTATTGTCCCATTGCTATTTGTGGTGTGGTCTAATTTCTTTTATTAGCTTGTTAGTACACTTCATTGTCGGTTCACACTTCACTGTTAGCCACCCTGTCTAGGGAATCGATACCAAGACCTCAGTGTGGTCCAATTAAGATTTAAATATGACTAAATTTTCAGTCATAATCTAAAATAAACTCACCAAATGAATAAATAGTGTGAATATAGTAAATACATCATTATAGGGGCGGCCATGTAACTTTGATTTCATTTGAATCATTAGTACAAAAGATAGCTTTGAATGTCAGCCCTTGTCTTCACACAACACTTACCCACACCATCTAGGTAGGTGGTATGGTAAACCAGCCAACTAATACATTAGCCTTATAAACAATGGAAGGCTTGTGTACAGTACACCACCAATATAGATAAGGTATGTGTTATATCCAAATGGTCAATTCAATTGGTAAGATGGTCGCAAGGTTTGAGCCGAAAAAACATATAGATCCAAAAATATAAAGTAGACCACGTTGCAAAAATGTAAGGGGGGATTGAACGTCTACCATTGAAATCATTTAGGCGTCGAAGAAGTTTTGGATCAATATGATATTTGTTTTTCCTCTTCATTCAGGTATGTGTGACCTTATGAATAGATTGGATCGAAAATAAATATTATGGTGGCCCTATAAACGATTTAACATTGAGAATCATCGTCCCACTGCTATTTTTGGTGTGGTCCACTTGAGCTTTGGCTATGGCTCATTTTTGGGCTCATGATTTGAAATGATCTCTCCAAATGGATGAACTGGGTGGATATAATAAATACATCACTTTGTGGCATGTGTAACTGTGATTTCCTTTGAACCGTTGGTACAACTCAGAACTTGAGGAATGTTCGCACTCGTCTGTGCGGAAGCGGATTGGCTGGTGTATCACACACCAGCTATATAGCTGCTGTAGGTCCGTGCAATGCGAAGACGAGCACTAACGCTCCTCGTGCTCCGAGTTGTATGAACGGTTCAAAGGAGATCAAAGTTACATGGGCCCCACAGTGATATATTTATTATATCTACACCGTTCCTAGGTTTTTAGAAATCATTTTAGAGCATTATCCAAAAAATGAATAATATCCAAAGATCTTGGAACACACCACAAATAGCAGTAAAGGTAATGATTTCCATGGTTAAAAATTTTGTAGGGCCCACCATAACATTTATTTTCCATCCAATCTGTTCACAGGGTCACAAAGGCCTGAATGAAGAGGAAAAAAGAATTTCATATTGATCCAAAACTTCTGTCACCCGAAAGAAGGTTTCAATGGTAGACGTTTAATCCCCCACTGTTTTTTGCAGTGTGGTCCAATTGATAGTTAGATGTCCTATTCTTTGTCTCAAGCCTTATAACGAGTTGGCAAAATGGATAAACGGTTTAGATATAACACATCTCATAATCAGACCTACAAAACTCATTAACGCCAATACAGCAGTTATATGGTGCGAGTACACCAGCCAATCCGCTTCCCGCCAGTGCACGACATGCATCCACACCGGCCATGTTAGTGCTGTTTGGTACACCAGCCCATCCTGACAAGGCATGTTGAAAACTCAACAACTAAAGGCTCCGGCCACATTTTTTTTTAAAAAAAATCAAAATCAAAATCGTTAATACAGCTGTATTAAATGTATTAAATGTCGTATATGATAATGTGTCCCACTTACATTGTAACAAACATTTTTTTTTTTTTTTATTTACTTCATATAAACCCTTTACATTGTAACACAGTACCCATCTTTTTTCATTGGACCCAAAAAAACCTTAAGCACCAAGCACCACTTCTATTTGTCCGTACGAAATCAAAAAGTCAAAAATACTCCTGCTTTATCCGGCTGCTTTGCTAATTTTTTTTTTTTGTCTCGGATGCCAAACGTAGACTCTGACCGTATGAATCAGGGTCGTAGGCAATCCGCGTCCGTTTGATCACGTGATTTTATGGTAGGCTATCAAAGGTCACGGTTTGAATGACCTAGATCGCCCTACATGGATGACACATGTACATTTGTCTTACCTGTAAACGACAAAGAGAGCATGGACCATTACGACAACTCTGACGACATTCCAGCCATTGATTATATCAGAGGCACGTGATATGAGAAGAAAGACGATTTCACGTAATACGAGTTATTACAACGCAGCGGGAATTTCTCTCGATTTATCGAAACCTCATGATACATTAGTGATATTTTGACGAATTCTTACATCCGATATTTTAAAACGATATTTAGTTGATATAAAGGTCTCATTCTCAAGCTATTAAATTCGTAGGTTTACTAGCTTCCAGACGCATTTTCACACGCTTTTATTTATACACCTCCATCGTTTTATAATGGAATGTATCAGGAAATCTAAACCGTTAATGAGATGGGCCCAATTTTTTAAATAATATTTAAGAAATTTTATTTATTTATACTTCTCTGGAGGCCCACATGAATACGTCCAATTTGGACAGATGAAAAGTTAATTGGGGCTGTACACTTTTCAAATTAATATTTATTCATAATGTTTCATAATATTGTTTGAGATTTGGGTCCATCTTACGAACGTATCAGATTTTACATAGTTATTTTATTTCCATACGTGTGGATATAGCGCGTGTAAGGTCAGGAAACCACTATCATTTTCATGTCCGCACTAAGTCTAAGGCTCCCTTTAAAGGACGCTGGGCACCAACTTTCTTCCATCTGCGACCAATGAAAATAAGAGATTTGGTAGAATAAATGCCGATGTATTGAAAATAGTATACATCCGCACTATAGCCGTTGGATATAAAGTTCTTTTCCGTGATCCAGAATGTTCATTTCATGGTATTTACATATATAACCTCTTTTATTAAATATTAATACTGTAATATCCTCAAATTTATATCAATGTCCAAAAGAATATATAAGACGACAGTTTATTTTCAAAGAAAATAGTTAATTGATAAAATAATTTAATATTTTATTCCGGGATTTTAATTAATTATTGTACCATATAAGGTAAGACACATCACGTAGACGGTTTGGATTAACAAAATGACCCAAGATCCAACGGTTTCTGCCTCAGTGTATCTCACTGATACGCGTCGGGCTGTATTCTATCAAACCTCTGTGAAATAAAGCGTCCGCTTAGAAAATATTCCGGACGCGTGGGCCCGCTTTCAGTCGTTTTCGATGACTTGAAGCGGAGTTTCGCTAATTGCACACCCGTGTAGGAGTCCTACACATGTGACGCGGTGACACGTGGAATAATGTAAAACGGATGTAAGATCTGACCTTTCCATCAGGTGAGATGCACTATTTAGATCTTATATAATGAAAATCAGACCATTTAGCACCGTACATGGCCACATATTATCAAAACAAATCAACGGCCAGAAAATTAGTTACTAACCGGTAATTTATTTTGTACGCTGTGGCCCACTTGAAGAATGGATTTCTATGGTTTTTTAGGCAGATTATCTAAGCATTAGTCTAACCTTATGGAAAGCTAAGTCTCATACACGTGTTTCATATCTGTGAGTGTGAGCACGTGTGGATGTGCATGGGTCTACATGCGTGTGGAATCAGCAAACCTACACTTTTGGCAGACGCTCTGTCTCAGTTGCGTTGCAGTTGCCCCATCCATGATGGGCCCATTGCGGCATGGTCTGATGATCTGGGCCGTGCATCTGATGGGCCCTATTTAGATTGATTGATGACTACACTGACATCAAACTGATAGGACGACCCATCTGTTCTTTTTTATTTTCCAATGTGGATTGTTGATTGATTTAATTTCTACCGTCCATTTGGACAGTTTGATATGTCTGGGTTGACGTGTTGGATTGTTGCCCACCCATTGGGCTAACTAAATGGACGGTACGGATTAACGGAGGATGTAAACAGATTGGAATGGACGTGGATTTACTGCAAAAGCTTTTGCAGGACGTTCCTGCGCGCTGGGATGCTAGATGGGGCCACCATGATGGTTCTGAAAAATCCACTCCGTCTATGCGTTTTTTCAGATCATTTCAGGAGATGATACAAAAAATTTCAGGTGGATGCGAAAGTAAAAGTGAAGAAAGACTTGCCAACCGTTGAAACCTGTCCGGTCTCTACCTTCGATGTTTATATGCCATCCAAACCGTTTATAAGTTCAATCCCACTGAGATGAAGTGAAAACAAAAAGCTCTTGGCCAGATACGAAACTTTTGTAGCCATATGAATGTTTAAACGGTGGTCACTGAATCTCCACTCTTTCCTCTCATGCGGCCCACTTGAGTCTTGGATTCACCTTATTTTTACACTCTTAACCTTAAATGATCTGTAAAAACGGATGGACGGTGTGGATTCTTCAGAAAAATCATGATGGCCCCACATAGGATCCCAGCGCAGGAAATCTGCGTCATGATGGAATGTAATCTCAGCAACCGTTGACACAAAACGACCGCTACTTTGTTGTCTCTTTTGTTTGGTCAGATTAAGGATAAATGACAATGCAATGAAATCGGACTGCCTACTGAGTTACACAGCACGCTCTTATTGTACTGAGTCAACTCAGTTGAGCCCACCTCGAATGTATGTGGTCTATCCATGCCGTCCATTCATTTTTCCATCTATTTAAGGGGTTGAGCCCAAAATTAAAGCATCTCCAAAGATCAAGTAGATCATACCACAGAAAACAATGGAGATAATGATTTCCACCATTGAAACCTTGCTAGGCCCGAAAGTGATATTTATTTGTCATCCTACCTGTTCGTAAGATCATATGGACATGGATGAATGGAAAACAAAAATATAAACTTGATCCAAAACTTCTGTGGCCCTCGAGAAATTTTCAACTGTGGACGTTTAATTCAACTGTTTCCTGTGGTGTGTTCTATTTAAACATTGTATATGCTTCAGTTTTGGTATAAAGCCCTATAATTATCTGAGAAAATGGATGGACTGAGCGGATAAAATACATAAATCATAGTGGACCTCACAGAGTTTACTCTGTATGCTTAGTGAGTTACTACGCAATCCGCTTCCGAAGGCAATACGCGAGATGGCACGTCACCGTACACGCGCCGTTGCAATTTACAGGTGTGAGATCCGATCCATTCCTTAGGCGGGGCCCACAATAAAATGGGATGGCCCACTCATCAGGTGGATGCCAGCAAATACTGAGCATTGCTTGACAGTAGCTTTCCTTCTAAACATCCATTTCCGACGCCTGACCCACCTGTTTGGTGGACGAGTCTCATTCATAGTCATGGGCATAATAACTGTGGTCCCACCAGATGAATGGCCTGGATTTAGCAAAGGTGTACATCGAGTCAAACCCAGTTGAGCTGGCCGGCCACTAGCTGACCTGGTTCGAACTCGGCTCGGCCCGGTTCTTGAGCCTGATTGGTTAGCTTGGCTCAGTTATAACGTGTATGTTTTATTCATGACCGTCGTATATTTGACCGGCTAATTTTAAGCACGAACCAAAAAATGAGTCAGATCTGAATTTCATGCAGATGACATTACAAGAAACAGTGGTGATAGAACATATGCCATTAATAATGTCCCACGGCTCGTATTTGCCATCCAATCAATTGATTAAGTTACAGGGGAAAAGACATGTATCAGCTTGATCCATAACCTTGTAGCGTCCCAGAAGATTTTAATGGTGGGTGTTTGATTAGTGTTTAATTAATATTATTTTTTATGGTGTGCCTACTTGAGATTTAGATATGCCTCATTTTTTAGCTCATTTTTTGGGCGCATTGCCCAAAAATAAGCTGTGAAAATGGATGTGTATGTGCGTTGGGTGCCTGTGTTTAAAATTTAAAAAAAAAAAAAAAAAAACTGTAAAAATGGATGGACTGCCTGATTAGAACATACATGATTGTGGGGCCCTATAGTTTTCCAATAGCACACGCCCATAGTGAGTTCTACCCCATGCAATCCAAGCCCTGTGCAAGTGACATGTCATGTCATGGGTCCTTACTCTTGCTCGAGTGGTAGACTCTCATGAGTTTCAACTCCCGATAAAGGGTCCGTGTACCCATAGGTGGTGAAATTTTACTAGCGTGAGTGTGTGGGGGTGTGTGTGCGTGTGTTAAAAAAAAAAAGAAAAAAGAAGCGGCATGTCATATCTAATTGCGGTACTACGAAGAGCTTTGCTAAGCTCAAATGCGTGTGCAATAAATAAAGCTCAAATACACACCATGCATGTTCCAGTACGGTATTATATGTTTGACATCCAATCCACCCATCAGAACGGAACCATTGTATTGATGCCATAGCTGAAAGTTCAGGTTAATCCACTGGTCAAGAGGGCCTCATTATTCAAAAAATACATGATTCTTAAAAATCTGGCCGAAGTTTACTGACTCATGACCTGATTTCATTTTTAGAAAACATGAAGAAGGTCGTAAGAGTCTGATTAACGGATTGGATCTCGTACATACGTACCATTCTATTACATGTGTAGAGTGTACATGAGCATATACACACGCGCGTGCGCTTAGCACAGATCTAGTGTGAATATCTTCTTCAACACACCAACGTCACATCCCGCGCCAACTACGGTGTAACGGTCGCAGCTCAAAAGGTCGGGAGCGGATTAGGTGCGGCCCAGGCCTCACCCAAGACAGTACGACCCTTACCGTATGGCCCACAAGGATGTATATATTCTATATCCACTCCGTCCATCCGTTTTTACATATCATTTTATGACATGGTATTAAAAACGTGAGGCATATTCAATTCACAGGTGGAATATACCGTAGGAAAGTGTTTATTGACCATTAATGAGTAACGAAAGTTTTGAATCAAGCTGATATTTTGTTTTATCCCTTCATCCAGGTTTATTTGACCTTATCAACCGGTTGGATGGAAAATAAACATTACCGAAACCTTATGGTGATCCCTAGGTATTTTTAAATGGTAGAGCTAGTTTCCTATATTACGGTCCACCTGAGATTTGAATTTCTTCATTTTTTAGGTCATGCCATAAAGAAAAAGATGAACGGTGTAGGTATAAATTAAATACATCAAGGTGGGCTGCACCGTCTTACGTAAGGTCGGGCCGCACCTAATTCACTACCCAGAAAGTCAACCCAGACCGTCGATCGACCGACTTCTCGCATTTTGAATGTTACATCCAAATCTAAGGGTCAGTTTGGGTAGTGGGATTAGAAGGGATTAGGTGGGATGGGATTTAAAAAACATCATTATTATCCATGGCTGGGATTGTTCCCTATTGCCATGGGATAAAATTAATGCCATGCTTTGTTGATAAGACGGTATGGTACATTGAATGGATATACCCACCATCATTTGAAATTACTGAGAATAACACACATTTGTTATATCTAAACCGTTCATTTGTTTTGTAACCTCATTTTATGGCATGGGCCTAAAAATGAGGTAGATCCAAAACTTATGTAGCCCCAAAGAAGTTTTCAACGGTAAGTATTCAATCCCTGTTGCTTTTTATGGTGGAGTCCACTTGAGCTTTAGATTTACTTAATTTTTTGGCCCATGCTCTAAAATAATTTTGATAAATGGGTGGACGGTGTGGATATAGCCCACACATCATGGTGGGACCTACACAACTTCTAAACATTAAGTGAAATTGGCACAAGACCCAATGCAATTTCATTTAATGTAATTCCACGCTTTGCCATTCTTCCCAAACATGGAGTGGAATTGGCACAGGACCAGATGAATCCTATCCCACGTAATCCCTTCTAATCCTTCCGCCCAAACTGACCCTAAGGTGGATCACGTCAAATGAAACAGAGGTAAGTGAATGCCACCGTTAAGGGCCTGTTTGGCCGGACGGATCCCATGGGATTAAGAGGGATGGGATGGATTTTAAGGGCCTGTTTGGGCGGCAGGATTAGAATAGGTGGGATGAGATTCACCTAGTTCGTGCCAATTCTACTCCATGTTTGGAAAGAATGGAAAAACTTGGAATTACATTAAATGGAATTGCATTGGGTCCTCTGCCAATTTTACTCAATGTTAGCAAGTTGTTTAGGTCCCACCATGATGTGTGGGCTATATCCACACCGTCCACCTATTTATCTAGATTATTTTAGAGCATAGGCCAAAAAACCAGATAAATCTAAAGCTCAAGTAGACCCCACCATAGAAAGCAATGGGGATTGAATACTTACCGTTGAAAACTTCTTTGGGGCCACATAAGTTTTGGATCTACCTCATTTTTAGGCCCAAGCCATAAAATGAGGTTACAAAACAAATGAATGGTTAGATATAACACTTTTTTTTTTTAACACACGCCGTGGTGCGATTTCACCACCTATGGTTTAGATATAACAGATGTGTGTTATTCTAGTAATTTCAAATGATGGTGGGTATATACATTCAATGTACCACCGTATTACCAATAAAGCATGGCATTAATCTTATCCCATGGCCACAGGGGGGACACTCCCTGCCATGGGTAATAATTATATTTTTTGAATCCCATCCCACCGTCCAAAAAGGCCCTAAAAGGTAAGGATGGTGGTGTCAATGGATTGGTTTAAGATCCATGAGATTGCTATATCCCGGGACAAGTTCACCAAGTTTGTTTGGTACGCCGGGCATACTCCGAGATTTTACTTTCCAGTCCATCCAACCAAACATGCCCGGCACGATTGGACAAGTTTAGGAGGGATGGGATGGATTTTAAGGTAATAATGGTGATGTCAGTGGATTGGTTTTAGATCCATGGGTTTGCTATATCTTGAGACAAGTTCATCAAGTCTGTTTGGCTCGATTGGCATATTCCGGGATTTTACCATCTCATCCCTCCTAATCCCTTTTAATCCGCCCGGCCAAACAGGCCCTAATGGAGAACATCAAAGTTTTCGATAGAGTTAATATATTTTTCTTACCTATGTGATCTAATCAATATGAGGTTGGATGGCAAATAAATGTTACAGTGGAGCCTTCCAAAGTTTTTAAGGGTCAACATTCAATCATCACTTAAATAAATAAATAGATTCCAGTGGTGTGATCAATTTGAGATTTAGATCTATTTCAATTTTCAGCTCATGCTATGAAATAATGATCCAAAAGTGCTAGAGAACGTGACTAAAACATATACATCACGGTGGGGCCCACAAAGTAGCATTTTAGTAGCGGCATTGCTATTGGCAGTGGGTGTCAGTATGCAATCCATGTCCCATTTGAACGGCTGTTTTGGGATGGAACTAATTCAAGAGTTTTAGTTGATTTCCACAGAAAAACTAATCCATCAATTTGTTGCTTCATCTCATTTTAGCGCATAGGTTCAAAAGTAGGATTATCCAGGACTCAAAAGGGTCATATCACATGAAAATGTGGGGACAGCAAAATCCACGGCTGAAACCGTCGCCATATCCACCATGATATTTACATACCATATGACACATTGGTAGGGCTCGCTTGATAGCATGAAGTTAGAAGTCATTGGTTTCTAATTTACAATTATATTGAATATGTGTGAATTGGAATGCTTAGTTATGTTTGGCAGTTTATAGAAGAAATGTGTAGACATTTCACCCAAAATGACAATAAATTACTCTTCATACATTGGGTGGGCTTCAATAAAATTATCTTTGGATAACTCAAAATTTGTTGAAAATTCAAATTGAGCATATGGGTAGGACCCTTGGCATGTTGTGAAAGCAATCAACGATCAACAAACTTCATGGAAAGATTCAAAACCCTACAGAACAAAATTTGGTTGATCATTCAGACTTTTCGAAAGCTTTCACAGAGCACTTCTTCGATATAAAGTTGTTTTGGCCGCTGAAGAAATATAAAAAATTTCCAGACAAGATAGGTTGATAAGGTTCCTGACTCCTTTCAGAAACAATTGATGGCCTCGGTTAGCCAATCCCAAATGAACTTGGCCAAATATTAGACAATTATCCAAATCCTCCAAGAAAATGAATACCCCATATACATGACGGACCGCACACACGAAAGGACAAATCAAACCCCCAGTGGCAAGCCGACAGTCTACATGGCTCCGGGATTTAGATTGTCCTGGGAATTTCCGACATACAAAGGTGCTACCCAACTGAGGAGAATAATTAAAGAGGATATAGCCCACTGAAAAAGCCACTAAAGTTCATAGCATGGTTGGAATCGGGGATATTCAACTATCCATTTTATAGAAAAATGGTCTTTAGTCTCTCAATTTCTTTCTCACATCTCAATCAAACTCACGTTTCATAATTCCTAGCATATCTAAAAGCTCGCACTTTTATTTTCTTTTATTCGCAACATATTCTCTCTTTCACTTCTCTTTACTTAATTTACTTGCCTAAGTTCTTAAACTCCATGAAGTAAGGTTGGTACTACATTTATATCTTATTACCTACCCGAAGTCCTAAACTATATAAAATAAGGCTAGGATTGTATTTTATTTTATTTATTGCATTTTTACTTTATGTTACCTACCTATAGCTATTTCACTCCATAAAGAAAGTCTAAAACTTTTATAGCTTCTAGTCGGCCATAAATTTTAGACTTCAATTGGCCAATAACGTCTCCAAATTATATGCAATTTTACATCCCTGTGTAGTTCACAATACATACTAGAATTTAAAATTTGTAATAAGTGCCTATAATTTTTATTTTTATTTTTATTTTTACGGGTAGCTTGTTAGTAGACACCCATGTTAGCACACACACCCTATGTTAGCCACCCCCACTAGGGATCGATACCAAGACCTCAAGTATTGAAACAAGGTACCTCCACTTAGTCTGCCAGTTGAGGTATAGATCTGGGTGTTATTAAGTGCCTATAATTAGAATGTATAAGAATTCTTTGATATACTTAAAGGATTTGAATTTGATTAATTAAATTTAACTTTTAATATTCTTAACATATGTGATACTTGGTCAAATGATTATAATAAGCCCATTGAAATATATATTTTTATCAAAATTGAAGAAATTTTGAGCCTTGGATGGTAGCCTAAAGACACCTTTGTTACTCATGCAACCGTGGGAGGCAAAAAAGCTATTTCTTACCAATTACCTTTAATTCACAACAAAACAAAGAAATCCAAAAACACATTAAAAATTAGGTTTTTAATTATTTACCTCCTATTTCGTTGCCTTCAAATTTATGGTGCCAAACTCTTGATTTTGGTGGGTATTTTAAAAAAAAAAAAAAAAATCTATTTAAATACTTGCAAATAAGTAATAATTATATACATAAGTAATTCCAGTGGCATTTTCAACGTTAATGCTGACAAGTTATAGTATGAAAGTTGTCCATTGATAAAACCCCCAAAAAGGTTTTAAAACTATGGGCCATTTTGATTTTTGGACTTATCCATGATGCGGTTTTATCAGCTCATTTTATGGCATGAGCCAAAAAAAAAAAAAATTGTTGTGCGATGCTTGAAATGGATCACAATATTGACAAGAGTGGGAATTGAATAGCCACCGTTGAATACTTTTTAGGGCCATAGAAATTATAGACGAAACCGCATTTTGTGTTATACTTCTATCCGTATAAAAGATATGATCTTATGATCAGGCTCGATGACAAATAAACATCATTATAAGCCTTAGGAAGGATTCAGCTTTCAACGGTGGACATCATTACTACTAGTATTTTATATGGTTTGGCCCACTTGGGTTTCATATATGTTTCATTTTGGAGCTGATCATGCACTAGAATGATATATTAAAACAATAGGACGGTGTGGATTAGAAGCACATATCACAGTCGAACCTACCATATCCTCATGTAATTTCCATCCGAGTCAACATGTTTTTGAGAGGCAATTAAGGCGCAATTCAACCCATGAATCATTTTCTTTCAAACGGTGGAAAAATATAATTATTGCCCGTTTACCATTATTTACTATGGAAATTGAAAATTTTCACCATTTACAGTGAAAGTTGAAAAAACGAACACCGCCACAAGCACAAAAAGACAAACAAACAATAAACTCATTCAAAACTTCTGTGGGTCTCAAAAGGATTTTAATTTAGGAAGTCCTTGTCCCCCACTTTTCCCTGGTGGGACCCACGCGAGTGTTTGATTTGTTTGGTTTTTGGACGAAATTCTGAAATGAGCTGGCTCAGTCGATGAACATGATGGATTACACGATAATTACAGTAGGCCCCACAGTACTTTTTGTTGCACGGCTCTCTACTGCACTCTAGCGTCCGTATGAGTCAATTGCGTGTTCTTGTAAAATGAATTTTTGAAACTTTTGAAAGAGAGTGCAGCATCAACCATAACCAGAGCTTCACACAAGTCACATAGCATTTCCCTTTACAAAATATTAGCATTGTACAAAAGGTCTTCTTTAACTGATATCATATATAAAATATAGGAAGAGGGATTGTGCCGTGTGGGGCCCACCGTGGTGTATGGATTTCATCCACGCTGTCCATCCATCTTTCCTGATCGTTTTAGGGTATGTTCCCAAAATTGAGTTAGATCCAAAGCTTAAGTGGACCACACCATGGGAAGTAGCAGTGATAATGACACCCACGGTTGAAACCTTCCTAGGGGCCAGCGTGATGTTTCTTTTTGCCATCCAACTTATTCATAAGGTTTTATAGATCTGGATAAAGGGAAAACACAAATATCAGCTTGATCCAAAACTTCTGTAACTTTTCAAAAGTTTTTATTGATGGTGTTCAATCCTTCAATGTACAGTTCACTTGAGCTTTAGATCTGTCCTTTAAAAAAAAAAAAAAAAAAAAACTCATATTCTAAAATATCTTTTAAAAATGAATGAACAGGTTGAATAAAACCTATATATCACAATGGGCCCAATAGAACTCTGCCTGTATGAATTATCGTCAAGGAGAGGGTAGAACACAATCTACTTTCTAAAATATACTATCGAGGAATTAATTGTATTTCATGGATTATAACTAATATTTTATAATATCTACTAATTAATAACATTTTTGAGCCATTAAGTACATTAATATATGAAACGTAAGTTGCCTATAATTATGTGGCTATAAAACAAAAATATCAAGAAAAAAAAAAATGTGATTTGTAAAGAATGAACATTTTGGGTGGAGAAGTTAACATTCTTTGGGGACGTGAGACTCATTTGGAGCCGAGCGGAGATGGAACTTGGCCGAGTTAAGGGTTGATTCACCTGAGTTAGGGGATGAAGTGAAAGCACAAATACAAGCTTGATCCAAAACTTCGGTGACCTCTCCAAAAAATTCAATTGTAGGTGTTTAATCCCCACCACACCACATGGTCCACTTGAGCCTTGAAACCGCCTCATTTTTGGAAGCCCATTGCGTGGCCTTTGGTATGTTGATGTCATCATGTTTTGTGGGTCCCACTATGATGTATCCATTTTGCAAGATTATTTTAGGGCATGGGTGAAAAAATGAGACAAGTCCAAAGAACAAGTGAACCACACCTTAGAAAGTAGTGGGGATTGGAAGCCTATCATCCAAAAAAATTTGGAGGTAGTAGAGTTTTGGATCAAGCTAATATTTGAGTTTCACCTTCAACCAGGTCTATGTAACCTTATCAACAAATTAGATGGGAAATAAACATTATAGTGAGACTTGAGAAGGTTTCGGCATTGGGCAACATTCTCAATGCTTTATGTGGTGTGGTCTACTGGGTGGAGCCTTATTTCTGGATCATGATCTAGTATAATCTCACAAAATAGATCGATGGTATGGATATGACACACACATCATGGTAGGGCCTATAAAAATTGGTGACGTCAACACATCATTGAAGCTAGAGGTGTGTGCACACCATGCAATCTGCTCTCTTCATTTTTGGGTTTACATAGGAAATTTCTATTTTTCTGCATCTTGATTGGTCCACACTGCTACATTAAATGCATGCGTGATGTCTAGGCCCAATGAAATTGCAACTAGAGGTGTACACGACTTGAATAGAGTCGAGCTTGGCATAGCTTGGCTCGGCCACTAGCTGAACCCAGCTCGAACTCGGCTTAGCTCGGTTCTCGAGCTTGATTGGCCAGCTCGGCTCGGTTCGGTCAGCAGCTCGGGCTAGTTCGAGCTAAGATCGAGTCTCTACGACATTTTCTCAAACACATGGAGTACACCTTCAATTTCTCACGGAATGTAAACTAGCGGCAACATCAGTTTATAGGTATTTCATCAAACACTCAGTAGGCAACATAAAAACCAAAATACAAGGGTATTTGTTTTATATCCATACATTTCTCACCGCCAGCCGACACTTTGTTAAGTTATTCCATCAAACACTTGCTGAGCAACATCAATATCAAAATAGCCGAGTCACTGAACTGGTTCGATCCGAGTTCAATTCGAGTTAGGGTCCGATTCGAGTCAAGCTCGAACTCAGCTTGAAATTTTTTCGAGCTCAAAAAATTAGCACAACTCAACTCAAACTCAATTTCGGACCGAGCCAAATCAAGCTTTTTCGAGTCAAGTCAAGCAAGCTAACCGAGTTAACTCGGTTCGTGTACAACTCTAATTGCAACCAACAATTATTTCCTGTTTTCCTCGAGCAGAGGCTATAGATTCTATACCATAAATGGGACACCGATTGACTAGTGACCCTGCCACATGCTAATGGCTAGTGGTGGGTGCTATGTGTTTCATCTACATGTATTTTTCCAAATCATGTTATAATTTTATAGCATGAGACCAAAAATGAAGTTGATCCAAAAATCAAGTACGTGAACCGCATGAAGGATCACCCACCATTAAAAACTTTTTGGAGCTACGAAAAATTTGGATCAAGCTTATATTTATTATTTCTCTTCATTCAAGTCCGTATGACCTAATCAACAGGTCAAATGTCAAATAAACATTACAGTAGGCCTAGTCCACACAGGTTGGACGTCAAATAAATATTAAAGTGGGCCACAGGATGTTTATAACGGTGGAAATTCAATCAGTACTGTTTTCCTATGGTGTGGTATACCTGAGATTTAGATCTGCCTCATTTTTTTTTTCGATCAAGCCCTGAAATAATCTGAAAAAAATAATAAAATAAATAGACGGCATGGATAAAACATAAACATCAGTGGGCCCACACAGCACGGACCACTAGCCACCTGGCGTCACTGGCCAAACCGCATCCAAATGATGATACAGCAAAATGGATGGACGGTGTGGATAAAACCCATACACCACGGTGGTCCCTCCAAGAACCTGTCCTTTCTTAGCTAGTGACGGGCGGTATATTCATCAGGCATGACACACGTGTTCGTTGAACGTGGACCTGTCGAGTCTTTCAAACGGTGCGTGGTCCACCTGATGACTGGACCAGCCTGATTTCTTAGCCAGAGAACGTGTCACCAGTGCACTTTTAACCAATGGTGTCGGCAGGTTGAGGCAGAAAGGTCAACGGTCTTAAGCCGTCGCCATCTGGGGTTGGGCTCAGTTGCGAAGCCCAGATCGGTTACTGGGGTGGCAGGAACGGGGCGTCTTGGGCTCGGGCCTTGCATCATCAGGTGGGCTTGGGCCGACCTCCACCTGGCCCAGTAGAGAGGAGAACCTAGAGATGTTGTGGACCAGTCGCTCTCAAAAGGTAGTCATTGGATTCTTACTATCCACATGCTTACACGTACGAGATCGGAGCCATTCAATAGTTAGGACACGGTGGACATTGCCCAGAAGGAAAAACGGGCTTTTACATTCATCACGTGGCACATGCACGTGGCTCCAGCTGTACGGCTACTAGTATCGGGCAGGTGTGGGGCCCACGCGATGCGTAAATAAAATCTAACCCGTCCATTACATGCATTAGTACATGTGTCACATCAATTTTCAAAACAGACTGATCTGTGAATCAGGTGGGCCACACCACAGTGGATAAGTTGTGAGGGAACGTCCACCCTTGATTCATGGAGTGCCCACCGTATTGTGTATATGAAATCCAGGCCATTCAGACCCCTCATCTGGTCTGTATGAACTGTCAGGTCGAAAATTAAGCTGTTTCGAATTTCAGGTGGGCCACAAAAATCTTTGGTTCAAGCTGATAATTGTGTTTTCCGTTCATCTGATCAGAAATATCGAACAGTGGGTGTCATTATCCCCACTATTTCTTTTGGCGTGGTCCACTTGAGCTTTGCTTCCACTTATTTTTTGGCTCATGCCCTGAAATAAGTTTACAAGACGGATTGACTGCGTGGATATAAAACACATATACAGCGGTGAGCCGCAGAGCACCTGCCATCAGGATTCCACATCTGCGAAACATTTACCATAATGTATATATATTATCTATGCTGTCTATCTGTTTTGCGAGCTTGCATGAGCCTAAAATTGAAGTAGAGCAAGGCTAGAGTGACCATACAACAGAAAGTAGGGAGAATTCCTACCGTTGAAAGATTCTAGGCTATGAACTTTTTGAATAAAGCTTCTATTTGTTTTTTTTTTTTTTTTCCTCTCTTTATCTACGTCCATGTGATGGGTTGCGAATGTTTCAATGGTGGGCGATGTGATCCCCCACCTCCTGTAGCGTGGCTAACACAAATTTTGAGCTTATGCCCTAAAATGAGCTTGAAATATATATATTTAAAAGATGAACAGTTTTATTTATTTACCACATACACTCCATACTTGGCAACACACTCGTACCACATTGGGTGCTTGAACCTATGACTTCCTGCCGGCATGTCAGGATAGGTGTTCAAATCCATGACCTTGTGTTGAAATTCTTGTAAGTCTACCACTTAGCAATAGGGCCGCATGCTATTTCCCACTGGATAAATTAAAAAACCAAAAAATATTATGAAGATGAACACTCTTTTGGGTATAAAAATGTTTCACATGTGGCCATTTAAGCCCCTTTCCAAAGTTTGTGATTAGA
This sequence comes from Magnolia officinalis, assembly GCA_021015155.1. Classification (NCBI taxonomy): domain Eukaryota; kingdom Viridiplantae; phylum Streptophyta; class Magnoliopsida; order Magnoliales; family Magnoliaceae; genus Magnolia; species Magnolia officinalis. Next base: position 8,969,186 of record JAJHSJ010000013.1, read on the forward strand.
GCTGTATACGAGCAGAGTATGCTCGGTTACTCGCTCGACTCGACTCGGAATTACTCGACTCGACTCGACTTGTCATGAGTTTGAGCCGAGTACGAGTAGTTTTTTAAAACTCGTTTTGATTTCGAGTAGAGTACGAGCTGGGCGGTATTCAACTGTGTACTCGACTCGTGTACTCGACTCGTACTCGACTCATGTATCCGTATATATAACCCGCCCAAAAAAAGAAAACCATACCCGTTTAGTCATTTTCCAGTCATTTTCAAGCAGCCCGCCGAAACCCCCTTTCCTTCTTCCCTCCCAGCGCTCGTTCAAAAAAATCTCCCTCTCTCTCTCTCTCTCCTTCCTCTCCCAGCGCCCATCCTTCTTCTTCCCTCTCTCTCTTCAAGACTCAGACTCGAACTCGCATCGAAAACTCGAACTTGACTCGACTCAATTTCTGCTCGCACTCAGCTCGTACTCGGACGAGTAAAGCACGAGCAGGAAATCCATGATCGATGTCCGAGCAGAGCTAAGTACGAGTAGGACTCAGGCATTGCGAGCCGAGTACGAGTAGGGCGATGCTCGGCTCGGCTCAACTCATGTACAACTCTATTTGTGATAAATCCACCTCGTCGATACTTTGTCATACATTGCTAAGAAGTTTTTAATGATGGGCCTTAAATCCACTTTTTTGAGAGCAGCTTAGGTGTTATTCGAGAAACACTTTAGTGGGTCTTACCCTTATGGTGGGCCCACCTTGATGAGTTTTTTGTTTTTGTAATATCCATGTTGTTCATCTATATTCTTATATCATTAAGTGGATTTAAATTTCAAGTGGACCGTGTTAGGGGAAACAGTGGTGATTGAACGACCACCATTGAAAAACATTAATGCCCAATGGAATGCTTGTTTTCCATCCACAACCTGGTAAGGTTAACCAGACCTGCATGGAGGAAAAATATAAATATCAAACTGATCCAAAACTTTTGTGGCTCAGAAAAGCTTTTAATGGTCACTCACCACTGTTTCCAAAAGTGTGGTCCATCTGAGATTTTGATCTGCTTAAAATTTTGGATCACGTCCTAAAGTGATATGATAAAATGGATGGACGGTGTGGATATACAAAAAAAAAAATCATCAATATGGGCGTACATGGTAAAGGTAACACCCACTAATGTGTTAGTCAGATAACACCTAATCCACTCCCAAGGTTTATGTGGTATGGTCCACTCAAGTTTTGGATCCACTTCATTTTTGGGCCCATGCCCTAAAATTATCTCGAAAAATGGATGGACGGTGTGAATATAACACATGCATCATAGTGGCCCCCACAGAACTTGATGACGCACACCACGCAATCCACTTCCGTTTGCTAGCTCGGTTCATCCGCAACAACCACGCCAACGCTGTAGGAAATCCTAGCCATGCATTTAGTAGGACCCAACGTGCACACCAGATCATCTTACCCAAAGAACAAGCTACGAAGCAGGCCACCCGTCCTCCCGAAGAGAACGGACGGTCTATAAAAACTTGCAAATTATTTTAGACTGTCTACCGTTTCTATCCACATGTGGCCTACCCTACCGGCCAACCAGTCCGATATTTCTGATCAGTTAATCTACACTGCGGTCCCCACCTTATTCATGGTGGCGATGGCCCACACACCAGACAACTTCCTATGCACGCTGTGTGCAGAGGTGCGTTTGGGGCTCGTATTATGCAAGCACGCAAAGTACTCCTCTCTAGACTGTATAAGAACCGAGCTAGCTCGGTAGCTGGCTCGACTCGACTCGAAAAAAGCTTGATTCGACTCGGTTCGAAGTTAGTTTGAGCTAGCCTTAGCTCGACTCGACTTAGATCGAACCCAGCGCGAATCGAACTCGGATTGAATTAGTATGGTAACTCGATTACTTTAATATTGATGTTGCTCACCAAGTGTTTAATGAAATGACTCAAAGAAGTGTGGCCGGTGACAAGGAAAGTATGTATATGAAGCTAACATTTTTTTTTTTCTTGATTTTTATGATGCTTAGAATGTGTTTGATAAATTCTAAGTAAAACCATTACTACTATCTCAAATATAGTGAGATTTTGAAGGTGTAGTATTTGTAAAAATGCTGCAATGGTGAACTCTACTCAATCTTGGATCGAACTCGGTTTGAATTGGCCCGAGTTGTTGATTGAACTGAGCTGAGCTGACAAGTCATGGTTGAGGACCAAGCCAAGCTGAGTTTTTTTTTTTTGATAGCTTGTTAGTACACCCATTGTCAGTTCATACTTCACTGTTAGCCACCCCCTTTATGGAATCGATACCAAGACCTCAGTGTTGAAATGAGGAATCTTTCACCCAGTCTATCACTGGGGACCGAGCTAAGTAGAGTTTGAGCTAAGGTTAGCGGGCGCCGAGCCGAGTCAAAATGAGGCCAACTCGACCCGGTTCGACTCGATGTGGACCCCTGCAGTCTCCCGCAAAACACAAGTGCCAATGTGCACACGTGTACGAGGTCTGAGCTTTCCATCAGGTGGGCCACAAGTGTAGATCTCCACAATCTCGCCTAAAAACGAGGCCATGTCACTCCTCTCACGTGGGGCACGGTGGTAGAAAACCGAACTATGTGGCCCATCTGATGGAAAGGTCGGACATCCCACACGTATGTGATATTGTCACGTGGGGACGGGCTGCATGCATTCCATCGAGGACACGTGTGGGCTTAACAAAAACCCTTCAAAACATAAACCCAGGAAGCAGAACTGAGAAAGAGAAGAGAAGAGAAGAGAAGAACAGCTTCAGCTCCTCTTTTCTCAGCCATGGCGGCGAAGGAGCACCAAAAGCTAGACAAGAAGAGGAAGAGAAATCTAAAAGAGGGAGAGAGAGATAAACCCACTTCAAAGAAAACAAAGCACCTTCAGTCCAAATCCCCCAAAACTCCTTCAACGAACAAGGCCTCCAAAAAGCCTATAGAACCGTCCAAAAAGCACAAATTCAAATCCCCTTCTGAGAAATCTCCTGCCGTTCGAGAGAAAAACGAACCCAAATCGAAGAAGGAAAGCCGGTTGCTCTCAAAGGTTTTTTTTTTTTTTTTTTTTTTTTCCCCCTTTCTATTTTAGTTTTTATTGTATTTGAATTTAAATCGAGAAAGAATCGATGTGAGGCCATCTTTCAGTTTTGTGGGTGATTTTCCCATCATTTTTTGTGGTTTTTGAGATGGGTTTTCTGGGAGATGGCTTTTTTTTTTTTGGCAGTAGTAATAGAATGGTAGTAACTCATTCACTGTATACATGTCATAGTTGTAGGGAAATCCAGACCGTCCAAATGTAGATCTAATATTGGATGGGACATCAATACAACATTAGAACTGAGCAGACGATATTAACCATCCGATTCCATCTGTTGAATTTGGAACGCCAAAAAATTCTTTTTAACCATTGATTTGGCAGTCACCAATTGGATGCACAGGATTACTTGACGAATGTGATTTCAAGCTACACTCCATCCATAGTGTTCCCAGCAAATTTCGACGGTCTGGATAGCTGAGAATGGGTTACTACCATTTTGGAAATGGTGGTGAACTACCACCATTGGCTTGTCCTTGATTTTGTTGGTATTTGAGATGGGTTATTGGCAATTGGATAGGTGTGATTCGGTTTCTAGTTTCTACAGGAATGCTGTTTTTTGGCCCTTAAAAAAAACCCAAATTTCAATTGCCAATGTTGGCTCTCATTGATTTTTCTGACTCAGATGTGTTTCCTGGCAATTCGTTGCTGGACATGTTTCAATGTGGTTCTTGGATGGGAAATCAAGTTTTAGAAATAATATAAGAAAAGACCTTTATGGGTTGTCTATTTTGGTGTAGGAATTGGCAGAGGTGAGGAAGAAAAAGAGGAAGCCGCATTACACTCTTCAGCATGTAAGTGCAAATTTGTTGAGTTTGGATTAGGATTTAGAGTACCTGCATTTTGTTTAGAATTTCTTGCTATCTGTTCTTTTTCTTATTATCAATGGATTATTCTCTTTTGTGGAGGCCGGATAAAAAACATCAACTGAAATATAATGGATTTATTAGGAGATAACACTCTTATAGACTCAAACTTGAAATGAGATAAAAACCTCTCTCAATAGCTGGTGGAAATCAATAATGTAGATTTGTAGAGCTCGCTTTTTGGGTCCACATGAAACATGGAGCGCAATAGTTCTTCATCTATTTCGGTGTGATATTTGCATCAATACGTGCACATGATATATTCCTCTACAAGGCATCATCCCTTGTCAAGGTGGTTGGTGGTCTTTATGCATCTCGTCCATCCCTACTCTCAAGCATTCTGCTTTGCCTTGACCTTCAATTCATCGCTTTACGAGTTTGGAGTCGTGAATATGTCGACAATTACTTGACAGAATCTTAAATTTGTTTGTAACTTTCTGTTCACCTTTCAACGAATGGTAATGTCAGTTACAGCAATTTTCACTTTGAGGGGTTCAAAATATTGCCTTATTTGTATCTTTGTCCGATTTAACTTTCAATGCTTTCTAAAGCCTCCAAAAAAAAAAAAAAAGAAAAAAAAAAGGCTTTGTAAAGTCTCAAATGCTGAAACCTGGGCCACATTGCCATTGCTTCAGTGAGTGATGAAGTCGTATGTTTATAATTCATTAGGAGCTTGCATCGTTATGGGAAAAGATGAGACGCCGTAATATAGCCAAAGAAGACAGATCCAAGTATGTACTCTACTGACAAAAAATATTACGTGTCAATTCCTTTTCTTGTCATTTGACAATATTGACATTTCCTAAAGGTTGATAAGTGAAGCTCTACAGAAGATGATCGGCAAAATTCCTGAAATTGCAGGCTCTCACGTTTCTTCTCGTGTTCTGCAGGTAAGTTCTAGCTTCCACTTTGTGAGCCATTTTTCTATGTTTTTATTTCTTTTGTTCTTTTTTCAATTTTTAATCACATGTCCGAAATATTTGTACACTACCACCAATATGAAGCCTGTTTCCGCATCTGTTGACTTTGAAGACCTATTTGGGATCTAGGCCATTCATGATGTGGAGCCCAACATGAACATGCACTAAAAAATCAGGTTGCCTGGCTCATCAGGTGGCCATGCATGTATGAGTAAGACAAATCTGATCAATGCCTCACATTCAACATACATGTATGCCCCACCTGAAGAGTGGATCGGCCTGCTTTCTGGGCCGCAACAAGCTCACGGTGGGCCCCACCAGAGAAATGACCAGGATCTTGCACACCTATACATTTTGGTGGAGAGAAACCTCAATCTCACATGGGCAATTCCCATTTGCAGTCTTCCCATAAATATTCTGAGATAGAAACACTCAATTATGAGATAAGAAAAAAATTGGTGTCAATCTGAGATGGAAACACTCGATTATGACGTAAGTAAAAAAACTTGCGTAAATCATTCATAGATGCTATTTTTTGTGAAATCACTGTATAGGTTGTTATGGCTCATTGTCATTCTTTTTTGATATCACAGACATGTGTCAAATACTGTTCACAAGCAGAAAGAGACAGTGTATTTGAGGAGCTCAGGCCCCACCTTCTTAGCCTCGCACGCAATACTTATGCAGTTCATCTTGTGAAGAAGATGTTAGATAATGGTATGCTCCATCAACTGTGAAGAAGTGGAAACTGTTCAATGGCCACTATACTTGGAATATTAGTTCTTTTGTTTTTCTTTTATTTTATTAGCATATCTAAAGGATTGTACAGAGATGGCAAGACTGGTTGTGCTTTTGTTTGGTCACCTGAACTCCTTTGTTTCTTTTTCATCTTTTTCTTGCAGCCAGCAAAAAACAGTTGGAAGGGTTCATTTCCTCTCTCCATGGGCATGTTGCCTCTCTTCTTCGACATATGGTTGGATCAGTTGGTACGTTCAAAAATTTAAATTTAGGTGAATCAGTAGGTTTGCTCCCTATAGGTGAGGGTTCGATTCCCTTCCTTGGCTTTACCCGATACATGTGGTTGTGGGTGATTGCGGGGACACCCTGTGTCTTCCAAAAAAAAATAAAATTAAGTTAAATTTATTGGAATATATATATATATATATATATATAATATATATATATATATATATATATATATATATATATTTTCTATACACCTATTTAATACTTCTCTCTTTTTGGAGATTTTATTTGCATTCATGTTATTTTAAGAGTAGTGTTGCTTGCTTACAGATTTTACATTCCCATCTGTAGTCATGCAAGGACAAACATTATATTGTAGAATGGTACTGCGTATCTGGTGGAAAAACCCGCCCAAGGAAGGGGCGTACCCAACTCAATCCCCAGAACTTTTTTTTTTTTTCTCCAGATAGCTAAAAAACTAGTAAAACCCACCATCTACCCCCTTCATTAACTATGCAGTTGACTTTATAATGTTATAAAAGATCAAATATATCATGCTGACATTCTTCATTGCATACAATCTATTTCTCAGCTGAATTTTTATTTTGACGAGTCAGATGTTCTGATGTTTGTGGTCAGGAAGCTAAAAAGTGTCGCATATGAAGGTCTTTTGTTTTTGTTTTTGTAGCTGAAGTTGTGGGCTCCAACAGCGTCTCTCCTAACCATTGTTCTTAGATGCTTGAGGGGTTCAAGCTTAGTTTAAGGAGTCTGATTGATTTCACTGACATTAATAACTATACTAAAATTGTTGATTTATTTGTTCTTTCTTTTAGATCAAATATATCATGCTCTTCATTGTATATGATCTATTTCTCAGCTGAATTTTTATTTTGATGAGTCAGATGTTCTGATGCTGCGGTCAAGCTAAAAATGTCGCATATGAAGGTCTTTTGTTTTTGTTTTTGTAGCTGAAGTTGTGGACTCCAACAGCGTCTCTCCTAACCATTGTTCTTAGATGCCCGAGGGGTTTAAGCTTAGTTTAAGGAGTGATTGATTTCACTGACATTAATCACCGTACTAAATTTGTTGATTTATTTGTTCTTTCTTTTAAGTGTATATACTTCTTGAGTTTCTGCCCCAAGAAAACAGTACTGATTGAGGACTTGTGCGAGATTTCTTTTCCTTTCAAACATGTGGACTGATATTTCAATTTGGCTTTAGATTGCCCTTCACTTGGATTCTTTGGGTTTCAAACCTTAATTTTTGATGCTACTGTCTACTTTGCAGTTGTTGAACATGCATTTCAATTGGGAAATGGGTCTCAGAAACAAACCCTTTTGTTGGAATTATATTCTACTGAGCTTCAGTTGTTTAAGGACTTGACCACAACGAATGAAGGCAGGTATGGTGGTCAACTATTTGAACTTCTATAACACTCTACATTCTGTTTGCTTTTGCTATGGACATACATGATGTCCGGCGCAGCTTTGTGACTAAGGGCTGGATGATTCGAAATAGGAGGAAAGGGCGAAAAGAGAGAAATAGAATTCACACACATTTCAACGAACAACCCCATTTCATGGTTGGGATATTATATAGAATGGGGCCTTGTTGTTTCTGTGTTCGCACCTATACCCACAAGGGTTGTATGGGGTCTGGCTCAGTCGGCCTAGTACATGGTCAACTATTTGAACTTCTATAACACTCTACAGGCTGTTTGCTTTCATTATGGACATGCTTGTTTGCTAGTTTCAGAGCCCTTTGGATGTACTGCAAGGCATAGATTCCAGTGTTGTGGGAATGTTTGACCTGTCTACTGAAATGTGATGCATGGGATTGGGTTGGCACAGCCATTACAATCCACATCTTCCACGCTAATATGTGAATTCAATGTTAACCCACTCGACTCAACTCCTGCTGCAAAGGTGAAACATCCAAACTGGCCCTAGGTCACAACATCCATGAAGTGTGGTTATACCTTGAATTTCTTTCCTTAAAATTTGACCAATATCATAAGGTTAAGATCTCTACTTCCATTCTGTATCGCTTCCACGCAACCACCTGCAAATGTTCAGTGTATAGAAGCATAATGATGGTGACATGATCTGCTCACTTTGTGTATTATATTCTGCTCTGGTTTTGGCTATTGCTGCTGGTTCCACTTTAGTCCTAGCTTTGATTATCTCTGACAACATGATCTGCCCAATCTTGTTCAATGTCCTCAAATGGCTGAGCTAGCTAATCTATCAGCTCCTTGATGTACTTCCCTTTTTATTTAATATATTTTCACTTATAAAAGAACTGTCCTATTTTCAATCAGAAAGGGAAAAAGATTAATGCAGTTAGACTAGGTCTGGATGATTAAGTTGAATCGACTCTTGGTCTCTTACAAAAATGACAACTAGATTTTAAAGAAAACTAATTGCAAATACTATGATCATACGTACCGTATTTACAGACGTTCAAATTATCTTACCCACAAAAATATCATACGTATGAGTTGTTTATATAGACATTTAGTACAGGTGGTTGATACTTAAATGCTAAAGCTCTGATTAGAAACCATATTGGCAAACTAAAAAAGCAATCTTCCTAAACTTTCTCTAAAAATAGCAACTAAAAGAGTCGCTCTTTTCTTATACTTCTCTATCAACTATGCATTTGAGATTGATTCCTGATGGAAGTCAGAAGAGTAACCGAGACTATATGATAGGGAGACGTCAGAGAAACATCATAATATGTATGGGAATCCAGATGAATGACTGTACAGAGTATATGAATATCCTCTTCTTGATTACATCTTAATGATTTGGCTCACAACTTGCCAATGGTGGAAATTTAGGGACTGGTTACAAGCCATAGCTAGATAATATATATCCCGGAAAAGTCTCGAAAAGCTTTGTGCCGGCTGGTCATAATGGGATTTTTTTGGTTCATCTGGAAAGACTGCAACGGGCTTTGCTTCCAGGACAAGAAGTCTTCAGTTGACAGGGTTATTCATTCTGTGATTTGTGCTGTTCTGGATTGGGTTCCTTATGTAAAAGCAGCTAAGTCTGCTGATCTTTCTTTCCTGTTTTAGCCTTTGTGCAGCATTGTATTCTTTTTTTCACCTTTGGCAGGGTTCTTAATAAAATTTCAGTTCTCTCTCTCATCATATATATATATATATATTTATATATCAAGAAAAACTTGCTCTGATACCAATTTGACATTGGGGAAGGCATGAGAAAGATTGAAGAATCACTTAATAATCTCCAAGAAGTGGTTCAAGACTACTTTAGCAACAAAAGCAAACCACATTGAACCTCACCCCATTTAGATGAAAACCCCAAGAAAGATGTGCCTAACAGAAGTGTCTGATTCATGGTGATGAAAACACGAGGAATCCACCATTGGATTCACTTATGTTTCCATGGATGGATCAACTGACGGATCTAACTCAAAGGATCTAATGTCAGGATACAATACATGCTCCAATGCATCAAGTCCTTATAATTCCTCTTTCGTAAATATTCCGTTTCTGTGAAATTTTTGATAATATGTCGTTGGCTTCATGATGTAACACTTATGCTCGATCTACGACTTTTCACCTCAAATTTATGGTTTGCCTTTTATCATATCAGTACTGTAAAACTTATGTTCTACCTTTTATCAGGTTAGTAGATTTGATTTCTAAACTGGGTCTCCAAAAATCTTCGGTGCTACAGCACATGAGTTTGGTAATTCAACCAATTTTGGAGAAGGGAATTGTCGACCACTCTATTATACATAAGGCACTAATGGAGTACTTCAGCATTGCCGACAAGGTAGTGGTGACGTTCTCGTATTACTTTACATCTTCTTGAATATGCACTTCTCTTGCCAGTGGTATTGCATAATTTTATCTGATTTAAGTCTGTTAAAAGTCCTCTGCTGCAGATGTGATCCAGCAGCTGTCAGGGCCACTTCTTGTTCGGATGATTCATACAAGGGATGGGTCAAGGGTTGGCATGCTCTGTGTCAAGCATGGAAGTGCAAAGGTCAGTTTTTATTTATTTGTTTGTAGTTCTCCTTGAAACAAATCTGGTGACTTCGATTTCTTCAAATGTAACAATTCTTTAGTCCAATGTTTGAATTTAAATATCATTATCATCATCATCTTGGCCTTTCTTCCAGAAATTTGGGGTTGGCTACAGGGTAGAATGTCAAAAGGTTTATGAGCAGCAGACCACGGGACATCAACCTTCCTCTTTTACCCAGGCTCTGGAACCAACCATTGAACTTTTCGAATTTAAATATCTGATGAATAATGTCTTTGAAACTTCTGGTATTCTTATACCTGCATGGTTTGATATGATTATTATGCTGAGGGTGTGTTTTGCAATTCCATTACTTCCAAGTTGGACTTTAAATGTCTGCAACTGCAATTTGCAGGCTCTTCATTACGAATATTAGGGAACATCATTGCTATCTGGTTATTACCTCTTGTTTAAACTGACCATTAGCTATTCAATTCACTTGTGCGTCCAAATGGATCCTGAACTTTTGAAGTTCGGTTCTCTATATGTTTGATTTATTTCAGCTCTGCCATATGAATTATGACCTTAACAGCTTGTTCCTTTTGCATTCATTTGCAAACTTTTCTTCACAAATATTTGGATTTCATTTGAGCAAAAGATTTCAATGTTTAACTGTGTTTTATATAGCATTTTGACTCTGTGATATTGTTCATTGGCACGGTGTTGTTTGTCCATTGATGACCACATAGTTGTGTATTCATTTGATTTCAGGAAAGAAAGAAAATTATCAAAGGTATGAAGGGGCACATAGGGAAGATAGCTCACGATCAATGCGGGAACATGGTAAGAGCCTCTGCGGGGTCTCATCATCTAATCTTAGTTTAAACCATCCTACTGCTTTTGTCTGTTTGAATTGGAATTGGAACTGGACACTCCTTTTCTTAAATTTCAGATATAACCTACATTGGTTGGTTAAATTTTCATAATTCATTTCATGAATATATATATATATATATATATATATATATATATATTATATATATATATAGAGAGAGAGAGAGAGAGAGAGATAGAGAGAGAGAGAGAGAGATAGAGAGAGAGAGAGAGTCCCGGTCTCCTGCGCACCAGGCCGTATGGAGCTTAAATGAGAGCTTCCATATGGACCGTCAGATCCGCCTCATCGGCTGGGATTCAACGTACACGAGAAGAGAGAGTCTCACTGAAGGAGGACTCGCGCGGCATTTTTTTCGGGGTCTGACGGGCTTCTAACAAAGTGATCTCTCAGTTTTGTGGGTCATGCCATGGTGTATGTTTTGTATCTACACCGTCCATCCATTTGTATCTACACCGTCCATCCATTTGTGAGATCCTCTGCGTCCTCACCGGCACCGGCACCGGCACCGTCGCTAACGTCACCCTCCGCCGACCATCCACAACGCCGGGAGCCACCGTCACATTCCATGGCCGATTCGATATTCTCTCCATCTCTGCTACATTCCTACCTCCATCATCATCATCATCATCGCCATCTCCTTTCTCATTGGACGGTAACGGTTTCTCATGTTATATGGGCACCTACTGCAAGACAACTCTCATCTTCCATCTCATGTTATATGGGCACCTACTGCAAGACAGCAACCTCCTCCACCGCACTACTAGGACTGGCTTTTCTGTAATTTCATTCTACTTTCAGGTTTTTTTTTTTTTTTTTTAATTACTTTTTTGGAATTTTATTAATGGGTTAGGATTTAGGTAGGGGATTGATATTCACACCCACCTGATTGATAGATACGCCTTCTCTTTTCTACTTCTGATAATACGGTAGTACAGTTTGTAGTATTGTGTAGTCAAAAGTTTTTTTTAAAAAGGTGCGTGTATCTATCAAAATGGTGTAGTTTTTAGGAGAAATGCTCAAACTCAAAGAATAGGTTTTTCCTTGGATGATATTCTCTGTTATCTTTGAAGTTCGATTCTCTCTCTCTCTCTCTTCTCTCTCTCTCTCTCTGTTCTGTGGGGTTTAGATAATGGAGGTGCATTGGATTTTGAGATGCTGGCTAGAAGTTATTGCTGATGGTTTAAATTCAGGTGGGATGGATTTGAAATGAGGCCCACATATGGGTTAGATTTTTTTATTATTATATTATTTTAAAATTTTTTGTGAGAAATATACTTGGTTAGAAAATGGTGGTGAACTATCGCCATAGTCAGGGAGAAGGGTGTGGCTAGGGTCTCTCCAGGCTCCACCGGTGCAGTTTTTTGCAGGTCTGCAAGCCAAGGAAGATGCTCACGCGAGAGCTTCTCTCTCTCTCTCTCTCTCTCTCTCTCTCTCTCTCTTTCGAGCGCTTGAGACCGTACGATGGACTGGGCCTCTCTTTTTCAGTGAAGAAAACTCACTTTTATTTGCATGTGTACTTGGTCTATCTTCTCAGTATTCTCCCCTTCCCTTCCTTCCCTCCCTCCATCCCTCTCTGCCAAAAGCAATTCCCCGTACTCTGAACAGAAATTAACATTCTTTGCTTTTTCATTCATTGTCGTTTGTCCTTTGCAGCAAGATTACACTCTTTTCTCCATTTGATTTTCTTGTACATCTCATCTGGACGCCTGTCTCGCAACAACTATTGTAGGGTAAGCTTCTTCTGTAATTACGTGTGTGGCCCACCGTGATGTAGGGTCCAAATCCACTCCTTTCATAAAGTCTACCCTTCAAGACTGCGGGGAATGGTTGGGTTGGTGACGCCCACCACTAGAACCTTCCCTGTTGTATGAATGGCTATCGTGTTTTGTATATGCTATCCAATCATTTCTTCGATGGGCCCCACCAGGTTGAATGGACACCTCATAAAAATCAACCACTCCGATCACATGTGGGCCATGCCATGGGATTTTAGTGGTTTTAAGTATGATTTTATTTACATGGTGTGACACGTCTGATTTTTGGATTGTCCCTATTTTTCACCTCCAAGAAGAACATTGGAGATCACACATGATGGATGGAGTAGATTTCATAAACACACCATACTGGGCCCCAAACACGCAGTTGTAGGATAACCTTATTCTACAAGGTCGACGAACCGTACTATTGCAAAAGATCAAGAATAGTGCCGTACTTACACTGGACTTACTAATAGGGCCATGTCTTCGTTGATCCAGCCCGTTAATCCTGTCTGGCCCACTGAGGATGTGGGATGAACGTAACTTACTTTTAGTTTTGGTAGGTTGATCAGATCACCGTTGGATTCATTGAACCATTGGCCCCATTTGTTCGGATGGCTGAATTAGGACACTTCACGTTTTGATGCGTCCGGATCCTATAATGCCTCTTCCTACATGAGGTTCATGGTGTGGCCCACCACTTGCATGGTACGGATGTTCTGCGTAAGTGACACGTTAGCATAATAGATAAAGCTGTACAAAAAGTCCACGTCCAGTGCTTGTATGTGGTCATTTCTGATAGTGACGGATAATGCTATACACTGTTTTTTTGTGGTGGGTCCTCTCAAGCTTTGGATCTGATTCATTTTTTGGATCATGTCCTAATATGATGTCTCCAAGTGAATGGACGGTGTAGATACAAAACATACATCATGGCATGGCCCACAAAACCGAGAGACGTCACTTCGTTAGAAGCCCGTCAGACCCCAAAAAAATGCCGCGCGAGTTCTCCTTGTGAGACTCTCTCTTCTCGTGTACGTTGAATCCCAGCCGATGAGGCGGATCTGACGGTCCATATGGAAGCTCTTATTTAAGCTCCATACGGCCTGGTGCGCAGGAGACCGGGACTATATATATATATATATGTGTGCAGTATGGAGCCCTCTCTCTCTCTTCTCTCTCTCATCTCTCTCTCTCTCTCTCTCTCTCTCTCTCTCCGTTAATTCTTTTGAATGTTAATGCTTTCCAGTTTGCTGCCCATGAGCTTAATTTATTGATTTTTTTTGTTTTGTTTTGTTTTCTGTATGTTTCTTTTATTTCTGATCCTAATACCACTCATTGCTCCATTCAAACATTGTTTGAGATGCTGCAATGTGTCTGTTTTTTATGGCTGTATGGAAGTCTAAACTCACAATATATTGTAGAATGAAGAATTTAGGAATTATAAGAGGGTCTTGAATCCTGATGCATCAAAATGTGTAATGTCTTGGTATGCTAGTTTGTGTGAGTGGGCCCATACTTTGTTGTTCACAACCCGAGCCCGTGTGGACTGCATGCATCTGGACATTCTAATGTAGGGGCATTTTCACACCAGGCTCGAGTGGGGTGGCCTGTGGGATGTTGGGGTGGGCAGCCCGTGTGAGGCAGGTGGCTCGTGTAATGCAAAGCCCATGTGATGTGGGGCCAACGAGAGGAGTTTGGCCAATGACCTAACCTATCGGATGTGGGGCTTGGGCTATAAGATAAATGGATTGATTCATCACACTCTATTAGTTCAAGCTTTTAGAGCAAGTGGTTAGTTGTCCCGCGTTAAAGTGATATCAGAGCAGGAGGTCTCGCGTTCTAGAATCCTCACTGGGGTTGATTAATGCAGGGGCATTTTCACACCAGGCTTGAGTGGGGTGGCAGTGGGATGTGGGGAGCTGGGGGCACACTCGGTGTGGGCGGCCTGTATGACTCGGGTAGCTCATGTGAGGCGGGCCCCACTTGTGTGAGGCGAGTGGCTCGTGTGATGCAGAACCCATGTGATGTGGGGCCCACGAGGGGGGTTTGGCCGAGGACCTAACCCATGGGATGTGGGGCCCGGGCTATGAGATAAAGGGATTGATTCGCCACGCTCTATCAGTTCGAGCTTTTAGAGCAAGTGGTTAGTTGTCATGCGTCACATTCACTGTAAACATCTTGATGTGTCCTGATTTATATGACCTTGGAGAATTTGCCATGGTTCAACATGATTTTCTTTAATGGGGTTAGAAAAGCATGGCTAAGCTCCTCTAAGCCTTAAACATAAAAAAGTGAGAATTACGTTTCATATTTGTTATTGGCATGATGTATAATGCACCTCATTGACCTGAACAACACCAAAGTGTTCCGTAGGCACTAAAGAATATTATAGATTACTGATGAAAAGGCTAAAGTATTATAGTTCCCCCCAAGATAGTGGTTTTTGGGTGGTTGGTGGGCAAAAACAAGGTCCTCACAGTGGACAACCTGCGAAAAGGAGGTATGTGTATCACAAATATCTGCTTGTGCTATATGGCAGATGAAGAAACGGTGGATCATCTTTTTATCCATTGCGTTTTCACATATCAGATCTGGACTCACATCCTATCCAGATTCTAGGTTTTCTGGTCCTTTCCAGCTTCAGCCCGTGACCTTCTCTTGGCTTGGTACGGTTTGAGGGTTGGAAAGCTGAGATCTAAGCTTTGGAAAATGGCTCTCT
This sequence comes from Magnolia officinalis, assembly GCA_021015155.1. NCBI lineage: Eukaryota > Viridiplantae > Streptophyta > Magnoliopsida > Magnoliales > Magnoliaceae > Magnolia > Magnolia officinalis. Next base: position 8,984,403 of record JAJHSJ010000013.1, read on the forward strand.
TGGCAGTTTGGTGGGCTGTGTGGGAAGAAAGGAATGGAAGATGTTTCAATGGCTCCTCTAACTCGGTCGAGTTTGTTGTGCAACGGGTGACTCATCTCATAGTGGAGTGGGCCTCTTCTGTTGATAAGCTTAATGATTGTAATTTGTCTTTTTTGGGTTCTTAGTTAGTCTGCTATCTCAGCGGCCTAGCTTCCCTTTCTTGTTGTGTTTCTTTTCTTTTTCTAATAAAGTTATCATTACCTTTCAAAAAAAGAAAAGGCTAAAGTATCATGAGCACGTAATACAACATCCGTTGATGGCAATGCCAGTTTAATTATTTACTTATTTTATAGTAAGAAATATTTCCATTGGATTGATTTTCGAATAAGAGTTTTGCTAGTTTCATTGGCTTTAGATTGCAACACCTCTACATGGCACCACATGTGATGTGGGATACATGCACAAGATCCAATCTATCAGGTTGACCCCGTGTCTCAAGAATAATGATGGTGTGGTCGTCTGGCAGGGCACACGTAAGCTGAATGGGACCTTTGGCCAACTCATTTTTTTAAAAAAAATAACTGTCAGTCCATCACCCACCTGATGGGTTGACAAACAGGATTTCTGGGCCAGGGCACATGTGTGGATGGGCCCGCCCTGTTGAACAGCTTGCATCTTGCAAGTGTGCCCTGTTAGCATGTGCTGTGGCATGTAGAGTGAGCAGGGATCTACAAGCATTTGGAACAAGGAAACCTCTCTGAACAATGGCATCGCTGGCATATTTCAATGGGTTGCTTGGAAACAATTTGTAGAAACTTTTCTTGTTTTTTGCAGTACGGTTTTTTTAACCTCCTAAAGAATTTTGTTGTTACAATCTTACAAGAGGCGGTCCTCTACAGAAGAGCCAGTCTTCCAGTCATAAACCACAGAGTTGGTGATTTTTGTCATTGCTATGAAAATTGCTAACCATCATCCTCGACTATCTGATAATGCCCATACCTTCCGAGAAATAGTTTGCTTTCTTGCTCTCCCTTATATCTATCCATGCTTTTTAGCAATGATCTATGTTTTACATGTATGGTTCTATTATTCAATGTTCCTTTTTCACATGCATGATCTGTTTTTCTTGTCAGGTACTTGTCTGCATTCTTTCTGCAGTGGATGATACAAAGCTTATAACAAAGGTTAGTCCCAAAAAGATAGCATGTTACGCAATTTTTTTCCTCCGCAATTTACTAGATTTGACCTTTTGTCAATTAACAAATTCACTTGATATCAGGTTATTATTCGTGAGCTACAAGCGATTCTGAAGGAGCTTGTCTTAGATAAGGTGATTAGATTTCACAACATGTATGTATTTGTATTTTGGAGACCCAATAGACAAACTTAAGGGGTATGTTTGGAAGTACCTCAGAAATTGCGGTGGGTGGCAGATTCCTTTTCAATCCTGTGTACCTCAAGGTATTCAATAACAGTAATGGCCGTTGTAACGGCCAGCCTTATCGCTGTTACGATACGGGCTGTAATGGCTGTTATAGCCTTGTAACGGTCAATTTATTTATTATTATTATTATTTTTTTTTTTTGAGGGAAGAACATTTATTGGCCCTGTATTGGACCTGAAACATACTGTATCAGCCCGTTATGGGCCATTATTATTTTTAGAATGGGTGTTACAGCCTGGTTTTGCATAATGGGTCCCACTGTTACCATGGTCGTTACATAACCGTTTTTGAATACCACGATATACCTGCAATGAGCTGAACTGTTGTTTCAGGAAGGAAAAGGGGAAAACTGGTAACTTGCCCTTTTGGTCTCATCTCCATGGCACCCCAAATGCTCAGTAAGTTAAAAAGTCACCCCGCCAACACTTTCAAGCAAATGCCGATTTCGGGGGACTACCAAGTACTACCGAAATGTCAGTGGTTGTTATGACACGAATATATTTGATTCCTATATGCATTAGTAACTCTCTTTTCTGTGTGGAGCTATCAGAATGGAAGACGCCCACTGTTACAGCTGCTTCATCCAAATTGTCCACGCTATTTTGGTCCTGATGATCTAGCTTTGCTCAGTTTGTCAGTACCTTCTCTCTGCACCAAGGTAATTCTGATGTAGTACAATTGAGGGAATCAGCTTGTTTAGAGGGTTGGATACTTACCACTCTTGGATATCAATCCTCCAAATTAGTGGCACAAAAGTGATAAATAACACTTGTAATTGATATTTAGGCCGAAAATGTGGACTCTAGGACAATCCCAACAGCCTACTAGCCTCAAACTAGCAATCATAATCAAGAGATTCTTATTTTCTAAAAGAGAAATGTAAAAAATTCAATATTGATGTAGTAGTCATAGCATCTGTTCATACATACTTCTTAATGGTTCATATAGACCTGTATACAACTAGGAATCTTCTAGAGAGAAACCCAACTTTAAATCGTATTGGCCTTTTAGATTTGCCAAGTTTGATTCAAGTTATGTTTCTATAAAAGGAAAGAGACAGACCATACCAAAGTCCAACATGCTGACATAGACTATGCAACTGTATGGGGCTTTTGGCCTTGTATGGTGGTAAAGTCTCTCTATACAGTTTGTGTAAAAAGCCATAAAAGGTGCAATCGGCTGGACTATTCGCGCCACAGCCCTGCCAGTTGATGATCTAGGGCATCTTATTTGATCTGTGGGCCCCAGAGTCCATCGGATCCAGATTTTTCATCAGGACTGGTGATATTGTTGATATTTTCAATCAGGTCAATTGGGATCCTTGATGTGGTCCACCTCTTCAATGTGGATGGCTGGATGAATCTGATCTGTCATATGGACATTTGGATTTGCATGAACTTCAATTTAGACCCTTCGACGTGCCTGATCTGCAATTGGCCAGTAATAGGGCCCAATCTGGGTGCGGATCGGAGGGCCTGGATGCATTAAATTCTGAAGCTGTAGCTTTATGTATCATTGTGGTGGTATTTGAAGTAGCTGCAGGCTCAAATAGTCGCTGTTTCATTTCAGGGTGAAAGGTTAGAAGTTACAAACTTTGAAAAGCAAATAGAATCTTCAACAATCGATTCCAAGCATAAGGATGATGAGAATGATGTGGAGACCCTGAAGTTAGCAGATGGAGGCAAAAAGGATCCATCCTTACGAAGATTTGAACTCTTGGTGAATAGCGGGCTTGCTGAGGTTTGTTCTCTTACCATATCCTGAGAACCTGAGTTTAACTCGACGTCTGTCTGGGTCAGGCTGACTGAAGACTTGGTCAGCTAGACTTGAGGACTTGGTATTTACTTCATGAGTTTGCATGTGAATTTTGATATCCAAAAAAAAAAAAAAAAACTGGGAAATAGTGATTGCAATTAAATACTGCATTGTGAAACTAACCAAGTGAAAAAAAAAAAACTCTCTTATCTTAAAAAAAAAATCCTGAATATGGTTTTATAGCAGTTTTGGAGTGATTCGCCTGGGTTTAAACCGGTGTGCCCTGTTTGGTCATTCCAGAATCCAAACCCTAGCGCTCTAAATGGGTTGGATATTGCAATATTTGTATCCGACATGGATATGAAATATCCATATCTCACCAGTATCTGACTTCTTTAGATGATATCCAAATCTGCATTTTTATCCCATAGTGAAACAGATATCCTATTGGAAGTTGGGTAATTGTTGTAATACCTATAGCAACTTCAATGGACAGCAGAAAAAGAGATTAAAAACACGGGAAAAAGAGGGGTCAACTCAAATTAGCCACACCACAGCGGGATGATGGGGATGGGATGTCGACCATAGGTTTCCATGTGGGGCCACCGTTGTGCGTATCTTTCATCAAACCTGTTAATCAGGTGCAAGCGACCAAGATGAAGTGAAAATACAAAAACCAGTCTGATCAAAGTATCAGGTGGGACACACCTTGTGAACTTAGAGATTTAGGAGCAATTTCACAATCTTCCAATTGCTATGGCCCATCAGAGTTTATTATCAGGCTGATCCTTTGTATGTAGGCTTCAACTAAGGCTTCTTACCTATGCATGGAGTGGATTTACATATAAAATATGGTGGCTACACAAAACTGCCTAAAACATGTGTGGTAGACGATTTTGGTTCCATTACCACTACCAATACAAACTGACATGATAAGCTTAATGTACAAATCGACATGTGGGGCCCACCATGATGTTTTAATGACATCCAATCCATCCATCATGTGCGCCCCCTAATGCTTCCGTTGTGGCAAAAAAATCCAGTAGATCCAAAACTGAGGTGGGCCATACCACAGGGAACAGCTGCGATGGGAATGACCACCATTAAAAACCTTTTGCATTGCTTTATATGACATGGCCTACCAAATGATTGCATAGGCCTGATTTTTGGGGAATCCCATGATCATAGTAAGATGAAATTTATCTATGGGTTGGATGGCTTGGAAACAATACAGACCACCCCACACTGATTTATTTGGGGATTTTTTTAAAAAAAATTTTAATTTTAATTTTAAAATTTTTTACTTTATGGTAGGTGCCCCCCATTTCTTCTATGTTGTGGTCCAGCTGTTGATTGTCTCGGCCTCTTTTTTTCGGGGGGCCACACTTTCATGGTGGGGCAAACCTTCTGGACGGTTTCGATGCTATTCAAAGATCACGATGGGCCCCACATGCTGCAATATTAGTACATTTGGAGGACTCCTCTGCTAGTATGGCAACATTTTAAAATTGGTGATGTCTCATACTTGTCACATGTGGCACTCATGTTCGGTTATCCAGATCATCCAAACTATGAGGCACATTGTGGATGGATAATATCTCTAAGATCACATTGATCAAGCAACCTAACCATCCAATTGGTGGCTTGCAAATGGATGGTTAAAAGTAAAATTGGAGCGTTCCAATTTCTGAGGGCAAAATCATGCGGTTACTGTCATCTCTTCTATAAAAATTTGGGTTAAGTGCCATTCACTTGGGTGAGGGATTTAGATGGTCTGGATGGCCATACAAGGGGCCACACGGGACAAGCATGAGACTCCACCAAATTTTAAATAGTGATAAACTTGCGTAAAGTTCATCTTAAATTCAAATTAATTGGTTAACAAGCTAGCATAAGAATCCATCCAAATTCAAATTATCTACTATTTATGGCACAACTAATTAATTCAATTAGTGTTTACACATAATTAAAAACTTAGACTATCCAAATTCAAATTAATTACTAATTTACTATTTAAGATGCAATTAATCAATGTATAATATATTAGTATTTAGTATTTTAATTACCAAAATATTAGTAATTAGACTCTTCAAAAAAAAGTAATTAGGTAGAAGTATGAAAATGCTCTCGGGCAATTGGGTAAGCAGATACAGATATGGTTATATCCGTATTCGAACTGCACAGAAGTCGGGTAATCGACTAATCAGGTAGACATGTGTAATTCCTAATCGGGGAAAAAATTATATCCATGTCCAATTTTGTCAGGTTGGATATGTTGGGTAACTGGGTAGATGCATATCCATTGCCAGCCCTACCAGACACATGTTTTAGTCTAGTGACTTGTTCGGTCCCTGTTGAAACTGATGTGACTCGGGGAAGACAGAGAGATGTAGCAGAGGATTTTTTTCAACCATGTTTTAGAATAAGTCTTCTTTTTACATTTAAATCAGTTAAACAGAGTTTTCAGGGCGAATTTGAAATTCGGCCGAAAATCAACTTGATGAGTTTCTTATTGACTTTTTTTATAACTATGCATCTACTGCGTCATGATGCTTATTACACTCTATAAAGTGGCATCATGCTCATTGAAGCAACTCTGTTCAATTTTCCCATGTACTTTCTATCTCCCTTCAAATCTCAACTAATGCTAAAAAGGATCCAAAGACATTTCTTATAGGGAGGTAAAGGAGAAAATGTATATTCAATCTTATGTAGGTTCGGAAAAAGGAATATGCACACTATATGCACACACAAGCAGAAAGAATAGGATCCACCATCAATAAGGGTGGATATAGATAATGGTTGCGATATGTTAATTCACTCAAAGGGACCATTTAGCTTTCAGTTTGGACCATAACTTCAACTTGACTGCATATCCAAGCTTATATGTGTTTCTTTTGATAATGTGTTTCAAGATAAAACTAAGGGGTTTCTGGTATTCCTTTGCAGAGTCTCATTGACACGTGCATTGAGAGTGCGGGAGAACTGCTTCGATCAAATTTCGGCAAAGAAGTTGTATATGAGGTGATTCATTTGTTTTCCTGGACATGGTTGATGCATTTCCTATAGTTATGATTCTACTTTTGTCCTTGAAATTTTGCCTACTGTGGTGTTATGTTTGTGTTATAAATTCTCACAATTTTGCTTATGATTCAACTTTTATCCTTGAATTTTTGCCATTCAATTTATAATTTCTTTCAAGCAAGTGAAAGAAGCATCTGGTTAACTAGGGTTGATGTTCTTTGAGAATATTTTAGACCTGATTTCAACTTTCACTACATTCTTATGATGAGAAACTGATAGAATATTGATTTCTTCTGCATGCAGCTTCTTATGTCTCTTTGTTCATACATACATAAATCTGTATTTCTTAAGAGGTAAAGAGAATTTTATTAAAAAGAACACCAAAGGCTTAAAACAACAAAATAAAACAAAATGTCCAACCACTTTGGTCAATATCATTAGAACATGCCCTGCGCGCACCCGCACCCGCACCCCCCCCCAAATTACATCCAATTTACAGCCTCTTCCGTCCCGTTTTTTATTTTGAAAGTCATACATACACATATTTGATTGGTAACTGATATATATATATAATATATATATATATATATATATATATATATTATAATATATATATATATATATATATAGGAAGAAGAGAAAATATGCAGCATCATAATACATGATGGAAAAGTGGTCCCATTCTACATATAAGTCCTTCCAACTCCAGTAAGCAAGTCTTCCTCAGTATTGGCTTCTCTAAAGAGAATCATATGATCCTTCAGCCAATATTGTATAGTATGATCATATCCTTCTGTCTCCAGTAAGTATAAGTGGGGTCCACGATTCCACGGTTTGATCGAGAATGTTGTTCTGATGGGCCAGTGGATGTACCATTCCCAAAAGTCGTGCCAATGAGAGAATCCCAATATTTTGATTGGTTCCTGCAAATGGATGGTTGTAAAAAGTTTTCACATCAACTGAAAAAGGTAAATGATTGGATGCCTAGAATATTCCATTAATGGAGATTTTTGGGGAGTGGTCCATCCACCATGGGACTCATCAGCTGATGGTCTAGATAACGACGTATGGGCCCCACTTGCACAAACTCTGGATCACTAACCTCCTCCAAAGATTGGGACAAGGAATTTGGATATCCATAATCTCCTCAATTAGGTTTTGCTAGCTTCTAGGGGAAACTCACAGAGGGCCTGTATGAACACTATACATAAAGTGTTCAGGAATTCAATGCAGTTGCAAATTGTTTGAGGGAAAGAAGTAGTCTAATTTTGTCAGGACCAATTGCCCTTACATCTTCATTCAAAACAAAACCAGTAGCTCATATGCAATTAGAAATTTTAATTGGATATGCCCTCAGTAAGATATTTAATCCATGCATTACTTTAGTAGGGAACAACCACTTGGAAGATATTTTTTTTTTTCCTTAAATTTTTTCCCTTTATTTTTTGTCAGGGATTTGTATGTTTATTTCATAGTGGACAGCTGTGGAGGTTTGGATGTGGTATGACACTCCATGACCATTCATTTGTAGCAAAAGGGATGGTAGTGCAAAATGGTCCTATTGTCCATTTCAAAGGCCTGTTAATCAGATGGCTGTGATCATCTGCTCAGGGTAATTTTGGGGCCATGTACGCAGCATAAGTGGGGCCCCTTCTATCCAGTGGTCCATCGTTATCACATGGGCTCACCTGGGTCTTGCAGAGGAATTTGCACGACTGCCCATTTGAAGAACTCTTACCAGATCATTGCATGCATCCTGTATTGGGGTTGAGAAAAAACTTCTCGTATACACACGCAAGCCAATTCTCTTCAGCTGGGTTGAAGTTTCTTGTAATTTAAGAAGTGAAATGCCTGCAATGATGTGCTTATATTATCATACGATCATTTTTGTTACTGCCTTTTTGTTCTCTAAATCTTACCCTTTCCCATCTATATCTATAAATAGACAGCTCTTGCAGTAATTATTACCATTGTTATGTTCCAGTGCATAACCAATGCAATGATAGCCTATGTGGGTTCCATTACATCCTTAATGGCTATCATTTTTACTGGCGATGGTTTTCTCATCATGCTACCCCAAATTTCGATTACCCATCAAATTACTAACCCGAGTTGTTATTATGTACATAGGTGGCTACTGGTGGGGCTGGCGGTATTCTTCATGAGACTTTGGCTGACAAAATAGGAACCTTACATGAAGCTATAGCCACCCTTGCATCCCTTCCCAAGGCGGAGAAATCCGACGAACATCTGTTTGAGAACTTCCATTCCAGCAGGACAATCAGAAAACTGGTCTTGGACAGCCCCAGCTTTGCTGCCACCTTATGGAAGTCAGCTCTGGAAGGGAAGTGCGATGTGTGGGCCGAAGGCCATAGGTTAGTGATTGCACCAGCCCTACAAGTTTTGAGCAAGGACGCATTGAGAGAAATGCTGCTGTATATGTGACAAACATGTATGGCAGTTGGGACCTTTGATTTAGTGGGACACCATGTGGGCTGTTTCTCACTTTTCTAGTTAACATTCTGCTTTTCACCACACTGATTGGGTGGCTACACAGCCCAACTGCCATACATTTTTGCGATATGGCCCATCCATGTGGTGCCCCACCAAATCAGTGGTGCTGATCATCATGCACAAGTGTTACATGTGCAAATGTTTTGGTGTGCGCTCATGGAACTTCATGAAATGCGTGCATTGTAATAGCAATCAATAGCAATCATCGCACATTAGTGTTGAAGCATAACTTGTTTTTTTTTTTTTTTTTCCCCTGGGTTGTCTCTACTGCTGTAACAGTTGTAAGGTGGTTTCTGCATTCTTGGAATCATCTGATTCCATGGTGAGAGATCTTGCGAAACGTGAGTTGCAGCCCCTGATAGATCGTGGCGTTCTCAAAGCTCCATAGACCAAGCAAGCGGAAAAAGAAGGTTGAGGCCCTCTTCGTATGTGATGATTTTTTTTCCCTGCTTTCCATCCATGCACCTTTTAAGAATGTGTTTTGTTAACTTATATTCTGGATTGTGAGCGCCCAGAATCAGACCCAAGATTTTGTTGTTCAATCCAAAAAAAGAAAAAAGAAAAAAAGAGAAGGGAAGAAGAAGAAGAGGGTATTGTTGCAGCCTCTGCAAAGCTTTTTTTCCTTTTGTTTTTTTTAATCTTTTCCTTTAAAATAAAAAAAAAAAGGTTTCTTATTTTGAATCATCCTACAAAAAAACATTGGAGATGTAAACACAAAGACCCAAATGAGAGGCCCGCCACTCACGAATCATCTAAGATTGTGTGCTGCTTTTAATTGTCATATCCATGTACTGGCAGAATCAGGATCTGCATGTGGTGGGCCTGGTCCGGGCCGATCGGTTTCCTGATCTGATCTCATAAACTGGGGATTCACACTTCCCTCTTTTGTAGTCATGCATTCGAATATTTCCAGTATTTGGGACCCCCCGAAAGTCCTTGTTGGGATTAATGAAAATCTGAGACCGGTGGTGTGGGTAATTCGGAAAGAATAGATAGTCTGATGGATCAAAAAGTGGAAATTCTTTCTTGGAAGCTTCATGGGCTCTCAAGCAGTTCTCTATCACCTTGGCTTCCTCCTTGAGTCTCTCTCTGAGTTTCAGAGTCTGTAAAACTCTATTTGATCTTGCCCTTTCTGCAGAATAGCATTGCTTCATTTTTTCAGTGTTTGGAAAGTTGGCCGGATTGTGGTTTTCAGACTGGAATCTTGCGTCGCATTCATTGCAGAAGCTGTTCTGTCTCTCACAGTTGAAGGCTTTTCTTTTTACTTTGTCGGAAAGACATGCATATGCCTGTGAGTGATCTTGTTTATTAATGGAAGATCATGTGCAACATTCCCAAAATGCTTTGCATTAGTTATATATCAAAACCAGTATATAGAACCATCTCTACCATTAAACCAATGCATATATACTCTTTTTTGATGGGCCATGGGGCCCTGAGATTGTATTGATCCAATGATCCAAGGGGATGTTTGGATGCGAGTAAAGTTATGTCTGTCACAAGCTATCTAGTGTGGATAGCTTGTCGTTGTTTGTCAAACTCATTTGTGTATGAGAATCTAGGAAAATAAGAATACTTGTGAAGTAGCTGCACAGAACATTGTGTCCCCGCGTGAACGAAACACCTCATATGTCTGCATGCACTACCATCAGTCTTCTCGTGTCTAATATGTTGCACATGCCAACATGTATATGAGATATAAATGTTACATGTGCCACTAACTTAAGTTATGAGATATAAATGTTACATGTGCCACTAACTTAAGTTTCACGCATCTCACATTCCATCTTTATGCTACAAGTGTTTGTCAATCAAGGAATAGAATTGCCTGTTCAAGACAACATGACATGCGCAACCTGTTCAAGACAGCCAATGTAGATCCTAGGGCTTATTTGGAAAGTAGGATTAGGTGGTATGGAATTTTGCAGCTGGTTCGATGTAAAATCCGTCCGGTGTTTGGAAAAGATGGGAATGATTAGATTAATCCATGTATTAATCTAGTCCTACAGGAGATACCGCAAGATTTATGGTGAATTTTGAAATCCGTGGTTTACATGTGCCACTAACTTAAGTTATGAGATATAAATGTTACATGTGCCACTAACTTAAGTTTCACGCATCTCACATTCCATCTTTATGCTACAAGTGTTTGTCAATCAGGGAATAGAATTGCCTGTTCAAGACAACATGACATGCGCAACCTGTTCAAGACAGCCAATGTAGATCCTAGGGCTTATTTGGAAAGTAGGATTAGGTGGTATGGAATTTTGCAGCTGGTTCGATGTAAAATCCGTCCGGTGTTTGGAAAAGATGGGAATGATTAGATTAATCCATGTATTATATCTAGTCCTACAGGAGATACCGCAAGATTTATGGTGAATTTTGAAATCCGTGGGCCTCACGACGTTGATGCATGTCCATTCATACTCATATGCACTCTTTACATGTGATAATCAAGTTATACACATGACCGGCATCAATTGTGAAATTTGGTCTGATGATTACAATTCCACGGTCTACCAAACATAGATTGGATTGTCAAAATACCATGGTATTTCAAGACATATAATCATTGTGTAGTAATGGTGTTAATTCCAGCTAATGCAATTCAATACCATTTAATCCGAAGTTCCAAACAGGCACTAAACGTGTGACTAATACCCATATTTGCTAACCATTCAAAATTATCCGTTGGTTATGGCCCAGCGAAAGGAGGCTGATAGAGATGGTTATATGCATCTGTTGGATGATACAGATTGATTTAATACATTTAATACACTGAGCTTTTTTAGTTTATAGATTGTACACAGAAATCCTTTTTCTTTTTTAGGTAGAGGAAGTGTCTGGACTTAGGTAGATGAAGGGAGGGAAAATCTCAAGCCCTATTTTTACTTGGACGAATCCAAGCCGTTAATTTTTAAGCAGGTAGATTTTCAAATTTTCATAAATACCCTTTACTATTTTTAAAATCATTTAGTGTCCCATGACATCTCAAAGGCCACCCCTCTCTTAAAACTAATTGGATGTGCAGAAATGTCCATTTGCTCTTGGATATGGTTTCTGATAGCATGCATGGTTTCTACATGCCATGCTATATATACAATATCAATGAAATATCATGATTCACGATTATGATATTTGGTGCAACCAAACGACCCTTAATCAATATTCTGGACAATGGGGCATTGTTGATTTGGCCAAAAAAGGGAAAAAAGATTGTGTTTGATCAGTTTGCATGGAGAGTTTGTGACACATCTCCACCATCTGATTATCATGGGTGGGAGGAATCTTAACAGAGTCGAAAATGGATTTATTTATTTATTTTATTTTATTTTTTTTTTTTTGTTTCAAAATTTTAAATGCTTATAGATTCCCACCGAATGATGGAAGGAGAAAATCATACCTCTGAGATGAGCTTGAAGGCAACCTCAGCCTTTGGATGCCTGTTCTTATCTGGATGAAGTTGTAAAGCTGCAAAATACATGCACACTTCAAGCAAGTCGGAGAAATGATAAAAAGAAGATCATAACCGATAAGAAATAAAAAGATTTTCATTTTCATTTCTTCAATGGAAAATCAGTTGCAGGGGTCCCACACCCAATTGACGGTATTGCTTCCTGATGGCGTCGATCCCAGCATCTTCTTTGATCTGTGACCGTGAGATACATCGACCAAAAAATCACGAATAAACCCAAAAACCAATAATGGAAAGGATGGAAAATTGGCAATTAGATGGCTTAGAAAATTTCAATAATATTCAAAAACCAATATCTAAGAACTGGGAAAGAACAAAATTGTCCAAAAAGAAGAAAAAAATTTCAATGGCAATTACTAGAAGTTGAAAAGATAATAAATCAACCGAAAAAACCAACAAAGAGAGGGATCTAAACTCAACAATTATATGGACTAGAAATCTCAAAAAACTCAAAAACAATAATAAAAATGATTCAAAATTCAGAAGAAGAAGAAAAAAAAATACATGCACTAGAGAATCTGAACAAAAACCCACAAACCGACAACGAAAGGGATCGGAAATCAGCAGAAGGATGTGGTGGAAACCTACTCGAAGAAGAAGATACCAATCTATGAAAGCAGGTTTTCTTGGGTGTCGGCGACGGTGCGGGCAGGAAGTAAATCTGGATGCTATGAAGCAGATGTCAGCCACTAGCTGTGATTTGAGATCAGCCTCTTCTTCTTCTTCTATCTTTCCCATTTTGAGAGAGAGAGAGAGAGAGAGAGAGAGAGAGAGAGAGAGAGAGAGAGAGAGAGAGAGAGAGAGAGAGAGAGAGAGAGAGAGAGAGAGATATCTGAGAGAGAGAGAGAGAGATATCTGAGAGAGAGAGAGATCTGTCTTTGAAGAAGTAGAAGAAGAAGATGGAGCGGTTGGGATCCAAGAGAGAAGACCGGAGAGATTTGAAAGTGGATGAGTTTGGTGGGAAAAAGAGTGCGAGAAGGAGAGGTTACCGTTAGTAATGACACGTGGCAGCGTTACGAGATGGTTTCGGACCTTCGGTTTCTTCCCCATTTTGAAATTTTTTTATTTAACGGCCCTCCTTAAAACATGGGTGTTATTTCAATGCAATGTAAAATGCATGCGTTGAATACTCGTGGGTTGGTCCCTACATGAGACCACGGCATGATCTGGACTGTTCATCCATTGAACTCTACTGGATGGATGGCGTTGATAATATTGAGTTATTGGTGTAATCCTTTGATTTTCCATCATATGAGTTGAACCAAAGAAACAATGAATCTAAAATAAATTCAAATCAAACTTTAGGTATTAGAAATTCGTATCTAACACCAGTGTTAATGTGTGTGCTTTGTGAAAATATGATAAACAAAGATAGAATAATATAATAAAGCAGATAATCAAACCAAAAACAATTAACCCATAACATACGATATTTTATGTGGAAAACCTTTGCTGAATAAAATCACAGTATAAAGTGACAATGATATCAAATATAATCAAAATCTTAAAGTACACCATTCACATTATCCGATTATAGGATTGCTCAATCTCCCCATGTTGTGCACAACCCTTGAAAAAACCCTTCCCAAACCCTTACAAATGTTGGAAACCCTTTCACAACACAAACCATTGCTCTTAAAGAGAAAACACTTGTCTGGTACAAGCCTTAATTCAAAATTTGGCTTAAATACTCTTTACTCATGCAAAACGTATAAAACGTCGGTTACACCTTTGATCGATCAAGCTTTCACCATAGACTCTCAATCAACCAAAATAATCCTCGGTTGACTGAGAACATCACAACGAGTCATCCTAAACAATAATCTTCACATTGACTTGTATTTTGTCAAGTCATCTTATCGATCTCCTGTTGTGCAACACGCCAACAATGCAGTGAGCCTAGATCCAATCTCAGGCCTTACCCACAAACGATAAACAGGAAGAAATATAAACTAGAAATAGATCAAAGCAATCCAAAGCAAACCACAAGACAAGATATACGTGGAAAAACCTCAATCTAAGGTAAAAAAACCACGGATGCAAACTTCCACTATGAAGAACGAAGATTACAAGGCAATATATTAACCTCTCCCTTGGAAGTACAGAGAAAATCCTTTGCCTACACCTTAGAAATATTTTCCAATATTCACCTTAACCCTATAATAGCCCTAGGGACCCCAATTTATAGTTTTGGCAACTTCCCTTTCGCATCCCAGTTGCGAAAGGACTTGCGACACGAAATCCGCGAAACTCCTTTCCACATCCCAGTTGCGAAAGGACTTGCGACGCGAAATCCGCGAAACTCCTTCCTATATCCCAGTTGCGAAAGGACTTGCGCTACGAAATATGCGCAACCTCGACTGGTAGTGGGCGGCCCCAGATGTGGCTCCACTTCTCAACAATCTCCCACTTGGAGACACATCGCCATAAACATTTGTCTTCTTTATTCGGATTGCACCACCTCCCCGTTTTCAAGCCTGAAGACCAATCAAAGCTAAACAGAGCTTCAGCTTCTCTCTTGTGACCGTCTTGGTCAGCATATCCGCAGGATTCTCACTTGTATGAATCTTCTCCAAAGTAATCGATCCATCTTCCAGTAACGAACGTATGAAGTGATATCTGATGGCAATATGCTTGGTCCTTGAATGAAAGACTGAATTCTTAGCCAAGTGTATTGTACTCTGACTATCACTGTACAGCTTGCAATCTGCTTGCTTCTTACCCAACTCTTCCATAAAACCTTGCATCAACACCATCTCCTTTCATGCTTCTATAGCCGTAACATATTCTGCTTCTGTCGTACTGATAGATACTATCTTCTGTAACTGAGAGACCCAACTGACTGCAGCACTTCCCAGAGTAAAGACATAACCTGTAGTGCTTCTTCTGTTGTCGATATCTCCTGCCAAATCTGAATCCACGTAGCCTTGTAGCTTGATTTTCGATCCACCATAGTATAGCCCTACATCCTTAGTACCTACCAAGTATTTAAGGATCCACTTCACAGCTTCCCAATGTTCCTTTCCGGGGTTGTTCATGAACCTGCTAACAACTCCCACTGCTTGAGCAATGTCTGACTTTGTGCTCACCATAGCATACATGAGACTCACAATAGCTGACGCGTATGGGACTTTAGCCATGTAGTTTCGCTCCTCTTGCGTCTTTGCACCTTACTCCTTATATAGCTTGAAGTGGTTGGTTAATGGAGTGCTAATCGGCTTAGCACATCCCATATTGAATCGATCAAGTACCTTGGCTATGTAATCTGTCTGTGACAAAACCAGTTTCTTATTTTCCCTGTCACTCTTTATCCTCATGCCTAGGATTTGTTTTGCAGCTCCTAAATCCTTCATGACAAATTTTCTAGACAGTTGTCTTTTGAGATTTGAGATGTCCTTCATGCTTGAACCGGCCACAAGCATATCATCAACGTATAGAAGAAGGATGATGTACGACGTATCAAACTTCTTCAAATAACAACAGTGGTCTGCATGACATCTCCTAAAACCGTTTCCAGACATGAAACTGTCGAACTTCTTGTACCACTGCCTCGGGGCCTGCTTCAGGCCATATAAACTCTTCTTCAGTCTGCACACCTTGTTCTCCTTTCCTGGTACCACGTATCCTATCGTCTGATGCATATATATCTCTTCTTCAATGTCCCCATGAAGAAAGGTTGTCTTAACATCTAGCTGCTCTAGATGTAAGTCCTCTGTAGCCACTATACTTAAGACTATACGAATTGTAGACATTTTCACTACTGGTGAAAATATTTCAGTGAAATCGATACCTGCCTTTTGTTGAAATCCTTTCACAACCAATCTGCCCTTGTACCGTTTCGAACCATCGTGCTCCTCCTTCAGTCTGTAAACCCACTTGTTATGAAGAGCTTTCTTACCCTTTGGTAGAGTGACTAGCTCCTATGTACGATTAGACTCGAGAGAGTCCATCTCCTCATCCATGGCCTGCTCCCACTTAACCCGTGTATCTGACTGTAATGCTTCTTCAAAACACTCTGGTTCACCATTATCTGTCAGTAGTAGATAATATAAGGAGGGTGAGTATCGGATCATGGGTCTCCTCTCCCAAGTAGACCTTCTCAATACCAGTGTCTGTAGCCCTGCCTCATAATACTCCTGTGCATGATCATCCTGTGACGTTATAATACCCGTGTCCGGTAACTCTTCCAACTCTACGAATTCCTTTTCTTCGGCCTTATTTTCATGCACACTGTCCTTATGCATCACTTTTTCATTGAAGACTACGTCCTTGCTTCTGATGATTTTCCTATTTTCTGCATCCCAGAACCCGTAGCTAAAATCATGCTGCCCGTAGCCTATAAACGTGCACCTCCTGGACTTCGCATCCAGCTTGTTTCTGTGCTCCGCATCAATGTGAACGTATGAAGTGCAACCGAACACTCTGAGATGTGCAAGGTTCACTTCTTTCCCAGTCCACACTTTTTCTGGTAGCCCACCATCCAATGGTGCTGAGGGACTTCTATTGATGAGATATGCGGTGGTATTCACAGCATCTGCCCAAAATGTCTTGGGCAACTCTGCATGTAACCTCATGCTCCTGACGCGCTCAAGGATGGTCCTGTTAATGCGCTCAGCCACACCATTCTGTTGTGGTGTACCTGGAATCGTTTTTTGATGTTTGATTCTACTTACCGCACAATACTCCTCAAACCTCTTGTCACAATACTCTCCCCCATTATCAGATCTGAGACATTTTACTGTTTTACCTATCTCATTTTCTACCATAACTTTTTACTTCTTAAATACATCAAATACATCAGATTTGTGCTTTAAGAAATAAATCCACAGTTTTCTACTAGCATCATCAATAAAGAAAACAAAATAACGTGAGCCACCAAGAGATGATACCTGTGCCGGTCCCCACACATCAGTGTGTATAAGCTCCAACAGATGCGTCTTTGGAGCGCGTCCCGTCTTCTTGAAACTTACCCTCTTCTGCTTGCCATACAAGCAGTCCTCGTAGAATTCCAAGTTAATAGACTTCAGCCCTGGTAGTTTCCCTTTTGACAATAGCACTTTCATCCCTTTCTCACTCATATATCCTAACCTCTGATGCCATAACTGCCCATTCATTCCAGTTGATGTGACTGCAAGTGAACTATACGATCCTAAAGTCACGTACAAAGTACTTTCTTTCTTGCCTCGAGATATCACCAAGGCACATTTTGTGATATTCCAGGAATCACTGGTGAATGTCGTCACATAACCGGTATCGGCCAACTGCCCCACTGAGATCAGATTCTTTCTCAAACTCGGTACATGTCTGACATCCTTCAATTTCAACGTTGTTTCGTCTTTCTGAATTATATGAACGTCTCCATTTCCAACAATACTGCACAGCTCATCATCACCCAGGTAGACTCTCCCGAAGTCACCTGATACATAGTTACGCAGAACTTTCTTACATGAAGCGGCATGAAGCGAAGCACCCAAGTCTATAACCCAAGACTCATTCCTTGCATCAAGAGACAAGATCAACGCCTCTGTGTCACTCTCCTCAAATAGATTCACTGAATCTTTCCCGCCTTGAGAGCTTCCTTCTTGTTTCTTAAGCGCCCTGCAATCACGTTTTATGTGCCCGTTCTTGCCGCAATGCCAACACCCATCTTTATCTTTCGGTCCCTTGGACTTCTTCCTCGACTTAGAACGCCCGTGTTTATTGTCTCCTTTGTTCAGCGATCTTCCTCTTCCTTCAACGTTTAGAGCATTCCCTGAATCCCCTGAAACTCCTGATGCCTTTCTTCTAGATTCTTCGCTGAGAATTAGATCAGCCACATCATCAAATTTCAGCTTTGTAGACCCTGAAGAATTGCTCACAGCAATCACCAAACCATCCCATCTGTCTGGCAAACTGGATAAGATCAATAACGCTCTGACCTCATCCTCAAAAACAATGCCAACGGATTCCAACTGGCTCGTGACTGTATTGAACTCGTTTAGATGTTCAGCCACGCTCCCACCATCTGACATTTTCATGTTGAATAGTTGTTTCATAAGATGAACCTTGTTAGATGCTGAGGGTTTTTCATACATGGTGGCTAGGGCTTCCATTAATTCTTTTGTCGTTTTTACCTTGGATATATTGAAGGTGACGCTCTTAGACAAAGAGAGTCGGATCGTTCCTAAAGCCTTCCTATCTAGTAAAAATCATTCATCAGCTGTCATCTTTTCTGGTTTCTTCTCTTTTCCTCCTAGAGGAATATAGAGGTCTTTCTGATATAGATAATCTTCCATCTGCATCTTTCAGAAGGCAAAGTTTGAACCATCAAACTTCTCAATTCTAGTTTTCCCATCTTCTGTCATCGCTCCCAATAGAACTAAACCAATAGCTCTAATACCAGTTGTTGCGCAGCACGCCAACAACGCAGTGAGCCTAGATCCAATCTTACGCCTCACCCACAAACGATAAACATGAAGAAATATAAACTAGAAACAGATCAAAGCAATCCAAAACAAACCACAAGATAATATATACGTGGAAAAACCCCAATCTAGGGAAAAAAACCACGGATGCAAACTTCCACTATGAAGAACGAAGATTACAAGACAATATACTAACCTCTCCCTTGGAAGTACAGAGAAAATCTCTTGCCCACACCTTAGAAATATTTTCCAATATTCACCTTAACCTTAGAATAGCCCTAGGGACCCCAATTTATAGTTTTGACAACTTTCCTTTCGCATCCCAGTTGCGAAAGGACTTGCGACACGAAATCCGCGAAACTCCTTTCTGTATCCCAGTTGCGAAAGGACTTGCGACACGAAATCCGCGCAACCTCGACTGGTAGTGGGCGGCCCTAGATGTGGCTCCACTTCTCAACATCTCCCATACAATCTCCACCTTGAGAGTAAATCGTTCTCTGCATTCTCCACCTGCAACGTAACTCCATCCGCACCCCTGAGCAAGGGTCCCCAATCTCGTCAGTGATTAGTGAGATTGATCAAGTCTAACTAATGCTTGAACTTCTGTGTAGTCGCCAACTTTGTCAACATGTCCATGACAATTCTCATCCCAATTCATATAAAAGGGATTGGAGTTATACCGTTTATCTTCAGCAGCACATTTGGAGCTTGTCTCCTGGTTTATATTATCTATCTTCCATATTATGAATCATTTCTTTCTTGTTAAATCTTTTGGCCTTTTAGATGGATTATCTAACTAGATGAGTGCTAAACTTATAGTTATGATGAATCCAAGCCACTCATCAGGCAAGCCTCAACATGAGTGTGTTATCGAATCAAAAAGTAGTATTGGGTTAAGAACTCCTAACTGCTGAGCTCGATGGGGGGAAAAAAAAAGAAGAGCAGTTTCAAGAAGGTTGACCAATGGTTCACGTTCAATGGTCAGGTTCATTGTTTCATTTGTCCAAGTGCCTCACTTTTTGGATGAATGCTTGGGTGTGGAGTTTGTATGGTAAATTTGGGTTTTCATTTCATGCAAATGGGCCTCATGGTTCATTGGTTCAAACCATTCATGAGATGGGCCCCACTGTGGTGACTGATGACCCATCCACGATAAACTGAATATGATTGAAAGATCCTGGCCATTGAATGTGTTTGGTTTTTTCTGCTTGAAGTGAACCCGCTCTTTTTTATTTTTCATTTTTTCCTCTTTTTTTTTTTTTGAAGATTGAAAGTGGATCCTCCCTGTGTTTTCTTTCTGAATTACTCATTTGCTTGATACCACCTGAGCAATGTATGGCTACTCTTTTAGGGTTTTTCATAAGTGGAGAATGCTTTTCTCAATCCCTCATCCCAGATCCCCATCAATGAAAAATATCGGGATTCGGTCAGGCCATGACCGTAGGGCCACCTTGATATATGTGTTGTATATTCATACCGTCCATCCATTTCGCGAGCTCATTTTAGTGTCAAGGTCCAAAAAATGAAGTAGATCCAAATCGCATGTGGACCACACCACAAGAAACAATGGTGATTGAATGTCCACCATTAAAACTTCTTATGGGCCACAAAAGTTTTGGATCAAGTTAGTATTTGTGTTTTTCCATCACCCAATCTGGCATGATCTTATCAACAGGTTGGATGACAAATAAACATTGCCCAGGCCCTAGGAAGTTTTTAATACTGAGCGTTGAATCACACCTGTTTTTTCTTGTGATGTGGTCTACTTTATTTTTGGTTCCATGCCTTAAAATGAACTGAAAAATAGATTGATAGAAATGATATACAACAAGTATGTCAATGTTGCAAAGTAACGGTCCTCAAATTAAATTGGTTGAACAACTCTTAAGTTTTTTTTTTTTTGTTAGCTTGTTAGTGCACCCCACCATCAGCTCACACCTCACTGTTAGCCACCCCCGTTAGGGATGGATACAAGACCTCAGTGCTGAAACGATGTATCTTTCACTCAATCTACCACTTAAGCTGTGGATCAGGGTGTAACAACTCCTAAGTTTGACTCATGCATGCTCTTTTGTTGAAATAGGGCCATTGAATAGGATAAAATGATTTTTATTTTTGGTTCATCATACATTTAAATTGGGACCCATAATTTGGACAGTTTAATTTCATTTACTTATATGAAATGTATGCAAAATTTTAATTTCATTTGCAAAATTTTAATTAAATTCTGAGTGCCTGTATATCATCTGTAGCACTCTACAAGAGTATTGAAGTTTTTCCTTTACTCGAAATCCAATTGATGCATCTCAATTACCTGCTTGGGAAAAGCAAAGCGCACTCACTCCGCATATGGAGATTAGGAACACGTGACGTAGAAGCGGAACCAGAAAACCTAACTAATTGATGGAATGTCTAAAGAATTAGGCCTGATATTGTCGTTACGTGCTACACACATTTACATAGCTAATGATGGGTTGGCTGAAATTGACACACCGTCCAATTTTTTTTTATTTGTGGCCCACCTAACATAAGACTGGCCTATGTTGAATCTACATAGTATGGACACCTGATTAACGGCTCTGATCTCATTTTTTCTGTTCAAAGTGTTGGGCGTGGCTTCGGTCAATCCCTCACTGTGGGGCCTACTGTGGTGTATGTGCCTTACATCCACGCCATCCATCCTTTTTTAAAGATCATTCTAGAGCATGATCCAAAAAATGAAGCGGATCCAAATTTTAGGTGGACCACACCACTAGAAAAAGTGGTTATTGAATCCCTACCATTGAAAACTTCTTGGGGGCAACCGGAATGTTTATTTGACATCCAACCTGTTGATAGAGTTACAAAGACCTGGATGAAGGGACCACAATAAAATCAGCTTGATATAAAACTTGTGGTCCACAAGAAGTTTTTAATTCCCAATCACCACTGTTTTCTGTGGTGTGATCTACTTGAGATTTTGATCTACTTCATTTTTGGAACCATGCCCTAAAATGAACTGGAAAAATGGATGGACGGTGTGGATGTAAGGGGTGGGCCCCACAGTTAGGGACCCACCGAAGCCGCGCCCCAAAGTGCAGTCCAGCTCTAGGCATTTGTTGCTGCGATATGTGGGCCCTTCGAGAAAGGACGACCCCAACTGAGGTTGTTGGCTACAGTTTCCAAAAGGGTCCAAAACTGGTCCAAAACTGACAGCAGCCGGTCTTGAATGACTCCATCTTTTCTAGAAGTTGGAAAATCTAAAAACCTAAATGACCAATTTATCCTTACAACATCTCGATCAGATCAGCTTTTTGTAAGTTTTGAGGGATGATACCCAGAAGGTGGCATGGCCGCTAAACTTGGACTAATGGCTGAGCCAGAGCTTGAAATCTAGGTCTGGTGTTTGGGGCCCAGCCAATGGTAAATGTCCTGATTTGACACATTAGCACGGTCCAATCCAAGTGGGACACTTTTATACCAAAAGAAAGGACGGTTTAAATGAGAAATTCTCTTTCATCCTACATTACAATTTAAAATGATCATTCGACACTCATGACATGCAGATGAATAAAAAAATAGAAATTTAAAAATTGTTTAATTAATATGGAATTTATATTTCCTAGCCCTTTAAAAAAAATGTCATGTAAGTATCAGTTCACTGTCTTTCCGTTGATTGGGCATGATGGGTTGGCTGCTTGGGTCGGCCCCACCGGATGTAACTCCACTTAACTACCTGTTGCATCACCTCATGTTAAGCCAAGTGTCCAAAAATCACCCCATTGATGATTTAAGTGGGCCACATAATTGGAAATAGTATACATGGCAACGATGGCCTTCTAAATTGTTTCCCTTATTATGGCCATCTTGAATAGTTTCCCTTGATATGATCCTCTTAAATCATAGATGAGCTTGATTTTTTTAAATCACATTCCTAAATAATGGTTGGAGTGCATACCTTTCTTCTTGACAACTTTTTTTTTTAGTGTGGGCCGTCTAAATCATAAGTCAACCTACTTTTTGGACTCTAGGTTTAAAATAGGATTATGAATCTAATGGCATACACATCCTTATTAAGATAGATTACTGAGAAGAAGGAAATGACCTTATGTAATTCTCAGTTTTGACAGTCCACCATGTTTATGTAAGATCCACTCTAACCATTGGATATTTAGTCCCATATTAGATCAAGAAACAAAAAATCAATTTGATATGTAATTTAGGTGGGGCCACACCAAAGGAAATAGTTGGAAAAGAGATATCCACCCTTGATTTTTACAGGGCACACCATGATAATTGTTGAGGTCAAAATCTGGATCATCCTCCACTCAATGCTGCGAACCTCAAACGAACCCTAGTCCTGCATAGAAAGGTGAGCACAGGAAACCCTGACTTAAACAGGGGACCCTCCAATGCCTAAGTCAGACTAGGGAATCTGGGTCTAAGTCGCATAATGTTGAGAGAAGGTGCGAGATATTGCGTACCTATTGCAATGGGGTCCCCTGGTATTTATACATGTGGGTCGGGCGGATCGTGTATGTCAATCTCGGCATGATCTACTCAATCAAGCTGATATTGCAATAGTGGAGATACTCCACAATCTTTGGATCGTGTAGCGCATCGTGTTTTAATAGAGTGTATCTCCAAGCGTGATCTTCGGCCACGTCCACATTCAGAGTGGTTTCCCAGCTTGGTACTTGGAGTATCTTCGTCCAGGCTCAGACTTTGTCCTATTCGAGTCCGCGGCTGAGCACTAGTAGTCGGGATTCATAGCCGAGTCATTGGAGTTGGAGTCTGTTGAATGAAGACGAGGACGAGGACGAGAGCTCGACTCGACCAACCTTCTTCGGATGAGGATGGGGACGAGAGCTCGACTCGGCCAACCTTCTTCGGATGAGGATGAGGATGATGACGAGGACGAGAGCTCGACTTGGCCAACCTTCTTTGGATGAGGATGAGGACAAGAGCTCGACTCGGCCAACCTTCTTTGGATGAGGATGATGACGAGGATGAAAGCTCATCTTGGCAGACCTAGAGTCGTAGTTCAGAGGTCCGCTCGTGCCCGACGTGATGTTCTCCTTCCGAGGCTCTATTAATTGGTTCGGATGGCTTGGGCCGACCCTGATTGACCCTGTTCAGATTTCCCAATAACAGAATCCCCCTACTCTCTTAGTCCAAGCTCGAACTTAGAGTAAATGCCCGAAGAAACAGAGAATGCCTCTACGTCTCTGCTCATAATGACGGTTGGGATAATTGGAGTGCAATCACCGCGGCGATTGCACTTCGGGTTACGCGTGTAGTACGACGGCCGCGACTCTTCAGACTTCGACCTCTGAACGAAAGACACGTGGCGACGATTACGATTCATAATCAACGGAGCAGAGGAAACGATGCCATGTGCTCATAGAGAGGTGAGAGGCCGTCTACGCCATAAATAACATTTAATGTCAAGGGGACTCGGACCCGGGAACGCGAACTCGAGCTTATCGACTCCTTCCACGTATCCCCCGGTGTCAGTGCCGAGCTGCCTCGGCTTCGGGGACAACTGTCCACAATGATGACGTTGAGTGATGGGAGATTTATATAAACCCTTCTCGCTCTCATTCATATCTCATTATGCATTCTAGCTTTCTCATTTTTTATTTCTATTACTCTTCTTGAATCGCCTTCTGCCGGAAAAGGGGTTTTTGCCATCGGATAAAGGGTTTTCGTCAATTAGAGGAGGGATTTTGCTCAGAGGAGGCCGCCGGAGTAGAGAGAATTCCTATTGGAGCGAATCGCTTTCAGCGCAGTGAGTCTTCTAGTGTTTAAACTTTTCCTTTCATTATGTTGAGCAACTTCGATGAAGTTGAGGTCCGAGGAGCGGGGACCAACTCCGAACCAGAGACCACCGACTCAGGGTCCGGGGACTCTGAAGGCCCCTTCGAAGCCATTCCGCTAAACCCCTCGGCCAAGAGAAATGCGGTTCGAGGACCGAATGTCGAGGAAAGAAACCGAAGAGGGCACTTAGAGATCCCGTGGGAAGGTCGAAGGCTGGCCCATCAGGGTGTAGACTAAAGGCATTGGTTCCCGAGGGCTCAGTTTTGGTTGAGTCCGAGATGGCCCAGATTCGCGAAGACTACTAGATCACGGACTCGGTGCACATTCGAGCTCATTCTCCCACTGATCAAGCGGGTCTTCCTACTGAGGGGGAGATTGATATATTCACTGGCGCCCTTCAGTGCGGGCTCCAACTTCCCATCCATCCATTTATGCGCGAGCTTACTGCACAACTGAAAGTGGCCCCGGGCCAGCTAGCCTCGAATGCCTGGCGAATCCTAGTCTCCACATTCATCATCTGGCAACGGGTGAAGAATCAGAGGCTGACGCCGGACGAATTCTTGTATTTGTATATGGCTAAGTATGATAGGAACGAGCCGTCCTAACATTACTTCTCTGCCAGACCCCCATGTACCCCAGGTTTGGTAACCCGACTCCCCACTTCCAACACAGATTGGAAGGGGAAGTGGTTTTGGGCCTCGGGAGAGTGGGAGGCCCCGGCCTTTGAGCCGGGCAGACTACGGGCCCGGGTCCCTGCCAAGTTCGCCAACCCAGGTCGGACACTTTTCATTTTGTTGCACTCTGTATGTCTGAATTGTCTTTTTATGTTCTAACCTGTGCTTTGCTTCTGCTTGTAGTCCAGCCGAAAGGGGCTCATGATCTCAATCCTCTCCAGTGGAACCATGTAGCAAGAGCCAGAGTGCTAGCCGAAGAACAACGCATTTGGTTTGAACTCATTAATGGGGAGAACCTAGTGTCGTCTGGTTTCTGCAGACTCCAGTTTACTCCCTTTACTCTGGGTAAGCGGGGCAAGGGTCCTCGGAGACTGTCCGTTATTCTTTTGTAGATTTTGCTTAGGCTGATTTTGTTTCTTTTCGGGTAGGAATGGAAGCAGGCGGCTCGAAAACGAAGAGACCGGTGGTGCCGCGCCCTCCGATGAGCGTGGTCCTTGCTAATGAGTCGAGGACCAAGGTGACGACGAAGAAGAGGATGACTTCCGAAGCCAAGCCTACTCCGACTGAAGCTGCGCTCGCCCCAACCGAAGTTGTGCTCGTCCCAGCCCCGACCCCTGCCCCTGAAGCACAAGCCCTGTAACGCCCTGAAAATCGGGGGTCGAGCATAAGCTCCGCTCCCGAGTTCCAACGCATCACTTATGCAACATAGATAATGATGATTAAATGTTGTCCGTATTAGTGCATTAAACATGAGTGAGATTACACCGAAACAACATATCATACTCCAGAGACAGTTAAATTACGCAAGCGGAAGAACTGTGATAGATATATAAAGTATATAAACTGTTGTAAGTCTCCAGAGTGTGAACATGTTACCAGGTTAAATATATACATGTATACTTTCCAAAATGGATAAAAAATGAATATACATGTTGATTCAACAAGACAAAATAACGAGTGTAAGGGCATCTAGTCAACATCCCAGAAGTCTACGTCGATCAGGCCACGACTCACATGAACTGCCTGAAAACTGCATGAAAGAGAATGCCACCTCGTCATCCTCATAGTCCGGCTCCGCCTCGTAGGCATCGCATCCACTGGGAACTAAGATAGGGTCTGGTTGGTGTGTACAACACCGTCCCATAACGTGGGAGTGAGTGATCAACTCAGTGGAACAATAAAGCAAAAGTTAACATGTTTTCAATTCAGTCAAGCAGTAATGATAAAACAATACAATCAAACATCCCTGAGTACTCTGATTAATGCAGGAATGGTATGTATAAATGATGCATGCCCTCGCCTGCACTCCCTCTGTGATATTCATCTAACGGTCGCGCATGTCAGTTACTTCCTCAGTGCTTTCTACTCAACGCCAAACGGCACATGTAGTACTATGCATGAGCGTGATTACCAAGTTCTTATTAGTCCTTTTCATACAGCAGGATTGAGAAACTAAGGTACCTCCCTTATATCAATACCCAAACAATGATACATTCTAGGGTCGTCAGTCCTAGTAAATCTCATATGAAGTTGCGGTTCTAGGTCACTGCAAAGGGCTCGTCACCTGATCGGTGCAGGCCTAGTTTATACTCTAGTTACTAAGGAAAGGCTCGTCACCTCAACACAGTCTCAGAGTATGCTCGAGGTCACTACAAAGGGCTCGTCACCTGATCAATGTAAGCCGACAGCTCGAATACAGTGTCCCATACCATCGTATTCGGCTCACGAGGCAGTATTGCTCACTGGTCACTACGGGGAGGCTCGTCGCCCCAGCATAGGCCGACAGCTCGACCACAGTGTCCCATACCACCATGTCCGGCTCATGAGTCTTAGCGGATCGAGATACCAAGGTTAACGGGGTTTCCACTAGTGAGTTTGGTACCCTAGGTTCAAGTAATAGCGTCCAAACATGGTGAACATACATCGGGCCAATCGGGTTACTTGACGGGTTCGACTAGCACGAGCACACATCGAGTTGATCAACATGAAGTGCATAAGCACTCCGTGTGACCTAACCACTGTCGCCAACCAAAGTACGACTCGGATTCGTCAGGCATGTCCCGTGTGGCGAAACAACATTAGCCACCTAATCAAGATCTATTACCGATTGCCTGGACTATACTGTAGTCCCAAACACATCCAATTTAACAAGTAATCATATGACACAGTCAAACAGTAATGAATAAATAATTTCAATCCTACAATCATTTGAGCATGTTGTGAAATGCAACATAAACATGAATTCGCACATATTCATTCCATAAATATAATAGACATTATAATATAACATACATGGTGTAACACCCTGATTCTCACTACCCGAGGATGGGCACTCAAGTACGAGAACCCGAGGGTTACGTCATGCATTAAGTTTACCATTCCTCTAACCATCAACACAAGTCATAACATACTACTCCTCAAACCATTGACGCAAGTCATAACATACCATTTCTCAATTCCTCAGCACAAGTCATAACATCCTAGTAAATTCACTATATACAGATTAAACATGAAATAAAGTAAAATCCATAACAGGGAAGTTTTAATTACATATCTCAAGTAAACAAAACTAAACTAACGACTGAAGGTATAATGTGAAAATAACGAAATTATTTAGTGGAGCGCCTGTGGATTAGCTGCATCGTCATACTGATCTTCTGCACTGTTTAACTACTTCTGGGGTGTCGCTATAAGCACCGTTACTCTCCGTCATACCTGAGTCTATTTGGTGCAACCACACAGTTGAGTGAGTGAAAACTCAGTGGAATCTCCCTCGTAGATTCAACCATAATACATTCTTCCAAGCAAATTAACAATTTATATGCAATTCATAGGACAACATTGTTACACATATATATTTTCATGAATGTATGAATGTATGTATAAAACACAGATCTGGTCATGCATATCCAGCTGTCAAAAGAAATGTCGCCCAAAGCGAACTAGTTCTCTGGAAAAGTACGCACAGGTACGTCCAAAAAGAACTAGACACCCGGAAAAGACCATGCAGACCACCCATGGTAGATTACTCACCTGGAAAAGGCCATAAAATGAGTGCGCCCAAGGACGATCTCCCGGAAAAATACTTAGTGTACGCCCAAGGAAGTATGAAAATCCCGGAAAAGCCTCATAAAGGAAGGAGCGGCCCAAAGTGCACAAATGCACACCCGGAATAGCTCCCGTGTCATGCATGGATGTTATGCACCATGATTTTAGATACATCATATTGATAAAAATTTCATAACTCTCAACCTTTAAATAAAAGATATTCAATTGTGAACTTCAAAAGACTACATGAGATAAAGCATGTCCTTTGATTTATTTAATAATTCTTCCCATACCTGTTCTTCATACAATTCACAACAACGATAAAACTATATAAGAATTATTCATGTAGTGGTACCAAAAATTTAAAAATTATTGAGTATGGAACGTAATAAGATAATGCTAATCAATTCACAAATAGTCTAGTATGAAAAGTTTTCCTCCAACAATAAGTCTAATAGAGATGTATTCATAGACAATTTTTCATACATGTGGTGTAGAATTTATAAGATAACACGTCGTGTACATAATCATAGTGAAATATGGCATTAGCATGATTTCTACAAGAAGTTCAAGGTAGTAAACTTATAACTAACATTTCATACATTAAAGATTGAGTTCACATGGAATTTTGTATAGGGAAGAAGCTACGGGGGATGCTTCTCACCTTGAAGTGTGGTTTCTCTTCTTGCTAGACTAGGGACTACAAAGGAGTCCAAAGTACTCGATCTACCCTCACTAGCTTGAATTGACTCCATTCAACGTATTGAACCTTACTTAAATGCATCCCAAACTCGGCTCGAGTTGAAACCGAGTCAACTCAGTGCCAACCCAATTACAACCCCCTTCTACACTTTATTCCATTCTTCTTCCTTTCCTTCTCTTTCTCTTTTCTTTTCTGCCAGCGTGATGGGGTTCTAACTAGGTCTGGACCCAACTAGACAGTGAGTCAGAGTCCCGACTCGGTTTCGAACCGAGTTGACTCAGAGACTCGCCCCAGCCTTTCTTCTTCTCTCTCTACAATCTTCTTCTTCTTTCTCCACTTTCTTTATCCCTTGCTTTCTTCTTCTTTCTGCAACCTATGTTGCTAAAGTGTTCAGTCACACCTTGGAACACTAGTAGCTCACGAAACGTGCTCAACTCAGTGAGTCATCGCCTCTTCTTCTTCTTTCTTTTCTTCCTGCTCCTTCTCTCCTTCTCTTACTTCTTCCAGCTTCTCTTTTCGACTGGGATTCCAGCAACCTCCAGCTCGAACCAGCACGATTGGCAACAACTCGGACCACAACTCGGCTGACTCCGCGACCAGTTGCGGCAGTGAGTCGACTGTATGACTCTCTCTCCCTCTGCTTTCTTCTCATTTCTTTCATTTCCTTCTGTTTCTCTCTCTCTCTCTCTCTCTCTCTCTCTCTCTCTGTCTGGCTAGAGAGAACATGGATTCGCAGCGACTCGGAACGAGTTCGCTCTCCTTGGTGCGGCAACAGATGGGCGGCGCCAATGCACTCCACACGAGCTCTCTTTCTCACTTTCTATTTCCTTTCTTTCTATTTTTCTCTTTTCTCTCTTTTGAATCCCTTGCCCTAAAAGGAAAGAGGGCTATTTATACCCTCACAGACGTCTAGAAGGACCGGCAACTAATCCACCGATTAGTTACAAGCTTTGTCCATTAATCACGATTAACAGTGAGAGATCGCTGATGATGTCGTTAAGAACTGATTTCTCGGCTGAGATCGGATGTTATGGAAGGATATCTGAGACCATGAGTCACCAGATGGACGACTTAAATTAAGGATTGGGGTCCACTTAAAGGAAATGGGTTTTTCAAATGAATGGGGAAGATGACAACCCCACTAATGGCAGAAATGAGTTGAAGGGGCGATCTTGTGATCTAAGGCGTTTGGATGGTGTGGATGAGTCCTATGATCATTGTGGGACCCACCGGATGGACGACGGTTAGTGGTTTAGGTTAGGTTTGATCCCATTTGCGGCAGTGGCGGAAAGATTCTAATGCCAGCTAAGTAAACGCCCTAAAACGGATGGTTTAGATGTTGTTCATCCAACGGCCGATGTTGCAAGAGGCTAGGGTTGCCAGCCTGGCAAACAGGAGGAGAAACGGAGTTTTCTGTTTTGGGAAAACACTCACACGCAACACCGCTTGCGCTCGTGTTTGTGAATACACACTTGTGTAGTTCCACGTGAAATCTACAGGGTTTTGATCAGTACATTCCCCTCTTCGTGATGGACGATTTGGATTCCTTAGATGTGATCGGATGGTGGGCCACAGTTAACGCAAACGGAGGTCTTCCGTTTAAACTGTAACTAGCGGGAATGACGGAAGGAGAGAAAAATCTCTTTTGCTTGCTATAGACGGGTCAACACGGTCAAACCATGTTGACAAATACAGTGAGTTGTGAGAGCATGCACACCTGTGCACACGCAACTGCGATGGGACCCACCCTGATGAATATGAATTAGATCCAATCCGTACATCACTCTCGTCTAGTCCTATTAAGGTATTGGATGAAGAGCGGGGTAATTCAGGTGGGTCATAATAGATAATTTCTTAACTCTAATTATAGATTTATGTTGGTCCTGTGGTCGGATCATTCTGAAATTGACCATCAACGGTGATAAGAGTCCACGGGGTCATTTAACTAGAAATCAATGGATGGATTAAGGATTTTATGGCCAAATGCATATTTATAATATTTATTTTTCCTTTTTCAATCTTTTTGGTATCATTATTATTTTTATCTAAGCTGTCTGTGTGAGTAGTATCCTTGTGAGCACTATTTATCCATTCTATCATCCTCCTGTCGCTTCGATCAGAATGATTATATTATTTTAATTTGTAAGTGGCCCACAATACATGAGTCTTAACGTGTGGTACTCGATTAATTTAAATTAATGGTTGAATTTGAATTTTGATATCTTAATTATTGAAATTCCACGATAATATCTAATGAAGGTGAACCACATAAGTTATTTGTATTATCACACAACTTGTTAATCTGGTTTATAATAATAACTCTCGAGCACATAAAATACGGGGTGTTACACATGGAGGAAATTATACACATCATTAACGTAGTTGAGAATCATATCTCAACACGCACATAAAGTACAATTTACTTAATACTAGTTCATTCAGACATTTTTATAAACACCTAGTCTACACATCATAACATACATATCGTATGTCGGTTACAATACGTATTAGGGCAAACCCTTTCGTCAGGGGGTTGTCGCTATGCAACAATCATATACCCACACTAGTTAGTCATGCCAAGCACGAATACAGACCCTATACTCATTCAGACATTTTCACAAACACTTGGGCTACACATTATAACATACACGACGTATGTTGGTATAACATATATTAGGGCCAATCCTTTCGCTAAGGAGTTGTTATACATACATCTAGCATATATACACGACAATTAATCATGGCAAACACAATTTCAAATTCTCTACGTATACGATGATTTCTACAAACACATGACTTACAATATATTCAACATAGTTCATATATATCTGTATCGCAAAACAAACAACGTATTTTGCATGTGAAATGACACCCACGTCAGTAATAAATCATTAACCAACATTGAAAGCCTTGAAAACCATAACCTATACGTTTATAGTCCGCACCTTATGCCGGTAAATGCGTAACGAATTCAATTTAAATGCTAAGTCTTTGTCTGTGGCACCACAACAACTTATAACGGGGAATAGGTTAGCTAATTCACCTATTACACTATCTAAAACCCTAAAGCAGATTAGGGTTAGGTTTTCTTACCTAAGAACGGGATCAGTATTGCCTGTACAACGATGCAGGAATGGCGGTTAAGCACGTGGAGCGTCAGGGAATGATCCCTACGACTATCTCTCAGCCTCTCTCTCTCTCTCAGCCTCTCTCTCTTCCTCACTTTCTTCTTCACTTTTCTCTCTTCTCTCCCTTAGGGTTTGCAAAATTCGTATGGCATGGGAGAGAGAGGGTTTAAGCCCTTTATATAGGCTCAAAAGTGAGCTCAATGGCCCCAGGGCCATGGTATACTTGAGTTATAGCCAAAATCCTTCCGTTCTGGCTCAACGGAGCACTTTTGGAGGCCTCTTTTCTGCGTGCGGTCGGACTTAAGTTCCCTGACCTTGGATCTAGGTCAATCTGAGTTTTTGGTCCGATCGAATTTGCAGATCGACCGTGACGAACCAGTTTCAATTCAACGGTCACCGGTACTCGATCAGGGTCACAAGTGCACTGACATGTGTGGAAAATTTCTCCTGATCCGAGGGTGTATTTGGGTCAGATTCTGACGGTCTGAATCCTTATATTTGGCTCGCAAGCTACACGTCTTAGTTTACTTAAGTTCAGATTTTATTTCAAAAAATATTCACGTTTCTCACACACTTCGCTCCGGGCTCAAGTTGTACATTTATGGACACAATCAGGACTTGATTTCCGATATGGTTGTCAAGCCCAGCAAGGCGGTCATAATCGTTTAGTTTCGCGATAACCGAACTTTCGACGTGCGGTCCAGGTCTGATACGGAGTTTTGTGATGCTCCTGAGAGCAACTGGGTAATGCGATTGATCCTACATTATAAGGTAATGTAGCGACAACGATTCTTAAAGTTTTGGGTCTTGCAGTTCGTATTTAAAGTGATTAGTGTTAATTTCACAAGTAAACTAGTTTAGCACTAGCTAATACTCGCCTAATTTCTAAAAGATTTAGTCCTGTATGATTTCTGCCTGAGGTAGTACTCGGGCCTTTGTAGTTTGTATAGAAGGTGATTCAAGCTATTAATACTTAATTAAATTATGCCTTAATCACGACAGAATAAGGTCCTAGGGCAGTTCTACGTCCAAGGACGTCCATTGCCAAGTTAGGAAAAATTCGGGGTGTTACAGCCCTGGAGGCCCCCGTCGGAGTTGAGCCTATCACCATCTCGACTCCGACTCCAGAGGGGCAAGCCTCCGAAGTTCCACCCCCAATCCTTACCAGCCCCCTGGGATGGGGGGAGAAGTTGTCGGGGAGACTCCCAATGCGGACACCTCCGCTCGTTTCGCAGCCCGTCTCATTGCTGCCGAGGTCGACTTCCTGGCCAACAGAATCGACGCCTTGGTCGGATACACTACCACGCCCGAGGCTACGGCTCAAGCCTCCAAGGCCAGCGGAGTCGGACGAGCTGCCGAGCCCACTCCTCTAAAGATCTTCCCTCCTGGTTACCACATGACTTTGCTGAATGATTGGTCGGCCAAGCATGTACCAAAGTCGAGCATAGCCAGCACCATCTCCCGCAACTACACCAAGTTCATGAACAACTACGTAACAGTCTACTACCAGTTGTTGCCGATGATGGTAGAGGTTAAGGACAGGTTAAAAGAAATGGACCGACTCGAGGCGGAGAAGGCTGAGCTTGGAAGGCTTCAGTTACCGAACGGGTGGAGCTGAAGAGGGTTGAGGTCAAAATCTGGACCACCCTCCACTCAATGCTGCGAATCTTAAACGGACCCTGGTCCTGCATAGAAAGGTGAGCAAAGGAGACCCTGACTTAAACATGGGACCCTCCGATGCCTAAGTCAGGCTAGAGAATCTGGGTCTAAGTCGCGTAATGTAGAGAGGGTACGAAATATTGCGTACCTGTTGCAATGGGGTCCCCTGGTATTTATACCTGTGGGTCAGGCAGATCGTGTCCGTCAATTTCGGCATGATCTACTCAATCAAGCGGATATTGCAACCGTGGAGATACTCCACAATATTTGAATCGTGTAGCGCATTGTGTCTTAATGAAGCGTATCTCCAGGCGTGATCTTCAGCTACATCCACATTCGAACTGGTTTCCCAGCTCGGTACTCGGAGTATCTTCATCCAGGCTCGGACTTCGTCCTATCCGAGTCTGCGGCTAAGCATTAGTAGTCAGGATTCATAGCCGAGTCATTGAAGTTGGAGTTTGTTGAATGAAGACAAGGACGAGGACGAGAGCTCGACTCGGCCAACCTTCTTCGGATGAGGATGAGGATGAGAGCTCGACTAGGCTAACCTTCTTCGGATGTGGACGAGGACGAGAGCTCGACTCGGCCAACGTTCTTCGGATGAAGATGAGGACGAGAGTTCGACTTGGTCAACCTTCTTCGGATGAGGATGAGGACGAGAGCTCGACTCGGCCAACCTTCTTCGGATGAGGATGAGGACGAGGACGAGAGCTAATCTTGGCCGGCCTAGAGTTGTAGTTCAAAGATTTGCTCGTGCCCGACGTGATGTTCTCCTTTCGAGGCCCTATCAATTGGTTCGGATGGCTTGACCCTGTTCAGATTTTCCCATAACAATAATAATATAAAATCGACTCAAACTATTAGATTTCATATACAAATTTCATCATGTGGTCCAAAACTCATATCTATCTGTGATTCACATTGGCCACACTAATGAAAATTGTTTGGAGTGTGAGTGTTGTCAGGTACACTATTTATAATCATGTGATCATCCTAAATCACGGATGACGTTGATTTTTGAGCCTTTAGCCTGAAATGGAATGACACACTTGATACTTGATATGGATTTTACATCAACATCATGATGGATCCCACCTGAGTCACCCACCTCCTTGCAAGGTGTCATTGACGCTGGTAAAGAAGGTATTGAAATGATAATTATATGGATTAAGAGTTAGATTTTTTAAAAAGGCATTAGAGTGTAAATATCATATTAATGAGTTAGTTTTTTGGAAAAAAAAAGTACTATATAAATTTTATATTAATTAAGTAGTTTTTTATTTTATTTTATTTATTTTAAATTTTCTAAAAAAACCCTAAGATTAACCTATTTCAAATCGTTGATCACTTAGCCAACCATGACATACCCTAGACCTATGTGGCCTAAGCCGGATCAAAGGTTGCGACCAGGCCACAACATAGGTACTAGGGTGGAGCTAGGGCCGACCATGGTGCAGCCCATCGCCAACCCCCATCATATAGAATAGAGTCAGGCACGAACCGACTCGACCCGAACCGAATGGGTGAGTCGGTTTGAACTGAGTAGCCTTCGCCAAATTCGAACTCAAACCGAGTCGAGCTCAAGTCGCCCAGTAACTCGACTCGAAACTCAATCCGGTCGGACTTGACTCGATCCGAAGCCGTATATATACAATAAAAAGCCTCAAATTTTAAATATCTCTAACCCTATATGCCGGACTCCACCCACCTGACACGATCCCAAACTCTCTCTTCCTCCCTCATCCTTCTCTTCCAAGTCCGGCAACCATCCACCACTATCACCACCCTCTCTCTCTCTCTCTCTCTCCCACCCTTCTCTTCCAAGCTCGACAGCTGCACAACAGCCACCCACCACCATCACCGGATTCACCACCGTCGGCCTCTCTCTCCCCTCCACTCCCTCCCTCCCACCCTCATTTCTCAATCCAAATCGATGCTAACTCAAACTGACTTTACCGGGTCAGACTCAGTTCAGATTAGTCCAAGCTAGTCCCAGATTCGGATCGGTTCAGGCATGTTGAACTCGGTACCAAGTTGAGACGAGTTCGAGTTAGGCCTATTTCAAAAACGGATCAAGTCGGGTCAGCCCTAACTCGGTCCGACTCAGACTCGATGCCTAGCTCTAATACAGAAGCATTTTCCTTGTAAAAAAACTCGTGCGTATTGTTACAGTGAGAAAAGAAGCCACCGGAAATAATATACAACCGATGAATAAAATGGTCCTCATGGCCGAAAAAAACCTCGTGCGTATTGTTCCAATAAAAAAAGATGCCACTAGTGATGAATAAAATGCTACTCGGCCCAAGGACGTTTTTCGCATCCTTGGCCCTATGTCCCTCGAGCCGGCTGCTCCGATCGGTGATCTGGATCCCATGGGCCCCATCATGAATGGACCATGCCAAAACAGTGTTCCAAATCATATCACGCTAGACATCGAACCGTTGGTCTTTATCCATTGTAAATCTAAGCCGGTGCTTAAGTGTTACGAAAATGACCAAATCAATTTTCAGTTTGTACAAGTGGTCCAAAACGTTCTATGAAGATGGTCCATGCACCAACAAATCCCAACCATCGGTGTCGCTTGTGTAGCACATGGAGCCGTTCAAAAGGCCTATCTCTTTGAGTAGCCACCTTGATGTATGGGTTTTATCCACACCGTTTATCTATTTTTTTCGTATTATTTTAAGGTATAGAACAAAAAATGAGGCACATCAAAGGCTCGAGTGGACTACCAATGGGAATTAAACTCTCACCGTTGAAAACTTCTTGGGGGCCACATAAGTTTTGGATGGATTATTTGTGTTTTCTCTTCATCCAGCTCTATGTAATTTATGAATAGATTGGATGGCAAATAAAAATCAGGGTGGACCCTTGGAAAAGTTTCAACCGTGAGAATCATTACCACCGATGCTTCCTGTGGTATAGTCAACTGTACCATTGGATCTGCCTCATTTGTTTTTGCATCTAACTTAAAATGATACCAAAAAAATGGATGAATGGTGTGGATAATACCCATACATCATGGTGGCCACTCAAAGCTCCTGCCATTCCCCGCCGGAGACGGCGGGGGTGGGACGCAGTCGGCGGCCACTGGCTAAATGAGCGCGCGGATTAGGTACTACCCCCGCCTCCTCGGAGCTCAGGACAGCGGATGATCCGATGGTCACTGAGCGGCCACGGTGATATATGAACTTTATCGGCACCGTCCATTCATTTTTTTCATATTATTTTAGGATATTATTAAAAAAATAACGAATATCCAAGTCTTAAATGGGTCACAAGGTGGGGGTTAAATTCCTACCGTTGAAATTTTTTAGGGGACCATGGGAGCTTTGAATCAGATATCTGTTTTTTCACTTCATCAAGGTGTATATGACCATATCAAGGGGTTGGATCGAAAATAAAGACAAAGTGAGCCCTAAGAAGGTTTCAACAGTGGTCGACCTTAACACCGCTGCTTCCCATGGTGTGGTCCATTTGAGACTTGGATATAGGTTATTTTTTGGATAATGTTTTAAAATAATATGAAAAAATGGATGGACGGTGTGGATAAAGTTCATATATCAATGGTGGCCCCTCAATGATCCTCGGAGCATCCGCCTGTACCGAGCTCCGAAGAGGCGGGGGCAGTACCTAATTGGCGCCCGCTAAATGACGGGGAGTGTGACCATATTGCGGGTGGGTCCCATCACAGCGGCTCATGGTTCTTTCTTCTTGCTGGCGCTGAGTCAAGATTCGCTGGGAAACACGTAGAGTTGGTGGGAACCTACAAGCGTTTCATGGTTTGAATTTTGAAAAGACCATTTTCAGATGCGTGTTGAGATTCCCCACGAGCCTTGGTGAATGGTCAAAAAGTCGTGTGCACGGACTCGCCATCCACGCAGACCGCATGGAGTCTTTTCAGTTGAACGATAGGGCATTATTCACTAAACCAACGGTCACGATTACAACAAATCCAGGAACTCAGCGCCCGAGCTTATTCTAGCCGAGGATCATAGCATTCTTCCTCTCCTCCATCTCTTCGATTTCCCTCTCCTCATTTTCTCTTCTCTCTATCCGGCGAACTTTCCCGGTGAAAGGCACAAGTCCTGTGAGATTTCCGGCCTTTGTTTCAAAATCCCGCAGGTAGTCCCGCAAGACTCTCTCTCTCTCTCTCTCTCTCTCCTCTCTCTCTCTCTCTCTCTCTCTCTCTCCAATCTCGATCTGATACTTACTTTTACCTGATTTTCACTGTCTCAATCTCTGCCCTTAAAAAAAAAGATTTTTTAAATGCATTTTCTCACTCCTGATCGAATCAACTGCTGAGTCTCTCTCTCTCTGTCTCCGATTCTTATGGTCGATTTCTGTAATCAGATCACGATAATTAGATCTTGTTATTTTTTAATTTGTTTTGCAGGGTTTTTAGAAGATGGCGATGTTTATGGCGTCGCGGCGCCTGTCATCTCTATCAACTTCATCTCTGCTAGTAGGGACGTTGCGTTTGAGTTATAGCAGGTTGATGTCGACGTCGTTCAGGGAGGAGAAAGATACATTCGGCCCAATACACGTCCCGTCTGACAAGTTCGTCTCTTTCTCTCTCTATTGATTGAAGTTTTCATCTAATGTTTTAAAGAGATTATATAGCTATAGAGAGAAGTATATTGACCACGAGTATATTCAGTGATGTGGATCATTGGTCTGTTGGGCCTCCTCGTGGGTGTACCATGATCCCGAGATATTCTCAATGGGACAATCCCGACCATTCAATTTTTGGCCTGAAAATAAACCGCCAAGAAGAGAAATAGAGCAGCAGTCTTCATTACAAAAAAGGTCCAAGATTGATGGTTAGGATCTTCCAATTTGTTTTTTTTTTTTTTTTTTTTTTTGGTGGTGGAGGATTATGAGCTATGGACCTATGGTCCATCCATGGTGTGGAATAGAAGACCAATGGTTTGTATCATGGAACCATGGGCCCCACTTGTCAAAACAAAAAACACGAGACATTGTGCATATCTTCACCTCAAGTATTTTTGTCTATTCAAAATTTTGAATGTTCATGAGGTTTTATATGTGCAGAATGAAAACAAAGAAAAATAATAAAATGATCAGATGATTTTTAGGCTGCTTGTGGATGTACAGTTGATTTGGATTACAAGAATAAAGTTGTGACACCAGGGCATTCCTGGAATTGGATTAATCCCACATTATCCAGAGTGTCTGGAATCAAAGTGTGATAACATTCTTTTAAGTTGGACTTGAAAGAAAAAAAATGCAATTATGATGGGGGACTGCTAATAATTCTCCTTGGGAAAGAATTCATGGGATTTAATTTGAGATCCAAACACAACCCTCGTAGAGTAACTTTTTTTTTTTTCCTTCTCATATCATGATTCAAGAAAGATAATTACGAGAGATTCTTGATGAATTCAAATGCCTGTACCTTTTTGCCTCAAGGAACTGAAGCCAAATGTCACAAATGTTATCTCATAATTGACAGATTGAGATATTTTTGCCATTTGAATTATTGTGTTTTTTCAAGTATTTGTCAGCAAGTTTCAACCTTGAGACTCCTTTCTTTCTCGTAGATGAATTAAATCAAACACCATTATTCGAAATGCCTGCCAAGTTTGCAAAATATGGTGAAAGACATGTGGAAGTTTGGTTGGTATGGTCCACTTAGATTTGAGTGCAGTGAGGTGGATTTCTCAACTGGATGTTGATCTTTGTGTCATTTCCTACTTCTTACTCCCTCTAAAGAAAGACCCTCTAAAGAAAGAAATGACTATGGGGTTGTGTTTTGGGTATTGAGAGACCCTATTTTGTTAGAGAAAAATGCTGTGGTGTCTTTTGGTGTTTTCTTGATGGATGTAAAAAGAAGAATAACTAAGAAGTTGAATTCGTTTCAATCACACAGGAGACAGTTCTTCACCTTGCAACTCAAGAGTTGATGTGACTCCATACCTGGATTACGAATTCTGTCTTGTGACCTTTTCCAATTTCTGCATCCGTCCTGTGTTAGGGAGGATGGATTTGATGGTACGAAGGTTACAATATGTTGTTTCTGTGTGTATAATTCGTGTATCTCCTATAACGTTAAATACATTTGTGAGTGAAATCAATTATTGATTAAAAAAAAAGGTATTTCTTTGTAGATATTGAGCTTATGCGCATCAATATTGTCATATTGCAACTTGAAATCTTATCTCGGGAACTGTCATACCTTAGGAAGTGATGTGATATTAAGGGCCAGTGGGGGGTGGGCGCCCCTGAAGCATAAAATATATGCTATGGTACAGTGTAAAAATTACAATTTATTTGTTTAATATGCATCATTCTAATCAATATATTGCCGTTATAAACATGACTATCAAATGAGTTCCTCTCTGCTTGGGTTCATTGAATCACACTCTCTTGTGTTTTGATATTCCAAATGAGCTTCGATCTAGTAAAATATGGGTTTCTAGACTTCCTCTACATTTTAAATGAAGATAATATATGGAAAATTTGAGAAAAAAGGGTGATTTTATTTTTTTTTAAAATGGCCTCTGATGGGTGTATTGCTGGTATGGCCCAATATGGCCACCAATTTGAGGGGCTGGGTGATATGGATCCTATACAGCTGTCTTGGCCGATCTGAAACTGATTTTTGAATCCCTCCTTATCACTTTCCTAGTTCAAATAAAAGTCCAACTATTGCTTGCTAAACAAGTTTGATTCTAAAATGGTGGCTTATTTATATTGAACTAAATAAGAAACTAATTAAGACTAGCCATAGTTTAATTGAGGATATGCTCCGTGATAGAGTGGTGGTGTAACAAGATTCATGTAGCTGAACCCAATTAGTTGGGAAAAACTTTGATGATGATGATGATGATGAATCGAGATGTGGAACTATCAATGCAACTAGAGTTGGGCAGAATCCGACCCGATCCGGTGGATTTGACCTGATCCGAACCGAACCGAAGGCCTGGATCGGTGCGGATCGAGTAGGACCACTCAGATCCGATCGTACATCGGATCGAGTTCGGATCGTGGTCAATCCGGATCGATCCGAAATCCGAACGAACCCTAACCCCTCTTTCTCTACCCGAAGGAGGCACCGCACCCACCCATCTCTCCTCTTTTCTCTCCCTCTTTCTCTCCTAATTTCCCTCTTCTCCTTCCTTCTCTCCCGGTTTCCCACATCTCCTTCTCTCTCTCTCTCTCTCTCTCTCTCTCTCTCTCTCTCTCTCTCTCTCTCCCTAGACTCAACTCGATCCGACTTCATTTGGTTTTCCAGACCGAGTCGGACTCGGTTCGGGTCAAGCTAGCAAGGATTCGGATCGGATCGAGTCAGCCCTGCTGGACTTGGTCTTTGATCGGATCGAGTTTGGGTCAGGTTCTTGAAAAATTGGATCGAGTCGAGTTGGATCCAATCCGGTCCGACTCGACTCGATGCCCATCTCTAAATGCAACCATGTGTTCATCTAGATCAAGTGGGTCCAATGGTTCGTCAGTTCGCCCAACTGGTTGGTCTTGTGGTCTCCACTATCCTATTTACCACAATGGCCTCCAAAACCAATCAGACAGTTTGGGAGATTATTTTTATGGATTGGCCAGCTTTTGGGGCCCGTTACATACATAAATGCACATGATCATTGGCTCATCACTCAGTTATATCAGTTTACTCTAGTTTTATGTACCTTGCTGGAAAGCACGTTCTATTTCTGCCTTATCTACTGCGTCCAATAAGTGTTGACTTTAGTGATTTGTCATATCTCTTTCAGGCTGTGGGGGGCGCAGACTCAAAGGTCATTGCAGAACTTTGATATCGGTGGAGTGCATGAACGGATGCCTGAACCAATCATCCGTGCCTTCGGCATCCTTAAGAAATGTGCCGCCAAGGTTGATTTTTTTTTTTTTTTTTTTTAATTTGGTCCTAAATTAGTGATGTTTCAACTCTTCAGGGTGTTATATTACTTTTGCCATTGTCTGCTTTGAAATGCTGCTTAATTGATTCCAAGTTCAGGTTCTTGAATGAACTAATTTACAGGATTGATTTGGTAAATTCTTTCTTATAAAGCTCTCACATATATTGATCTTGCACATTGGATATATTGGGCTCCACCGCCAGTATAAAGAGGGAGGTGACTTGCCTAGTATTGGGTTCTATGAAGAGTGAAGAGACTAACAAATGGGTTGACCTTAAAACATGCATGGTTCAATACTAGGTTTATTACTTCCATAGATTTTTGTTTTGTTTTGTTTTGTGTTGTTTATTATTATTATTTTTTTAATTTTAAATTCAGGAATTATGATTGTCAATGGCAATGGTATTAGTAATCATATTGGTCTTTGTTGGTTGAATTATGCTCAAAAGTATCTTTCTAGGAAATTAGGTTCTTTGGATTGGGTAATGGGTGTGTCAAATTCAGTTGTTTTCATCTAGACCTAATTAATGCAGCCTATATTAGCTGGCAAGATTTTGTAGCTATTAGAAGATCAAGCACTGGGGAGTTGAGTGTTATATATATATATATATATATATATATATATATAAAATAATAATCTTATCATCATCACAAAAATTTCCAGCTATTTGGGGTTGGCTTTACGAATCTTGTTTTGCTAATCATTACCATCTAGGGTCTGATCCTCGGTAAGTGAGCAAGCATTTTCACCACCTCAATCAAGTTCTTAAATATTCCCAACATGAATCTCTGAGATATAGAAACTTTGATTCAGGATTATAGTGCCATCTACTGTTATTTGTATGTCAGTGTAATAGAAATGATTTTCCCTGCATCTACTGTTATTTGCATGTTGTGTCAGTGTGGTAGCTGATTATTTTCTAAAGTGATGCTCTAAATAAGAAGCCCATCTGTACAACTCCTTTGTTACTTCCTTTATTGTGGATCACATGGGTCCTTGAAATCTGTTTGCGTAATGTTTTCATATGGTATAGTATGGAAATATACACACCCTTTAAAGATTAGAATTTTGTTAGCATTGCCCGCACTTTGTTGCTTCCCCATCTTGCTTGCTCCCTGTGATTCGCACTATGTGGTGATCTAGGACTGTTCATCTTGTAGGACCAACCGTGGGTGGGTCTGGTGGGAAAAATCCAACTGATTTGCATTGCATCTCTGCTGGAGCAGTTTGGGGAAGATCCTTTGATCTTTTTTAGAGCTGCTGGCTGATGCCTCCATCAGTTTGACACATTCTTCTTAGTGTGGCATAGGGGAGGAATATGCCATAAAGGAGAATTCTGTGGAGACTCTTCCCGTGGGACGATTTGGGCTGAGCATGATAACAAATTCTTTTGTAATCATCATCGTTATCCTATGAGGTGTTTAGAAAGGCCAAATTGGATGTGGTTGCTTGGGTTTTGATCCTCAAGCTGTTTGTCAATTGCACTATTCGGCCTTTTGATCCTTTTTGGTCTTGAAATATTTCTGACCCTCATCTTTGCCCTGTTTTCTTTTTCTTAGTAAAATTTGTGTTACCTCAAGAGAGATTTAGAGAGGGGGGTCCCCATATGCAAAGAACAAAGGCGAAGCAACATTGTGAGAACAACAAGCGGGAACAATGCTAGCAACCTTTGTTATGAGTATAAAATAGTACCCCTTGGCTATTGCCTTTAATAACTTAAAAGGAATTTATATTAGGTTTTTCTTGAAATCTGTCAGATATTTGGTTATTGCATTTTCACGTAAATCTTGATTTTGGCTATCCTTATTAGCTGCTGTGAGGTTCATCTAGTAACTTTTCTGTTGCAGGTGAACATGGAATATGGTCTCGATCCATCTATTGGGAAAGCAATAATGGAAGCTGCCCAAGAAGTTTCTGAGGGAAAACTGAATGAGCATTTCCCACTTGTCATATGGCAGACTGGCAGTGGGACTCAGAGCAACATGAATGCCAATGAGGTTAGTACGTTATACAAACAGCATATATGGACGCTACAGTCAACATTTTCTACAATACTCTGGCTATGGCCTCATTAATTTTCATGGGAGTTCTTTGTCTGATGTGTTTATAGCTTTTAGAAGTTACAGAAAAGATTGTGTGCTTCTTTAGTTGGGATATCAATTTGACTTCTCAGTCTACTACCCATGATACTTGAAGCCCGAGGGCATGGAGATATTTCTGTGCTAGTTTATTTCGGTTTTTGAGATCTCAGCATCTACAATATCTTTGAACCATCTGTCACAAATATTAACCTTTGATGATGCTCAAAGTTGGGAAAGCGGATTTAAGAGGTTCAATGGGTGGGGAGAGCTTTCTTAAGGTTGAATCAAGTCTAGAGATCCTGGACCTGGAGGTTTTAGGGTGACGGGAATATTATCATGCACTTACAAAGTAAGAACTAGATTAAGTCTGATTTGTATCCTAGAGTTTGTACCATGAACATGCATAAGAGTTGAACCTCTAAATTAAATTGACTGTGCTGAGAATACATTCAAGAGATATTGATTAAACGTGAGCATAATTTGTAGATGCCTTCCAAGTTCCTATTTCTTCAAATATTCCTCTCATAGTTGCTTCATTGGAAAAACCAATGAATGTAGTTATAGTGGGCTTGTTCAGGAGTAAAAAGGATAAGCCATTTTTGGACTCAAA
This sequence comes from Magnolia officinalis, assembly GCA_021015155.1. Classification (NCBI taxonomy): domain Eukaryota; kingdom Viridiplantae; phylum Streptophyta; class Magnoliopsida; order Magnoliales; family Magnoliaceae; genus Magnolia; species Magnolia officinalis. The sequence continues at coordinate 9,028,590 of JAJHSJ010000013.1, forward strand.
CACCAAGAGTCTTATGTTTGATATGAGGACATCACCTGAAATAGAAGCTTCCAGTCACTACGGGGAGGAGTCTGCCGATGCTTTCGGTTAAAGATCCAGTTGGTGATTCTTGGTATTTCGTACTTCTCTTTGCCCTGCTAGAAGCCATTGGGCCTCACAGGTTTTGCTATTAAGCGTTTAGCTCCAATGGAATCCATCCATTGGAACTAAGGGAGAAGCCTGCAAAATGAAATTTCTGTGCATGCTAAGAGGTGTTTTTTGGCTGTCCCATTAAACCATGAGGCAAGGGCAAGACGCCATCTCACCTATCTGGATGGTTCAAATTCCTCTTAGTTTTTCATTGCTGTGTTGATTTCATGTGGTTATTGATACACTTGTACTTGTTTTTTTTTTCTTTAGAAATATTTATTTTGTGGTTGTTGAACTAAGTTTTTCTTCATTCTTCTCACCTCTAGCTGTTCAAAAAGTTTCCATCACATCTTTTAAAGGCCATGACCTTGCACAAATATTGCCTCTTTGAGCAAGGTATTCAAAATCGGTTACGTAACGGCCGTTATGTAACAGTAACGGTCATATCTGTTATGCGTTACGGGGTCAAAACGGCCGTAATTGCCGTAAAGGCCCTGTAACGGTCCCGTAATAGCCTTGTAACGGCCCCATAATGGTCCTATAACAGTTTTTTTTTTTTCAAAAAAATAAAAAAGGGTCATAACGGCCGATACGGGGGCCGTAATGGCCATTACGACCTGTATCAACAGTTTGTCTTTGGGTGATACATTGGAAGTTTTTCAATGGCCTACTAGCAGTTGTTCGTGTAAAATGACTCAAACATACTATCAGAAGTGAATCATCATGATTATGCCTTTGAAAAAAATCTTCCAATGTCAGCTAATTGGTGTCAACTGACATCGGGAGTTTTTCATTTGGGTTCAACTATATGAAACCTATTTCGCCATCCACTCTAGTTGAAGTGTTAGTAATACGGGGGCATTTTCACACTGGGCTCGAGTGGGGTGGCCTGTGTGAAGCGGGGGTACACTTGAGGTGGGCGGCCTATGTGAGGCGAGACCCATGTGAAGCGGGGCTTGGGCTATAAGATAAAGGGATTGATTCACCACACTCTATTAGTTCGAGCTTTTAGAGCAAGTGGTTAATTGTCCTGCATCAAAGTGGTATCAGAGTGGGAGGTCTCATGTTCGGGACTCCTCGCCGGGGGTTAGAGGTGGGCACGGGACGACTCAATCCGGCTAACTCGACTCGTCCGACTCGACCTGAACCGAATGAGTGAGTTGGTCTGAATCGAGTAAGCTTCGTCCAATCCGAACTCAAACCGAGTCGAGTTCGAGTTACCTAGTAACTCGACCTGAAACTCGATCCGGTTAGACTCGACTCGATCCAAAACCCGACTCGACCCGACTCTCTAACCCTACCCTGACTCGATCCCAACCTCTCTCTCTCTCTCTCCCTCCCTCCCTCATCCTCCTCCTCTTCCAAGCTCGACAACCACCCACCACCATCACCCTCCTCCTCCTCCTCCTCTCTCTCCTCTCCACTCCCTCCCTCCCTCATCTCTCAATCCGACTCAGTGCCAACTCGACCCGACTCGGTACTTCTGACCGGATCCGACTCAATCTGGATCAGTCCAGGCCAAACCGAACTCGGATCGAGTCAGGTATGCTGGACTCGGTATTGAGTCGGATTGAGTTCGGGTCAGGCCTATTTCAAAACAGGATCAAGTTGAGTCAGCCCTAACTCGGTCCGACTCGACTCGATGGCCAGCTTTACCGGGGGTGATTAATGCAGGGGCATTTTCACACCGGGCTCGAGTGGGGTGGCCTGTGTGAGACAGAGGTGCACTTGGTGTGGGCGGCCCATGTGAGGCGGGTGGCTCGTGTGAGGCGAGATGCATGTGAAGGGGGCCCATGTGAAGTGGGGCCCACGAGGGGGGTTCGTCCGAGGGTCTGACTCATGTGAAGTGGGGCCTGGGATATGACACTAAGGGATTGATTCGCCACGCTTTATCAGTTCGAGCTTTTAGAGCAAGTTATTGGTTGTCTTGCATCAGTCAGATTGTCAAGATCCATGACAAAGTTCTGGTCAGAGTTGATGCTGGCTGCCATCCTGTCACAATCTTCTCCTTTGTCTAGGCTTGGGACCGGCAATGAGATCTCAAAACTCCCATGGTGATGAATATCACTGCAATTTAACATGCACACACATACACATCATCATCATCTTTATCTTTACCTCTCTCAACAATTTGGGGTTGGCTTTTAATGGTAGATTTGCAAAAGTTTTGTGATTGGATGCTCACTAGACATTGACCTTCATCTTTTACGGTTTTACCTAGGCTGCTGGAACTGGCCATGGTAGAGGCTCGCATGGACAACACCCATATGCCAACATTGTTCCACCAGTATTCACTCCCAGGCCAGCTATTACATGCAAGCCCCAAAGGGTGGGCAAGCAAAGTAGGGTCACGGAGGGGCTTTTGCCCGACAAATTGCTAAGAATGAAGTGCCTAAACACATGAAGGGTCATGCTTGAATAGGTGGCTGCACAAAATAGTAGGGGACCTGTTGAAACATGATTATCAGCACCACTCACATGCCAACACGGTTTGGCTCCACCCTGCACCCTGGCACAACCATTGTGTACCCACAAAGGAGAATTTGTGGACAATTCATTACTAGAGCATGCACGGCTAGAAAAGCCTAAAGAGAATAACTATCGTACCAACATTGTACCGAAGTGTTTTTTGTCTTTCATAAATCTAAGAATTTCACTGCTGACTATGAAATACAATACTTTCAAAAAAAAAAAGAGAAAAAAAAAAAAGAAGAAGAGACTATGAAATACATATGGCCCTAATTGTTCCTCTTAATAATTCTGTAGATCATGAAGGCCAACCATAATAGGGGACATAAGTCCTGTAGTGTCATACAATGTTAATACAGGGTTTGGGCTTTGCGTTGAGCACTCTAATTTCTTCAAAGTAACAACACTGCAGGCACAACCTGACAAATTAAGGCTAGGATTATATTGCTAGTAGATGGACAAGATGATCAGTGCACACCCAGTGGCAGATTGTTAGGCCATCAGCGATCCTAAGGTCAAACTACAAGCTTTATAACTCCAACAACTTAAATGCACACATGCAACTTATTATTTTTTAAAGTACACATGTCAATGCATGTATATGTGTGTGTGTGTGTGTGTGTTGTGTGTGTGTGTGTGTGTGTATGTGTGTGTGTGTGTGTGTGTGTGTATTTGATGAATTCACATTTGTTGATGCGACTATTTTATTTCACATGACCTCATTGAATGATGTATTTGTGGTTCAGAAAGGCATTTTTTTGAATGTGATCCATCGTATCATCTCCTTTCGAATGCTTATTGAGTTGCTCTTTATTTCTGCATTTATTCTATATACATATTGCTTTGTGATATACAGGTGATTGCAAATAGAGCATCTGAGATTCTTGGCCATAAACGTGGTGAAAAGTTTGTGCATCCAAATGACCATGTGAATAGGGCACAATCTTCAAATGATACATTTCCAACTGTAAGCCTTTTCACTCATTTACAACCTATGTTCCTTTTTATATACGTATATGATCTTTAGGTAACGTAGGTTAGTCTTCTTAAATCAAAATTTGTAGTGAATGCATGAGCATAATGTTTACGGCCCCTTAACAAGTTTTGTGTTGTTTTATAACCATCAACCCATCCACTATCTTTTGCTGCTCAATCAACATTCTGTCCATTGTGTTTGCTACTCACTGTGCTTTCTGCTGTTAATCATCATTACCTTTTTGAAGGCACTCAACATTCAGAACTATATATTGCCTTAGTGATCATAGTTTAGTGACGTGACATGGAAGCTAATTCCAGAGATTGTCTACTTTCTCTCCCCTCTCTCTTGCAACAATACATGTCATGGAAAGTTTCAATGAAATTGTGAAGAGGGTTGCTTGTAAATTGATTGTGGCTGGTTTTCAACTTGCTTCGCTGGAATGCTGGATACTTGGTGTGTTTTAATAATTCTATCTTGTATCCAATGTCTTGACAGGAGAATTTGCAGAATGCTTATTGCATCTGTTTAGTGCGGTAATCGTGGATCCTATATTCGCACATGGGAATGTGGATTCTACGCTGTTATTTCTGACGTCTCGTTGATGGGAAAGTATCATGCTGCTATGTATGCACTTAACTATGAGACTTAGATATTTCTGTTGGCATAAAAATAGGAACTGTGGAGAGCTCAACATGCTAACATGTATGTATCATTATTCAATACAATTGGATGGCTACTATTGTCTAAATATTAGCTCAAGAAAGCATTATGACAGTTAATATATGTAGATTAACTGAAATGCATTTGTGCTGTATAAGTAGTCTGGAAACGACAGAAATAAGCAATTTAGAAGAGGGAGGGAAGGAAGGAGGGAAGATATTCACAAAAAAAGGTTAATTAATATTGTTCCTAACAGTCCAATCGACATTTGTTTGACGCATGTCCGAGTCTGCATTTTCTCGGAAAGCGAAATGCTGTTGTGATTTGGTACTAATTAGTGATTGCAAGTTAGGGGAAATAGGCATTCATAACAAAAAGGTAAACTAATGTTATTTCCAACAGTTAAATTGACATTTGTTTGATGCATGGCCAAGTCTGCATTTTCTTGGAAAGCGGATTGTCCTTATTGCTTGTTACTTTTTTGTTTTTGAAAGACGACGAATATTATTGAGAAACGAAGCCAAAATGGCACAAAACAGAAGCAACAGGAAGAGACGCCAAGGCAGCGACTCAATTACACTCCGAGGAAATCCAGATTACATCCCTTAAGCTTGGGAGTGGCAGAGGCCCATTCGATAATCAGAAATCTGATTCTTTGGGATATGGCTTCCATCGATTTCCTGAGATTGTCGAAACACCTTGCATTTCTTTCTTCCCACACTGCTCACCAAACTGCAAGGGAGCCATTTTCCAAAGAGCCTTTTTAGGATGACGAAATCCTACCCTTTGCCTGGCAAGCGAGCACCGATCCACCGAATCTGAATGACTCCACAAGATTTGAAATCAACTTAAAATATCTGCCCAAATCGGTACCATGAAAGAACAGTGCAAGAAGAGATGATCCACCGACTCTTCATTTTGCATACACATCAGACAAATATTCAGAATTATCATCCCTTAATACTTGTTACTAATGAGTGGTTTTGTTGGAAGGAATGCTTTCTTCTTTAGTTTGTTTCAGTATTATTCTCAGATAGGTAACTATGGTATGGATGCTTTGGTTAAAGGAGTTGAGTTAAGCCCAAATCTTTGTATATTGCTGTTACTTTATTGATTGCCTTAATGGATAGTGCCCCTTTTTGCCTCTTGTAATTAATTTGCATTGCTCATAAAAGAAACAAGTGAGTGATCTGGTTGGTTTTGGGTCCAGGTCATGCACATTGCTGCAGCGGTTGAAATAAACTCGAGGTTTATACCGAGTTTGAAACAATTGCATACTTCACTACATTCCAAGGTATTATCATACTTTATCTTATTTCCATCCAAATGTCATTTAACATGTCATGGTTTGCCTTAAATTTGGCAGAATGGTCCCAAATTTTGTTATGCAAAATTCTGATTGCTCCTGAATTGGCACCCCTCGAACCTTTTGAATCTGCTAATTGCGATTGTAGATGTTCGACATTGAAGGAACAAGTGTTACTCGATCGTCAATACTCGTAAATTCGTAAATACACTCAAAATTTTGGTGGTGAAAAAACATCAAGAAGGGCATTCCACTTGAAGATTCTGGCATTGCTGTTCTTCTAGATTTTAGCAATTGGATGGAAAAACATAGTATACTATAGCTAATGAAGGATTTATTTAATCCTTTTTATCCAAATCTATGTTGTATGAGCTCTAGAGTTCTTAGGCAGTGCAGAATGTGAATTATATCAACACTTGTAGCAACTGTAAATGTTATTAAGTTACACAGATGCTGGGAAGTTTAGGTTTGCTAACATGATCAAAGAGAAATCTCATGGTTGGATCATCTCTCTTCATTAGAAGGTCCTGAAAACAATTTTCTATGCATTTAATGGCATCTGATCTTGAATTATTGCTTTTGCTGTTCTAACTACAAAAGATTGTCCTTCATGCATCCAGTTTCTAACTTTGTCTGGTTTTTCTTGCATATATCTCTGTTTTACCAGTCTGTTGAGTTCAAAGACATTATTAAGATTGGACGCACGCATACTCAAGATGCAACACCTTTAACTCTTGGGCAGGAGTTCAGCGGTTATACTACACAAGTAAGTTGTGCCAGTTACATTTTCACTCTCTACAGGCAATACTTAATGCTAAATTACAGCCAACCCCAATTAATTGGGATAAGGTTTAGATGTTGATGATGATGACTTATGGTAAATTACCCAGCATGTGTTTAACACACACACACACATCTGCTGTATATATATACATGCATATATACAGACATAATACATGTATAATCTTCATTATAGCCTTTTCCCAGCTATTCGTAGTTGGCTTAATGAATATTTAGAAAAATATGTTATCGCCTTTTCCCAGCTCTCTCATGTGCCCATGGACCCATGTGCAAGTGTAATTGATCAGTTGATCTGTCCTAATCAGTCCTACCAATCTACTCAAGCCAGGAATTATGTTGCAATGCATGTTATAACACATAAGAACTGTGTTACAGGTAAAATATGGAATCGATCGAGTCACTGGTACTCTACAACGCATGTATCAGGTAGGCGATCATCATATCACTAAGGAGATTGGTTAGTTTTCTGCACAGATTAGTCCTCGATGACCATGGCTCCCCCATTAGCTGCTGAAATAAGGGGCCTCTGAATTTGGACTCATTGTGTTAGTGGCGTCAGGGCCCTTAGCTGCCACTAATGGGGAGCTGTAGTTCTTGCCGGAGTACAATTTCAAAAGTTCTCTGTCCTTTTTCCCGTCATTAGTGTTTCTTCTCTTAAGTGTTTCACATATTGAATGTTTCTTTTGAGCAGCTTGCGCAGGGTGGTACTGCTGTGGGAACTGGATTGAATTCCAAAAAAGGGTATGAATTTTTCTGGGTTTTAAGCAATGTCACTTTATGGCTATTGTCAGTGTGATTTGTTGTGGTAGTTGTGTACGCATCATTTCTTACAATCTTCATATCTGGGATACTCCTTTTCTTTGCTTTTTTGGGTTTACATTTGCCTTGATATTTGTTAAGCTTGGTGCTATAAAATGATGTTATGATACATTTGTACTTCTCCTTCAGCATATCTCTTGATTATTTATTATTTCATTTCATTTCATTTCTTGTAGATATTATTTATAGTGTGTACCATCATCATCATGACCTAATACTTATCTCAATTAATCGGAGTACCATAAGTACATATTATATGAATTCTTTGGTCTCATACATATTATCAAATGCTTACATTCATTTCAGGTTTGATGTAAAAATTGCTGCTGCAGTAGCTGAAGAAACTAATCTACCATTTGTCACTGCTGAAAACAAGTTTGAAGCTTTGGTTAGCTTCTAAACTCGTTGATTTTGGTCGATAGTAGCAAGTGAACAGATATTGCATCTGACTATATTTATTAATTGCATCGTTTTTTATTCTTATGCATTTCATGGTATACTTGTTTTGGAATCTCAACATGTTATTGATTGTTTTTTTCCAGGCAGCACATGATGCTTTTGTTGAAACTAGCGGAGCCCTAAACACAGTTGCAACTTCTCTTATGAAATTGGAAATGACATTCGGCTGTTGGGAAGGTATCTATTCGTGCACTTTAAGTGGTTTCTTGCCTGATTCAGCATTGTTTTAGGGAAGTTGACAATGTTTTCTTTATTTAGTGGTCCACGTTGTGGCCTTGGGGAACTTATTCTACCAGAAAATGAGCCTGGCAGCAGTATCATGCCTGTAAGCTCCTTTTGAACCTAGATTATCTTTTCCTTTTCCACTTCCTAATTTCTTGTTGAAGTGATGGTTTTACTTATAAAGGTTTCAATGCATATATCAATTAAGTCAACATCCATCTGAAGCTAAATTCAAGTTGTTGGTGTTCATGCTTTCTTTATGTGATGATTGATGTTGTTGAAGTCATGCTTTCATTTCAGGGAAAGGTTAACCCTACACAATGTGAGGCTCTTACCATGGTCTGTGCTCAGGTAACATCTATTTTCTGGCATCATTGTATTTTAGAACAGCATGAACATATGTAGAAATTACTAGCAAATTGTTATTTAGGTGTTTGGAATTTAATTATTCTTTCTGCAGCTATTAGTGAGATTGCTACAATGACACAACAAGATAGGTGCCTCTTGGTAGGTGGGTGCTCCACCACAGTTTCCACCCACATTAATTATTACAAGTAAACACAAGGGGTGGCATTTAATTTATAATCTGAACATCATTCTCCTCATCTGTCTATTTCAAGCATGGTTGCCCCAACTTGGTTTCGATTATTACATTAAAGATGGAGAGTTACATGATTGTCAACCTGAGGACATGCACAGCATGCTTAGGCTTTCAGTTTGGATTAGTGCACCCATGGTTGAGTGATCCAGACCATCGATCTGTTGGGTCCAAAGTTTGGACAAGTCTGGATCAGTTCATCATGAGAAATTATATTGAACATTTTATGCACAGAATGCCCATCCAAATATATGAAAATTATTTAATGTCATTAAACAAGGTTAGTTCGAACAAAAGTAGAACATTTGTAATATTAATGCCTTTTTTTTTTTTTTTTTTTTTGACACAACATCTACTGCTACTACCCTTTCTATTATTATTGTACATGTGAGGAAGCAGGATAGGAGACTACAGAGACCAAATGAACAATTACATCACTGGGATAAATAAAAAAAGAAAAGGTCAATCCACAGATGTTAATGCTTGCAAATTAATGATATGATTAAGGCTGTGCAATCGTATCCACCTCTATTATTCTGCTTTCCTTTTGACCCGCCCTTTGTTTCTATAACTCTCACCATTGTTTATTTGCATGCATCCAGGAAATGTGACTCTCTCTCTCTCTCTCTCTCTCTCTCACACACACACACACACACACACACACACACACACACACACACACACACACACAACTCTACAAAATTGTCCCTCATGTTTTGATGCTTCTATATGGAAGACTGCTGATCTGGAGAGTGTTTTCCATCTTCCATGTCACCAATGTTTTGGTATTTGTTCCTTTTCTTTGTTCTATGTTCATGTCTTTTTCTTTCTCCTTTTTTAAGTTTTATGACTACTGATTATAGAAACTGTTCTCTGTCCCAAGTACATTTCATGAATAGATGACATTATAACTCTTTTAAAAAAAAAAAAAAAAATTTAATTTGATTTTTTATTAGTATTGTTTTGATGTCGTGGTAGAAGGATTAGTTTTCTTTCCCTTGATTAAATTATAGGATACTTGCAGGTCATGGGTAATCACGTGGCCATTACAGTGGGTGGATCAAATGGTCATTTTGAGCTTAACGTATTCAAGCCTATGATTGCTAGTGCGCTTCTACGAGTATGGTTTGTTGTTATAATATTTTCAACATCCATATTTGAAAGAAAAAGTAGCTCATGATTATTGAAAGTCATGCATATATATATATATATATATATATATATATATATATATATATATATATATATTAGTTGATCATCATTGCTTACGAAGATATTTGCCAAAACTGTAAGGTATGGTGAATAAGTTGAATTCTTGTTGACAGTCAGTGAGATTACTTGGGGATGCATCCGCTTCCTTTGAAAAGAACTGTGTAAGGGGAATTCAAGCCAATCATGAAAGGATTTCGAAATTATTGCATGAGGTAATTTTAAGTACATTGAATATTAGTTTTGTATGAGGTCTATTTGAAAATTTTGAAGTTACTGATCATATTATTAATTTGTTATCTGATGTCCTGCAGTCCCTGATGCTTGTTACGTGTTTGAACCCTGTAAGTTGTCTGTTCACTGTTTTGCCTTTTTTAGAAAGAGTCCTTCAAAGAAAAAAATTCGTTCTCTCTCCAAACTTATGATCTCTCTTTTCTTGCAGAAAATTGGTTATGACAATGCTGCAGCAGTTGCCAAGAAAGCACACAAGGAGGGAACGACTCTGAAGGTGATGATAATACTTAGACTTGCTTCTCTTTGGGCTGCAACTTGGATTCGGGCTAGACTTGCTTCTCTTAAGGCTGCATCTTGGGTTCGGGCAACCAGAACCTGACTGACCCAACTTGAGTTGGGTCGAGTTGGTAGGGTCCTCAGGTTGGGTTAGGGTTGGAAAACTCCGACCCGATTTGAAATTGGGTTGGGTTCAGGTTGGGAAAATTCAGGTCAGGTTTGGAATAATCACAAGTATTTGGGTTAGGTCAGGTTAGGGTTGATATAGAGGAATTTGGGTTGGAATTCGGGTTGAGTCAGGTTGTGTGGGTTGGGTCCTCTTGAGGTTGGGTTGGGCTTGGGTGACCCTCAACCCGATCCAACCTGCCCAAGTTGCACCTGTAGTGGTTTTGTTTTTGTTTTGTTTTTGTTTTTGTTTTTGTTTTTGTTTTGTTTTTGTTTTTGTTTTTGTTTTGTTTTTAATTTAAAATTTAAATTTATTTATGACGACAGGGTGTCCCCGCCCCTTTTTAAGGTGAGACTAATCCCTGTGGATGCACACAATCACCTGCAAACCATGTGCATCGGGTAAAGCATGGGGAGGGGTATTGAAATCACGTCTGTGGGAGCAAACCCATGACGCTAGCCATTTGCCCAAACCTGTAGCTTCTCTCCTGGCATATGGCATAAAGTAATATTTTCTTTTTCCAATTTTTTTTTTTCACCTATGGGCAGTAAGAGGAATGCTAATCACGTCACTTTTTAAAGATGTTTTTGCACATGAGCTATCATGGGCGCACAAGATATGAACGGCTCATCCGGCAGGCCACACCAATATCTGGGCCGTGGCCTGAAAATCAGGCTGATTGGAGAATCATATGCATTCAGTTTGAGGAAGAACTTATTGCTGCCCAGTTTGGGCCCTGGGGCCCTGTTCTGATCCAGTTGGGATCATATGATCACTTTGGGCCATGGTTTCTTTATGGCATGGCCTCCAGAGATTGTTTCTGATCTCGTAGATGTGTACTTTTCTCATGGAATAATTAGATAGATCTCTTTCATTGATTTCACTGTTACAGACTCCACATCTATTCTCAAACATGTGATGGTCGGAAAACTGTTGATATTTGGCAGGAAGCGGCATTGGCTCTTGGAGTGCTCAAGCCACACGAATTTGATGAACTCGTTGTACCAGAGAAGATGATCAGCCCCTCTGATTGAGATCTGATCTATTCAGGAGCTCACGACAATGCTTCCTCCCATGTCATCCTGAAGGTCCATTTTTGCACCCATTTCTAACCACATTGGCCTGCGACAAGGATGCTCAATAAAGGTGCGATTTTCTGCTGCTTTTAACCATTATTGGGGTGCTTTTTTTTTTTTTTTTTTCATTGAACTATTTTTGGTAGGTTTGTTGATTATACTCTTGCCTGTCTGATGATTGGTTAATAAGTACACCCCATGTAACGGAAAAAAAACCAATGAATCAAATCTGAGTATTTTGAGATAATTGCTGTCAATGATCAAATCCCCTCTCTAACCTGCTCCAATTACTAGGTCCATACATGTATATGGCATGTATTTATATGTATCTTCTATTATTTTGTTGTGGTTGGGTGGTGGTCATCTAGCCAAGGCCATTGATCAAATGGGCCTCATTTTCTAGCCTGACCTGACCCGCCACTCATTTAGCTTAGTACGAGCTTGCATCACCCATTGCTGACTCTAATGAATGGCATTCATGCCCCTTGTGTTGGACATCTGAGTCTCGTAGAAGTTGGATAACACCATGAAGATCACCTGGAGTAGAAATTCGGCTGATCCGCTCATCGTGTGGGCCTTACTGTTGTTACTGTTGGAAAACTGATGATCTAACTCAATTTAAAGTCGCGGTCCACCTAATGAGTGAATCAATCCGATTTGCAGGAAATCTTCCTGGTGTGGTCTTATACTGCATTGCTTGTGTCCAGCCCATAACAAGGTGGTGGGAAGGACTCGTTTCTCAGCAGTGTATCTACGTACAATGATGGTCAGATACTAAGTATGAACCTGCTTCGTGAGTCGAGGTTCGCTTACCATGTGATGGACCCCTCTGACCGATCTGGTGGTGGTTGTGGCCCAGATCATTTAATCGGCCGCACAGGAGTTATTCACGTCTTCTTTTTTTGGGGAATTACACGATCTTTGATCCGAGGGGTTCACACAGGCAAGGGTGTCCTCAGATTTTTGGTTTAGTACAAGTGGGGCACTGGGTTTAGGGCTCTGGACCGTTGATCTCGCCAATTTCTAGTTGAATATGGACTTATTCCTCTATTTGCTAAGCTACAATTTGAAGGGTTAGAACTGTCCCAAAGGGGGTGATTATCCAGCCATGGTCCACTCATGTATGAGGCCATCAGATCAGTGGTCAGGGTGACCAGACCATGGGTCCCATTTGTACAAATTAAAAACTGAAGGACTATTAAGAATCAGATAGCTCACCTTTGCACTAGCCAAAAGGGCACATTGTCCATCTCTTGAGCATTGTCAGGGATGCAGCTCGCTCGGGCCGGGTCAGGTGGAGGGTTAATCTAAACCCAACACAAACATTAAGAGTCACCTGAGGCCCAGCTCGTGCTGCCCAAACCCACCCTGACCAGGGTGGACTGTGCAACCCGAACATAACTCAGGTTGGGTCTGGTTGAGTCGGCTTGGGTCCAGTTAGTGGTAGAATCTCAATCAACCTTCTAAGTTTTAAAAACGGGGAGAGAGAGAACTGAGCATCGAGTCGATTTGGACCGAGGGCTGACCTGACTCGACCTGATCTTGAAATAGGCCTGACCTGAACTTGACCCGACTCAGTGCCGAGTCCAGCATGCCTGACCCGATCCGAGTCTGGGTCTGGCATGGACTAACCCGGACCGAGTTCGGCCATGGCTGAAATCACAACTTAGAACCTAAGAGCACCTGTCGGAGTTGCAGCCTCTTAAGGTATTTCAGATATGAAATGCCAAATTTTGATTTTTTTTTTTTAAAAAAATGTACTAGTCAGTTTTTTGGTCGTGTCGAGTCAGTAGGTGACCCTAACTTCACTCGGTTTGAGTTCGGATTGGATGAAGTCTACTCAGTTTGGATCAACACAACCTCTCGGTTCGGGTCGAGTTGGGTCTGAACGAGTCGGACGAGTCGAGTCATTCCGTGCCCAGCTCTAAAGAGTGGGTGGAAAGTTACGCCACACCTATCCTGCAACACATGTAAAGAGAGGAGAGAGCAAAGAGCTGGATTTGGTACGACCCCCGCCTGTTTTGAGCTCGGAACAGGCTGTTGATCTGAGGGGCCCACCGTGATGTATGGGTTTATCCACACGGTCCACCCATTTTTCTCCACCATAGGTGCGCAGCGAGAGAAGGGAGAGGACCAGGTGCAGCCCCGGCCCCACCCAACACGTTGTAGCCCTGACTGTGGGGCCCACCTTTACGTATATTTTGCATATCCACTCCATTCATCTGTTTTTCCAGCTCATTTTAGATCATAAGCTAAAAAATGAAGAAGATCCAAATCTCAGTTGGACCACGCTGTACGAAACAGTGATTATTGAACACCCACCATTAAAAACTTCCTGGGGCCCACCGTAATGCCCATCATGATGCTTATTTGTTATCTAACCACTTGATAAGGTCGGTGAAGGGAAAAACAAATATCAGCTTGATGCAAAACTTGTGGCCCACAGGAAGTTTTTAACGGTCAATCACCACTATTCCTGTGGTGTGGTACACCTGAGATTTGGATCTGCTTGCTCATACACCAGAATAAACTAGAAAAACAGACGGCATGGATATACAATTCTTCTGAGCTCATACCCTGTAATAAACTGGAAAAAACAGAGCGGATTTACAATTCATACATCAAGGTGGGCTCCACAGTCAGGGTCGCACCTAATGCGCTCCTTTCAGGACCAACGTTGGGCGACCTGTCCCCACCTTTCGGGTACTATGGTCCACTCGAGTTTTATATCTGGGACGTGGATGAGCTGTTGTTGCCAATACCACCCCCAGCAGTGATGTGTCGATATGTTGGGCGCTGTGGGGCCCAACGTGATGTATGTGTTTAATATCCATGCCGTCCATCCAGCTTAACCCCCTCATGTGTGGACCCATAAATGAAGCAGATCTGGAGCTCAAGTGGACCACACCACAGGAAACAGAGGTGGTTGAATACTGGCCATTAAAAATTTCTTGGGGGCACAAGTTTTGGATCAAGCTGATATTTGTGTTTTCGGACCGTGGGGCCCACCTTGATTTATGTGCCTTATATCCACGCCATTCATCCATTTTGAAAACTCGATTTAGGGCATAATATAAAAAATGAAGTGAATCCAAATCTCAAGTGGACCAGGAAACAGTGGTAATTGACTATTAAAAACTTCACGTGGGTCATGAAAGTTTTGTATCAAACTGATATTTGTGTGGTTTCTTCGTCTAGGTCTTTGTGACCTTATCAACAGGTTGGATGGCAAATAAACACTCCGCTGGCCCCATGAAGTTTTTAATGGTGAGGATTCACCAAGATTGTTTCCTGTGGTATGGTCTACCTAAGATTTGGATCTACTTTGTTTTTTGGGATCATGCCCTAAAATGAGCTATCAAAATGGATGGACAGTGTGGATATAAGGCAAATACATCACAGTGGGCCCGAGGATCCACCCAAACCACGCCCTCTTTATCCCCATTATTTCCCGTGTGGTTCACTTGAGCTTCATATGTGCTTACATTTTTAGCTTTATGCCCTAAAATGGGTTGGCAAAATGGATGGACGCATAGATATAAAACATAAAAACATTGGGTTCTGTAGTGCGGAACATATCAACACTCAGTTAATCTTATCACTAATATAAAGTGGATTTCATAAAGTCATCATAGTATACTTTATAAAGCTGGCTCCTCGATTAAATTGAAAAAAAATGATCTCAATTGAATGGCCATGTATGTTCCATTTTTCTTTTAAAATTGAAACTTATACTAATTGGGGCTAAAATAGGGCAAACACAATTTATTTTATATTAACTCTACGTAGAGATATAGGGTTGGGTTTGGGTTAAGTTGGGAAGTTGTCCCATGCCCGACATGTCATCAGAGTGAGTATTTGTAGCCTGAACCTGAACCCGAACCCGAACCCGAACCCGACCTAAAGCTGGGGTTGAGCCAACGAACTCTTCACTCCACATGAATATAATATAATGCATGTTATCAAATACAAGACGAATTTCAAACGTTTACACAAACCTTCCCTTTCCCTCATAAATAGAGACCCTTTGCATGGATACATACAAATCCACCACTCTCTTAAAAAACCCAAATATAATAACAAACCATGTATCCATTTCTTAGTTCTTAATCACCCATTCAAGTACTTATAGAGCTTTTCTTACTCTGATTTTAACTTCCACTTCATGCAACAACCTTGCAAGTGACACTTAAAGGGTCCCACATGGCCGGTACAAGGAAACGCCGACGGTTGACACCATAAGCATTGTAGCTTGCTTTGCTTTTTGGGTCCACCATCAACTTCCCTGGGTAGCCTGGATATGCGCCGGCGCCGAATATTCCAGAGCACGCTGTCACAGCCTCCAGCGGCGCCAAGGCGTCTCCTTGGAAATATCCATTCTTAAACGGGTTCGTGGCGGCCCCGGCAAGAATGGTCGCGATGTTCATGATCATCCCATCAATGCCAACACTATTGGGCCCCACTAAAGCTGGCCCAGGTGGTCCATATAGGGGGACGGCGAATGGCCATGCACAAAGGCCTGGGCATTGGGAGCTTGGGTCACCTACATGAGCGAAAACCACCTTTCGATTGGGAGAAACAAGCGTCGCGTCGTGGAAACCACATGATCCCATGCAGAACCGCTCTACGGCGATATCTGATGATGTTAGTACTAAGTAGATGCCATTCGAGTCGAATGGAAACACTCGTTTCGCTATTGCATTCTTTACTAGAGCGGCGATGTCGGCTCGCTTGAGATTCTTCACTACTATGGTGTTGGAGACTTGCCGAGCTAGCCTGATTGTGCCCGAAACCGGCTTGCGGGCTGTGTCTTTGTAGGCTTGGGTGGTTCGCCACCACGTCGAGATGGAAGCGGGCTTTGCCGAGTGGTCGAAGGAGGCGAAGAAATCAGAAATGGTGAGTTTGTGGGAGGGAGAGAAGGCTCCATACCAGATGAGATAGATGTTGATGCTGGCAGGCCCAGTTAGGAGTGGGCCATGATGGTATTGAAGTTGGGTAGAGGAGGGAACTAGAGAAGATGGTTGTTTGGGCCTTAGGCCCAGCCCATTTGAGCATTGGACTGCAGAGAAGGCAATGATAGTAATGAGAGGAAAGAGCATGGTCTTGCTTAGAAAGGCCATTCTTATGTGGGAGGAATGATGGAAGTGTGATGGGCCTTTTATAGACGGCTGTAAGTACTCGGGCGTGTGATTTTAGAAGTTGGGTTGATTTGTGTGGGGCCCAGATATGTGGAAATGAGATAAGCATGGGTGACTGTAGAGCTGTACCAATGATTGAAGCGTGGTCAATCGATATACTAAAAGAGAAATAATCAACTACAGCTTGTGATGTTACGCCAGTAGGAGATTTGGACCACAAAAACGGTGGGCCCCACATGAAGATCATCCTCCTCGAAAATCATAGGCCACGCCTGTGTGTTGAGTCAGATCATTGCTGTCAGTTGATTCTACTGGTGTGGTCCATCTGATCGGGGGATGGGTGTGGTTTTCGTGCGAGGTGATCGTCATGGTGGGCCCACTTGTTTTTGCGGTACCGATGTCTCACATAATTGTTATGTTGGTGGGAAATATGGGACGGCACCACAAATGCATGAATTATAGAAATTTGCTATTTGTATGCTGACTATATATGGAAGTTATGGTGTATAAACTATCTCCATTGTATGCCATCTGTTGATGGGCCACAGTGTGAAAATTGTGCCTATTGTTGGGGGACTGCGGAAGCACACAAAGGTGAATCAAGAGATGTAAACCAATCGCACCAATCAAGCATGAAAAGAACACATCGATTTTAACGTGGAAAAACCCTTATGGGAAAAAAAACACAGCACAGAGCGAATGATAAAACTACGAAAACAGAAATTATAAGTGAAGAGAGTTTACTCGATTTGAACGTCCTCGAATCAAACCCTTGCTACACTCTTGAAACCCTTTGGACGAATTAAAAACCGTTGTATACTTCCTAATCCCATTTACACTCATATATATAGCTCTGTGAAGAATCCCAAACGAAATCGGAAACAAATTCCACAGTGGATCTGCGTAATTCTGCACGAAACCGTTCGATGTTATCGAACACCTTTCAATGTCATCGGCACTTAACTTTCAATGATATCGAAGCCACTTTGATGTCAACGAACTAATGCTAAAACAGTCCAGAGACAACACATAGAATCCAAAAATTCTTGATGGCGTCAGTGACAGTTCGATGACATCGAATGATCTGTCGATAACATTAACATACCCTAATTCTGGGTAAATTAAAGACATCTAAAAAACAACACCTATCAGATGTTCATGGCATGAATTTTGGCTGCGGCCCACTAAACAGGCCATATATCAATCGAACAGTCCAGGTTAATGGGCATGTGGAACAATCGGACAGTAGGTATGGTTATACACTGTATTTCGGTGTATGACTGTACCCAAGATCCTCAGATAAATGCACCTTAATGCTGCATTTTTAATTAATATTTCCAGTACCAAAAAGCTCCTTGACCACACCATCTTTGTGGGTCCCACATAGCTGACCCCTAATACAGGAACAGTGTTTTGGATTTTGGGACACTGAACCTACTCCTTAGTAATTAGGTTTTATGTGGATAAGTAGGCCAACGCATAGGGATGGTTTCTTTCTTTTCTTTATTTCTGGTAGGATGGATAGTGATGGTTGGATCATGGCCCACCTCTTAGGAAATAGACTCATGTAATGACAAAGGTTCACCATCCAAATTTCAAACAAGGCTACTACTTACGTTGGTTTGAGATGGACTGAAACCCAATTATCCATCATCCGTACGCAATTTGATGTATGTGGGTGTGGACATCTAAGCTGACATGAACGTTTCAATGAGATGGGGCCCATGTGATTAATGCTCTAGATAGGTCTGTATCCTGTCCATCTATGGTTGGCGTTTTTTCTTAAGATAAACAATTAGAATTTATTTAATCAAAGCATCCTCTCTCTATCTCTCATTGGATTTCCAGTTTTCACAAGTGGGCCCCACTGTTTAGTGATCATGACCGTTGATCTGATGATTCCTATCTTGGATTGACCATGCCCACAAAATCTTGCATATTAGACGATGAGGGTCGACCTATTGTTTTCAACTGAATGTGGTCTGTTAAGTGCCTACTTTCCTAACACCAATCAAAATTTTAGTGGGGCATGGTCCATACATGATGGAGTCTATATGATCAATGGTACGGATCAGTGAACAATGGGCCCCACTAGTACAAACTGAAGACCCGAGGATCTCATAAATCATACTCAACTTTGAGATTGTGTAGTGTAGCACACAGCTGGTACTGTGTGGTTCTGTGGGCCCCAACATGATGTATGTGATTTATCCATGCCGTCCGTCCATTTTTCCATCTCATTTTATGGCACGATCTAAAAAATGAGGGGAATCCAGATCTCAGGTGGACCACACCACAGGAAAAGTGGTGATTCGACACCCACCATTTAAATCTTTCCAGGGTCTATTGTAATGTTCATTTTCCATCCGTTGATTAGGTCATAGACCTGGACGAAGGGAAAACACGGATATTAATCTACACAAATACCAGCTTATTCAAAACTTTTGTAGCCTCCAGGAAGTTTTTAACGGTGGGCGTTCAATCACCACTGTGTGGTCCACCTGAGATTTGGTACTGCATCATTTTTGGGATAATGACATATAATGAGCAGGAAAAATGGATGGAATCATGGTGGGCCAAGGAGCTTTTCCAACATCAATCAGTACAGATTCGGATTGCCTGATTGCCTATTGCAGCAGACAGCACCCACTTTGATACTGTATGCTACTCTGGAAAAGCACTCTGGCCCTCTACAATGTCTTTTTTTTTTTTTTTTTTAATCCACACCGTCTATACATTTTTACAGCTCATTTTATGAGATAGACAAAAAAAAAATGAGGCAGATCAAAATCTTATGTGAACCACACTACAGGAAACAATGGTGATTGAATACCCACCATTAAAGACTTCCTAGGTCACACCGTAATGTTTATTTTCCATTCAACCCATTGATCAGGTCACACAGAAATAGACGAATGGAAAGCACAAATGTTTCCTATGGTGTGGTCCACCTGAGATTTAGATCTGCCTCATTTTTGGGACCAATCTCTAAAATGATCTGTCAAAATAGATGGACGGTGTAGATAAAAACACATACATCATGGTGAGTCCCACATAACTTTTACAGTTGCACACAATACTGACGGCTGTGATCCGTGCTACGCTTCGCAATACGAGTTCAGGTTATAAAGTTCCAACCCCTTTTCAAGGGTCACCTCAACCGTGTGAATTCGATGTCTTAACCAGGTTGGCCATTGACCCAGTACAGCTAGTGGCGACCCGACACCAACCCATATCCATGTCGACGTGTCAGGTTTGCCGACGCACGTTTTAACTAGCCAGACCGTCCATTAATATGGTAGGTTTGGATATATAAGAACGGCTTACCTGCCTTCCTTGCTTCCACATCGTGTACCGCATCGTGGCACATGTGCATGATGATCTGAACCATACATTCATTAGACTATCTTAACAGTCTAATAAATGGGCCTTTTTTTCACATGATATGAGCCGTTGATCGTTTTTGTCTTTTAGTGATCATTTGTATGCCACCGATGGCTAGAACTACCTAAATACTTTGATTTTTGGACCATAGCCTAATCACTATTTAAAGCACTAAATGGACGGTTTGGATCTAATCCATGTATGCCACGTATTCAGAATTCTCTCTTTAGTTTTTGATTTGGATTAGTCCTTATCACACTCAAAGACCATGATTTGAAAAGTTCAATTATTTTCTGCTTACAGGTTTTATCATTGTGTTGGGTATGAATTCTTTTGGTTCCTTTAGTTAGTTGTTGGCGATAGCACACACGTGAAAACAAGGAGCATGTGTGAGATTGTAGCCCTTTATCAGGTGAGGACTACATAATGAGTGGCTTTGAATGTGCCAGTTAGGGTGGCAATGAGTCGGGTTCGGGTCTGCCTGACCAACCAAACCCACAATCTATTTCCTCATAGATTGATCTAACCCACTTAAAACTCATTGAGCCCAGAACCAATCTGGTCTAACCCATTTAATTGTAACTGCGTCGAGCTGGTCCGACCCAACATGGCCGTACTTGTGTTTAAGAATGGAATATGGGTCTAAAGGTGTGACCAACATGGCTAAACATGCAAACATCATATGTATGTATTTCCATAGTTATTACTATTAACCTATTTTTGGTTTTGGGCTGGGTTCAGTCACGTCATGTGGTCTAGTGATGCAGGGAGGAACGTGATGAGGTCGTTCACCCCAGTCTTTCTCAAGGGGATAACTGCTCTAAATACACGGGGCTTCTCTGGACTCTTCGAAGAGATACCTGGAATTCATATACCTTGAATTCATGTGAAAAAATAAGAAAAATAGAAACAAATTTTAAAATTTTGAAATTTAGTTGATAGCTAATAAAAATGAATTTACAACTCTTTAAATAGTGATACTAAACCTTAAAAGAAGTTTTGGAATCAAACTCCAACTCAATCACTCTAAAATTCATGACTTACTATAAATAGTAAACTTATTATTTACAGATAGTTATGATTCCTATTGGACCTTATGGTTTTCAGCCAAAAAATAATAAGGTGCCATTCTCCTAATTTTTCTAAGCATATTTCATGTTGTACGCAACTTCTAAAAGTCAAAGGACAAAGAGTTGTGTATAAAAGAAAAAAAAAAAAAAAATTATGGTAAATAGTAAAAATGAAAATAAAATGGATTTTCAACCATAGATGCGATGGAATCTCATAAATTCAGTGGGTTGGATGGCTAAGGTAGCTTCTCCTACCCCAAAATTATATATGATCTGTCGAATAACTTATTTTGGTTTGTGAGATGCGCCTGTTTTAAGGTTTCAACGGTCCGAATCACTTTCGCCTCTGATCGGCCCATCTTTGGTCCATCATGAAAATGAAAGTGTCCGCGACCCACTCTACATCATCTAGCCTCGATGGACGGGTCTTCAGGTAGGGTTCAACCCAAGCCTGACCAGATGTGGGGCCCACATGGAAGTGACAAGCAATAATTTGTTATATGATTTTAATAATCATAAGTAGATGGATATTATTATGATTCCTCCAATCAATTTCGATGTATGATTGATTGAAATTGTATACCATCCAATGCGGATGTCATGAATAATCGACGTGTGTTGGATTACTGGTCGTAATGGGCTGGGTCCACATCAGTCAAGATCAGCGGCATAAGCGCCAGGCCAACCTATGATAACCATAGATGGGCTGGACCTCGGGCTTAATGGTCGAAACCCATGCCTGGGTTCAGCCCATGGACCGAAACCCAGGCCAGCGTGCCCATTTGTTCTCTTTCTCTCTCTGATCCTCTCACTCAAGTCTAACAAAAACTTGATATACATTGATACACTATCCTCTGTCTCGCTTAGAGTATTTTGAGAAAGTAGTTGTCTAACATGATATCGGAGCATGCAAAAATAATGCATGTTTTTCACACACATATAGTTCAGTTTGTCCACTTGATGAGTAGACAAGCATGAATTTTGATCCAAAACATGTTCGCCACGGGACCCTTTTCTTTTTAACAATCCTTTTTATGGCATATGATTGGATGGTTAGGATCATTCAACCCATCCATAAAGGGACCCATGATTTGGATGGACCGAATTTACATACATATCCGTGTACATGCGTCATGTATGGTTGGCACCGACTAATTAACGGTGGGAAAGGTCAGCCCATATTCATTAGTTGTTTTTCACGCATTACATGCAAGTGGGTCATGTGATTTGGTTATTCTGACCTCTGATTTTTATTGCCCCACAAGCCATGATCGCTTATGCCTGGAAGATCTTAGCCACATCTTATCTTTTCATTTTTACGGAGTGCTGTATTTTCATCTTTGACATGAATATGGATTTTACCAAAGGATGATTTTACCAACTAGATTGGACATGTAATGTGGATTACATGGTAGCTTAACACCACGTGACTGTAGCTAAATGATGTTGCGATGTGGTGGGATTTGATTGGACATAGGTCGATGTAATGTATGTTTGAATGTTGTGAGTAGGTATTTAATTGTTGTAGGTTGGATGCTAGAGTCTTCCTCTCCTTGCACCTTTAGAGAAGCTCTAATGGTAGAGTCTTCTTCTCCTTAACACCTTTAGATAAGCTCTAATGAGATTATTGCTTCTATCCTTAGCATTGGATTGGGGACCTTGCCCTGATTTATAATGCAGAGAGTAGAGGAGTTTGAAACCCGTCAAAACTCCTCTCCCTAAAGGCTCCACACGAATTGCAATCCATTTCCACTTGAATATTATATGTGTGTTATAGTTCCAGCATACCACCCCTATACAAATTTTTGGATGTATCACAACTTATTGGGCCCCACTGGTACACCCGATCACATTATCCAACCCTTAGGACAATCCAGACCGTTGATCAATAAGGCTCACCTTATAGAATTCTTACACAGTGGTGTTGGAACATGATGGAATTTGATTGGACCTATACTGATGTGAGAAATAAAGCTACGCAAAGTATGTTTGAATGTAGTTAGTAGGTATTTAATTGGGTCATCTCTAACCCCAAACATGAGCCGAACTCAAAACTCAAGTGGGCCATACTATAAGAAATAGTAGAAATCAAATGCCCATGGCTGAAACGGACGCGGATTGCGTCCTACCCCCGCCCGGACGGTAATCCATCCGGGCAGGGATCTGTGGGGCCCATCGTGATGTAGGTGTTTTATCCAAGCCGTTAATCGCTTTTTTCAGATCATTTTAAGGTACGAGCCAAACACTGAGAAAGGTACAGGGCTTAAGTGGACCACAAAGTGGGGATTTAATGTCCACCATTAAAAACTTCTTGGGAGCTGGAGAAGTTTCGGATCAAGCTAATATTTGTTTTTTCACTTCATCCACGTCTACATGACATTATTAATAGGTTGGATGATAAAAAAAACATCACGGTGGCCCTTAGAAAGGTTTCAATGGCGGGTGTCATTATCAATGCAGCTTCCTCTTGTGTGGTCCACTGGAACTGTGAACCTGTTTCAATTTTACTTTCACATCTTAAAATGATCTAAAAAAAGTGATGAACGGTGTGGATAAAACACTTACATCACGGTGGGCCCCACAGAGCCCTGCCCGGACGGATTACCGTCTAGGCAGGGGTAGGACGCAATCCGCGTCCGGCTGAAACCTTCTTAGCAGCTATCATAGATTTAAATGCTGTCTAACATGATCATATATAAGATTATTATGACCTTATTGAAGGAAAAGTACAAAAATCAGTATGATCCAAAGCTTGCCCAAGGAGGTTTCAACGGGTGGGTGTTTTCATCTCATTTTTTAAAATGGTGCGGCCCTATGTAATCTGGGTTATGTTAGATTAAAAGGATTTTAAAATGAGTTTTGAAAAACTTAAAAAAATTGATTTTGTCTTTTGTAACGTTCCAAATTTTGTTACCCGAGTTTTGTATTCGTTTTCATATTTCACAGTAATGTAGGAAAGTATAAGTGAGCAATCGCAACAGAAACAAATAAATCCCGAGAGTTTTCCTACATGGATAGCCCATATTTCATAGTAATAATAATAATAATAATTTTTTAAATTTTTTTTTTTTTTTTTTTTTTAGTATAAGTGAGCAATTGCAACGGAAACAAATAAACCACACATAAAGGAAGTGTCCAAGTATATCTCAATTTATACAAATGGTTGCCCATAGGGCTTATACAAACTAATGACTCAAATATAAAAAATGAAATATCTTAACAAAAGTAGAAAATGTAGAATGAAGAATTGCAAGATCATCCAACTCTTCATGCTCCACGTTAATATTAACATGCACGTCATCTACATAACCTGCAACAACTTAATATGGTTTGATAGCATCAATTGCTATCCCAGTGAGGTATTCCCTCCAAGATAACCAAGCATCACAATAGTCAAGAATATAATTCAAATAAATTTAGGAGAATACAATATCCAACATAAACTTCACAAGTTGAATACAAAAATTATACAATTTATGTTTCCTAAGTAACATATAGGATAATACCACATATAATTCGGAAGAAGATACAACTTACATTTTTAAATACAATTTAAAAACTATAATATCTAAATTATAATTCATAATTCACAAGTACTACAACTACACAATTCAAGTACAACATAAGAGATATAATCCATTCCCCACAAATAACATAAACGGTTACAACATCCAAACTATAATTTAATGGATAACATAAGAAGATACAATCCACCTTTCACGTAATATTCAATCGTCAGCTTAATCTTGATTAATGCATAAATGCAATCAGTCTGGGGATGCACATCCAATTGAACAAATTAATGGACCTTTCAAATAGTTGGCCCATTCATACATGATATCGGGTCTTTCAAATAGTCGACCTATTTAAAATGCAAAAAAGGGTCGTTCAAATAGTACACCAGTCTTTCAAACAGTCGACCAGGCACCCGATATTGCCCACGTGCCATGTATGCATGATTAACCTAACCGTTATTAGTCTAATTTACAAACAGAATAACAGAGAAGCTCAAAGGTCACTATAGGGGGCGTGCACAACCCAACATAGGGCGACAACTCGAGTATAGTGTCTCATTCTACCATCCCCGGCTCATGAGACTTAAACAAGTAAAATTCTAACATACTTAAATGATTATAAATAATATTTATAAAATAAAGAATCCAAGACATTTCATTTACAAGAATCTCTATAACTAGTGGCCACTCATGATTCGACACGTAGACATTACCATCACAAGTCCAGATATACTTCCAACGACAAGAGTCCTTCCAATAAGCCACATTGGCACCAAGTCTTCTAAAGACACAAAATAATACAATCCACAAACCACATTGGCACAAATAATCCACAAGATGGTAAGTCTACGACCACATAACATTTATTTTATTCACAATCGGCCACTAGTTAGATGAATCTTTAATATAATATCCATCAACATACAATATTAGATTTTCAATACAATCCATTAACACAAACAAACGACAAACTAAATCACAAGTAACTCAATCTTCTAATTACAAGCAATTATCATTTGCATCAACTTACAAATGTATCAACAATATGCAAATAAGATTGTTTGCTTAACTACATTAAAGAGTCAATTTCTACACTAAAAAGTATCTCAATCCTACCATGTAGACAATAATTCAAATATCATTCTACAACTATTCTAATATATTTTTAGAATTAAATGAAGCTAAATCATTCATATAAGTTAAACATAAATGATAAGTCAAGCATGGAAAATACATGAAAGTAAACTAATCTAACTATTGAAATGGAGGAAAGCTTGAAGGGTGAATCCTCACCTCTCAAGAGATAGAAATGAAATCAACTCGAATTTTCTTGAACTCGCCCGCAAACAACTCCATTGAGAATCTTTGATGCGTGGTCATCTTGATGCCTCTCGATCTCAACCCAATGGACTCGATTTTGGTCCGATCCACACACAACCATGACTTGATTAGAATACTACAAAAAACTATCAACAATCACCTCTAATATAATTCAAAAACAACTAATGAAACTCACTGAGTCAACTCCGATCCAATTCAATACAACTCGATGGCAATCCATTATGCAAATGAACTCCACGAACTGATGTGAATCCAAACCCAAAGGACCATCATCATCATAGTTAGAAGGATAGACTGAATTCAGATCAGCCCCAACCCACATCTAGTGACTCAACCGAGTCAACTCAGTGGCAAGCTTATTTGAGACCTGGTTTTGAAACCGATCTACAACAGCGAGTTAAGACACCTACTGCCATAAACTGAACTTGTACTTGAACTGATGAATGGAAGATACCTCGAACTAGTACTAATTCGTGTGACTTGAAGTTGACTCGGCGAGTCGACTCAATTGAGGCACACAGTCATCATCCCCACTTCTCTCTCTAGTCTTCTTCCTTCCTTTCTTCTTCTTCTCTTTCTCCTTCATTTCGCTCTCTATGAAATTTCATAGGTTCTGGACTCGGGTAGAGCTCGACTTGACTCGACAGCACTCGACCCAACTCATTCAGCAAGTCGATGATCCGCCGACTCAACAGCCACCGCACACGCCCTCTCTCTTTCTCTTTATTCTTCTCTTCATTTTCTTTCTCTTTCTTCTCTTCATTCCTGCCAAACCCAACTGGTTGAAGCTCTATTCCGACCGAGCCGAGCTAGTGCGGCACAACAGTAGTTGCTCGTTCCTCTCTCAAACTCTCTCACTTCTTCTTCCATCCGCTTTTTCCTATTCTTCTGTTTCTCTGCCTCTCTTATTTTCCTCTTTCCTTGCTTTTCGGCTGATGGAAAACGAGTTTGGACTCGATCCAGACTCAATACCGCGGCTCGCCGACAACCTGGCTAATGTGGCGAAGAAGATGACCCACCATTAATGGTGAATCCAATCTCCCAGCTTCTTTCTTCGATCTGATTTCTGTGGCATGTTTGGATGAACTCCAGGGAGCTTTAGAAGGGACGTTTCGAAGCTCCGACTCCAAAATCCTGGTGGTTTCGAACTTGGAAGAGTTTTGGGCGTTTTCTCTTGGTGCCACAAGAAATGCAGTAGAGGCGCTCGAATCTGAGTTTCTAGGGTTTCTTTACGAAGGAAAGGTTAGGAATGGATGGCTAGGATTCATTGGAAGCTAGGGTTTCTATTTTTAGAAACCAAAAGAGAAAGAGATGAAAGTGTTGTAACGTCCAAACCAAATGGACGGTTGAGATATTCCAGCGACCTTTGGAATTTCCACATGATTGAAACAGCCACACGTTATGGCTTTTGGAATTCCCCACAGTTTCCACGTGTTGTGGCTGGTGGGTTTCAAAACGTTTGAAACCGATGGATTAAATGTAGTTAATGGTATAGAATGGTGGTAATTTAGATATTTCACATGGTAACATGTGACTATATAAGGAGGTGTTGTGCTGCACGTAAGAAGTAGTACAGAACAAAGCAAAGTGAAAAAGAAAAATCAAACTTGAAAGTTTTTTTCAATACAGAGATGGCCTTTTTGTTTTTTCCCTTTTTGTTTGAATCATCTCTTAAGGCTTTGTAAAGCCAACAAACTGGTATCAGAGCCTCGGTTGTTTTCCTGGAAGAAGCATCCAGGAGGCTTTTCAGCCAAGTACAGATTTTTTCTAAAAAAATCTGTTGCAAAGGAAAGTTTTTTTTTTTTTTTTGAGTTCCCTGTTGAAGTTGTCAGCAATTTTAGAAAATAAAATTTCTGTTCAAAAAATTAGATTTCAACAAGTTTATTTTTTTCAGTCAAACAAATCTGTTAAAAAAATCTGTTTATTTCATCTCTCTCCCTTCATATAAAAAAAATTAATCATTCCTTCTCTTAAAAAAAGAAGAGATGGCGTCCTAGATCCAGCCACAGATTCCAAAGTTATCCAAGGATAACTATGAAAACTGGTGCATCCAGATGAAAGCACTATTCGGGTCGCAAGATCTATGGGAGATTGTTACCGATGGGTATGTAGAACCCACAACGGAAGAAGAAGCTCTCTACACCGCTGATCAAAGGGCGGTCCTCAAAGATCAAAGAAAGAAGGACAAGAAGGCTCTGTTTCTTGTCTATCAAGGGTTGGATGAGTCCACCTTTGAACGGATCGCTGAAGCGACAACATGCAAGCAAGCATGGGAGATTCTAAGCACAATCTTCAAAGGAGTTGATCGTGTGAAGAAGGTTCGTCTCCAAACTTTTAGAGCCGAATTCGAGACCTCACACATGAAGGAAGGTGAGACCATTTCTGATTTCTTTTCAAGGTTGCTTGTTATTGTTAACAACTTGAAAAGAAATGGTGAAAAGATCGAAGATGTACGGGTTGTTGAAAAAGTACTTCGATCCCTCACAACCAAATTTGAACATGTGGTTGTTGCCATAGAAGAATCAAAGGACTTAGAAAATCTGTCCATTGAAGAATTAATGGGCTCGTTGCAAGTGCATGAGCAACGAATGCAAAAGAATGCCGGTTCAACGCTTGAACATGCTTTAGAGTCTAAGTTGACTCTAAATGAACAAAAGAATGGCCATACTCAACGAGGCGGCCGTGGCACTAGCAATCGTGCAAGAGGCAGAGGGCGTGGATATTATCCAAGCCAATAAAAAATCAACAAAAGACTATCAATTTCCGTGGAAGAGGAAATGGTAGAGGTCGTTCCATGCGTGGACGTGGAAATACAAAAAATATTCAATGTTACAATTGCAACAAGTTCGGCCATTATGCTTCAAACTGTTGGAGCAAACCAGTAGATCAAGATGAGCATTCTAATTATGCAGAAGCATCAAATCATGAAAAAGAAGACTCCACACTTCTTCTTGCACAGGAAGAAGCATGTGATCAACATGACGTGTGGTATCTTGACTCTGGTGCGAGTAACCACATGTGTAGAAAGAAGGAGCTGTTCGTAGAACTGGCAGAAGATGCTCGTGGCAATGTGAGTCTAGGAGACTCATCAAAAGTTCCTGTGAAAGGTAAAGGAAAAGTTAAAATCTATCAGAAGAATGGTGTGCCGAATTTTATCTCCAATGTGTATTACGTACCAAACATGAAAAGTAACATCCTCAGTATCGGCCAACTCCTTGAGAAGGGGTATGTTATACACATGGAAAACCATTCTCTCTCTATAAGAGATGCACACAAGAGACTTGTGGCTCAAGTCCAAATGGCGAAGAATCGCATGTTTCTGCTCCATATTAACACAAAGGCTGAAAAGTGTCTCTATGGACTCGTGAAGAATGATTCATGGAGATGGCATCTTCGCTTTGGGCATCTCCATTTCAGTGGCCTTAGACTCTTATCCTCATCAAGCATGGTGCATGGCTTACCGGCTATTGAAGTTCCAGAACATGTGTGTGAGGCGTGCATACTTGGCAAGCAACAAAGGAACTCCTTTCCGAGTGGAGTATCCCGAAGAGCAAGAGAACCATTGCAGTTGGTTCACACTGACATCTGTGGACCATTGGAGTCAATCTCTCTTGGAGGTAATAAATACTTTATTACCTTCATTGACGATTTCAGTAGAAAATTGTGGGTGTATGTAATCAAAGAAAAGTCTGCTGCTTTTACTATTTTTAAAAATTTTAAGGCCCTTGTAGAAAAAGAAAGTGGTCTTAAAATCAAAACTCTTAGATCTGACAGAGGTGGAGAGTACACCTCAAATGCCTTTCGAGAGTATTGCAGGAACAAGGCATCAAACAGCAACACACTGCAGCCTACACACCACAACAGAATGGCATTGCGGAACGAAAAACCGCACCATCCTCGACATGACAAGAACCATGCTCAAAGAGAAAGGCCTGCCAAAGAGTTTCTGGGCAGAGGCAGTTGCATGTACTGCCTACCTGCTCAATAGGTGTCCAACCAAAAGCGTAAGAAACATGACACCACAGGAGGCATGGAGTGGCTACAAACCGAGCGTAGCGCACCTAAGGATCTTTGGGTGTGTCGCCTACGCTCAAGTTTCAGAAGCAAGAAGAAAGAATCTTGATGATCGTGGTGAGAAGTGCATCTTCATCGGCTACAGTGAAGTATCGAAGGCATACAAGCTCTACAACCTACTAACTAACAAGGTGGTGGTAAGTAGAGATGTTGTATTTTGTGAGGAAGAAGCTTGGAAATGGAATACGGAAGATTCAGCCAAAGAAAATCAAATTGAGGTTGAAGAACATGAAGAAGATAAGCATGAGAACCAGGAACAGACACCTGCAACACCCTCTTTCACCGAACCGTCTGCACGCAGAAGTCCGGCGATACGTTCCATCTCCTCTGGAAGTATTCCATCAATTCAAAATTCAACCAGCATGTCATCATCCAGTTCTCCCTCACCCATGGCTCCGATCAAAATGAGGAGCCTCAATGATATATACGTCGAAACTGAGGAAATAAATTTGTTCTGCTTGTATGCGGACCATGAGCCTCTCACATTCGAGGAGGCCGTGAATGAAGAATATTGGAGAAAGGCTATGGAAGAAGAGATCCATGCTATCGAGAAGAATCAAACATGGGAGCTGATCTCACTCCCTCAAGGCCAAGAGAACTATTGGTCAAATGGGTGTACAAGATCAAGCGAAATGCTGATGGTGAAATAGATCGCTACAAGGCAAGGCTCGTAGCAAAAGGTTACAAACAAAAGTACGGGGTGGACTATGAAGAAGTCTTCGCTCCTGTTGCTCGCCTTGACACTGTGAGGATGATTATCTCCCTCGCAGCCCATCACAGTTGGATGATTTATCAACTGGATGTGAAATCTGCATTCCTGAATGGAATTCTAGAAGAAGAGATCTATGTTGACCAGCCTGAAGGTTTTGTTGTTCAAGGGGAGGAACACAAAGTGTATCGACTAAAGAAAGCTCTTTATGGGTTGAAGCAAGCTCCTCGTGCTTGGAATGCACGCATCGACAATTATCTTCAAGAGAACGGCTTCGCTCAATGTCCATATGAGCATGCTGTCTACATCAAGAAAAATGCTCATGGCGACATCCTCATAGCATGCCTATATGTTGATGATCTGCTGTTCACAGGAAACAATTAGGCGATGTTTGAAGAATTCAAGCATGCTATGTTCAATGAATTTGAGATGACTGATGGTGGATTGATGTCCTTCTTCTTGGGCATCGAAGTAAAACAACAAGTCGGCGGCATTTATATATCACAGAAAAAGTATGCCAAGGAGTTGCTTAAAAAGTTCAAGATGGCAGACTGCAATGCCGTGAACACGCCTGTAGCAACAGGCTTGAAGCTAACAAAAGAAGGAGAATGAAGAAACGTGGACTCGACTCTATTCAAGAGTCTGATTGGAAGCCTAAGGTACCTCACAATCACAAGGCCAGATATCGTCTACAGTGTTGGGCTTCTAAGCAGGTACATGGAAGCACCAAAAGAATCACATTGGCTAGCTGCAAAAAGAATCCTCAGGTATGTTAAAGGAACAATGGAATTCGGTCTTTTCTATCTATACGATGATGAAGCAATGCTGTATGGATACTCAGACAGTGATTGGGGAGGTGACCAAGATGAAAGAAAGAGCACCACTGGCTATGTATTCTATCTTGGATCGACTGCTTTCACTTGAACTCAAGGAAGCAAAGTGTTGTTACTTTGTCCACATGTGAAGCAGAGTACGTGGCAGCATCGTCCACAGTCTGTGAAACAATATGGTTGAAGAACCTGCTAGAGGAGCTGAAGCATCCACAAAAAGAATCTACAGTCATATATGTGGATAATAAGTCGGCAATCGAGCTAGCCAAAAATCCGGTGCAGCATGGAAGGAGCAAGCACATCGATACTCGATACCATTTTCTCAGAGATCAAGTGAAGCAGAAAGTGGTGAAATTGGAGTACTGTCACACCACTGAACAGGTCGCGGACATATTCACCAAGGCATTACCGACTGATACATTCAAGAAATTTAGATCGATGCTTGGAATGAAGACTGTTTTGGTTTGAAGGGGAGTGTTGTAACGTCCAAACCAAATGGACGGTTGAGATATTCCAGCGACCTTTGGAATTTCCACATGATTGAAACAGCCACACGTTATGGCTTTTAGAATTCCCCACAGTTTCCACGTGTTGTGGCTGGTGGGTTTCAAAACGTTTGGAATCGATGCATTAAATGTAGTTAATGGTATAGAATGGTGGTAATTTAGATATTTCACATGGTAACATGTGACTATATAAGGAGGTGTTGTGCTGCACGTAAGAAGTAGTACAGAGCAAAGCAAAGTGAAAAAGAAAAATCAAACTTGAAAGTTTTTTTCAATACAGAGAGAGCCTTTTTGTTTTTTCCCTTTTTGTATGACTGTTTGAATCATCTCTTAAGGCTTTGTAAAGCCAACAGAAAGATCTACTCGTTTAAATACATGAGCAACCGATCCATGTGAACTGGATCTAACGGCTGAGATATCTTCGTTTGGACGACTAAGATGAAGGGAGAGCTCTTCACACGGATTCGTCTAGCTGTGAGAGAGAATGGAATCTTTCCGTTGTCGAATATAACTAACCTTACATGGCTAACTTACGCCTGAAATCGATCTCCTACACAAACGTCTCCACATGTGGAAATGCTTGGGTTTTGTTCGAAATCTTGCCCTAAACAATATAGATGGTTTGGATCATCAAGATGACCAATGATGGTGGGCCACAACGAACCAAACCAGACGTCGTCCGTTCGAATGCCCTTCGGGCGGGAAACATGAAAGAGAGAGGGAACCTCTCTGTTTTGGAAAACAGCGGGTCAGCACCCCTTTTGACTTAAGTTAGGGTCTGATACACTGCAAGTGTACCCAACTTGGTGTACACCCACAGTGGTTGTGGGGCCATGGTGATGTTTGAAGAGATCCACTCCGTCCATCTTGTTTTATTGCCATAGTAACACCCAAGTATGTGAGATACGGGGTGTTACTTGTTAAACAACTTGCCTTAACATGATTTAGTTTAGTCCCATGATGGAAAGTCATTAAGAAAACTAAGCCTTTAAATTAAAATCCCTGACTAATCCTTTGTATTGGAAAATATGGTATGCCATAGGAGTAACATTGCATACACACGCTCGCACTGCGGCAAGGCACAGTACAGTGTCTTTCATCGGACACTTTAGTTTTCATGGCATATGTTTCGTACTTATGCACATGAATACAAAGAGTTGTTGTACACTACAAAATTTTAATAAGCTGGCATGTGACAATATGCATTTATTATGCCGCTCGCATGTGTTTCGAGCTCCAATGGCTACCTACTTTTTCTTTATCAGGACATCTCATCTCCATTGTAAAATCATCCAAAAAATCTCTTTTCTCTAGATTTTCCTTTTGTATTCTTTCTGGGCAAATTAGTTTGAGTATTCTTTATCATGTGGCTGTGATCGAGAGTGCACCAGATCTAAGTTGTTCATCTTGGAGGAGAGTTATTGTATCCTAGGGACAGACTTGCTGGGACCCAGTGCATCAAGGATCATTTTCCTATGAGGGCAAATTTGTCTTTAAGACAACGACAGTAACGTGCTTCAACTCTCCATATTATTTATAGTTGCTATTTTAGATTTTCTGCTATATCTTTGTAATTGAGAACTAACAATTTAAAGACAGATTTCTCTTAAAAAAATCTCGGTATTATGTGTCATGCTCCAAACTTGGAAACCGAGCTCACAAAATTTTCGATCGCCAAATCCGGTACTGACAGCCTCCGTAGTACCCCATTCTCGGCTTCCAACGTCCATACGCCAGATTCCGATCCTAGGATCCTACAAGGAGGATTTTCTAACGTACATTTGCCTCATAAGAAGCATAACCACAAGTTTACCCAGATCATAAAGGCAACATCATCATCACATATCCACTAATATAAACAGTTGAATATAGTGCTGAAAGGGAAATACATATATCGAAATCAAAGTTCCAAAAGATAGCTGCACGCTCCAAGCTCAACGCTGCTGCGACCTAACGCCACCTGCACGCATCTATCGTGCATATGCTTATAGAAAGCTTAGAGGGTGGTGAAAGTGTGTGCAATGCACGTGCCAAGCATATAAATATCAGAGTAAGTGAAAATACTGGTAATCCATAAATCGTATAATATTAGAGTAATGTGGAACATGCTGGTAAGTTCATAAATATCATCAGCCTTATCCAAGCTATGCGATGTAAAAACATAATAGGTCAATCATCATATAATGAGGAAACAATGTAGATCAACTATGCAATGCGGAGACATAGTAAGCCAAATATCAGATACCGAGTCCACTAATATCGTCAACCTTAAGTAGGTTATGCAATACATAAGCACGGTAAACCAAATGCTATGTGCTGAGGATGCAATGCAATATGCGATGCGAATGAAATAACAAAACTGGAGTGTGAAGTCGAGGTGATAGTACGTAGTATCGCAGGCTACGGGGTCCACCATAAGGGACTTCTATCCAAACTGGTCCCATACCTAAATTTGGATAGTCATACTCAATGTGGTAAACTCCTGATCTTAGGTTAGTTGCGCGCCCCAACCAAAATCATGGCCATTGTGAAAGTACACGTAACAAATAGTTGCGCACCACCAGTCGGAGTGGATAGTGAATGAATAAATGAATGAGTATGTAACTCCTACTCAATAAGTCCACATATTGATACGGTTCCTCTCTGGAAAATCACGGGGGTCTAGTACACTCGAAACTAGATTGCCGCCCCATCACGCGCAATAAGGTGAGTGGAAGAGACCTCACTATCTGCCTGCCAATATCAGACCCAACTCGTCGATAGCAGGCCCATTCTTCAACTTGGTCAAACTCAACCTAACTTTGCCCCCTCCTCTCGAGCAGGTAAGGTCGCACCCCCTTCCAACCTACCATGATACAGTGGGAGATGAGGTCTAACGGTATACGACCCTCATGCGCTCATATATCCACTCGATTTAGACGTTGGAGCAACCTCTGGAATCAAGAGGGTTTAGGAAATTTCACCAAGGGATATCTATAGTACCCCATGTAGAACAGATTTTTGGTGTCCTATTTGGCCATCCACGATATGCCTGTGGAGGCTACAGCCCTGATGTCATAATCACACAATGCGAGATGCATGAGTCACACAGTCCAATCATGCATAAATCCTGCGCATACCGTGCGCTCATGTGGGGCAACTCCGCTTATCGGGGAGTCCTATAAACGACTTGCCCTATGGCATATGCAATGGCCAACCACATCTCATACCAAACATGCAGATGATGCATATGGGCATGTATCATGATGTTATGCTGTCATATACTCATAATTGGTATCGATAATCGGTATCGACAATTGGCCTCAATAATCAGCCTTGATATCACATACTCATAATCGGTATCTGTAACCAGCATCGATAATCAACATCAATAATCAACCTCGATAATCGGCCTCGACAATCGGAATCGGCCTCAACAAAAAGAATCAGCCTCGACAATTGGAATCGGCCTCGACAATCGGAATTAACCTTGATATCACATACTCATAATCAGTATCGGTAACCAACATCGATAATCAACATCAATAATCGACCTCGACAATCAGAATCGACCTCAACAATTAGAATCGGCCTCGACAATCGGAATTGGCCTCGATAATCAGAATCAACCTTGACAATCAGAATCGGCCTCGACAATCGGAATCAGTCTCGATAATCAATCTCGACAATCAGAATCGGTGAGAATGGGCCTAACAAGGACTAAGGGAATGTCATGATATGGACATTTAACCATCATTGCCTATCAATGTGGACATTCAACCAACATTGCTCCCAAGGAGTGGCCCACATAGAGCCAAACGTATAGTGGGGGCCATGACCTCACTCAAGGGCCTAATATACATCATATTGGGCCTCACTCATGGGCCTCACATACATTACATTGGGCCTCAAACACGGGCCACATATACATCACAATGGGCCTCATATACATCAAGTGGGCTGCATCACATGAGCCTCAAATATATCTCAAAGGGGTCACATCACATGGCCCTAAGGGGCAGCCCATGATCCAGAAAATGGATGAACGGTGCGTACATAACACATAACATCATGGTAGGCCTCACGTTCAAGGGACGGACGACGTGAATATACAATGCATACGTCGAGGTGGGTCCCACCGTCCAGCCATCTGGACGGTGTGGATAACATATGCAATAATTAAGGTGGGCCCCACCCTAGAAAACAAATGGACGGC
Source organism: Magnolia officinalis (assembly GCA_021015155.1). NCBI lineage: Eukaryota > Viridiplantae > Streptophyta > Magnoliopsida > Magnoliales > Magnoliaceae > Magnolia > Magnolia officinalis. Next base: position 9,064,755 of record JAJHSJ010000013.1, read on the forward strand.
GTGGAGAGACACATGTATCATGGTGCGCCCTACTCAGCACTGTCCAGATGAACAGTGTGGATACAAAATACATCAGTGTGGGCCCTGCCCATCCAGAACGGATGGACGACTTGAATAAAACACATGTATAATGGTGGGTCCCATCGTCCTGTCCAATGGACGGTGTGGATATTAAAATACATACATCAAGGGACCCACCGTACCTGGTAGATGGGTGGCATGAATATAGAATACATATATCAATGTGGGCCACGTCCACAGATCTTGTTGACGTCAAACATCAGCTATATAGCATGCTGGGAGGTACACCAGCCAATCATCATGGTGGGTCTCACGTGCTGGAGGCAGCACGCCATCAAGGTGGGACCCATAGAGCTCGTTGGTGTCAATGCGCAAGTAGCCGCATGCTGCGTGGGAACCACCGTCCGTGCCAATGGACGGTGTGGATATAAGGTGGGTCCACACATGTAGCCCACCATAATGTTTATCTTCCATCCCATCTGTTCATAAGGTCACAAGACCTGAATTAAGATGAAAAACAAATTTCATATAAATCCAAAACTTTTGTGACCCAAAAGAGTTCAATGGTAGATGCTCAATCTCCTGCTGTTTTTTTTTTTTTTTTTTTTTTTTTTTTTTTTTTTTTTTTTTTTTTTTTTTTTGTAATGTGAACCACCCAAGTTCCATGAACGGCTGATTTTTGGGGGCACCCCATATATAAAGGGGACCCATCAAATGCACGGGGTAGATGTTCAACATACATCAACGTGGGACCAGCGGTGGGGCTCATGGTCCCTGCTCGTTTTACTAGCAGCAGGAGCTGCAGCGTCCTGGACGCTGGACGTCAGCAGCCAGGGGCGTCAGCCCCTTGGCTATATAAATTTTATTTTATTTTATTTTTTGTTTTCTTGTAGTTTTTCATAGGTGGGGCCCATATCAGGACAATCCACTCCATCTACTGGATTCTATGGCTCATGGTAGACCCAACGAGCTCAATATTCAGTATGTTTTGACGTGTAGAAACATTATAGTGGGCCCTAACAGATTTATCACTATTAAAATAATCTTTTTGATGGTGCGGCCCACCAGAGATTTGGATTGGCTTCATCTTTCGGCTCAACGCCTAAAATGAACTGGGAAGTGGATGGACGGCGTGGATTAAATATACGCATCATGGGTGAGGCCTGTTGTGGGTCCCTCACCCCTCCCTAGAAATATATAGTTGGACGCTGCTTGCTGCGGCGTTCACTGGATGCTGGCAGCGGTGTCCGTTGCACCACCACACTCACGCTTTAGTGGAATTTCACCACTTGTGTAGGCCCACTTGGTGGATGGCATGGGTAAAATACATACTTTGAGGTGGGGTCCATCCGGGTGGGCCACAAGGCCTTATCATCACCATAAAATGAAAGAGAGGGAGGGCTTCGCCACTATGAGCCCTCCTAAGTTACAAAACATACATCATGATGGGTCCCAAATGGGATCCATACCATCAATCGATAGGCCCCACTTGATCCATCATAAAAAAAAATAAAAGCTAACCTACAAATCACCCACCTATTGCCTCTTTCTTGGTTCGATGGAATTCCGAACTCATTGGCTTCGATCTTGATGAAAGATGATGAAAAATGGAGATGGGAGATGAGAGGGTAGGAAGTGGGCCACACTAAAGCTCCTCTCATGGAGCTCTCTTGCTTGGATGTTGGGTTGCTTGGGGTTTACTTGAAAAATGGAGAAAATGAGAGAGAGAAAGAGAGAGAGAGAGAGAGAGAGAGAGAGAGAGAGAGAGGATGAGATGTAAAGAGAGAGGGATGGGTGAGTGAGTGATGGGTAATGTGTACTTGACATGTAAGGGATAGGTTGTAAGAGAGAGAATTGACTTTGGGGATGGTGTTATACTTGACATGATGTGAAATGATACTTGATTGATTGATGGGACATTCTCTTGGGATTGAAAATGCAAGACGTTTCCTCAAACTTAACGCGGGCCCACATCTCCTGGCCCGAGTATCGCCTCGGTGCGTGAGACGTGGCATCGGACTGCGGTGACAGTGCGGTCGCCAGGGTACAAGTCTCGGGTCGAGCCGACTCTGAAATACGGGATACGACTTAGGGTTGTGCGCAAATGCTGTCTATGTATCGGGCGCCGAAATTCGACTAGGAGGACCGTGAAAGCCTACGGAATAGCACGAGCTAGGACACGGGTCTTACATTATGGCTACTGTTGATGTTGAGATCTAGTTGTCCCTGCTAGACCGTCGTGTACCTGTAAAACCAAGTGATAATGGAGGCCCTGGTTGTAGCTGGGGACCCTCCGATGCCTAAGTTAGAATAAGCATACTCCGGGTCTAGTCGAATTAGGGTAATAGTGCATACCTTCTATTGTAGGTAGGGTTTTTATTTATAACCATTCGAGACATCTTCCGTGCATGGAAATTGATTCTGCTATGTAGATACGTATTACACAACAGATCTTCCCCTGGGTATATGACGCTTATCTCCATGTGATTCCTAGTGAAGATCTCGGGGAGGTAATCCTTTCCGTATACGAATGGAGTTCTATCTGATTATCCTTAAGTTTATTTACGTTATCAAAGTTTCTATCCTATCACTTGAGATAAATGAACCAACGCCATCTTTTGAACTATCGAAATGGAAGAAATATGATTATCTGTGATGGAATCATATTCAAAATGCGATGACCAATGAAAGTTATGATATCTATTGTCATCTCTCCACCGCCAAAGAATTGTAGAATCATCTTAAAAAGAAATTTAAAATGGGGCATGTTAGAACAAAGAAGCATGTAGTTAGTTGTTACATTGATTTTAAAATGTCTGATGATAAGTCTGTAGTAGATCAGGTGCATGATTTACAAAAGATAACTCATGAAATCTTATCTGTATGTATGGTGATTGATGAGATTTTTCAAGTTGTTGTAATAATCGAAAAACTTTCATCATCTTGGAAAGAGTATGAAAATTTCTTGAAGCATAAGAGAAATGACATGAGTTTGGATGACATCATCTTTTACAAACTTATAAAAGAGGAAAGTAGAAATCGTGATAAACATTTTCTAGATTTAGAATATGTTACTAAGACCCACCTTGTTGAGAATAATCAGAAAGTCAAGAAAACTGAAGCTCTGGACCATAAAAGAAAAACATCCACATGGCCAAAGAAACAAGAAAATAAACAAGAACAATAAAAAAAAATAAAGGATACTATGTGTAGGAAAAATGGATACTTTACTAAGGAATATAAATTCCTCAAAGGCTGTAAGAAGGAAAAATATAATGCACATGTTGCCGAGGAGTTTGTGGGAGTCACACTGAAACATTCATTACTTGTGGCTCAAATGAGTAGTGGATTGATTTAGGTGCCACCAAGCATATTTGTTATGACCGTGGTGTCTTTTAGTCCTACGAGAAGGTAGAGGATGCAAGGGATATTGTAACACCCCGCACTTCTAATGCGCGGGTGTTACCATTTAAACCTGAATCGGTGGTTATCAAAGCCCGACTAATAAATCACTTAAAACCAATTGATACAGGTAGGGACTTCCAGCCGACATTAAAGCCGTCTGACAGGGACTCTAGGAGCTGAAGTGAACCCTACATTCAACTAAAAGGTAAACTCAACTAAACGCATTAAATATAAAGCGACTTATGGGTCACTTAATCAAGCCACATAGAGACAACGCACTGGCCAAAAACTCTGGAAGATAAATTCATGACCAACCAGGCACTCGAAGCCTCCCAAATCCCCATTTAGTCAAGATGAAATCTCAAGCCGCTCTGACCTTTGAATCAAGATTTATGGGCCAAATGAACCCTGGGGAGTGTGATATGGCCCACCAGGGCCTCGGCTCCGCCCCGCCCCAAACTGGGCTAGGATCTCTACACAGGGCCCCCAAGACGCCTGGACGGTGTAGATTAATCACAAGCATCATAGTGGGCCCCCAATCGGAGTCCACGTGTACCCTTGTGCTAGTACACGAAATGCACTGACGCCTATAGCTGGTCAAACCTGCTTTGGCCGTGCCAAAAACACCAAAAACCACATTTCTCTCCCGCCAACTGTCATTTGAATCTGGCTATCTTCGACCTCTAAAGTGGCCCACCCTGGGCACTTTCCGAACGATCCAAACCATTCATTAGACTCGTGGGCCTTGTCTAAGCAAAACCATGTAGGCTTTTAAGCTCATGCAAAGGAACGAAGAATTTAGAATAAAACCGTCCAAAGACCTACACGTGGCTAGGATCTGTGATGTGGGCTCGATCCGTGGCTACATGGTTGGCCCACGATCAGCCTGATCGCGCCATCCCAGCTACCCATCGCCCAGGGAGAGCCTCGTTCTCCCATTTCCAGAAACGGCCAAGCAAGGGCCTACACCAAGGAAAGCCAAAAAGGGGATTTTCCTTTCTGGGAAAGCAGGTTCTAGCTTGATCTCAGCCACTCCCTAAGCCACGTGGAGGGATCCTGACCCTTCTCTGTAAAGGGATATGAGATTATGAAGAGAAATACTTCATCTCGCGAGAAAATGCTGAAAACTTTAATATCTCGTAAAATAAACCGAAACTAACATTTGAGGTCCAAAAAGTGGGCCCCACGTTGATCAGAGGTTCCATCTGGTCCGTTCAAACGGACTAGATCATGACGAAACACATGAGGTAGCAATCTGCTATTAAAGGCCACTCATCTTCCCCGATAACCCATCCAAACGAGATCATGAGATGGGCCCCACCAAACCAGAAAAGTTACTTTTCTGATGGGCCTGGGCATAAGCAATCCATCCCTAAGATTGGATTGGCCCCATGCATGACCATCTTCGACCACCACCGTTGCAACGTGGGACATTTTTCCAACCGTTGGAGCTCTCTCTCATTGTTATAAAAAGAGCCCTGTAGCCCTCGGGATTCGCACCAAGGAGAGTGAAAGGAAAGAGAGAGAGAGAGAAATAAAGAGAGAGAGAGAGAGAGAGAAGAAAGAGAGAGAGAGAGAGAGAGAGAAAGGAACGAGAGAGAGAGAGAGAGAGGAGAGAGGAACGAGTTGGTCGAGTGAACTCAATTCATACTGCTCCAACCCAATCCGTGCAAGGATTGGACCGAGTCGGATCAGTGTAGGGCATGTAGCTTCACAGTCATGGGGTAAAGAGAGCAAGAAAGGTGAGTGTGTGAGGCGTGGGTGCATTGCTAATCTTTGAGTCAGGTAAGCCGTCCTCCCCCATCTTCTTGTGGCTTTCCGCTTAAGCTGAAAATGGCACTTGAGTGAGCCGAAACTAAGCTAATCAATGGTTGTGTTTCGGGCCGAAATCAAGCCAAACAGTGGTGGTGTTTTGGGCTGAAACCAGACCCAGTTATAGCCCTATCTCAGGTCAAGACCAGGCCAAATAATGGCTGAGTTCTGGGCCGGAACTGTGGCAGGAAACAGACCTTTAACCAAGCTCTGTGATGGACTAAGAACAGCTAAAAATAGGAGCTGGAATCATGCCTCAACTGGCCCTGGTTCGAGTGGGATTTCAAGGCTCAGGTAGGCCGTAAAAACTGACCGAGGCCTAGCTGTGTATCGGATCTGAAACCCAACATTCATCTAGCCGTGGAACCCGCCTCGTTCGATGGGTCTCAACCACAAGCAGCGGGCTAAAACCAGCCCACATTGTGGACTGAAATCAGCCCAAAAGCATGGGCTGAAGGAACCCTCAAGCAGGACCGTAACCAGGTCTTTATCAGGCCGTAAGGAGGGTCCAAAAACAGACCTTCTTAGGCCCTGATTTAAGCTAGATCCAGGCCTTTAGCTAGGTCGTGCCATGCGCTGAGAACGAGCTTCAATTGGGCCCAGCTATGCGGTGAAGGTGAGTCACATTCGATGGGCCTCACCATTCATCTCAGTAAACCATGACCATTGGGCTTCATGGGTTAATGCAGGGGACCGTACTTCAGTGGGCATGACAAGGAGCTCATCCCGCTGGACCGAAATCAATTTTAGTGGGCCATGGCAGGGGCCACGAGCAGCACCTAACATGAACCCCAAGTTGGGCTGGAACTCATCCCAAATATGGACCGGAGTCTAGGCTGGGCGAGCATAGGGCCAACCATGTACCAGGCCTGAAGCTGGTGGGCCTCATCCCGTGTTACAGCAGGTCGCACCACCTCCATCATAATGGGTTGCACTGAGGCCAAACATAAGTGGGCCGATCGTGAGCTTCAAAACTCAGCGTGCTGCACCCTGTAATACTAGTGGGCCGCACCACATCTGGTGGGCCTCACCACACATAAAGGTGGGCCGCATGCTTTGATGCAGTGGGCCATGCTACAACCTGGACCTCAGTGGGCCACACCATGGATTTCAGTGGGCCAAATTGTAGTGGACCGCATGGGCTTGGGATTAACCCAGTCGCTGGCCACCCTTGGGAAATGGTGGCTGGGCCGGACCAGGCCCAGTTCGAGCCTTAGTGTTGGCCCATTATAGGCCTAGCCCAGGCCTCAAGGATTGGGCCAAGGTTGGTGGGCCTGGTCACATTGAGACAGGCCCAAGTTCCCTTGGTTTTCAAGCCCTCACAAACTCCATTCATTTCAAGAGTTTGGACACCTTCTAACACAAATTATATGATTGAGAATAATTTTAGGAAAATTTCTTGCGTAACTTTGGGCCACTTTACACGGGAATTCGGATTCAGGTCAGGACTACAACTCTCTAAGTGATGATTTTCTTCCCCTTAAACTTTCCATCTCTAAACTGGATTAGGGGTAGTCTTTTATAACGATTGCAAATGATATCCTAGGAGTGGATGATCATTCAACTTGTTGTTTGAGTACATGCCCTTTTGCTTTGTTTAACCATTGATTAGTTATAGTTTATGTATTTAGAAGTAATCAAATCCTTGATTTATTTCACTATAGGTCATAGGGCCGACCATTGGAATCGTTTACTCTACCACATGTTCTTGGAATTCGTTAAATTGTCGATTAGTTTAACTTAAAAGCATGGTTTGAATTTACTAAAATACTCGATTGTTTACTTGAGACGTATGCTTTAGAATTTGATAAGTTAGGGACTTATGATTCTTGAACTGGTTGCATACATGAGTTTTACTTCAAATATCAAAGCATGCCTGAATCTTCATAAGATTGTATTGATTGTAAGTCATACATTATTTGAAACCTCTCTATGGAACTCCTATTTTAAGAGAGTCCGAGCTTAGGATGTAATGGAACGAATTGTGATAAAAATAGACCCTTGACATGGAGGTTATGATTAATGGCAATTGAATTATGAGGTCTACCACCTATGGAGTGATTCCACTTACTTGACTATGGAATGAACTGCACAACATTTATTCTTTTCGTTGTTTACTCGTATTGATCCATACATACCGTCTCATTTTAGTCGTTGTTTTTTAATGATTTCGATACTTCATTCCTAGTCAGTATACGGTGGTAGGTCTCTTGTATTGAGAATTGAATGACCACGTGTTGATGGGCTCTTTACACACCCTGAGGCAATAGTCTCATGAGCCAGAGATGGTGGTATAGGACCTATGCCCGAGCTGTCGGCCTACGTTAGTGACAAGCCCCCATAGTGACCTTGAGCGTATTTAAATTGGCTGATTGTAACTGGACTAATAATGGTTTGGCTAATCATGTATACATGGCACAGACCAATATCTATCGCTATCGTACGTGATGTATGATTCTGTCCAATTAGATGAGCATTCCCAGGTCGATGATTGCATGGGTGACGAGCCCAATGTCCGTACAGATGAGCATCCCCGGGGCGATGATTACATTCACCCATCCATACATATAATAAGACTGCATTTACTATGTTTTGGGTTGCCTGGATGTTTTATGTTATTTCTTGTCTAGGGCGGAGGTGTGTAATCTTGAAGGGAGATCACACTGAGCTGGCCACTCATTTATCAATGTTCAACCGTACAGAGGATACAGGGAAAGATGGACTCGCGATGGATCCGGAGGTGGCGGCAGTCGATGAGGAGCCGTACCAGGAAGCGGCCGCATATTGCGGCTTGAATTAGTAAACTAGTCATTGTGTTTATTTCAGTATACTTTGGATTCTAAGTTTTATATTTGGCCCCCACTTGAGTGGGCCAGGATATTATCTCCCATTTTGGTCATATTTACGCTATTTCCGCTATTTGTACTTTGATTTACATATTGATTACCATTATTATTCTGTTAACTCCTAGGTTTTTGGGATGCGATTGTATACTCGGGTTCTAAAAAACCGGGGCGTTACAGATATTTTCATGAAAAAATCATTCAAGGCAAAGATCGTGGGAAAGGGGAATGTGAGTCTGAAGCTTACTTCTGGAAAGGTGTTGCTTCTTCTTGCATGTTGCATGTTGCATGTGCCGGACCATCTAAAGAATCTTATCTTTGGTTCTACTCTTGATAAAAATGCGTTTAAGTTAGTTTTTTAGTTAGAAAAATGTGTTATCACTAAAAATAATACTTTTGTTGAAAAACGTTATGTAACTGATGGATTGTTCAAATTTAGTGTTATGAATAATAATTATTGATGTAGTTTTCTAATCGTCCTAACCAGGCCTCCGAATCCCTACATAAGTAAAACGAAAATTGGGACCCTGGTTAAGGCAGGGGACCTTCTGATGCCAAAGTTAGATAGGAAATCCGGGTCTAGGTGTGTTAAGGTTCTAGTGCATACCTTTTTCTGTAGATTGGAGGCCCTATTTATAGCCCTGGTGCAGGGTACATAGATGAAAAATTCCCTACAGGGTAGCCGCTCATTACGGCTGTCTTTCGAGATCTCGGGCCGAGATCTCAGAACGACCTTTATGACAAGGTTAAGAGGTTGAGATCTGAGAATACATGAGTAGGTAACCGAGTTTGACCAGGTGAGGCCAAGCTTTCGGTCTGTGGTCTGATGTTGTCGTAAGTTTGGGCCTGCTTTCGATGTGTGGTCGAACCGATGTGTATGTCGAACCGATTCATATAACAGTTGGTTGTGGGAATGAGACCTTTATGACAAGGTCTCATTCCCTACAGGGTAGCCGCTCATTATGTCTATTTTTCGAGATCTCGGAACGAACTTTATGATAAGGTTGAGAGATCGAGATCTGAGAAACACATGAGTAGGTAACCGAGTTTGACCAGGTGAGGCCGAGCTTTTGGTCTGTGGTCTGATGTTGTCCTAAGGTCGGGCCTGCTTTCGATGTGTAGGTCGAACCGATTCATATAATAGTTGGTTGTGGGAATAAGACAATGGTAGTAATTGCACTTCCGGTTGTGCCTAGGTCATCAAGCTGCTGCAGAGGTCATGCTCAGTCATTCAACCACGACTGTAGGCCCAAAAATGTTGTTTTATTATGCCCGTCGCCTTAGGTCAGTCCATTTTTACCCACAACAATAATAATATTAGTTCTTCTACTTACTTGATTGGGTCTCTTAATATAAGGGATGCTAAACTATGTCATATGAATTATCATTCTCTTAAAAGTATGATTAGTATCGAGCATTTTTCTAGAGTAGAAAGGGAAAGCCAAAATAAATGTGAAATATGTATACAATTTAAGCATTCTAAAAAACTATTTAAAAGAGTTGAAATGAATAATGAACACAGTGACATATATGACCTTAAAAATATTATAACTTGTGGAGGAAAGAAATACTTTATCACTTTCATATATGATTACTCCAAATATGTAAATGCATATCTGATTAGGAATAAAGATGAGGAAAGATAAAATCATAGTGGAAAATCAATTAGAAATAAATATAAAAGTTCTCAAATCTGATCGAATTATAAAATACATTTCTCACGACTTCACATTTTACTGTGAATCAAAAGGGATTATACATGAGGTTAATACAACATATTCAACTCAACGAAATGGAATAGTTGAGAGGAAAATATAATTATGATGAATACGATAAATGTTATACTTTTTAATTCTGATTTTTCCGTTAATCTATGGGGAGAAACCCTCCTTACTGCATGTCATATTTTAAATCGTGTACCTCATAAGTATTATGATAAAATCTCTTATGAATTATAAAAGAACAAATACTCAAACCCGCGATATCTTAAAGTGTGGAGTGCCTAGCCAAGGTAGAGTTATATTTACTTAATAAAACAAAATTAGGGAATAAAACTTTTAATTATGCATTTATAGGCTATGCGCAGAATAATAATGTTTACAGATTCTTAGTTTTGAGGTCTTATAATTATATTTATGCTGATTCCATCATTGAATCCTTAGATATTAATTTCTTCGAGAATATATTCCCGGCTAAATTTAAGGCTACTTCCGTGAAAGTAGTGGATTCGACCTTAAGGATTAATGTAGAGAATGACACAATAAAAGAGTCATTGGAACCAAGAAGAAGTAAAATAACCATAGTTGAGAATGACTTTAGACCCAACTTTTACACATTTCTTGAAGAAAATGATCCACCTTATATGCCGCCGAAACTATGAGCTCTCCTAATGCAACTTTTTAGGACGAAACCATTAATAGTGAAATGGACTCTATATTGCACAATAACACTTGGGATTGGTAGACTTACCTCTGGTTAGCAAACAAATTAGTTGTAAATGAATTTTCAAGAGTAAACTTAGACTAAATGGGCCTATTGAGAAATTCAAGGCCAAGCTAGCTTGTGGCTAAGGAGTATGAACAAAATTAATGAATTGACTTTTTTAACACATTCACCAGTTACCAAAATAACAATTATATGAGTATTGATAGCTATTGCTTCCATCCACAATCTTGTGATCTGCCAAATGTATATGAAAATCGCTTTCTTAAATTTAAGAATCAAAAGAATAGATTTGTATGTATCAATCAGAGGGATTTGTGATAAAAGGTCATGAGAATAAGGTCTACAACCAATTAAATCTCTTTATGGGTTAAAGCAAGCTCCAAAGAGGTCCTTACTCTTGCTCGGGTGGTAGACTCTCAGGAGTTTCAACTCTCGGTCAAGGGTTCGAGTAACCATAGGTGGTGAAATTCCACTAGCGTGAGTGTGTGGGGTGTGTGTGCGTGTGTTTAAAAAAAAAAAAGCAAGCTCCAAAGCAATAACATGATAAATTTGACAGTGTTGTTGTCAAATGGTTACAAATTAATGAGTTAAATAAATGTGTATATAACGAGATGTTGAAAAATGTATGCATTATCATATGTTTGTATGTAAATGACATGTTGATATTTGGTTTTAACATTGATGTAGTGAATGTAACTAAGTCATTCATCAGTTCACAATTTGACATGAATGATTTGGGAGAGACGGATGTGATTCTTGGAATCAAAATTGTGAACGACTCCAACGGAATCATTTTATTTCAATAACACTATGCATAGAAAATTCTAAGAAAATATAATATTCTAAATTATACGCTGGCAAACACTCTCTTTGATACATGTAAAAATGTGTAAAAATGAATATGATAGTGTATCATAACTTGAGTACTCTAAAGTTATTGGGTATTTACTATATCTAATGAACTGTACTGACTTGATATTGCATATACAATTAGTAAGTTAAGTAGATATGCCAGTAATTCTGGAGAAGATCATTGGAATGTCGTAAATAGTTTACTAAGATACTTGAAAAAGACTTGTATGTGTGGTCTCAAGTATCTTATATATCCAGCCGTACTAGAAGGTTATAATGATACAAATTGTATATCAAATTCAATGGAATCCAAGTCCACTAGTGGTTATGTGTTTAATCTTCGAGGAGTCGCGATTTCCTAGAAGTCTAAGAAATATTTTATATATCTTATTTCACGATAGAGTCCGAATTCACTGGTATAACAATTATAGGTAAAGAGGCCAAATGGTTGAAAAATATGCTTTTAGATATACCCTTGTGGGGTAAACCAATTGCAGCAATTGCACCAATATGACCTATAATGGAAGTCCAGACATTTATGTCTGAGACATAACTTAGTCAAACAATTGATCGGATATGGGATAATTGCAATTGACTAATTGATTTACTAACTAAAACGCTAGATAGAGAGTTAGTGATGGTACATCAATGGGAATAGGGTTGAGACCCGTTTAAATAAATCACCGATAATGGGAACCAAACTTATATGATTGGAGATCTCAAGAACTACTTTCACTGTGTAGAAACAAGTTATTTCGAGTGATTCAGTATCGACACTCTATATGAAAATTAAATACCTCATTTCTATTGTGTAATAGTGTCATGACTTGTAGCAAGGAAGATTGAATTATGCCCTTAGGGATGATTGGTGCATGAAATTAGATGGTATTAAGTGGGATAGAATTGCTGTAACACCCTGAAATTCGGGGGTCGAGAGTATGAACTCAACTCCCGAGTTCCAACGCATCACTTATGCAATATACATAATGATGGTTAAATGTTGTCTGAGTTAGAGCAATAAACATGAATGAGATTATACCAAAACAGTAATTCATACTCCAATTCAATTGTATAAAGGCAAGCGGAAGACTGAAATTGTATATATATGGTATGTAAGGAAACAAAATCTTCATGATCACCAGAGTATGAACACTAACTGAGTACCATATACATGTACTGTTTCTGAGTCAAAAGTTAAAATACAATCTAAAAGATGAGTCCTGAAATCCCCGCGATGCAGTCGGCCTAAGCAAAGCTGTCAGAGTACTGCATGAATGAGAACTCATCCTGGTCCTCATCGAAATCAGGCTCCGCCTCCTAAACTGACGTGCCGTCTATACCTGTGACAGAGTCTGGTTGGTGTGTACAACACCGTCCCGTAACGTGGGAGTGAGTAGCTAACTCAGTGAAACAATAAAGTATAGGTTAACATGTTATCAATTCAATCAAGCAGTAATGATAAAGCAGTACAATCAAACAAGTTTAACTACTCGTATTAAATGCAAGTATGAAATGTCATGATGAAGTTGCCCTTGCCAAACCACCCTCATGCGACATCATCTTACATTCGCGAATGCATACCTCCCTCAGTGCTCCACATCTACTAGGCACATGCGGTGTAATGATGAGCATGATTACCGAGTTGTTATTAGTCCATTTCAAACAGCAGTATTGGGAAACTAAGGTACCTCCCTTGTATCATTCCCAAACATGATCCATTCTAGGGTCGTCAGTCCTAGTTAATCTCATACGGTATTATGGTTCGAGAGGCATCGCGAAGGCATCGCAAAGGGCTCGTCACCCGTCAGCACGGATACAGATCTCACCGTATGTGGCTCAATTGCTGACCGTCAGCTCGAGTAAAGGTTTCACCGTACTCGGCTCAATCGCTGGCCGTCAGCTCGAATACAGGTCTCACCGTACTCGGCTCAACTCATACTCTAGTTGCTGTGAAGGGCTCGTCGCCAATCACAGACCTTGGAGTATACTCGAAGATACTACAGAGGACTCATCGCCCGTCAGCACGAGTATAGGTCTCACTGTACTCGGCTCTCGTCGTAAGTATCGACAGCTCGAATACAGTGTCCCATACCACCGTATTCGGCTCACGAGTTTGGGTTGCTCAATGGTCACTACGGGGAGGCACGTAGCCCCATCATAGGCCGACAGCTCGGCGACGGTGTCCCATACCATCATGTCCGGCTCATGAGTCTTAGCAGATCGAGGTACCATGGTTAACGGGATTGCCACTGGTAAGTTTGGTACCCTAGGTTCAAACAGTAATGACCAAACATGGTGAACACACATTCGACATATCGGGTTACTTGACGAGCCTGAAAAGCTCGAGCGCACAACAAGTTGGACGATATGAAGCGTAAAAGCACTCCGTGTGGCCAACCACTATCGCCAACCGAAGTACGACTCGGGTTCGTCAGACACATCCCTCGTGGCGACATAAATCTCAGCCACTTCTCAAGTCTGGTACCGAATGTCTAGACTATGGACATAGTCCTAAACTCAATCAGTTCTCATCCATAACATGTGGAGTAAAGCATGATAAACAAAGTAATACAAGCATGCTAGTAGGCATGTCATAAGGCATGTTATAAAGCATGATATAAAGCATGTTGTGAAGAATATTATAGAACACTATACAAGTAGGGATACAAATACATATACATCATAAGTGAGTGGTTAGAGTAAACAACCACATGGAGGGAATTATACATGTCTCTAAGGTAGTTGAGAATTCCATCTCAGCACCGACCTACGGTACTAACACCTAAGCATTTACTCTCACAAGCATTTACACAAACACTTAGAGTACACTATTTCAACATACATGACGTATGTTAGTAAAATATGTATTAGGGCTATCCTTTCGCAAAGCGAGTAATTTATCCGTGTACATCATAATCATACAGCAAATAATCATGACAATTGCATTTCCAAAATTTATACATATACGATATCTTCTAGAATACACAATTTCAACATACATAGTGTTTACAAGCAAACATGTATTACGGCAATTCCTTTCGCCAAACAAGTATTTTATCCATATATCGTATAACCATACATCAAATAAACATGTCAAACACTTTTCCAAAAAAATACGTATACGGTATTTCTACGTATACCTAGAGTATGTGAAATTCCATATTCTACAACTTTAATCGAAACAGAAAACGGAAAGCACTTTGTACATGTGCAATTGCATGCAGATCATGAATCTATCATTATCTGACATTGAAAATGTTGAAAACCGTAACCTATGCACTAAAGTCCTCACCTTGCTCCTTGGAATCTCAACGGATCAGCAAGGTTTGATGAGCTTCCGTATTCGGGAGTTTTCTAGCCTAAAGAGTGAAATCGGTTAGCTATTTCATAACCTATAGCCTATGCACCTCAAAACAGATCTAGGGTTAGAGTTTCTCACCTTAAAATGGAGTCGTTATCGCCGGAAAAGTGTCTGGAAAGAGGCGGTGCAGCCCGTGTGATGATTGAAAGCAGTAGGAGGAAGGTGCTCCCACAAATCCCAAGCTTTCTTTCCTTTTTCTCTCTCTCTCCTTAGGGTTTTATCCCAATTCGTATGGCTGTGAGAGGGGCTGTTCTAAGGCCCTTATATAGCCTAAAACCTCTCCGGAATATACTCCAGTTCAAGGGGTACTTCTATTATAAGCATTTCGGCGTTGTTCCAGCTCAAAAGAGGGTTTCTGGCGGCCCTCCTTGAGCCAAACGTCAGACTTAATCTCATAACTCATGGATCTACGTGGGATTACGTTTTCGTCTCGGTCGGATTCCCAGATCACACGTGGCGGACCATTTTCAGTTCAACGATCAGTGGGCCACGATCCGAAATTCCAAGTACATGTAAATGTTCCTGAAATTTTTCCTGATCCTAGGGTGTAATTTGGTCTGATTATGACGGTCTAGTTGCTTAATACTGATGCGCAAGCGAGTGGTGCCGGATCATTATTCAGATATTTATTTTGTAAAGAAAATAATGGTTTTCACTCTCCCTCGCTTCAGACTCAAGCGAATGGCCGTGGGACATCGTTTGGACTTGATTTCCGAGATGGTTGTCAAGCCCAGTGAGGCGGTCCTAGTTCCTTAACTTCATGTTAATCGGTCTTCCGATGTGCGATCTAGACCTGATACGGAGTTTCAATTCATTCCCGAGAGCAACCGGGTAATGAGTTTGATCCTAAACTTTAGGGTAACCTAGAGTCAATGATTTTGCAAGTTTTGGGTCTTGCAGATCGTATTTAAAGCGATCCCAACGGATTTCATGGCTAATCGAGTTTAGCACTTAGTTAACTTTGTTAAATTTCTAAAGGATTTAATCCTAAATGATTTCTGGTCGAGGTGGTACTCGAGCCATAGTACGAAAATTTACGGGTCGTTACAATTGCTTTTTTGCAATAAATGCAGTTGTCGGTGGATTGTCTCTTAATGCCATGGGAGTTAGCTATTCACTTTATTGTTTGGATCATGTAGGATGTAGGGCTTAAATACATGTTTTAATTCACGTAGTGTTTGGTTGTACATGGAAAACTACTAATCTCGAAAATTGTGTTTGAAAACTACAATGAGAAGTAAGGTGGGGCCCACCTTGATGTTTGTGAGTAATCCACCCCGTCCATCTGTTTTGTGAGATCATTTTAGGACATGCTACCAAAAGTCAAGCAAATCTAAAACTCAATTGGGCCATACGAGAGGAAAGAGTGGGGAAAAAATTTCCTACCGTTGAAACCTTCCCGAGCTCCACCTTGATGTTTATATGTCATCCTAATCGTTTATAAGTTCATTCCTGCCAGGATGAACTAACAACATAGAAAACTTTATTGTGATACAAAACTTTTGTGGCCATATAAATGTTTCAATGGTGGTCAGTCAATCCCCACTATTTTCTTTTGTGTGACCCACTTGAGTTTTAAATCTACCTCATTTTTGGTCGCTTACCCTTAAATGATATTGTAAAACAGATGGATGGGGTGGATTCCTCACAAATATTAAGGTGGGCCCCACTTCCATTCCCAGCGTAAGAACTCCTAGCTCATGCTTTTAAGAGGAAATCCCATGGATTTTGTAAATCCTGGTCGAATTGCAAAAAGCCCTCCCTAACCCTTCCTATTCCATGCACAGGATCCAATGTTGGAAACCTATGATGAACCAAACATGATGTTTTTTCAAACCAGGGGATTTAAAGTTTCATCCCGCTTAATACCATCTAATTTCATGCGCAAACACCCGCTTAATGAGTTACAGAACTGTGATACAATATAATGTTTAACTGCAAGTACATTTCTGATAGGCTCACCTCATGAGTGTGGAAGCAGGGCTGCTTTCTATGAGAATTAGGACATTCTCTAGAGAACTCATGAAACAAGGATAAAGCACATGGTTGTAACGTGTTGGCTTAGAAATTCAAGTTACTCTGATATGTTATGACTGTGATTTGTTTGGGTTCTTAATGTGCGGTGTTAGTTCAAAACTTTATGTTACTTCATACCAACAAATTGAACATATCTACACTAGGAAATGTTCAAATCTTTTAGATACATTTGTTGATGCATTTCGTTTCGTTGATTTGCTCAATTGGTTTTATATCCGTTTTTTTTTTTTTTTTTCAAATTATGGGGTATTATTAGATTAAAAGGATTTAAAAATGAGATCTGAAAACTTTAAAAAATTTGAATTTTCCTTTGTAATCAACTTGCCTTAATTCGTTTTAGTTGTTCCACATTGGAAAGTTGTTAAGAAAACTAAACTTTTATATTAAACCTCTCGGTAACCTTTGTATTAGAAAACAAGGGCATGCTATGAGAGCAACCTCGCGCGCACATGAGCACTAGCACGCCGCGACCGAAATTAATGAGTCGGCATGCATTTATTATGCAGCTTACATGCACCTTAAGTGTAAGACCCGTATCCTAGACCATACCGTCCCATAGACTTCCGGCGGTCTTTTCGGTCGAATTTCGGCAACCTTCGACCCTTAACCGGCGTTACGCGCGACCTTGATTCACACGTCGTTAATCTGATTCGATTGTACCATTGCGACCGCGCCGTTGTCGCGGTTCCGATGCCGCGACTCGCGCGCCGAGGCGATACTCTGGCTACGAATCCCGAGAGAATCTCAACGAGATGTCACATCAATCACCCATCAATCAATCCCATCAATCCATCAACTTTTCACCCTTTCCCAAGCAAGCCTAAAGTCAAAAAGTTCTTACACAAGTCATGCCTTTCTTACACAAATGGCCAACAAAGTCAAAAAGTGTCTTACACACCCATCACTACCACATCTATCACTCCATCACCCATCACACACTCTCTCTCCCTTTACAAGTCTCTCTCTCTCTCTCTCTCTCATTTTCAAATTCATTCCCAAGCAAGAGAGAAAACTTCCATACGTATGAGCCTCTCCCTCTTCTTCAAAGCTCCAAGTGTGACCCACCTTTCCATCCCAAGATCTCCCATCTTAGCCATCCATTCCTCATCTCCTCCATTGGAGTGAAGCTAAGGAGCTAAGGAACCCATAAGAGCAAGAAGATCGAATGGTGGGTGCTTGATAAGAGTAGTTCTCATGTTTTTAAGATGGGCCAAGTGAGGCCAACCGATCAATGGTTGGATCTCACTTAGGGCCCTAAGATGTGGCCGATGGCCCACTTTGATCATCATGATCATTCCATGATGAGGCCATTCTCCATGGCCCCCATCATGATGTTTATTTCCTTACTTTAGATAGGTCATCTAGACCGTCCATATTAGTGGGGAAAGGATCTCCATCGTTGAGTTTCGATTTTAATGGGCCACATGCTTTAGGACCCACTTGATGTATGATTTATTGCAAGGGAGGGCCCATAATGTCGGGGTCCCTCCATCACAAGCGTGTCCCACTCTCTACCTCCCTCTCTTCCCCTTTCTTTTATGTTTTGTGTGATGATGATTTGGCCGTGTGGCCCACTTGAATGGAACCCATCATGAAGTAAGTATATTTTACCCAAACCATTTATGTGTGGGGTCCACTTTGAATGTGTTGTACCCGCACCATCCATCATGTGTGGCGCACCTAAGCATGGCCCACCTTAGTGTACGTGCAAAGTAAGGTCGTCCAGCATCCAGGGACGCTGGACGTCAAAATGAAAATACAAATATTAGCTTGCTTTAAGCTTTTGAGGTGGGACGCTCATGCAGGCCCCACCTTGATGAATAAATTTAATTTGTGCCGTCCATTTCATCCTCCATATCATTTTAGGCGTTGAGATGAAAAATAAGGTCCATTCGATCTTCAGGCGGGCCATAGCCTGTTAAATAGTAGTTTCTACCGTTGAAAGTCACCCTGACAGTTTTATGTGCTGGAAATCATCGGATATTGGACTCGTTTGGATGGTCTTGAGCCACAGAGTGCAATGGACGGGTTGGATTTACTTGATGTGGGCCCTACCTGTGAAAAAACCACAGAAAATAATATTTTAAAAATAAATAATAAATAAAATGATGCAGAAGCCGCTGCTGCGTGCTGCTTGTGTCAGACGGCAGCAGGCGCTGCTGCGCCAGCCGGCGGACGGACGGACGGACGCAGCCACCCATGGCTCTTGCCGTGGGCCCCACCATGATGCTTATTTGTCATCCAAACCGTTTATTTGGTGGGCCACCTCCTAAGGTGGGTCCCCTAAAAGATCAGGCTGATCTAGGTCTCAGATGGCTCACACCAAAGGAAATAGTGTGAATTGAAATGTCTGCTGTGAAACACTTTTTGGGCCCACAAAAGTTTCGGATCAAGCTGAAATTTGTTTTACCCTTCTTTAGGTCTGTGTGACCTTTGAACGGGTGGACGGTTGGATGGGAGGTAAACGTTACGGTGGGCCCCACGTGGGACCCATAATGATTTATGTATCTTTCCACCGTCCGCTGGACGGTGGAGCACGCTGTGATGCATGTGCTATATCCCCACCGTCCAGGGGACGGTGTGGGGTGTGTGTGTGGGTACATGCCTGTGTGGGTGGCGTGTGCGTGCGTGTGGTGCGTGTGGTGCAGGTCACGTGTGTGTGTGTGTGTGTGTATACATATACAGTAATATATATATATATATATATATATATATATATATTATATATATATATACAAATATATTATATTATTAGGTAATACTGGATGGTGGGATTTCATAGGCCCCACCATGATACGTGTGTTGCATCCAATCCGTCTATCCATTTTGAAATATTATTTTATGGCATGAGCTAAAGATGAGCTAGATCTATAGTTCAAGTGGACCCCACCTTAGTATGTTATGAGGCCCATCTTGATTTATCTGTGGTAGTCCATTGGGGCCCACTTTGATATATATATATATATATATATATATATATATATATATATATATATATATATATAAGGCCCATTAATGCGACCCATTTGATGAATGTAAGGCCCATGGGTTATGGCCCATTGCAATGTACATAAGGCCCGTTGGTGAGGCCCATTAATGCGACCCATTTGATAAATGTAAGGCCCATGTGATATGGCCCATTTGATGTATTTAAGGCCCAATGGGATGTACCTAGGGTCCATTACAATGTGCGATCCCAACAGGGTTTTATGTAATGATGTTTACGACGGGTAATGCCTTGGGAGCAATGTTGGTTTGACGTCCACATTGCAGTATAGTGTTGGTTAAATGTCCGCATTATGACTCTCCCTAGGGCCATTGATAGGCCCGTGCTGGTTGTGTGTAGGCCGTCTATGTCTAGGCCTATCTGTGTTGTAAGGATAGTTCACTACTTTATGACATGTTTAGTATAGTTCCATGATTCATGATCATACGCATCATATGTATGCTTGATATGAGAAGTGACTGACATAGCATATGCCTTCGGGCAGATTGTTTAGGGGCTCCCGGTTAGGCGGTAATGCCCCACATGAGCGTACGAGACGCGCAGGATTGCTGCATGACTGGATAGTGTAATTCATGCATTCGCATCGTGTGATATGATTACTTTACGCCCTAACGACATCAGGGCCGTATCCGCCACAGGCATATCGTGGTTGGCAAGATTGGATACCGAAAATCTTGTTCTACATGGGGTGCTATAGATATCCCTGGGTGAAAGTCCCTAAACCTTTATGTACTAAGAGATTGCTCCAACTCTAGACCAAGTGGGTATAGGAGCGCCGAGTGCCGACTACCAGACGGCTGCGCTTTCCACTGTGTCGTGGTCGGTTGGAAGGGGTGCGGCCTTACCCGCCCGAGAGGAGGGGGCAAAGCTAGGCTGAGTTTGACCAGCTCGAGGAATGGGTCCGCTATCGACGAGCCGAGCCCGATATTGGCAGGCGGATAGTGAGGTCTCTTCCACTTACCTTATTGCACGCGATGGGGCGACAATCTGGTTTAGAGTGTACTAGACCCCGGTGATATTTCAGATTTGAGCTGTATTGATATGTGGACTTAGATGAGGATTTATATGCTTGAGTTGTATCTCGCATCGCATGGCCTTGGTATAGCCGACATCATTCATGCCTTGCATCGCATAGCCTCGGTATGGCTAACGGTATTCATGGATTCACCAGCATGTTCCGCATTACTCTGATACTACATAGCTGCATATTACTACCTTGCGCATACACTTTCACCACCCTCTAAGCTTTCTATAAAGCCGATGCACGACCATGCGTGCAGGTAACGTTGGGACGCAGCAGCGCTGAGGCAGGAGCTCAGAACAGATCTTTTTGGAGCTTTTGTCCATTCTCATTGTATTTCCCTTTATGCTCATTGTACTTGTAAAGTTTTTTATTCATAGTGAAAATGTGATGGAGTTTTTGGTTGTTGTTGTGGGGTTATGCCTTTGGTTATGCTTATTACAAATTTAACTGATGTTGAAAATCCTCCTGTGTAGCATCCCAGGATCGGAACCTGACGTATGGCGCTGGGAGCCGAGAATGGGGTTCTACGGAAGCTGTCGGCGCCGGATTCAGCGATCGAAAATTTTGTGAGCCCGATTTTCGAGTTTGGGGCGTGACATCAAGCCCCGACTACTACCTACTTTTCCTTACAATGATATCTCCTCTCCATTGCAAAATCGTTCGAAAAATCTCTATTATTTAGATTTTCTTTTGTGTTCTTTCTGGAAAAAATCAGTTCGAGTGTTCTTGAATTCATGTAGTTGTGATCGAGAGTGCACTAGATCTAGCCCGTCCATCTTAGAGAAGAGTCGTTGTATCCTGTAAGCCTGGGAGCAGACTTGTTGGGACCTAGTGTATCAAGGTCCGTCTTCCTATGGGGGAAAACCTGTCTTTAAGACAACGACAATAATCGTGCATCTGTTCTCCAAATTTTTTATTATTATTTTTGGTTTATTATTTTGGATTTTCTGCTATATCTATATATTTTACAACTAATAGGTTACATGTAAAGCTGTATATGAACCGAATTTGTTTGGTTAACTCGCTTGATTCGATTCAGAAAAGCTTGATTTGAGTTTGAGCTAGATTTTTTTTATCTCGAACAAATTTTTTAGCCGAGTTCAAGCTCGACTTAACTTGGCTTGGAACTTAACTCGGTTCGAATTGATTTGACTTGGATCGGGTTCACTTAATATATAAATATAAATAAATAATATTATATATATATATATATATATATATATAATATATATATATATTATATATAATTATAACCCAAAAACTTAAACTTGAATTCAGCTCTTATATTCGAACGCAAATCAGCTCAAGTTGGTCTGAGTTGCTTATCGAGCTGAGTCAAGCTAGCCAGTGAGACTCGAGTATTGAGCCAAGCTAAGTTCGAGGCGGGTAGTCTATTGGCTGAGCCGAGGCGACCTAAGCTTGACTAGGTTCGGCCCGTGTACAGCTCTAGGACTCACTTATAGGCAAGTTAAGTCCAAATTTTATTCTCTAATTTTTTTCCCCGCCTTATATGTGATATACACACATGCTTGCTTTCATCCAGATACGTCCCTACTTTATTCATCTATAAAATTTGGGTTTTGAGCCAGGTCAAGCTAGCTCATCTAAGCTTAGCCCATCCATAATCTACGTGACCGCATTGAATTGGTTAGGGCTCGAACCAAGCCCGGTCCATTTACTTAAGCAGGCCACCAAATGGCGCCCTACGAATTCCCCATTTAGCTTTTTCATGTTAAGCCAACCCTTCTTTGTCTTTTGTTATTACATCTTAATCCAACTCATTGCACGCGTATGATAATACCGATTGTACCTGCGGTGGACGTGTCAAAGATCATGGATATCTGATCACTAGGTGAACCACATGCTTTAAAAAATAAATGAACGGCTCAGAGAAATTCACCACTCGTCCAAATTCCATGTAACCACCTGTAGGCCAACTGAAAATTAGATCGGCCAGATGTCGGGAACATGACATCTACACAGCGAGGATCGCTTGATGAGAGGCTCCATCTCGTACATGTATTTTATTTATTTATGCATGTAAGGTAGATGCACTCGCCATTTTTCACGGTGAGGCATAGAGGTGGGCAACTTGGCCTGATTCGGTGGATCCGACCCGACCAGACCTGACTCGGTACCGTTCCGAACAGAACCGACGGTCTGATCGGGCCTGATCGATTCTGATCGTCCAGATCCGATAGTTTTTTGGGTCGGGTCCAGATTGGCCCTGAAAACCCGATCCGATTGGATCCAGACAGATCCGATCCTACCCGATCCGGAGTAGTTTTTATTAATCCTTCTACTTTTTCCTATGGTATGGTCCACTCGAGCTTTGGATATGCATCAATTTTGAGTTAAATCACTAAAATAATATGCAAAAATGTATGGACGGTGTGGATAAATCACACACATTCAAGGTGGGCCCCAACAGAGTTTGTTGTGTCCAATAGTAAGTAAATTTGTCGGTGTACCGCATATAGCTATGTAGCTAGCTGTTAGCCTGTAGGCACTAGCTGTGTGTACACGCTAGCTATAGTTACGTGTCGTGCCAAGACGAGCAAGGACGCTCCTTGAGCTCCGAGTTGTATGAACGGTTCAAAGGATATTAAAGTTACATGGCCCACAAAGGATATCAAAGTTACATAGGCCCCACAGTGATGTATTTATTATATCTATATTGTTCATATATTTTTAGAGACTATTATAGAGCATTGTTCAAAAAAAGAATATATCCACGATCATGTGGACCACATCACAAATAGCAGCAAAGAATGATTTTCACTTTTAAACAATTTGTGTGGTCCACATGATAGTTAAATCTATCTTAATTTTAGTTTTAAGCCTTAAGACAAGCTCGCCAAATGAATGGACGGTTTGGATATAACACATACCCCACCATCAGCCAACCATATAACTTGCTAAACTCAATAAAGCAAGTCTCGTACTTAGGGTAAAAGAAAGTAAAGAAAGTCTTTGCGTGCACGTCAACATAATACATTAATACATCAGAGAGAGAAAGCGTGATACACAACATTAATACATCGTAGAGAGAAAGCGTGATACACATTTTTTATAATCATGTAGGCCCACCTTTATGTATATATGTTATGTAAGCCGTTCATCCATTTTAACGTATCATTTTAGGCGTTGAACAAAAAATTACGATACATTGAAGATTGAAGTGGACCACACCGTATCAAATGATCCGAATACTGCCCAACCCAATCCAACTCGGTTTCCCTGACCGAGTCGGACTCGGATCGAGTCAAGTCAATCAAGCAATGGATCTGTCCAAGTCACGTGGCCTGGACTCAGTCTCGGATTGGATCGATTTTGGGTCAGTCTATTAGAATTTCGGATTTGACCGGGTTAGGCCCAATCCGGTCCGATGCCCAGCTCGCATGAACCGTGCATGAGCAAAGTGAATGCGACTCGCTTAATTGGACTTCATTACACACGTGTGAAAGATCCATGCCATTCATTAAGTAGGAACAACTGCGAACATGCCCCGGCCTGTAAACAAAGCCGGTATACTGATCTGGTGGGTCGAAAGTGTATAGTGGTTGTAGACCATTGGATGTTCTTCCTAACTGTGAATTTTTTAATAGAACCCATCGAAACCAACGGACTGGCCTGATTTTTGAATTAGGGCGTGTCCACCATGGTACCTACCTAATGAAAAGTCCGGATCACGAAAACGTATAAAATAGTTAACAACTGTTCCGCGTGGCACCATTAGGCTCTCACATGCGCAATGATTCCTGTGAGCAGTGGGTCTAATAGCATGTGAATCAAAGAAGCCAGATCCGCTCACTGTGATTCTTTTCGTGAGATCCAATCCATCCATCATGTGCACCCATCTATTTTCTCCTTTGATTCCAAAATTCAGGCTGATATAAAACTTGTGTGGGCCATACATGTCAAAGCAAGCTTAAAACCTCTAAAATCACCGTGTGGTCCACCTCAATTTTGGAATGGCCATAAAATTTTCCATTCATCCTGCTGGGGGATTTTCTTCTGAATGGATTGGATGGCACATACAAAACACGGTCAGGCCCACACCAAATCTAGAAGGCTTTTAATGGTGGCCGTCCACATCCAATTGTTCCCTGAGCTGTTGCTCGATTAATCTTGGTCGGCCTTAGAGGGGATGGACATGATGGACGGATGCGATGTCATGCAAACACAACAGTGGGCCCCACATATCCATTGTAGGTTAAGCTAACCAAGAAATGGATCAGCCTCTGTAGTAAATCCTGGCCTTCTAAGCCACGTAGGAAAGCGCATAGTAGTTTTTTCACACTTCTTTCAGTTGGTTTGGACAATCGGGGAGTGGATTAGGTGCGGCGCACGCCTCACTCAATACGGTGCGGCCGTGACCGTGGAGCCCACCTTGATGTATGTATTGTATATCCACGCGGTCCATCTGTTTTCTTCAGCTCATTTTAGGGCATTATCTAAAAAAGAAGCTGACCAAAATCTCAGGTGGACCATAACCATAGGAAAAAGTGGTGATTGAAACACCCACCATTAGAAACTTCCTAGGGCCTACCGTAATGTTTATTTGCCATCCAAACTGTTGATAAGGATACGTAGACCCGGATGAAAAGAAAAAAGCAAATATGAGATGTATCCGAAACTTTTGTGGCCCGCAAATAGTTTTATTAGTCATTCATCACTGTTTCCTGTAGTGTGGTCCACCTGAGATTTGGATCTGCATCATTTTTCGGCTCACGCCTGGGAAAACGGAGGTGGGCCCATGGTCAGGTCCGCACCGTGTTGGGTGAGGTCGGGGCAACACCTAATCCGCTCCCGGACAATCGGGTCCAAAGCACACGAATTTCATGAAAAGAGTCGTACATAAATAACCATAACTCTCAAAGAAACTCCCCATGCAAAGCTACGTAAGAAAATCCATCCATAGAAGAAAAGAAGAAGAGAAAGATGGCTTCTGTTACTACTGCTTCTAACTCTCACTGCTCTCTTTCCATTGCTGTCTGAATCCTCTAGGCCAGAGAGTATTGAATCCAAACCCTCTCAGGGCGCCAATTTCATTCCACCAATCCAATCCTCTCCGAAGCAGGGCGAGGGAGATTCCAATCCATTCCGCAGAGGGAAGAGAGCTTCAAATCCACATCCTAGCCCCAGCGGCAAGCAAGCTTCCAGTCCACACCCTTTCCACAGCAGGATGGGAGCTCCCAATGCACGCCTTCTCATACACCATTCTGATTGCCGGTAGGGGTGCTGACTTGGGCAGGTTGGGTCAGGTTGAGGGTCCACCTGAGCTCGAGAACCCAACCCACAATCCAACGAAACTACCCATCTTCGGGAAGTTGCTGACAGTCGCTTGAGTTGATTGCAGTTGCCCATTTTCTGGAAGTTGCTCGCCAGACTAGAAGTTACAGACGGTTGCTTGAGTTGCTTGTGGATTGCCCATTTTCGGGAAGTAGCTTGCCTGACTAGAAGTTTTCGACGGTCGCTTGAGTTGCTTGTAGATTGCCCATTTTTGGGAGGTTGCTCGCCGGACTAGAAGTTCCCCATGGTCGCTTGAGTTGCTTGCAGATTGCCCATTTTCGGGAAGTTGCTTGCCGGACTAGAAGTTCCCAATGGCCGCCAGCTATGTTGTGGATTTGGGACATACTCAGCCTCATTATTGACCCAACCTGACCTGACTAGTCTAACCCAACCCAAAGACAGGTGATCATTCACAACCCAACCTAACCTTACCCAAGCCGACCCAGAAACATGTTATTAATCCCAACTGAACCCGACCTGACCCCAATTTGCTTGACCTGCCGAATCCAAATCCTTTCTTCAGAGGGGGAGAGCTCCCAATTCAAATCCTCTCAGCCACCACTGGTTGAGGCCTCAAAATTTTCTCCATCTAGTGTGACCTAAAGCAGCCCTTCAATCGCTTGATCCTCACTGTGTAGCCTATGTAAAATGTCACGGTTGTGGCTTTTCCACCTAGATGGTCCAATCCTAAGAAAATATCTATCACAACCTTTCTCATACGACTAGTGCATGCATCTTATACATGCAAGAACCATAGTTTGTGGATGGAATTTCTCGAGATGTGAAAGGTCTCTAAGTCCTTGAATTACTAAATGAACAAGGTGGAGAAATACATGTGAACGACCATATTTAATGGGAACATGTGAAAATGTAAAAGAGAAAAACGTATCTTTCAAAAGAAAAAGGGAGACATCATCAGGGCTAAGAGACTCACCATGTCAAAGCTTGGTATGATGTGGCCACTGTAGCCATCTTCTCTGAAAATTGGGGATTTTTTTATTTTATTTTTTTGCGAGGGTGGGAGGGCTCTAAAAATTGGTGATTTTTGGGCAACTGATGAAGGGCTCCGAAAATCAGTGATTTTTGGGCGAGGGAGGGAGGGAGGTTAAGCTAAACGTGTCGGATTGGGTCAACTCAGCCGTGTTGCCTGAATCAGCCTGAGTCTCCCCCTTTATTTACCGATCATTGTCTCAAATTGGAATGACTAGGACGAATCTTAAAACCATGCTACACTCACGTATACAACCATGCATTGGCATACATTTACCTGATTGATTCAGGCTGTCCAGGTTGGCACCGCGACATGCGCAGACTGCCAGCAATAGAAGTGGGAACAAAACAAAAGCCACTGACAGATAAACAAAATCCACAATTAGCAAGTGACTTTTTAACAATTCAACGACATTCAGGCTGGATTTTGGCATCTGGTATCTTAGCAATGGGAAGACCAAGAACCGAAGAAATCTAGATTGTTCACAAGGAACTCACCAGAGAAAATTACAATCTTACATGTGCACGAGGTGCTAATAACATTCTTAAAACTCAAAGTCGACGAACTCCTGAGTCTAGCTTTACTAGCTGCTTATTATTCATTTATCTGCTGAATGTGGAAGGAAGTTGATCATTGTCAGATATTCAAACCAGCATGTATGGCAGAGGGAGAGAAGCACGAATTTAGTGGAGCAAAACTGGAATTGTGTGATTAAACCCAGAGTTTGAATTAGCCCAAGTTCAAGTTCGGAGTCTAGTTGATCTTCCACCGCTTAGCCAAGTGTATTCCCTTAATCAAGGTAAAGAAAGTCATGTTGCTGCAACACAACCGCCCCAAATGACTGACAGTTCTACTTTTATCTCATCTTCTTTTCCACCTAAAGGTAATAAAGGTGGAGCTTGTAGAACTGGAGGATGAAATTCAATCCAAGAGACGAATCAAAGTATGAGCATTGTGGGAAATCACGTCATGCTAATGAGACTTTGGGATTTGGCAGGCCTACCAAATTTGGCAGCAGAAGCTGTGTAGGCTATAGCCCATAGGTCATTTGATCGGGAACTAACTCTAATACCAAGTTGAATATACAAGAAATGACATGAATAAAGGAAGAAAATGAAGAGGAGGCCAGAGAGAGAGAAAGGGGGAAGAGATGAGAGGAGAAGATGAAGACTGTGGAACGGGTCTATGCCCTAGTCATATCCCAACTACTAATCAATTGCTTCATAATACATTGAACAAAATACTCTTATTACAAAAATAAAAATAAAAATACTAAAACTAAATTGAAAAAGTGTAAAAAGGCAAAATGAGCAAGATGTGAATGGGCCCAATACTAACCTCAGTTGAACAATCCTTACAAAAGGTACCACCCTGCAAGTCATGTGAATCGCGCTCCCGCTCCTGCCTCCTGTCTGTTTATACTTGCTAACGTTAAACAGACCCTTTCTCGCTCCCACACCTGAATTTGTTGCTGCTTCACTTCATCGAGCAACTATAATTCTAAAACAATGTGAAATAGTTCTGTTCATGTCTATTTTCTCCTGTACTTTGATGTTGGGTCTTATGCTCTCTTGTGGTTTCGCTACACACAGGTTTGGTGAACTCAAGAATCCACAAATGCAATGGAAGGGTGCACCTTTCAGTTGAAATCCCTTGAAAGAGTTCTTACTAATAATAGTTTTATTTATTTATTTATTTATTTATTTTTATAAAGATAATTGCATGCGCTGCTTCTAAAACCTGATCTGCTGGCCTCTTCCTAGAGTTCCTTTAATGCTTTGGTAACCACCTCTCCCACAAGTAGGCTGGTAGCCTTATTTTGAAGATGTAGTCAAGGGCGTGCAAGCTTTTTTTATTCATCTCATGCTCATGTTAACATAGAGATCCTTTCAACATATCTGCCATTGTGGTTGATAAACCATTACCTTCACTAATGGTGGCAGCAGCAGCAACAAATGCCATGTTAAAGTTCCCTTGAAGTGGCTTTCAAGGTTTCACGCTGTAGGCGTTCAAAATTTGTTCAAAAGTATAGGAATCATCGCTCAGTGTTCACAATTGCATGACTATTGCATTAATCCCCATGTTTGCTGGACATTTTTGAATCAGACCAATGATAAATGAAGAGCATCTTCCTCTTTTTTTTCCCTTCTGTTTAGCCTATCATCCGAATTCTAGAGGTCATTGTGCCTTCACTAGATCAATAGCTTAAGTAGTGTATCATTATCATCTTATTTTAGCCTTTCTCCCAGCAATTTTGGGTCAGATTTTAAATGGTTGTTGGCATAAGTTCTACAAACAACAGCCATCAGACAGCAACCTTCCTCTTTTACCTACACTCTAGAACCAGCAAGTCGCAAAAGCTCTCAATGAGAACACCCGCATGGAAACAGTCCACCCAATACAAATCTCCAGCCCGGACACACCCCCAAAAACAAGTGAAGGAGGGGCATGGATGGGCAGTTGCCAGACATAATGCTAAGGATGAGATGCACATATCAGATTCCCTCATATGTGAAATAAACACAAGCACCCACATTATCACCAAGGAAAAGATGTGTACCACAATTGGGCCAAAAGCCAAAAGGACATGTGATGCAAGACAATTAATCACTTGCTTTAAAAGCTCGAACTGTTAGAGCATGACGAATCAATCCCTTTATCTCATAGCCCAGGCCCCACATCTCATGGGTTAGGACCTCGGCCGAACGCCCCTCGTGGGCCCCAAATCACATGGGTACCGCCTTACACGAGCCACCCGCCTCCCACGGGCCGCCCACCCCGAGTGTGTCCCCGCATCCCACAGGTTACCCCACTTGAGCCCGGTGTGAAAATGCCCCTGCATTAATCACCCCCGGTGAGGAGTCTCGAACACAAGACCTCCCGCTCTGATACCACTTTGATGTAGGACAATTAACAACTTCTCTAAAAGCTCGAACTAATAGAGCATGGCAAATCAATCCCTTTATCTCATAGCCCAAGCCCCACATATCATGGGTTAGGACTTCGGCCGAACGCCCCTCGTGGGCCCCAAATCACATGGGTACCGCCTCACATGGGCCGCCCACCCCGAGTGTATCCCCGCATCCCACACGCTATCCCACTCAAGCCCGATGTGAAAATGCCCCTGCATTAACATGCTCATGTAATTGGCTGCAAATAATACCAGGGAGCCTACAATGACATGTTTGTTGCACACCCGCACAACACTCATGCACTTTGGCCAAAGCACTGTGCATTGCCCAAAAATGGTAATCTGCAAACATTTAAGGTCTAGAGAACGCAAGCCAAACAAACCAGCTAAGCATGCTGTTAACCAATACCCCCTAAAGTTCATGACAACGAATCAATGATATCATGTAAATACGCTGCCAAAAGGCCAACTTTATGGTCTCAGTGTCTCATCTGTTGAATCTGAACAGATAATCCTTAGGACATCCGTCATTGCCTGAAAACACAACCAACTCTTACAAGTAAAAATCTCCGCAATGCATTTTATGTCACCATGGTGATGCAATCTATGGGATTGGAGTGAAGAGAATATAGAGGTACAGCAGCCTTAGTCCATAATATGGGGATGAAGCCTCAAATAACAGCTGCAGCTCTCACCTCTCCATCAATTTGCATTCCTTGGTATTTTGGTTTCATGTTGTTATGTTTTCATAGCTTTATCGCATTGTGTTTGCCGATCAATGTAAAGAGTGGCTATGACACGTCTTTTTTTTTTTTTTAGTTACACCAAAATCTCAAGAGGTTATCTATGTGATTTGTCTCATCTCTTTAAATCGGTCCCTAGAGGTTCACCTCGGGTCTCAACAGCCTCCCGGCAATCTCAGTCAAGTTAGGGCTGGCAAAAGGTATGAATAATGGCACATGCACGGCGAATCCTGCCCTGATTGCTCTTTCCAACATCACCACCTTTGGTGTTTCATGAACTTCAGGAGGTCCTTATGGATATGGAATTGAAGTCTAATTAGATTGGTAGGACACACTTCAGAAATCATGAGCTTTTGCAAAGATTTGTTCGAAGAACAGCTCAATTGCCAATTCCATATGTACAACATTTTTTTGATAATTAAGCACATCTTCTCACTTGTCTTTTCCCGCATCCATCATAAAAATCCTCACTTCTCTTGTCCTTTTTATCTTTCGATGTGATCTATGCATGATGTAATTTAAAATACATTTCCTTGGCAAAGAGAATTCAGCAATTTTGCCACCTCCCAAAATCCATTTCATACTACTACATGGGGACTGAGTTGGTTCCAGTTGAAGGCTCTAAAAGAGCAAGGGAAAGGCCTGAAAGGACATGGGTGCAGATAGGACAGCAACTTGGGCTCGGGTAAACCCTAACCCGATAGACCCAACCTGAATTCAGGTCAGGTTGGGTCAAGTTGTCAAGGTCTTCAGGTTGGGTTCTGGTTGGAAAGCAACAACCTGAATTGTGTTCAGGTTGAGCAAATTTGGGTCAGTTTGGGAATAATCACATGTATTTGGGCTGGGTTGGGTCAGATTAGGTCAGGCTGGGTCGAGCATAAAGAATTTCGGTTGGGTTCAGGATGGACACCTCGGGTTGGAATTTGGGTCGGGCTCAGGTAGAGTTGCCGATTAGGTCCTCTTGAGGTTGGGTTAGGCTGGGGTTGGGGTTGACCCTCAACCCGACCCAACCGCCCGAGTTGCATCCTAGGTGGAGGCAATAAGAAAAGACTTGGGAACCCATGGTTTAACTGAGGATATGGTCTGCGATAGAGTGGAATGGGAAGAGAGGATTCGCGTAACTCAACCCACTTAGTTGGGACAAGGCATAGATAACAACAATGATGATGATTTCATACTAATATGTAATCTCCTGTGTCCGCACCATTAATAACTTGCATTGCCATATGCAAAAAAGAAAACAAATCTTGAAGTCTGAGGTAACATTTAAGTACCATCACTTTCTGTTGTCTTCAGGCTTCGAGTAAATCTGTTTAGTCTGATTTATCAGTTGATAAATAAAAGCTGTCACTTTTCAACACAAGCATAAATATCCCAACCACACCAAAATCGCCAACAACAAGGCGCTAATTTTGACTCACTGGGATATGTTATCGTTTCTGAATGAAAAGTTCGATTCACCTTTGTTATTAATACACACTTGTGACGTGCAGGCACACGTTACAGGCAGCCATCAACTAAGTTGTAATCAACAATAGCCAGGACCCACCTTGGCATGGTCTTAATGAGCTATGATGGTCCCAGTAATTCACATAGAGACATTAAGCTCCCGACACTAATGATAGAGGACAGTAATGGTAGGCAAACATCGAAGTCATAGTCCTAAGGTGGTGGGCCTATTAAAAAAAACAGAGCTATGCAAAGTCACATAAACAATCTCCAAGAAAAGCTAGGATGCCTACAGCAACATGTGTGCCCCAACCTTTGCATTGCAACGGTACCTCAAGAGGGCTCCTGCAGTGCATTATTTGGTAATCATCACAGCATTAACATTATAATTATTATTATTGTTGTTGTTGTTGTTGTTGTTGTTATTTTGAAGGATACTAGCATTAATTATCAGACACTCGATTTTAAATTCAAACGCTAAACTATGCAGATGTCAATCTGTGAAATTAAACATTCCCTGAAAGGTAGGAAGAGCAAGTAAATCACCATCACAAATTCTTGTGTCCTACCAAATAATTCCTGTCACCACCCACCACACTTCAAGTTTCACAGGGCAATGGAGGGAGTCACCTTCTGAAACCAGACCAAGTCGGAATGTTTCCGACTGACTTTGAACAAGTTGGGGACTCGAGGACTCCGGGTGAATCATACTGGTTTTGGTCTCCAGGAGAGTCACACTCTGAAACTACTATTCACGATTGAGTACTCTTTTACTCCTATCTTTTCTTCCATGCTCAATCACAGTCAATATCAGATCCCCCACACCAGGTTACTCAATTGTTTCTTCAATAGTTTTGCAGCATATCATGCTCAACTTTGCAAAAACCAATCCCTAGAAATCATCATTTCCATCAAGAACTATACATCCTTCAAGGGTGACAACTTTGCAAAAACCAACCCCCAAAATCATCATTTCCATCAAGAACTACAAATCCTTCAAGGGTGACCCCTTATATTGCCAATATTTTCAGCACAGCATTTATCAGGTTCATTGGTAGAATCTCCTGTGTAACACCTTTGTTAGTGTTCACATGATCCTCATAACAAGTGGAAGACTTACTCTAGAATAAGGAATGGTGCATTTGGATGTCAATGAGACTTAGGGTGGACCAAATGCTTTTCTAACCAACACAAGTTATCGGCAGAAGTTGCACTCATCAATCACCCTACTCCAATTCTGCCCCAAATTAATTCTTTTGGGAGAACACCAAAATGCCCTAGGAACCATACTCCACTGGTTTCCACATCTCTGGTCTCTCTAAAATGTGATTTGTGGGTAGATCCAATTGCAGCCTAAATTTACAACCATCATTCCATGTATAAGTCAAGCGACAAGGTCTTCTTCTTCTTCTTCTTCTTCTTCTTCTTCTCTCTCTCTCTCTCTCTCTCTCTCTCTCTCTCTCTCTCTCTCTCTCTCTCTCTCTCTCTCTCTGTGAGAGAGAGAGAGAGGTGACAAAAGTTCTGTTCTCATGAAACACATCTAGGATTTGAGTCGCTCAATTGAAGATATAGAAGGTCTTGGGGGCGTATAAGCAAACATCAGTAAGCAAGGGTCATTCAATTTTCATTCTATGTTCCACAAATTCTTTCACTGTATTGCTCAAGACTAGCGCCATAAAACTAATCATTTATTTACACTATTGTCAAAGCAAATAGATAAAATTGCAAGAGTGTGTTGGGAATGCACTATCAAATTGCATTGCAACTAATAAAGGGAAAGTGACCAAACTAACATTCATATTGAGGCTATGGTAGCAAAATTGAATTATGTTACTTTCAAGTTGGATTTGGAAGACATTACTACAATTTGAGGGTGCTACTTCCTCATTAAAAACACTTGAAAGCACCATTTATTCTTGTCATTCCCTCTTGATTGAACTGCAATTCAATTCACTAGCAAACTCAGCCCAACTTGAGATTCTTCGGCCCTATTTGGTAGACGCCTAAAAATGAGTTGATTTTTCTTTTAGCTAACAGTAACTATGTATTAGAGATCTTGATCTCTAATACATAATAAGTTCATGTTAACAGTGATTATAAATTAGAGATCAAGATCTCTAATAAATAATCAGTGTTAAATAAAAACAAGATCAACTCATCTTTTTAGGTGTCTACAAAACCGGGCCTTGGGCTTCTTTTGGACCACTCGTTTTTATGTAAAATTCATGCTGTAGCCATCAGGCTTTTATGTATGTGAGGAAGGTGAGATCAAATAGAATCCACATAAATTCAGAACAAATGCTAATTAACTTTGCATTTTCTTGAACCAATGCAGATATAAGTTCACCAACAGACTCTTTGAGTAAATTCTAACAATTCTAACAACAGGAAAAAAAAAACCCGACTATTCCCCCTTTTTTTTTTTTCTGCGAAAAGAAGTTTATCTTCACTATAAAATAGTTCTAAATTGCATTACATGCAGAAAATCCAAACTGTACATGAACAAATCATATAAACAAGTGAACTGATGATTTTAAGAGCGACAACAACAACGACAACAACTATGATGACAATGATATACATATATACATTAGAATAATCTTATGGAAGACAACCCAAATTAGGGCAGAAGCAATCCCCAACCTCCTCCATTCCCTGTTTCAATTCGAGGACGGCAAGATCGATACCAGCCCACCGTCCATCAAATCGGGACCTTATACAAGTGCCACATCAGCACACCGATGGCACCAATCGCATTGGGACCTTCTCCCTGGATGGATCCCCTACTCCGCCTGCCGCAATTTGGACGGCCCGCTTGAAAGCGAAATGCATGCAATTAGAGAAAACGATCCAGCTAAGTACCTCATAGACGAAGTCGAATGCCGGATCCGAATACGGCGAAGATGACGATTCTTCCCAATTCGAACCTCCGAACCCGTCGAAATTCCACCCCCTGCCACTGCCTCCACCTCCTCCCCCGAACGGACCGTCTCCGTTCCCAAAGAACCCCTCGTCGCCGCCGTCCACGCCTTCTTCCTCCGTGAGGGATCTCCGCCTCGTACGGCGCATCCTCCGGACGAGCGTCCGAGGGGCAGATCTGAAATTATGCGATCGGACCGTGGGCGGAGAGATAGCGTCCATGGGCAAGACGACGGCGAGGATGTTATTTGAGGAATGATGGCTTCGGAGGAGGATTTTGGCGAAGCCAAGACCGTGCGTTGTGGCTACAGAGACAGCATCGGCGATCAGCGAAATCTCCATAGTTGATCTGATGTTTCGGGTCCCGAATCCGACGGTGGAAATGGAAGGACGAAGGGTTATAGGGAGGGTATAGAAACTGAAAAGGGGTAGGCTGGGAAGGAGATTTGGGGGTCTTGTTTTGGAGGAAGGAAGGTTTCTGTTCTTTCCCACCAGGAAAGAATTTCTCTGTCTCTCTCTTTTTTTTCTTTTTTCTTTTTCAAAACGAAAGAGGAGTAGTTTAGTACGCTGGTAGACCCGAGAATATATGCACATACGCTAAGGTATAGCTTAATCCGAACGGTTAAAATAGAATAAGTGATCATTTTTTATTAGATTAATTTAATGAAATATTAACTTCCTTATTTTTATGCGGTTTTATTTTGTTAGATTCAAATATATGATAATTCTTCAATTTATCTGTCCAATAGGATAATTAATTCATTTTTATTTTGGGAATATAATCTACACAAACATGACCCATGATTTGGACGGTTTGGATTGAGTTTGAAGTTGATAAGTTTTCAGTTAAGGTGTGCATG
>JAJHSJ010000013.1:9100829-9157528 GCA_021015155.1 Magnolia officinalis
AGTTTTAGAAGCAGTGCATGCAATTATGTTTTTTTAAAAAAAAAAAAAAACTATTATTAGTAAGAACTCTTTCAAGGGATTTCAACTGAAAGGTGCATTGTGGATTCTTGAGTTCACCAAACCTGTGTGTAGCGAAACCACAAGAGAGCATGAGACCCAACATCAAAGTACAGGAGAAAATAGACACAAACAGAACTATTTCACATTGTTTTAGAATTATAGTTGCTCGATGAAGTGAAGCAGCAACAAATTCAGGTGTGGGAGCGAGAAAGGGTCTGTTTAACATTAGCAAGTATAAACAGATAGGAGGCAGGAGCGGGAGCGCGATTCACATGACTTGAAGAGCGGAGTGGCCCTTTTGTAAGGATTGTTCGACTGAGGTTAGTATTGGGCCCATTCACATCTTGCTCATTTTGCCTTTTACACTTTTTTCAATTTATTTAGTTTAGTTTTAGTATTTTATTTTTATTTTGTAATAAGAGTATTTTGTTCAATGTATTATGAAGCAATTGATTAGTAGTTGGGATATGACTAGGGCATAGACCCGTTCCACACAGTCTTCATCTTTCTCCTCTCATCTCTTCCCCCTTGCTCCTCTCTCTTGCTTCTCCTCTCTCATTTTCTTCCTTTATTCATGTCATTTCTTGTATATTCAACTTGGTATTAGAGTCAGATTCCCGATCAAATGACCTATGGGCTTATAGCCTACAGCTTCTGCTGCCAAATTTGGTAGGCCTGCCAAATCCCAAAGTCTCATTAGCATGATGTGATTTCCCACAATGCTCATACTTTGATGTCTCTTGGATTGAATTTCATCCTCCAGTTCTACAAGCTCCACCTTTATTACCTTTGGGTGGAAAAGAAGATGAGATAAAAGTAGAACTGTCAGTCATTTGGGGCGGTTGTGTTGCAGCAACATGACTTTCTTTACCTTGATTAAGGGAATACACTTGGCTAAGCAGTGGAAGATCAACTAGACTCCGAACTTGAACTTGGGCTAATTCAAACTCTGGATTTAATCACACAATTCCAGTTTTGCTCCACTAAATTCGTGCTTCTCTCCCTCTGCCATACATGCTGGTTTGAATATCTGACAATGATCAACTTCCTTCCACATTCAGCAGATAAATGAATAATAAGCAGCTAGTAAAGCTAGACTCAGGAGTTGTCGACTTTGAGTTTTAAGAATGTTATTAGCACCTCGTGCACATGTAAGTTTGTAATTTTCTCTGGTGAGTTCCTTGTGAACAATCTAGTTTTCTTCGGTTCTTGGTCTTCCCATTGCTAAGATGCCAGATGCCAAAATCCAGCCCGAATGTCATTGAATTGTTAAAAAAACTCACTTGCTAATTGTGGATTTTGTTTATCTGTCAGCGGCTTTTGTTGTTGTTCCCACTTCTATTGCTGGCAGTCTGCGCATGTCGCGGTGCCGACCTGGACAGCCTGAATCAATCAGGGTAAATGTATGCCTATGCATGGTTGTATACGTAGTGTAGCATGGTTTTAAGATTCGTCCTAGTCATTCCAATTTGAGACAATGATCGGTAAATAAAGGGGGAGACTCAGGCTGATCCAGGCAACACGGCTGAGTTGACCCAATCCAACACGTTTAGCTCAACCTCCCTCCCTCCCTTGCCCAAAAATCACTGATTTTCGGAGCCCTTCATCAGTTGCCCAAAAATCACCAAATTTTAGAGCCCTCCCACCTTTGCAAAAAAATAAAATAAAATAAATCCCCAATTTTCAGAGAAGATGGCTACAGTGGGCCACATCATACCAAGCTTTGACACGGTGAGTCTCTTAGCCTGATGATGCCTCCCTTTTTTCTTTTGAAAGATATGTTTTTCTCTTTTACATTTTCACATGTTCCCATTAAATATGGTCGTTCACATGTATTTCTCTGCCTTGTTCATTTAGTAATTCAAGGACTTAGAGACCTTTCACATCTCGAGAAATTCCATCCACAAACTATGGTTCTTGCATGTATAAGATGCATGCACTAGTCGTATGAGAAAGGTTGTGATAGATACTTTATTAGGATTGGACCATCTAGGTGGAAAAGCCACAACCGTGACATTTTACATAGGCTACACAATGAGGATCAAGCGATCGAAGGGCTGCTTTAGGTCACACTCTAGATGGAGAGAATTTTGAGGCCTCAACCAGTGGTGGCTGAGAGGACTTGAATTGGGAGCTCTCCCCCTCTGAAGAAAGGATTTGGATTCGGCAGGTCAAGCAAATTGGGGTCAGGTCGGGTTCGTTGGGATTAATAACATGTTTCTGGGTCGGCTTGGGTAAGGTTAAGTTGGGTTGTGAATGATCACCTGTATTTGGGTCGGGTTAGACTAGTCAGGTCAGGTTGGGTCAATAATGAGGCTGAGTATGTCCCAAATCCACAACATAGCTGGCGGCCGTCGGGAACTTCTAGTCCGGCAAGCAACTTCCCGAAAATGGGCAATCTGCAAGCAACTCAAGCGACCATGGGGAACTTCTAGTCCGGCGAGCAACCTCCCAAAAATGGGCAATCTACAAGCAACTCAAGCAACCGTCGAAAACTTCTAGTCAGGCAAGCTACTTCCCGAAAACGGGCAATCCACAAGCAACTCAAGCAACCGTCTGTAACTTCTAGTCTGGCAAGCAACTTCCAGAAATTGGGCAACTGCAAGCAACTCAAGTGACTGTCGGGAACTTCTAGTCCTGCAAGCAACTTCCCGAAAATGGGTCCCAAGTCAGCACCCCTACCGGCAATCAGAATGGTGTACGAGAAGATGTGCATTGGGAGCTCCCATCCTGCTGTGGAAAGGGTGTGGACTGGAAGCTTGCTTGCCGCTGGGGCTAGGATGTGGATTTGAAGCTCTCTTCCCTCTGCGGAATGGATTGGAATCTCGGATTGGAATCTCTCTCGCCCGGCTTCGGAGAGGATTGGATTGGTGGAATGAAATTGGCACCCTGAGAGGGTTTGGATTCAATACTCTCTGGCCTAGAGGATTCAGACAGCAATGGAAGGAGGGCAGTGAGAGTTAGAAGCAGTAGTAACAGAAGCCATCTCTCTCTTCTTTTCTCTTCTTTGCATGGGGAGTTTCTTTGAGAGTTATGGCTATTTATGTACGACTCTTTTCATGAAATTCGTGTGCTTTGGACCCGATTGTCCGGGAGCGGATTAGGTGTTGCCCCGACCTCACCCAACACGGTGCGGACCTGACCATGGTCCCACCTCCGTTTTCCCAGGCGTGAGCCGAAAAATGATGCAGATCCAAATCTCAGGTGGACCACACTACAGGAAACAGTGATGAATGACTATTAAAACTTTTTGCGGGCCACAAAAGTTTCGGATACATCTGATATTTGCTTTTTTATTTTCATCCAGGTCTACGTATCCTTATCAACAGTTTGGATGGCAAATAAACATTACGGTGTGCCCTAGGAAGTTTCTAATGGTGGGCGTTCAATCACCACTGTTTCCTATGGTATGGTCCACCTGAGATTTTGGTCAGCTTCTTTTTTAGATAATGCCCTAAAATGAGCTGAAGAAACAGATGGACCGCGTGGATATACAATACATACATCAAGGTGGGCTCCACGCTCACGGCCGCACTGTATTGAGTGAGGCGTGCGCCGCACCTAATCCACTCCCCGATTGTCCAAACCAACTGAAAGAAGTGTGAAAAAACTACTATGCGCTTTCCTACGTGGCTTAGAAGGCCAGGATTTACTACAGAGGCTGGATCCATTTCTTGGTTAAGCTTAACCTACAATGGGATATGTGGGGCCCACTGTTGTGTTTGCATGACATCGCATCCGTCCATCATGTCCATCCCCTCTAAGGCCGACCAAGATTAATCGAGCAACAGCTCAGGGAACAATTGGGATGTGGACGGCCACCGTTAAAAGCCTTCTAGATTTGGTGTGGGCCTGACCGTGTTTTGTATGTGCCATCCAATCCATTCAGAAGAAAATCCCCCAGCAGGATGAATGGAAAATTTTCTGGCCATTCCAAAATTCAGGTGGACTACACGGTGATTTTAGAGGTTTTAGGCTTGCTTTGACATGTATGGCCCACACAAGTTTTATATCAGCCTGAATTTTGGAATCAAAGGAGAAAATAGATGGGTGCACATGATGGATGGATTGGATCTCACGAAAAGAATCACAGTGAGCGGATCTGGCTTCTTTGATTCACATGCTATTTGACCGACTGCTCACAGGAATCTTTGCGCATGTGAGAGCCTAATGGTGACACGCGGAACAGTTGTTAACTATTTTATACGTATTCGTGATCCGGACTTTTCATTAGGTAGGTACCATGGTGGACACGCCCTGATTCAAAAATCAGACCAGTCCGTTGGTTTCGGTGGGTTCTATTAAAAAATTGACAGTTAGGAAGAACATCCAATGGTCTACAACCACTATACACTGTCGACCCACCAGATCAGTATACCGGCTTTGTTTACAGGCCGGGGGCATGTTCGCGGTTGTACCTACTTAATGAATGGCATGGATCTTTCACACGTGTGTAATGAAGTCCAATGAATCGAGTCGCATTCACTTTGCTCATGCACGGTTCATGCGAGCTGGGCATCGGACCGGATTGGGCCTAACCCGGTCAGATCCGAAATTCTAATGGACTGACCCAAAATCGATCCAATCCGAGACTGAGTACAGGTCACGTGACTCGAACAGATCCGTTGCTTGATTGACTTGACTCGATCCGAGTCCGACTCGGTTTGGGGAATCGAATCAGATTGGGTTGGGCACTATTCGGATCATTTGATACGGTGTGGTCCACTTCAGTCTTCAATGTATCGTAATTTTTTGTTCAACGCCTAAAATGATACGTTAAAATGGATGAATGGCTTACATAACATATATACATAAAGGCGGGCCCCACGTGATTATAAAAAATGTGTATCACGCTTTCTCTAATGTATTAATGTATTATGTTGACGTGCACACAAAGACTTTCTTTACTTTCTTTTACCCTCAGTACGGGACTTGCTTTATTGAGTTTAGCAAGTTATATGGGCTTGATGGTGGGGTATGGGTTATATCCAAACCGTCCATTCATTTGGCGAGCTCGTCTTAAGGCTTGAGACTAAAATTAAGATAGATCTAACTATCATGTGGACCACACAAATTGTTTAAAAGTGAAAATCATTCTCTACTACTATTTGTGATGTGGTCCACATGATCGTTGGATATTATTCTTTTTTTGAACAATGCTCTATAATAGTCTCTAAAAATATATGAACAGTATAGATATAATAAATACATCACTGTAGGGCCCATGGAACTTTGATATCCTTTGTGGGCCATGTAACTTTAATATCCTTTGAACCGTTCGTACAACTCGGAGCTCGAGGAGCGTTCTTGCTTGTCTTGGCACGACACATAACTATAGGTAGCGTGTACACACAGCTAGCGCCTACAGGCTACAGCTAGCTACATAGCTATGTGCGGTACACCGACAAATTTACTTATTATTGGACACAACAAACTCTGTTGGGGCCCACCTTGAATGTGTGTGATTTATCCACACCGTCCATTCGTTTTTGCATATTATTTTAGTGGTTGAACTCAAAATTGATGCATATCCAAAGCTCAAGTGGACCATACCATAGGAAAAAGTAGAAGGATTAATAAAAACTACTCCGGATCGGGTAGGATCGGATCTGTCTGGACCCAATCGGATCGGGTTTTCGGGTCGGGTCACCCGACCCAAAAAACTATCAGATTTGGACGATCAGAATCGATCAGGCCCGATCAGACCGTCGGTTTTGTTCGGAACGGTACCGAGTCGGGTCTGGTCAGGTCGGATCTACCGAATCAGGCCCAAGTTGCCCACCTCTATGCCTCACCGTGAAAAATGGCGAGTGCATATACCTTACATGCATAAATAAATAAAATACATGTGCCGATGGAGCCTCTCATCAAGCGATCCTCGCTGTGTAGATGTCATGTTCCCGACATCTGGCCGATCTAATTTTCAGTTGGCCTACAGGTGGTTACATGGAATTTGGACGAGTGGTGAATTTCTCTGAGCCGTTCATTTATTTTTTAAAGCGTGTGGTTCACCTAGTGATCAGATATCCATGATCTTTGACACGTCCACCGCAGGTACAGTCGGTATTATCACACGCATGCAATGAGTTGGATTAAGATGTAACAACAAAAGACAAAGAAGGGTTGGCTTAACATGAAAAAGCTAAATGGGGAATGCGTAGGGCGCCATTTGGTGGCCTGCTTAAGTAAATGGACCGGGCTTGGTTCGAGCCCTAACCAATTCAATGCGGTCACGTAGATTATGGATGGGCTAAGCTTAGATGAGCTAGCTTGACCTGGCTCAAAACCCAAAATAAATTTATAGATGAATAAAGTAGGGACGTATCTGGATGAAAGCAAGCATGTGTGTATATCACATATAAGGCGGGGAAAAAAATTAGAGAATAAAATTTGGACTTAACTTGCCTATAAGTGAGTCCTAGAGCTGTACACGGGCCGAACCTAGTCAAGCTTAGGTCGCCTCGGCTCAGCCAATAGACTACCCGCCTCGAACTTAGCTTGGCTCAATACTCGAGTCTCACTGGCTAGCTTGACTCAGCTCGATAAGCAACTCAGACCAACTTGAGCTGATTTGCGTTCGAATATAAGAGCTGAATTCAAGTTTAAGTTTTTGGGTTTATATTATATATATATATATATATATATTATATATATATATATAATATATATATATAATTTTATTTATTTAATATTTATATTAAGTGAACCCGATCCAAGTCAAATCAATTCGAACCGAGTTAAGTTCCAAGCCAAGTTAAGTCGAGCTTGAACTCGGCTAAAAAATTTGTTCGAGATAAAAAAAATCTAGCTCAAACTCAAATCAAGCTTTTCTGAATCGAATCAAGCGAGTTAACCAAACAAATTCGGTTCATATACAGCTTTACATGTAACCTATTAGTTGTAAAATATATAGATA
Organism: Magnolia officinalis; assembly: GCA_021015155.1. Taxonomy (NCBI): domain Eukaryota; kingdom Viridiplantae; phylum Streptophyta; class Magnoliopsida; order Magnoliales; family Magnoliaceae; genus Magnolia; species Magnolia officinalis. Next base: position 9,107,806 of record JAJHSJ010000013.1, read on the forward strand.
TAGCAGAAAATCCAAAATAATAAACCAAAAATAATAATAAAAGAATTTGGAGAACAGATGCACGATTATTGTCGTTGTCTTAAAGACAGGTTTTCCCCCATAGGAAGACGGACCTTGATACACTAGGTCCCAACAAGTCTGCTCCCAGGATACAACGACTCTTCTCTAAGATGGACGGGCTAGATCTAGTGCACTCTCGATCACAACTACATGAATTCAAGAACACTCGAACTGATTTTTTCCAGAAAGAACACAAAAGGAAAATCTAAATAATAGAGATTTTTCGAACGATTTTGCAATGGAGAGGAGATATCATTGTAAAGGAAAAGTAGGTAGTAGTCGGGGCTTGATGTCACGCCCCAAACTCGAAAATCGGGCTCACAAAATTTTCGATCGCTGAATCCGGCGCCGACAGCTTCCGTAGAACCCCATTCTCGGCTCCCAGCGCCATACGTCAGGTTCCGATCCTGGGATGCTACAAGGAGGATTTTCAACATCAGTTAAATTTGTAATAAGCATAACCAAAGGCATAACCCACAAACAACAACCAAAAACTCCATCACATTTTCACTATGATAAAAAACTTTACAAGTACAATGAGCATAAAGGGAAATACAATGAGAATGGACAAAAGCTCCAAAAAGATCTGTTCTGAGCTCCTGCCTCAGCGCTGCTGCGTCCCAACGTTACCTGCACGCAATGGTCGTGCATAAGCTTATAGAAAGCTTAGAGGGTGGTGAAAGTGTATGCGCAAGGTAGTAATGCAGCTATGTAGTATCAGAGTAATGCGGAACATGCTGGTGAATCCATGAATACCGTTAGCCATACCGAGGCTATGCGATGCAAGGCATGAATGATGTCGGCTATACCAAGGCCATGCGATGCGAGATACAACTCAAGCATATAAATCCTCATCTATATCCACATATCAATACAGCTCAAATCTGAAATATCACCGGGGTCTAGTACACTCTAAACCAGATTGTCGCCCCATCGCGTGCAATAAGGTAAGTGGAAGAGACCTCACTATCCGCCTGCCAATATCGGGCTCGGCTCGTCGATAGCGGACTCATTCCTCGAGCTGGTCAAACTCAGCCTAGCTTTGCCCCCTCCTCTCGGGCGGGTAAGGCCGCACCCCTTCCAACCGACCACGACACAGTGGAAAGCGCAGCTGTCTGGTAGTCGGCACTCGGCGCTCCTATACCCACTTGGTCTAGAGTTGGAGCAATCTCTTAGTACCATAAAGGTTTAGGGACTTTCACCCAGGGATATCTATAGCACCCCATGTAGAACAAGATTTTCGGTATCCAATCTTGCCAACCACGATATGCCTGTGGCGGATACGGCCCTGATGTCGTTAGGGCGTAAAGTAATCATATCACACGATGCGAATGCATGAATTACACTATCCAGTCATGCAGCAATCCTGCGCGTCTCGTACGCTCATGTGGGGCATTACCGCCTAACCGGGAGCCCCTAAACAATCTGCCCGAAGGCATATGCTATGTCAGTCACTTCTCATATCAAGCATACATATGATGCGTATGATCATGAATCATGGAACTATACTAAACATGTCATAAAGTAGTGAACTATCCTTACAACACAGATAGGCCTAGACATAGACGGCCTACACACAACCAGCACGGGCCTATCAATGGCCCTAGGGAGAGTCATAATGCGGACATTTAACCAACACTATACTGCAATGTGGACGTCAAACCAACATTGCTCCCAAGGCATTACCCGTCGTAAACATCATTACATAAACCCTGTTGGGATCGCACATTGTAATGGACCCTAGGTACATCCCATTGGGCCTTAAATACATCAAATGGGCCATATCACATGGGCCTTACATTTATCAAATGGGTCGCATTAATGGGCCTCACCAACGGGCCTTATGTACATTGCAATGGGCCATAACCATGGGCCTTACATTCATCAAATGGGTCGCATTAATGGGCCTTATATATATATATATATATATATATATATATATATATATATATATATATATATATCAAAGTGGGCCCCAATGGACTACCACAGATAAATCAAGATGGGCCTCATAACATACTAAGGTGGGGTCCACTTGAACTATAGATCTAGCTCATCTTTAGCTCATGCCATAAAATAATATTTCAAAATGGATAGACGGATTGGATGCAACACACGTATCATGGTGGGGCCTATGAAATCCCACCATCCAGTATTACCTAATATAATATAATATATTTGTATATATATATATAATATATATATATATATATATATATATATATATATTACTGTATATATGTATACACACACACACACACACACGTGCACATGCACCACACGCACACACACGCACGCACCCACACAGGCATGTACCCACACACACACCCACACCATCCCCTGGACGGTGGGGATATAGCACATGCATCACAGCGTGCTCCACCGTCCAGCGGACGGTGGAAAGATACATAAATCATTATGGGTCCCACGTGGGGCCCACCGTAACGTTTACCTCCCATCCAACCCGTTCATAAGGTCACACAGACCTAAATGAAGGGTAAAAACAAATTTCAGCTTGATCCGAAACTTTTGTGGGCCCAAAAAGTGTTTCAACAGCAGACATTTCAATTCACACTGTTTCCTTTGGTGTGAGCCATCTGAGACCCAGATCAGCCTGATCTTTGGAGGGGACCCACCTTAGGAGGTGGCCCACCAAATAAACGGTTTGGATGACAAATAAGCATCATGGTGGGGCCCACGGCAAGAGCCGTGGGTGGCTGCGTCCGTCCGTCCGCCGGCTGGCGCAGGCAGCGCCTGCTGCCGTCTGACACAGCAGCAGCGCCGCAGCGGCTGCTGCATCATTTTATTTATTTATTTATTTTTGAAATCTTATTTTCTGTGGTTTTTCACAGGTAGGGCCCACATCAAGTAAATCCAACCCGTCCATTGCACTCTGTGGCTCAAGACCGTCCAAACGAGTCCAATATCCGATGTTTTCCAGCACATAAAACTGTCAGGGTGACTTTCAACGGTAGAAACTACTATTTAACAGGCTATGGCCCGCCTGAAGATCAGATGGACCTTATTTTTCATCTCAACGCCTAAAATGATATGGAGGACGAAATGGACGGCTCGGATTAAATTTATTCATCAAGGTGGGGCCTGCATGAGCGTCCCACCTCAAAAGCTTAAAGCAAGCTAATATTTGTATTTTCATTTTGACGTCCAGCGTCCCTGGACGCTGGACGACCTTACTTTGCACGTACACTAAGGTGGGCCATGCTTAAGTGGGCCACACATGATGGATGGTGCGGGTACAACACATTCAAAGTGGGCCCCACACATAGATGGTTTGGGTAAAATACTTACTTCATGATGGGTTCCATTCAAGTGGGCCACACGGCCAAATCATCACACAAAACATAAAAGAAAGGGGAAGAGAGGGAGGTAGAGAGTGGGACACGCTTGTGATGGAGGGACCCCGACATTATGGGCCCTCCCTTGCAATAAATCATACATCAAGTGGGTCCTAAAGCATGTGGGCCCATTAAAATCGAAACTCAACGATGGAGATCCTTTCCCCACTAATATGGACGGTCTAGATGACCTATCTAAAGTAAGGAAATAAACATCATGATGGGGGCCATGGAGAATGGCCTCATCATGGAATGATCATGATGATCAAAGTGGGCCATCGGCCACATCTTAGGGCCCTAAGTGAGATCCAAACCATTGATCGGTTGGCCTCACTTGGCCCATCTTAAAAACATGAGAAACTACTCTTATCAAGCACCCACCATTCGATCTTCTTGCTCTTATGGGTTCCTTAGCTCCTTAGCTTCACTCCCAATGGAGGAGATGAGGAATGGATGGCTAAGATGGGAGATCTTGGGATGGAAAGGTGGGTCACACTTGGAGCTTTGAAGAAGAGGGAGAGGCTCATACGTATGGAAGTTTTCTCTCTTGCTTGGGAATGAATTTGAAAATGAGAGAGAGAGAGAGAGAGAGACTTGTAAAGGGAGAGAGAGTGTGTGATGGGTGATGGAGTGATAGATGTGGTAGTGATGGGTGTGTAAGACACTTTTGACTTTGTTGGCCATTTGTGTAAGAAAGGCATGACTTGTGTAAGAACTTTTTGACTTTAAGGCTTGCTTGGGAAAGGGTGAAAAGTTGATGGATTGATGGGATTGATTGATGGGTGATTGATGTGACATCTCGTTGAGATTCTCTCGGGATTCGTAGCCAGAGTATCGCCTCGGCGCGCGAGTCGCGGCATCGGAACCGCGACAACGGCGCGGTCGCAATGGTACAAGTCGAATCAGATTAACGACGTGTGAATCAAGGTCGCGCGTAACGCCGGTTAAGGGTCGAAGGTTGCCGAAATTCGACCGAAAAGACCGCGGAAGTCTATGGGACGGTATGGTCTAGGATACGGGTCTTACACTTAAGGTGCATGTAAGCTGCATAATAAATGCATGCCGACTCATTAATTTTCGGTCGCGGCGTGCTAGTGCTCATGTGCGCGCGAGGTTGCTCTCATAGCATGCCCTTGTTTTCTAATACAAAGGTTACCGAGAGGTTTTAATATAAAAGTTTAGTTTTCTTAACAACTTTCCAATGTGGAACAACTAAAACGAATTAAGGCAAGTTGATTACAAAGGAAAATTCAAATTTTTTAAAGTTTTCAGATCTCATTTTTAAATCCTTTTAATCTAATAATACCCCATAATTTGAAAAAAAAAAAAAAAACGGATATAAAACCAATTGAGCAAATCAACGAAACGAAATGCATCAACAAATGTATCTAAAAGATTTGAACATTTCCTAGTGTAGATATGTTCAATTTGTTGGTATGAAGTAACATAAAGTTTTGAACTAACACCGCACATTAAGAACCCAAACAAATCACAGTCATAACATATCAGAGTAACTTGAATTTCTTAAGCCAACACGTTACAACCATGTGCTTTATCCTTGTTTCATGAGTTCTCTAGAGAATGTCCTAATTCTCATAGAAAGCAGCCCTGCTTCCACACTCATATAGGTGAGCCTATCAGAAATGTACTTGCAGTTAAACATTATATTGTATCACAGTTCTGTAACTCATTAAGCGGGTGTTTGGCGCATGAAATTAGATGGTATTAAGCGGGATGAAACTTTAAATCCCCTGGTTTGAAAAAACATCCATGTTTGGTTCATCATAGGTTTCCAACATTGGATCCTGTGCATGGAATAGGAAGGGTTAGGGAGGGCTTTTTGCAATTCGACCAGGATTTACAAAATCCATGGGATTTCCTCTTAAAAGCATGAGCTAGGAAGTTCTTACGCTGGGAATGGAAGTGGGGCCCACCTTAATATTTGTGAGGAATCCACCCCATCCATCTGTTTTACAATATCATTTAAGGGTAAGCGACCAAAAATGAGGTAGATTTAAAAGTGGGTCACACAAAAGAAAACAGTGGGGATTGACTGACCACCATTGAAACATTTATATGGCCACAAAAGTTTTGTATCACAATAAAGTTTTCTATGTTGTCAGTTCATCCCGGCAGGAATGAACTTATAAACGATTAGGATGACATATAAACATCAAGGTGGAGCTCGGGAAGGTTTCAACGGTAGGAAATTTTTTCCCCACTCTGTCCTCTCGTATGGCCCACTTGAGTTTTAGATTTGCTTGACTTTTGGTAGCATGTCCTAAAATGATCTCACAAAACAGATGGACGGGGTGGATTACTCACAAACATCAAGGTGGGCCCCACCTTACTTCTCATTGTAGCTTTCAAACACAATTTTCGAGATTAGTAGTTTTCCATGTACAACCAAACACTACGTGAATTAAACATGTATTTAAGCCCTACATCCTACATGATCCAAACAATAAAGTGAATAGCTAACTCCCATGGCATTAAGAGACAATCCACCGACAACTGCATTTATTGCAAAAAGCAATTGTAACGACCCGTAAATTTTCGTACTATGGCTCGAGTACCACCTCGACCAGAAATCATTTAGGATTAAATCCTTTAGAAATTTAACAAAGTTAACTAAGTGCTAAACTCGATTAGCCATGAAATCCGTTGGGATCGCTTTAAATACGATCTGCAAGACCCAAAACTTGCAAAATCATTGACTCTAGGTTACCCTAAAGTTTAGGATCAAACTCATTACCCGGTTGCTCTCGGGAATGAATTGAAACTCCGTATCAGGTCTAGATCGCACATCGGAAGACCGATTAACATGAAGTTAAGGAACTAGGACCGCCTCACTGGGCTTGACAACCATCTCGGAAATCAAGTCCAAACGATGTCCCACGGCCATTCGCTTGAGTCTGAAGCGAGGGAGAGTGAAAACCATTATTTTCTTTACAAAATAAATATCTTGAATAATGATCCGGCACCACTCGCTTGCGCATCAGTATTAAGCAACTAGACCGTCATAATCAGACCAAATTACACCCTAGGATCAGGAAAAATTTCAGGAACATTTACATGTACTTGGAATTTCGGATCGTGGCCCACTGATCGTTGAACTGAAAATGGTCCGCCACGTGTGATCTGGGAATCCGACCGAGACGAAAACGTAATCCCACGTAGATCCATGAGTTATGAGATTAAGTCTGACGTTTGGCTCAAGGAGGGCCGCCAGAAACCCTCTTTTGAGCTGGAACAACGCCGAAATGCTTATAATAGAAGTACCCCTTGAACTGGAGTATATTCCGGAGAGGTTTTAGGCTATATAAGGGCCTTAGAACAGCCCCTCTCACAGCCATACGAATTTGGGATAAAACCCTAAGGAGAGAGAGAGAAAAAGGAAAGAAAGCTTGGGATTTGTGGGAGCACCTTCCTCCTACTGCTTTCAATCATCACACGGGCTGCACCGCCTCTTTCCAGACACTTTTCCGGCGATAACGACTCCATTTTAAGGTGAGAAACTCTAACCCTAGATCTGTTTTGAGGTGCATAGGCTATAGGTTATGAAATAGCTAACCGATTTCACTCTTTAGGCTAGAAAACTCCCGAATACGGAAGCTCATCAAACCTTGCTGATCCGTTGAGATTCCAAGGAGCAAGGTGAGGACTTTAGGTGCATAGGTTACGGTTTTCAACATTTTCAATGTCAGATAATGATAGATTCATGATCTGCATGCAATTGCACATGTACAAAGTGCTTTCCGTTTTCTGTTTCGATTAAAGTTGTAGAATATGGAATTTCACATACTCTAGGTATACGTAGAAATACCGTATACGTATTTTTTTTGGAAAAGTGTTTGACATGTTTATTTGATGTATGGTTATACGATATATGGATAAAATACTTGTTTGGCGAAAGGAATTGCCGTAATACATGTTTGCTTGTAAACACTATGTATGTTGAAATTGTGTATTCTAGAAGATATCGTATATGTATAAATTTTGGAAATGCAATTGTCATGATTATTTGCTGTATGATTATGATGTACACGGATAAATTACTCGCTTTGCGAAAGGATAGCCCTAATACATATTTTACTAACATACGTCATGTATGTTGAAATAGTGTACTCTAAGTGTTTGTGTAAATGCTTGTGAGAGTAAATGCTTAGGTGTTAGTACCGTAGGTCGGTGCTGAGATGGAATTCTCAACTACCTTAGAGACATGTATAATTCCCTCCATGTGGTTGTTTACTCTAACCACTCACTTATGATGTATATGTATTTGTATCCCTACTTGTATAGTGTTCTATAATATTCTTCACAACATGCTTTATATCATGCTTTATAACATGCCTTATGACATGCCTACTAGCATGCTTGTATTACTTTGTTTATCATGCTTTACTCCACATGTTATGGATGAGAACTGATTGAGTTTAGGACTATGTCCATAGTCTAGACATTCGGTACCAGACTTGAGAATGTGGCTGAGATTTATGTCGCCACGAGGGATGTGTCTGACGAACCCGAGTCGTACTTCGGTTGGCGATAGTGGTTGGCCACACGGAGTGCTTTTACGCTTCATATCGTCCAACTTGTTGTGCGCTCGAGCTTTTCAGGCTCGTCAAGTAACCCGATATGTCGAATGTGTGTTCACCATGTTTGGTCATTACTGTTTGAACCTAGGGTACCAAACTTACCAGTGGCAATCCCGTTAACCATGGTACCTCGATCTGCTAAGACTCATGAGCCGGACATGATGGTATGGGACACCGTCGCCGAGCTGTCGGCCTATGATGGGGCTACGTGCCTCCCCGTAGTGACCATTGAGCAACCCAAACTCGTGAGCCGAATACGGTGGTATGGGACACTGTATTCGAGCTGTCGATACTTACGACGAGAGCCGAGTACAGTGAGACCTATACTCGTGCTGACGGGCGATGAGTCCTCTGTAGTATCTTCGAGTATACTCCAAGGTCTGTGATTGGCGACGAGCCCTTCACAGCAACTAGAGTATGAGTTGAGCCGAGTACGGTGAGACCTGTATTCGAGCTGACGGCCAGCGATTGAGCCGAGTACGGTGAAACCTTTACTCGAGCTGACGGTCAGCAATTGAGCCACATACGGTGAGATCTGTATCCGTGCTGACGGGTGACGAGCCCTTTGCGATGCCTTCGCGATGCCTCTCGAACCATAATACCGTATGAGATTAACTAGGACTGACGACCCTAGAATGGATCATGTTTGGGAATGATACAAGGGAGGTACCTTAGTTTCCCAATACTGCTGTTTGAAATGGACTAATAACAACTCGGTAATCATGCTCATCATTACACCGCATGTGCCTAGTAGATGTGGAGCACTGAGGGAGGTATGCATTCGCGAATGTAAGATGATGTCGCATGAGGGTGGTTTGGCAAGGGCAACTTCATCATGACATTTCATACTTGCATTTAATACGAGTAGTTAAACTTGTTTGATTGTACTGCTTTATCATTACTGCTTGATTGAATTGATAACATGTTAACCTATACTTTATTGTTTCACTGAGTTAGCTACTCACTCCCACGTTACGGGACGGTGTTGTACACACCAACCAGACTCTGTCACAGGTATAGACGGCACGTCAGTTTAGGAGGCGGAGCCTGATTTCGATGAGGACCAGGATGAGTTCTCATTCATGCAGTACTCTGACAGCTTTGCTTAGGCCGACTGCATCGCGGGGATTTCAGGACTCATCTTTTAGATTGTATTTTAACTTTTGACTCAGAAACAGTACATGTATATGGGTACTCAGTTAGTGTTCATACTCTGGTGATCATGAAGATTTTGTTTCCTTACATACCATATATATACAATTTCAGTCTTCCGCTTGCCTTTATACAATTGAATTGGAGTATGAATTACTGTTTTGGTATAATCTCATTCATGTTTATTGCTCTAACTCAGACAACATTTAACCATCATTATGTATATTGCATAAGTGATGCGTTGGAACTCGGGAGTTGAGTTCATACTCGACCCCCGAATTTCAGGGTGTTACAGCAATTCTATCCCACTTAATACCATCTAATTTCATGCACCAATCATCCCCTAAGGGCATAATTCAATCTTCCTTGCTACAAGTCATGACACTATTACACAATAGAAATGAGGTATTTAATTTTCATATAGAGTGTCGATACTGAATCACTCGAAATAACTTGTTTCTACACAGTGAAAGTAGTTCTTGAGATCTCCAATCATATAAGTTTGGTTCCCATTATCGGTGATTTATTTAAACGGGTCTCAACCCTATTCCCATTGATGTACCATCACTAACTCTCTATCTAGCGTTTTAGTTAGTAAATCAATTAGTCAATTGCAATTATCCCATATCCGATCAATTGTTTGACTAAGTTATGTCTCAGACATAAATGTCTGGACTTTCCATTATAGGTCATATTGGTGCAATTGCTGCAATTGGTTTACCCCACAAGGGTATATCTAAAAGCATATTTTTCAACCATTTGGCCTCTTTACCTATAATTGTTATACCAGTGAATTCGGACTCTATCGTGAAATAAGATATATAAATCTATTTCTTGGACTTCTAGGAAATCGCGACTCCTCGAAGATTAAACACATAACCACTAATAGACTTGGATTCCATTGAATCTGATATACAATTTGCATCATTATAACCTTCTAGTACGGCTGGATATATAAGATACTTGAGACCACACATACAAGTCTTTTTCAAGTATCTTAGTGATCTATTTACGACATTCCAATGATCTTCTCCAGAATTACTGGCATATCTACTTAACTTACTAATTGTATATGCAATATCAGGTCAGTACAGTTCATTAGATATAGTAAATGCCCATTAACTTTAGAGTACTCAAGTTATGATACACTATCATATTCATTTTTACACATTTTTACATGTATCAAAGAGAGTGTTTGCCAGCGTATTATTTAGAATATTATATTTTCTTAGAATTTTCTATACATAGTATTATTGAAATAAAATGATTCCGTTGGAGTCGTTCACAATTTTGATTCCAAGAATCACATCCGTCTCTCCCAAATCATTCATGTCAAATTGTGAACTGATGAATGACTTAGTTACATTCACTACATCAATGTTAAAACCAAATATCAACATGTCATTTACATACAAACATATGATAATGCATACATTTTTCAAACATCTCGTTATATACACATTTATTTAACTCATTAATTTGGTAACCATTTGACAACAACACTGTCAAATTTATCATGTTATTGCTTTGGAGCTTGCTTTTTTTTTTTTAAACACACGCACACACACCCCACACACTCACGCTAGTGGAATTTCACCACCTATGGTTACTCGAACCCTTGACCGAGAGTTTGAAAACTCCTGAGAGTCTACCACCCGAGCAAGAGTAAGGACCTCTTTGGAGCTTGCTTTAACCCATAAAGAGATTTAATTGGTTGTAGACCTTATTCTCATGACCTTTTATCACAAATCCCTCTGATTGATACATACAAATCTATTCTTTTGATTCTTAAATTTAAGAAAGCGATTTTCATATACATTTGGCAGATCACAAGATTGTGGATGGAAGCAATAGCTATCAATACTCATATAATTGTTATTTTGGTAACTGGTGAATGTGTTAAAAAAGTAAATTCATTCCTTTTGCTCATACTCCTTAGCCACAAGCTAGCTTGCCCTTGAATTTCTCAATAGGCCCATTTAGTCTAAGTTTAGTCTTGAAAATTCATTTACAACTAATTGGTTTGCTAACCAGAGGTAAGTCTACCAATCCCAAGTGTTATTGTGCAATATATAGTCCATTTCACTATTAATGGTTTCTTCTTAAAAAGTTGCATTAGGAGAGCTCATAGTTTCGGCGGCATATAAGGTGGATCATTCTCTTCAGGGAATGTGTAAAAGTTGGGTCTAAAGTCATTCTCAACTATGGTCATTTTACTTCTTCTTGGTTCCAATGGCTCTTTTATTGTGTCATTCTCTACATCAATCCTTAAAGTCGAATCTGCTACTTTCACGAAAGTAGCCTTAAATTTATCCGGGAATATATTCTCGAAGAAATTAATATCTAAGGATTCAATGATGGAATCAGCATAAATATAATTATGAGACCTCAAAACTAAGAATCTGTAAACATTATTATTCTGCGCATAGTCTATAAATGCATAATTAAAAGTTTTATTCCCTAATTTTGTTTTATTAAGTAAATATAACTCTACCTTGGCTAGGCACTCCACACTTTAAGATATCGCGGGTTTGAGTATTTGTTCTTTTATAATTCATAAGAGATTTTATCATAATACTTATGAGGTACACGATTTAAAATATGACATGCAGTAAGGAGGGTTTTTCCCCATAGATTAACGGAAAAATTAGAATTAGAAAGTATAACATTTATCATATTTATCATAATTATATTTTCCTCTCAACTATTCCATTTCATTGAGTTGAATATGTTGTAGTAACCTCATGTATAATCCTTTTTGATTCACAGTAAAATGTGAAGTCGTGAGAAATGTATTTTCTAATTCGATCATATTTGAGAAATTTTATATTTATTTCTAATTGATTTTCCATCTCATTTACAAAGACTATGATTTTATCTTTCCTCATCTTTATTCCTAATCAGATATGTATTTACATATTTGGAGTAATCATATATGAAAGTGATAAAGTATTTCTTTCCTCCACAAGTCATAATATTTTTAAGGTCATATATGTCACTGTGTTCATTATTCATTTCAACTCTTTTAAATAGTTTTTTGGAATGCTTAAATTGTATACATATTTCACATTTATTTTGGCTTTCCCTTTCTACTCTAGAAAAATGCTCGATACTAATCATACTTTTAAGAGAATGATAATTCATATGACGTAGTTTAGCATCCCTCATATCAAGAGACCCAATCAAGTAAGCAGAAGAACTAATATTATTATTGTTGTGGGTAAAAATGGACTGACCTAAGGCGACGGGCATAATAAAACAACATTTTTGGGCCTACAGTCGTGGTTGAATGACTGAGCATGACCTCTGCAGCAGCTTGATGACCTAGGCACAACCGGAAGTGCAATTACTACTATTGTCTTATTCCCACAACCAACTATTATATGAATCGGTTCGACCTACACATCAAAAGCAGGCCCGACCTTAGGACAACATCAGACCACAGACCAAAAGCTCGCCTCACCTGGTCAAACTCGGTTACCTACTCATGTATTCTCAGATCTCGACCTCTCAACCTTATCATAAAGTTCGTTCCGAGATCTCGAAAAATAGACATAATGAGCGGCTACCCTGTAGGGAATGAGACCTTGTCATAAAGGTCTCATTCCCACAACCAACTGTTATATGAATCGGTTCGACATACACATCGGTTCGACCTACACATCGAAAGCAGGCCCGAACTTAGGACAACATCAGACCACAGACCAAAAGCTCGGCCTCACCTGGTCAAACTCGGTTACCTACTCATGTATTCTCAGATCTCAACCTCTTAACCTTGTCATAAAGGTCGTTCTAAGATCTCGGCCCGAGATCTCAAAAGACAGCCGTAATGAGCGGCTACCCTGTAGGGAATTTTTCATCTATGTAACCCGCACCAAGGCTATAAATAGGGCCTCCAATCTACAGAAAAAGGTATGTACTAAAACCTTAACACACCTAGACCCGGATTTCCTATCTAACTTTGACATCAAAAGGTCCCCTGCCTTAACCAGGGTCCCAATTTTCGTTTTACTTATGTAGGGATTCGGAGGCCTGGTTAGGACGACTAGAAAACTACATCAATAATCATCATTCATAACACTAAATTTGAACAATCCATCAGTTACATAACGTTTTTCAACAAAAGTATTATTTTTAGTGATAACACATTTTTCTGACTAAAAAACTAACTTAAACGCGTTTTTATCAAGAGTAGAACCAAAGATAAGATTCTTTAGATGGTCCGGCACATGCAACATGCAACATGCAAGAAGAAACAACACCTTTCCAAAAGTAAGCTTCAGACTCACATTCCCCTTTCCCACGATCTTTGCCTTGAATGATTTTTTCATGAAAATATCTGTAACGCCCTGATTTTTCAGAACCCGAGTATATAATCGCATCCCAAAAACCTAGGAGTTAACAGAATAATAATGGTAATTAATATGTAAATCAAAGTGCAAATAGCGGAATATAGCGTAGATATGACCAAAATGGGAGATAATATCCTGGCCCACTCAAGTGGGGGCCAAATACAAAACTTAGAATCCAAAGTATACTGAAATAAACACAATGACTAGTTTACTAATTCAAGCCGTAATATGCGACCGCTTCCTAGTACGGCTCCTCATCGACTGCCGCCACCTCCGGATCCATCGCGAGTCCATCTACCCCTGTATCCTCTGTACGGTTGAACATTGATAAATGAGTGGCCAGCTCAGTGTGATCTCCCTTCAAGATTACACACCTCAGCCCTAGATAAGAAATAACATAAAACATCCAGACAACCGAAAACATAGTAAATGCAGTCTTATTATATGTATGGATGCATGAATGCAATCATCGCCCTGGGGATGCTCATCTGTGCGGACATTGGGCTCGTCACCCATGCAATCATCGACCTGGGAATGGTCATCCAGTCGGACAGAATACGTACATCACGTACGATAGCAATAGATATTGGTCTGTGTCATGTATGCATGATTAGCCAAACCATTATTAGTCCAGTTACAATCAGCCAATTTAAATACGCTCAAGGTCACTATGGGGGCTTGTCACTAACGTAGGCCGACAGCTCAGGCATAGGTCCTATACCACCATCTCTGGCTAATGAGACTATTGCCTCATGGTGTGTAAAGAGCCCATCAACACGTGGTCAATCAATTCTCAATACAAGAGACCTACCACCGTATGCTGACTAGGAATGAAGTATCGAAATCATTAAAAAACAGTGACTAAAATGAGACGGTATGTATGGATCAATACGAGTAAACAACGAAGAGAATAAATGTTGTGCAGTTCATTCCATAGTCAAGTAAGTGGAATCACTCCATAGGTGGTAGACCTCATAACTCAATTGCCATTAATCATAACATTCATGTCAAGGGTCTATTTTTATCACAATCCGTTCCATTACATCCTAAGCTCGGACTCTCTTAAAATAGGACTTCCATAGAGAGGATTCAAATAATGTATGACTTACAATCAATACAATCTTATGAAGATTCAAGCATGCTTTGATATTTGAAGTAAAACTCATATATGCAACCAGTTCAAGAATCATATGTCCCTAACTTATCAAATTCTAAAGCATACGTCTCAAGTAAACAATCGAGTATTTTAGTAAATTCAAACCATGCTTTTAAGTTAAACTAATCGACAATTTAACGAATTCCAAGAACATGTGGTAGAGTAAACGATTCCAATGGTCAGCCCTATGACCTATAGTGAAATAAATCAAGGATTTGATTACTTCTAAATACATAAACTATAATTAATCAATGGTTAAACAAAGCAAACGGGCATGTACTCAAACAACAAGTTGAATGATCATCCACTCCTAGGATATCATTTGCAATCGTTATAAAAGACTACCCCTAATCCAGTTTAAAGATGGAAAGCTTAAGGGGAAGAAAATCATCACCTGGAGAGTTATAGTCCTGACCTGAATCCGAATTTCCGTGTAAAGTGGCCCAAAGTTACGCAAGAAATTTTCCTAAAATTATTCTCAATCATATAATTTGTGTTAGAAGGTGTCCAAACTCTTGAAATGAATGGAGTTTGTGAGGGCTTGAAAATCAAGGGAACTTGGGCCTGTCTCAATGTGACCAGGCCCACCAACCTTGGCCCGATCCTTGAGGCCTGGGCTAGGCCTATAATGGGTCAACACTAAGGCTCGAACTGGGCCTGGTCTGGCCCAGCCACCATTTCCCAAGGGTGGCCAGCGACTGGGTTGTTCCCAAGCCCATGCGGTCCACTATAATTTGGCCCACTGAAATCCATGGTGTGGCCCACTGAGGTCTAGGTTGTAGCATGGCCCACTGCATCAAAGCGTGCAGCCCACCTTTATGTGTGGTGAGGCCCACCAGATGTGGTGCGGCCCACTAGTATTACAGGGTGCGACACGCTGAGTTTTGAAGCTCATGATCGGCCGACTTATGTTTGGCCTCAGTGCAACCCATTATGATGGAGGTGTTGCGACCTGCTGTAACACGGGATGAGGCCCACCAGCTTCTGGCCTGGTACATGGTTGGCCCTATGCTCGCCCAGCCCAGACTCTGGTCCATATTTGGGATGAGTTCCAACCCAACTTGGGGTTCATGTTAGGTGCTGCTCGTGGCCCCTGCCATGGCCCACTAAAATTGATTTCAGTCCAGCGGGATGAGCTCCTTGTCATGCCCACTGAAGTACGGTCCCCCGCATTAGCCCATGAGGCCCAATGGTTATAGTTTACTGAGATGAATGGTGAGGCCCATCGAATGTGACTCACCTTCACCGCACAGCTGGGCCTAGCTGAAGCTCGTTCTCAGTGCCTGGCATGACCTAGCTGGAGGCCTAGTTCTAGCTTAAATCAAGGCCTAAGAAGGTCTGTTTTTGGACCCTCCTTACAGCCTGATAAAGACCTAGTTACGGTCCTGCTTGAGGGTTCCTTCAACCCATGCTTTTGGACTGATTTCAGTCCACAATGTGGGCTGGTTTCAGCCCACTGCTTGTGGCTGAGACCCATCGAACGAGGCGGGTTCCACGGTCAGATGAATGTTGGGTTTCAGACCCGATACACAGCTAGGCCTCGTCCAGTTTTTACGGCCTACCTGAGCCTTGAAATCCCACTCGAACCAGGGCCAGTTGAGGCATGATTCCAGCTCCAATTTTTAGCTGTTCTCAGTCCATCACAGAGCTTGGTTAAAGGTCTGTTTCCTGCCACAGTTCCGGCCCAGAACTCAGCCATTATTTGGCCTGGTCTTGACCTGAGACAGGGCTATAACTGGGTCTGGTTTCAGCCCAAAACACCACCACTGTTTGGCTTGATTTTGGCCTGAAACACAACCATTGATTAGCTTAGTTTCGGCTCACTCAAGTGCCATTTTCAGCTTAAGCGGAAAGCCACAAGAAGATGGGGGAGGACGACTTACCTGACTCAAAGATTGGCAATGCACCCACGCCTCACACACTCACCTTTCTTGCTCTCTTTACCCCATGACTGTGAAGCTACATGCCCTACACTGATCCGACTCAGTCCAATCCTTGCACGGACTGGGTTGGAGCAGTATGAACTGAGTTCACTCGACCAACTCGTTCCTCTCTCCTTCTCTCTCTCTCTCTCTCTCTTTATTTCTCTCTCTCTCTCTTTCCTTTCACTCTCCTTGGTACGAATCCCAAGGGCTATAGGGCTCTTTTTATAGCAATGAGAGAGAGCTCCAACGGTTGGAAAAATGTCCCACATTGCAACGGTGGTGATCGAAGATGGTCATGCATGGGGCCAATCCAATCCTAGGGATGGATTGTTTATGCCCAAGCCCATCAGAAAAGTAACTTTCCTGGTTTGGTGGGGCCCATCTCGTGATCTCGTTTGGATGGGTTATCGGGGAAGATGAGTGACCTTTAATGGTAGATTGCTACCTCGTGTGTTTCGTCATGATCTGGTCCATTTGAGCGGACCAGATGGAACCTCTGATCAACGTGGGGCCCACCTTTTGGACCTCAAACCTTAGTTTCGGTTTATTTCATGAGATATTCAAGTTTTCAGCATTTTCTCGCGAGATGAAGTATTTCTCTTCATAATCTCATATCCCTTTACAGAGAAGGGTCAGGATCCCTCCACGTGGCTCAGGGAGTGGCTGAGATCAAGCTAGAACCTGCTTTCCCATAAAGGAAAATCCCCTTTTTGGCTTTCCTTGGTGCAGGCCCTTGCTTGGCCATTTCTGGAAATGGGAGAGCGAGGCTCTCCCTGGGAGATGGGTAGCTGGGATGGCGCGATCAGGCTGATTGTGGGCCACCCATGTAGCCACGGATCGGGCCCATATCACAGATCCTAGCCACGTGTAGGTCTTTGGACAGTTTTATTCTAAATTCTTCGTTCCTTTATGTGAGCTTAAAAGCCTACATGGTTTTGCTTAGACAGGGCCCACAAGTATAATGAATGGTTTGGATCGTTCGGAAAGTGCCTAGGGTGGGCCACTTTAGAGGTCGAAGATAGCCAGATTCAAATGACCGTTGGTGGGAGAGAAATGTGGTTTTTGGTGTTTTTGGCACGGTCAAAGCAGGTTTGACCAGCTATAGGCGTCAATGCATTTCGTGTACTAGCACAAGGGTACACGTGGACTCCGATTGGGGGCCCACTATGATGCTTGTGATTAATCTACACCGTCCAGGCGTCTTGGGGGCCCTGTGTAGAGGTCCTAGCCCAGTTTGGGGCGGGAAGGAGCCGAGGCCCTGGTGGGCCATATCACACTCCCCAGGGTTCATTTGGCCCATAAATCTTGATTCAAAGGTCAGATCGGCCTGAGATTTCGTCTTGACTAAATGGGGATTTGGGAGGCTTCGAGTGCCTGGTTGGTCATGAATTTATCTTCCAGAGTTTTTGGCCAGTGTGTTGTCTCTATGTGGCTTGATTAAGTGACCCATAAGTCGCTTTATATTTAAGGCGTTTAGTTGAGTTTACCTTTTAGTTGAATGTAGGGTTCACTTCAGCTCCTAGAGTCCCTGTTAGACGGCTTTAATGTCGGCTGGAAGTCCTTACCTGTATCAGTTGGTTTTAAGTGATTTATTAGTCGGGCTTTGATAACCACCGATTCAGGTTTAAATGGTAACACCCGCGCATCAGAAGTGCGGGGTGTTACAATATCCCTTGCATCCTCTACCTTCTCGTAGGACTAAAAGACACCACGGTCATAACAAATATGTGGCACCTAAATCAATCCACTACTCATTTGAGCCACAAGCAATGAATGTTTCAGTGTGACTCCCACAAACTCCTCGGCAACATGTGCATTATATTTTTCCTTCTTACAGCCTTTGAGGAATTTATATTCCTTAGTAAAGTATCCATTTTTCGTACACATAGTATCCTTTATTTATTTTTATTGTTCTTGTTTATTTTCTTGTTTCTTTGGCCATGTGGATGTTTTTCTTTTATGGTCCAAGCTTCAGCTTCAGTTTTCTTGACTTTCTGATTATTCTCAACAAGGTGGGTCTTAGTAACATATTCTAAATCTAGAAAATGTTTATCACGATTTCTACTTTCCTCTTTTATATGTTTGTAAAAGATGATGCCATCCAAACTCATGTCATTTCTCTTATGCTTCAAGAATTTTCATACTCTTTCCAAGATGATGAAAGTTTTTCGATTATTACAACAACTTGAAAAATCTCATCAATCACCATACATACAGATAAGATTTCATGAGTTATCTTCTGTAAATCATGCACCTGATCTACTACAGACTTATCATCAGACATTTTAAAATCAATGTAACAACTAACTACATGTTTCTTTGTTCTAACATGCCCTGTTTTAAATTTCTTTTTAAGATGATTCTATAATTCTTTGGCGGTGGAGAGATGACAATAGATATCATAACTTTCATTGGTCATCACATTTAGAATATGATTCCATCACAAAAAATCATATTTCTTCCATTTCGATAGTTCAAAAGATGGCGTTGGTTCATTTATCTCAAGTGATGGGATAGAATCTTTGATAACGTAAATAAACTTAAGGATAATCAGATAGAACTCCATTTGTATACGGAAAGGATTACCTCCCCGAGATCTTCACTGGGAATCACATGGAGATAGCATCATATACCCAGGGAAAGATCTGTTGTGTGATACGTATCTACACAGCAGACTCAATTTCCATGCACGAAGATGTCTCGAATGGTTATAATAAAAAACCCTACCTACAATAGAAGGTATGCACTATTACCCTAATTCGACTAAACCCGGAGTATGCTTATTCTAACTTAGGCATTGAGGGTCCCCAACTACAACCAGGGCCTCCATTATCACTTGGTTTTACAGGTACACGACGGTCTAGTAGGGACAACTAGATCTCAACATCAACAGTAGCCATAATGTAAGACCCGTGTCCTAGCTCGTGCTATTCCGTAGGCTTTTACGGTCCTCCCGGTCAAATTTCGGTGACCCACGATGCATAGACAGCATTCGCGCACAACCCTAAGTCGTATCCCGTATTTCAGAGTCGACTCGACCCGAGACTTGTACCGTGGCGACCGCGTCGTCACCGCAGTTCCGATGCCACGTCTCACGCACCAAGGCGATACTCGGGCCAGGAGATGTGGGCCCGCGTTAAGTTTGAGGAAACGTCCTACATTTTCAATCCCAAGAGAATGTCCCATCAATCAATCAAGTATCATATCACATCATGTCAAGTACAACACCATCCCCAAAGTCAATTCTCTCTCTTACAACCCATCCCTTACATGTCAAGTACACATTACCCATCACTCACTCACTCATCCCTCTCTATCTCTTTACATCTCATCCTCTCTCTCTCTCTCTCTCTCTCTCTCTCTCTCTCATTTTCTCCATTTTTCAAGTAAACCCCAAGCAACCCAACATCCAAGCAAGAGAGCTCCATGAGAGGAGCTTTAGTGTGGCCCACTTCCTACCCTCTCATCTCCCATCTCAACCCTCCATTTTTCATCATCTTTCATCAAGATCGAAGCCAATGAGTTCGGCGTTCCATCGAACCAAGAAAGAGGCCAATAGGTGGGTGATTTGTAAGTTAGCTTTTATTTTTTTATGATGGATCAAGTGGGGCCTATCGATTGATGGTATGGATCCCATTTGGGACCCATCTTGATGTATGTTTTGTAACTTAGGAGGGCTCATAGTGGCGAAGCCCTCCATCTCTCAATTTTTCTCTCTCCCTCTCTTTCATTTTATGGTGATGATAAGGCCTTGTGGCCCACCCGGATGGACCCCACCTCGAAGTATGTATTTTACCCATGCCATCCACCAAGTGCGCCTACACAAGTGGTGAAATTCCACTAAAGCGTGAGTGTGGTGGTGCAACGGACACTGCTGCCAGCGTCCAGCGAACGCCACAGCAAGCAGCGTCCCATTATATATTTCTAGGGAGGGGTGAGGGACCCACAACAAGCCTCACCCATGATGCGTATATTTAATCCACGCCATCCATCCAACTTCCTAGCTCATTTTAGGCGTTGAGCCGAAAGATGAAGCCAATCCAAATCTCTGGTGGGCTGCACCATCAAAAAGATTATTTTAATAGTGATAAATCTATTAGGGCCCACTATAATGTTTCTACACGTCAAAACATACTGAATATTGGCCTCGTTGTGTCTACCATGAGCCATAGAATCCAGTAGATGGAGTGGATTGTCCTGATATGGGCCCCACCTATGAAAAACTACAAGAAAACAAAAAATAAAATAAAATAAAATTTATATAGCCAAGGGGCTGACACCCCTAGCTGCTGACGTCCAGGACGCTGCAGCTAGCTCTTGCTGCTTGTAAAACGAGCAGGGACCATGGGCCCCACCGCTAGTCCCACGTTGATGTATGTTGAACATCTACCCCGTGCATTTGATGGGTCCCCTTTATATATGGGGTGGCCCCAAAAATCAGTCGTTCATGGAACTTGGGTGGTTCACATTACAAAAAAAAAAAACAACAGGAGATTGAGCATCTACCATTAAACTCTTTTGGGTCACAGAAGTTTTGGATTTATATGAAATTTGTTTTTCATCTTAATTCAGGTCTTGTGACCTTATGAACAGATGGGATGAAAGATAAACGTTATGGTGGGCCACACGTGTGGACCCACCTTATATCCACACCGTCCATTGGTATGGACGGTGGTTCCCACGCAGCATGCGGCTACTTGTGCATTGACGCCAACGAGCTCTATGGGTCCCACCTTGATGGCGTGCTGCCTCCAGCACGTGAGACCCACCATGATGATTGGCTGGTGTACCTCCCAGCATGCTATATAGCTGATGTTTGACGTCAATCTGTGGACGTGGCCCACATTGATATATGTATTCTATATTCATGCCACCCATTTGCCAAGTATGGTGGGTCCCTTGATGTATGTATTCTAATATCCACACCGTCCATTAGGTAGGATGGTGGGACCCACCATTATACATGTGTTTTATTCAAGTCGTCCATCCGTTTTAGATGGGCAGGGCCCACTGATGTATTTTGTATCCACACTGTTCATCTGGACAGTGCTGAGTAGGGCGCACCATGATACATGTGTCTCTCCACGCCATCCATTTGTTTTCTGGGGTGGGGCCCACCTTAATGTATGCATCTGTTTCCACACCATCCAGATGGCTGGATGGTGGGACCCACCTCGACGTATGCGTTGTATATTCACGTCGTCCGTCCCTTGAACGTGAGGCCTACCATGATGTATGTGTTATGTACGCACTGTTCATCCATTTTTAGATCATGGGTTGCCCCTTAGGCTCATGTGATGTGGCCCCTTTGAGATGTATTTGAGGCTCATGTGATGCGGCCCACTTGATGTATATGAGGCCCATTGTGATGTATATGTGGCCCGTATTTGAGGCCCAATGTAATGTATGTGAGGCCCACGAGTGAGGCCCAATATGATGTATATTAGGCCCTTGAGTGAGGTCATGGGCCCCACTATACGTTTGGCTCTATGTGGGCCACTCCTTGGGAGTAATGTTGGTTGAATGTCCACATTGATAGGCAATGATGGTTAAATGTCCATATCGTGACATTCCCTTAGGCCTTATTAGGCCCATTCTCACCGATTCTGATTGTCGAGACTGATTATTGAGACCGATTCTGATTGTCGAGGCCGATTCCGATTGTCAAGGTTGATTCCGATTATCGAGGCCAATTCCGATTGTCGAGGCCGATTCTGATTGTTGAGGCCGATTCCGATTGTTGAGGTCGATTATTGATGTTGATTATCGATGTTGGTTACCGATACTGATTATGAGTATGTGATATCAAGGCTGATTCCGATTGTCGAGGCCGATTTCAATTGTCGAGGCTGATTCTTATTGTTGAGGCCGATTCTGATTGTCGAGGCTGATTATCGAGGCTGATTATTGATGTTGATTATCGATGCTGATTATCGATGCTGGTTACAGATATCGATTATGAGTATGTGATATCAAGGCTGATTATCGAGGCCAATTGTCGATACCGATTATCGATACCAATTATGAGTATATGATAGCATAACATCATGATACATGCCCATACGCATCATCTGCATGTTTGTTATGTGATGTGGTTGGCCATTGCATATGTCATAGGGCAGGTCGTTTATAAGACTCCCTGATAGGCGGAGTTGCCCCACATGAGCGCACGGCATGCACAGGATTTATGCATGATTGGATTGTGTGACTCATACATCTCGTATTGTGTGATTATGACATCAGGGTTGTAGCCTCCACAGGCATATCGTGGATGGCCAAATGGGACACTGAAAATCTGTTCTACATGGGGTGCTATAGATATCCCTGGGTGAAATTTTCTAAACCCTCTTGGTTCCAGAGGTTGCTCCAACATCTAAATCGAGTGGATACATGAGCGCATGAGGGTCGTATACTGTTAGACCTCGTCTCCCACTGTGTCATGGTCGGTTGGAAGGGGGTGCGGCCTTACCTGCCCGAGAAGAGGGGGCAAAGTTAGGCTGAGTTTGACCAAGTCGAAGAATGGGCCCGCTATCGACGAGTTGGGTCCGATATTGGCAGGCGAATAGTAAGGTCTCTTCCACTCACCTTGTTGCGCGTGATGGGGCGGCAATTTAATTTGGAGTGTAGTAGACCCCGGTGATTTCCTAGAGAGGAACCGTATCGATAAGTGGACTTATTGAGTAGGAGTTGCATACTCATTCATTTATTCATTCACTATCCATTCGGGCTGGTGGTGCGCAACTATTTGTTACGTGTACCTTCACAATGGCCATGATTTTGGTTGGGGCGCGCGACTAAGCTGAGATCAGAAGTTTACCACATTGAGTATGACTATCCAAATTTAGGTATGAGACTGGTTGGGATAGAAGTCCCTTGTGGTGGACCCCGTAGCCTGCGATACTATGTACTATCACCCCGACTTCACACTCCAGTTTGGTTATTTCATTCGCATCGCATATTGCATTGCATCCTCAGCACATAGCATTTGGTTTACTGTGCTTATGTATTGCATAACCTACTTAAGGTTGACGATATTCGTGGACTCGGTATCTGATATTTGGCTTACTATGTCTCCGCATTGCATAGCTGATCTACATTGTTTCCTCAGTATATGATGATTGGCCTATTATGTTTTTACATCGCATAGCTTGGATAAGGCTGATGATATTTATGGACTTACCAGTATGTTCCACATTACTCTAATATTATACGATTTATGGATTGCCAGTATTTTCACTTACTCTGATATTTATATGCTTGGCACGTGCATTGCACACACTTTCACTACCCTTTAAGCTTTCTATAAGTATATACACGATAGATACATGCAGGTGGCGTTAGGTTGCAGCAGCATTGAGCTTGAAGCGTGCAACTGTCTTTTGGAGCTTTGATTTCGATATATATATTTCCTTTTCAACACTATATTCAACTGTTTATATTAGTGGATATGTGATGATGATGTTGCCTTTATGATCTGGGTAAACTTGTGATTATGCTTCTTATGAGGCAAATGTACGTTAGAAAATCCTCCTTGTAGGATCTTGGATCGGAATCCGGCATATGGACGTTGGAAGCCAAGAATGGGGTACTACGGAGGCTGTCGGTACCGGATTCGGCGATCAGGAATTTTGTGAGCTCGGTTTCTGAGTTTGGAGCATGACACATAATGTCGAGATTTTTTTAAGAGAAATCTGTCTTTAAATTGTTAGTTCTCAATTACAAAGATATAGCAGAAAATCTAAAATAACAACTATAAATAATATGGAGAGTTGAAGCACGTTACTGTCGTTGTCTTAAAGACAAATTTGCCCTCATAGGAAAATGATCTTTGATGCACTGAGTCCCAGCAAGTCTGTTCCTAGGATACAATAACTCTCCTCCAAGATGAACGACTTAGATCTGGTGCACTCTCGATCACAGCCACACGATAAAGAATACTCAAACTAATTTGCCCAGAAAGAATACAAAAGGAAAATCTAGAGAAAAGAGATTTTTCGGATGATTTTACAATGGAGATGAGATGTCCGGATAAAGAAAAAGTAGGAAGCCATTGGAGCTCGAAACACATGCGAGCGGCATAATAAATGCATATTGTCACATGCCAGCTTATTAAATTTTTGTAGTGTACAACAACTCTTTGTATTCATGTGCATAAGTACGAAACATATGCCATGAAAACTAAAGTGTCCGATGAAAGACACCATACTGCGCCTTGCCGCAGTGCGAGCATGTGTATGCAATGTTACTCCTATGGCATACCATATTTTCCAATACAAAGGATTAGTGAGGGATTTTAATTTAAAGGCTTAGTTTTCTTAATGACTTTCCATCGTGGGACTAAACTAAATCATGTTAAGGCAAGTTGTTTAACAAGTAACACCCCGTATCTCACATACTTGGGTGTTACTATGGCAATAGAACAAGATGGACGGAGTGGATCTCTTCAAACATCACCATGGCCCCACAACCACTGTGGGTGTACACCAAGTTGGGTACACTTGCAGTGTATCAGACCCTAACTTAGGTCAAAAGGGGTGTTGACCCGCTGTTTTCCAAAACAAAGAGGTTCCCTCTCTCTTTCATGTTTCCCGCCCGAAGGGCATTCGAACGGACGACGTCTGGTTTGGTTCGTTGTGGTCCACCATCATTGGTCATCTTGATGATCCAAACCATCTATATTATTTAGGGCAAGATTTCGAACAAAACCCAAGCATTTCCACATGTGGAGACGTTTGTCTAGGAGATCGATTTCAGGCGTAAGTTAGCCATGTAAGGTTAGTTATATTCGACAACGGAAAGATTCCATTCTCTCTCACAGCTAGACGAATCCGTGTGAAGAGCTCTCCCTTCATCTTAGTCGTCCAAACGAAGATATCTCAGCCGTTAGATCCAGTTCACATGGATCGGTTGCTCATGTATTTAAACAAGTAGATCTTTCATCTCTTTCTCTTTTGGTTTCTAAAAATAGAAACCCTAGCTTCCAATGAATCCTAGCCATCCATTCCTAACCTTTCCTTTGTAAAGAAACCCTAGAAACTCAGATTCGAGCGCCTCTTCTACATTTCTTGTGGCACCAACAGAAAACGCCCAAAACTCTTCCAAGTTCGAAACCATCAGGATTTTGGAGTCGGAGCTTTGAAAAGTCCCTTCTAAAAGTTCCCTGGAGTTCATCCAAACATGCCACAGAAAGCAGATCGAAGAAAGAAGCTGGGAGATTGGATTCACCATTAATGGTGGGTCATCTTCTCCGCCACATTAGCCAGGTTGTCGGCGAGCTGCGGTATTGAGTCTGGATCAAGTCCAAACTCGTTTTCCATCAGCCGAAAAGGAAGGAAAGAGGAAAATAAGGAGAGGCAGAGAAACAGAAGAAATAGGAAAAAGCATATGGAAGAAGAAGTGAGAGAGTTTGAGAGAGGAACGAGCAACTACTGTTGTGCCGCACTAGCTCGACTCGGTCGGAATAGAGCTTCAAGTAGTTGGGTTTGACAGGAATGAAGAGAAGAAAGAGAAGAAAATGAAGAGAAGAATAAAGAGAAAGAGAGAGGGCGTGTGCGGTGGCTGTCGAGTCGGGCAGATCATCGACTTGCTGAATGAGTTGGGTCGAGTGCTGTCGAGTCAAGTCGAGCTCTACCCGAGTCCAGAACCTATGAAATTTCACATGATGGGATTTTTTTACCCCGTGCTCGACTAGTCATGAGCCCTGCTCGACCGGTCGAGGGCTGGTACGACCAGTCGTGGGAGTCGAGTCGTAGCTCGACTCAAAGTCCAGCGAGTTCGGACTATTTTTCTCCGGGGTTCTCGACCGGTCGTAGGTGACCCACGACCGGTTGTAGGTGAGCTACGACCAGTCGTAGGAGGCTAAGACCAGTCCTGGAATTTCCAGGACTAGTCGAAGGTTACGCAGTTTGTTCCGCGACTTTCGCAACTGGGATGCGGAAAGGAGTTTCTCAAAACTATAAAAAGGGTTGCCAGGGTTTTTCTAGGTATCACAAAATAGCAAGAGAGTTTCCTAAAGCTTTACAAGGTATTTGCTAAAGGGTTTAGGACTATCAAAGGTGAGAGAGAGGGAGAAAGAGAGAGAGGAAGCTTATAGAAGGGAGGTTCTGCTCGTGGAGGTTCTCTACTTGTGCAATCTACATCTCAGCGCTTCTATGTCCTCGTAATCGGTTAGATCTCTTCGTTTTCTCTATTTCTCTTATTGTTTATCCACTCCTGCGTGAGTGAAGAAGGTTGTAAACGTTCTACTTCATAGTGGATTGTTGATCTGGACGAGGTCCCGTGGTTTTTACCTCTTTGAGGGTTTTCCACGTAAAAATCTCTTATGTGGTGTGTGATTGATGCTTTGATTTATGTCATTGCTTTATTATCCATAATTCTGGTTTGTTTCGGGAGGCTAGATCCTAAGGTTTGTACAAGGCATCCCAACAAAGTGGTATCAGAGCTAAGTTCATTGAACGGGCAGGATCGGTTTTGAATTATGGAAGGTGGCTCAAGGATGATCAGCCTCAATGGTTCTAACTGGACCATATGGAAGGCTAAGATGGAGGACTTGCTTTATTGCAAGGACCTATATTCTCCAATCTCAGGCATATCAGCAAAATCCAAGGATATGACTGATGATGATTGGAAGAAGATGGACCGAAAGGCGGTGGGGTTTATTAGACAATGGTTGGATGATTCTGTGTTCCACCATGTGTCTATGGAAACCTCAGCCAAAAGCCTATGGCTAAAATTACAAGGGCTGTATGAGAGGAAGACAGCCGGTAATAAGATATTTCTGATAAGGCGACTTGTGAATCTCAAGTTCAAGGATGGTGGTTCTGTGACCGAGCATATGAATGAGGTCAGTAATATAGTGAACCAACTCACCTCTATGAAGATGGTCCTGGATGATGAATTGCAGGCTTTACTATTGCTTAGTTCATTGCCTGACAGTTGGGAGACATTGGTGGTGTCTCTAAGTAACTCCGCGCCAGACGGAAAGATATCCATGGAACAGGTAACTAGCTGTCTCTTTAATGAGAGACAAGGAGGAAGTCTCAGGGGTCTACTCAGCAAGAGGCTCTTGTGACGCAGGAACGGGGGAGAGGAAAGAACAGGAAGGGCGGGAAGGCCTGAGATAAATCAAGAGGCAAGTCGAGCAACAGAAAGATGTTGAATGCTGGAATTGTGGCAAGAAGGGCCACTACTAAGCATGAATGTCGTAAGAACGACAAGAAAAAAAAAAGGGAAGGAAGATGAATCAGATTCCACTGCGGTCGCTTCAGATGGCGACGTTGTTATTATTCTTTCAGCAGATCATGATGTGTGTCTCACAGATACGAGTCAGGACACCGATTGGGTGATTGACTCGGGAGCTTCTTTTCATGCGACTCCGCACAGGGACTTCTTCACAAGCTACAAGTCAGGCGACTTAGGGACCGTGAGGATGGGAAATTCTGGCATATCAAAGATCGTGGGAGTTGGTGATATTTGTGTGAAAACTGATGTGGGCTGCACATTGGTTCTCAGGGATGTGAGGCATATCCCAGACCTTCGCCTTAACTTGATGTCGACGGGAAGGCTGGATGATGATGGCTATGAAAGCCGGTTCGCTGGTGGGCGCTGGAAGCTCATCAAGGGTTCATTGATCGCAGCCAGAGGAAAGAAGTGTTGCACCCTGTACAAGGCAAGTGTCAGTGTATGCAAGGGTGGGTTGAACGCAACGGAAGATTCAGCTATTGACATGTGGCACAGGCGTCTAGGCCACATGAGTGAAAAAGGGCTTCAGGTACTAGCAAAGAAGCAGCTCCTTCCAGACGTGACAGGTATGCCTCTCAAAACCTGTCTTGATTGTTTATCAGGGAAACAGCATAGAGTTTCATTCGTTAAAACTGCTTCTCATGTTAATAAAGTGCATGCATTAGATTTGGTTTATTCTGATGTTTGTGGTCCTATGAGGACAAAAACCTTGGGTGGGGCATTGTATTTTGTTACTTTTATAGATGCATCTAGGAGGGTTTGGGTTTATGCTTTGAAATCCAAGGACGAGGTCTTTGGTGTGTTTAAAGTTTTCATGCTATGGTCGAGAGAGAGACAGGTAGATCATTGAAGTGCATCCGCACTGACAATGGTGGTGAATACATTGGCGACTTTCACGAGTACTGCAAGTCCAGGGTATACGGCATGAACAGACAGTTCCCAGACCCCCAGCATAATGGTGTAGCTGAGCGAATGAATCGCACCATTGTTGAGAGAATCAGATGCATGTTATCCCATGCGAAGTTTGCCCAAGACGTTCTGGGGAGAAGCAATGCGCACGGCGGTGTATTTGATAAACAGGTCTCCATCAGCCCCGTTGAATGGAGAAGTGCCTGAGAAGGTGTGGACTGGACATGATCCATCGTACAGTCATCTCAGGGTGTTTGGATGCAGGGCATCCGTTCACGTACCAAAGGGCGAGAGGTCCAAGCTCGATATGAAGATCAGGCAGTGTGTGTTCTTAGGGTACGGTGATGAAAAATTCATTTACAGGTTATGGGATCCGACCGAGAAGAAGCTCGTCAGGAGCAGAGATGTGGTTTTCTTTGAAGATCAGTATATCAAAGACATTGGTAAGCCAGAGAAGAACCAGCCTATTTCAGGTGAGCTAGAGGACATGGATCAGATTACTCCTCCCGTGGTGCCTGATGACGGGGGAGTACAGCAAGGTGCAGAGGACGAGGGAGTTCCTTCAGAAGATGGACCAGGGGAGCAGCCCCCACTTGATCCACCTGTTGAGCCACAGGTGAGGAGGTCATCTAGGGACAGACAGCCGTCCAAGAGGTACTCGCCGCATGAGTACATTATGCTAACCGATGGGGGAGAGCCAGAAGATTATTCTGAGGTCCTAGCCGACGAGCATAAGGGGAGTGGTTGAAAGCTATGCAAGAGGAGATGGAATCCTTGCATAAGAACCACACCTATGACATGGTGAAACTGCCTAAGGGCAAGAAAGCTCTGAGCAACAAGTGGGTGTTCAGAAAGAAGATTGAGCAGAAGAATTCACAGACGAGGTTCAAGGCCAGACTTGTGGTGAAAGGGTTTGGTCAGAGGAAAGGCATAGACTTCGAGGAGATATTCTCACCAGTGGTGAAGATGACATCCATACGGGTGTTGCTTGGGTTGGCGGCTAGCATGGATCTGAAGATAGAGCAGTTAGATGTTAAAACTGCCTTTCTCCATGGTGACCTGGAAGAAGAGATCTACATGCACCAACCAGAGGGGTTCGAAGTCAAGGGCAATGAGCATATGGTGTGTAGGCTGAGGAAGAGCTTGTATGGGCTGAAACAAGCTCCACGGCAATGGTACAAGAAGTTCTTCGTTCATGTTACAGCATGGGTATGACAGAACGGAGTCGGACCACTGTGTGTTCACGCGTAAGTTCTCAGACGGTGATTTCTTAGTTCTGCTCTTATACGTTGATGACATGCTCATCATGGGAAAAGACATCAAGAAGATCGACAGGCTGAAACAGGAGTTGGGCAAGTCTTTTGCGATGAAAGACTTGGGCCCGGCTAGACAGATCCTAGGAATGGAGATAACCCGTGACAAAGCAGCAGGAAGCTTTGGTTGTCACAAGAGCGGTATATTGAGAAAGTCCTAGAGCGGTTCAATATGAATGCAGCGAAGCCGTCAGTACTCCACTGGATGGTCACTTCAGATTGAGCGACAGGCAGTGTCCCAAGACGAAGGAAGAGGTGGAAGAGATGCAGAAAATACCCTACGCGTCAGCAGTAGGAAGTTTGATGTATGCTATGGTGTGTACACGCCCAGACATAGCATATGCGGTTGGTGTTGTCAGCCGGTACTTTGCCAATCCTGGCAAAGAGCATTGGGCAGTTGTGAAATGGATATTACGGTATCTAAGAGGCTCATCCAGGTTGAGCCTATGCTATGGTGACGGAAAACTTGTGTTAGTGGGCTACACAGATGCAGATATGGCAGGTGACATAGACTCCAGGAAGTCTACATCGGGGTTCATGTTCACATTTGCAGGGGGAGCGGTTTCTTGGCAGAGTAAGCTACAGAAGGTCGTAGCATTGTCGACGACAGAGGCCGACTACATTGCAGTCACAGAAGCATGTAAAGAGATGCTTTGGATGAAAAGGTTCCTACAAGAACTTAGCCTAAAGCAGGAGGAGCACGTGGTCTATTGCGATAGTCAGAGTGCTATACACTTGAGCAAGAATCCAAGTCAGCATTCCAAGTCGAAGCACATAGAGATTCGGTATCACTGGATCAGGGATACTTTGGAACAGAATGTGTTACAGCTTGAGAAGGTCCACACGGACGATAATGGGTCAGACATGATGACCAAAGTTTTGCTCAAAGGCAAGTTTGAGGTTTGTAGAAACCTGGCTGGCTTGAAGAAGGTGGATCCCTCCCAAGTCAAAAAGAGGGAGATTTGATGGAGTTTTTTTGCCCCGTGCTCGACCAGTCATGAGCCCTGCTCGCCGGTCGAGGGCTGGTACGACCAGTCGTGGGAGTCGAGTCGTAGCTCGACTCAAAGTCCAGCGAGTTCGACTATTTTCTCCGGGGTTCTCGACCGGTCGTAGGTGACCACGACCGGTCGTAGGTGGTCTACGACCAGTCGTAGGTGAGCTACGACCAGCGTAGGAGGCTAAGACCAGTCCTGGAATTTCCAGGACTAGTCGAAGGTTACGCAGTTTGTTCCGCGATTTTGCGCGAAACTGCGGATTTGAGTCCTTTCTCAACTGGATGCGGAAAGGAGTTTTCAAACTATAAAA
The DNA here is from genome assembly GCA_021015155.1 of Magnolia officinalis. Taxonomy (NCBI): domain Eukaryota; kingdom Viridiplantae; phylum Streptophyta; class Magnoliopsida; order Magnoliales; family Magnoliaceae; genus Magnolia; species Magnolia officinalis. The sequence goes on from JAJHSJ010000013.1 coordinate 9,139,173, forward strand.
GGGGTTGCCTAGGGTTTTTCTAGGTATCACAAAATAGCAAGAGGGTTTCCTAAAGCTTTACAAGGTATTTGCTAAAGGGTTTAGGACTATCAAAGGTGAGAGAGAGGGAGAAAAAGAGAGAGGAAGCTTATAAGGAGGTTCTGCTCGTGGAGGTTCTCTACTTTGCAATCTACATCTCAGCGCTTCTATATCCTCTTAATCGGTTAGATCTCTCCGTTTTCTCTATTTCTCTTATTGTTTTTCCACTCCTGCGTGACTCCTGCGTGAGTGAAGAAGGTTGTAAACGTTCTACTTCACAGTGGATTATTGATCTGGATGAGGTCCCGTGGTTTTTACCTCTTTGAGGGTTTTCCACGTAAAAATCTCTTGTGTGGTGTGTGATTGATGCTTTGATTTATGTCATTGCTTTATTATCCATAATTCTGGTTTGTTTCGGGAGGCTAGATCCTAAGGTTTGTGCAAGGCATCCCAACATCACAGAGAGCGAAATGAAAGAGAAAGAGAAAGAGAAAGAAGAAGAAAAGAAGAAGAGACTAGAGATAGAGAAGTGGATGATGATGTGGCCTCAATTGAGTCGACTCGCCGAGTCAACTTCGAGTCACACAAATTAGTACTGGTTTGAGGTATCTTCCATTCATCAGTTCAAGTACAAGTTCAGTTATGGCAGTAGGTGTCTTAACTCGCTGTTGTAGATCGGTTTCAAAACCAGGTCTCAAATAAGCTTGCACTAGTTGACTCGGTTGAGTCACTAGATGTGGTTAGGGCTGATCTGAATTCAGTCTATCCTTCTAACTATGATGATGATGGTCTTTGGGTTGGATTCACATCGGTTCGTGGAGTTCATTTGCATAATGGATTGCCATCGAGTTGTATTGAATTGGATCGGCTATTTCAGGTGAGTTGACTCAGTGAGTTTCATTAGTTGTTTTTGAATATATTAGAGGTGATTGTTGATAGTTTTTTGTAGTATTCTAATCAAGTCATGGTTGTGTGTGGATCGGACCAAAATCGAGTCCATTGGGTTGAGATCGAGAGGCATCAAGATGACCACGCATCAAAGATTCTCAATGGAGTTGTTTACGGGCGAGTTCAAGAAAATTCGAGTTGATTTCATTTCTATCTCTTGAGAGGTGAGGATTCACCCTTCAAGCTTTCCTCCATTTCAATAGTTAGATTAGTTTACTTTCATGTATTTTCCATGCTTGACTTATCATTTATGTTTAACTTATATGAATGATTTAGCTTCATTTAATTCTAAAAATATATTAGAATAGTTGTAGAATGATATTTGAATTATTGTCTACATGGTAGGATTGAGATACTTTTTAGTGTAGAAATTGACTCTTTAATCTAATTAAGCAAACAATCTTATTTGCATATTGTTGATACATTTGTAAGTTGATGCAAATGATAATTGCTTGTAATTAGAAGATTGAGTTACTTGTGATTTAGTTTGTCATTTGTTTGTGTTAATGGATTGTATTGAAAATCTAATATTGTATGTTGATGGATATTATATTAGAGATTCAACTAACTAGTGGCCGATTGTGAATAAACTAAATGTTATATGGTCGTAGACTTGCCATCTTGTGGATTATTTGTGCCAATGTGGTTTGTGGATTGTATTATTTTGTGTCCTTAAAGGACTTGGTGCCAATGTGGCTTATTGGAAGGATTCTTGTTGTTGGAAGTATATCTGGACTTGTGATGGTAATGTCTACGTGTCGAATCATGAGTGGCCACTAGTTATAGAGATTCTTGTAAATGAAATATTTTGGATTCTTTATTTTATAAATATTATTTATAATCATTTGAGTATGTTAGAATTTTACTTGTTTAAATCTCATGAGCCGGGGATGGTGGAATGAGACACTATACTCGAGTTGTCGCCCTATATTGGGTTGCGCGTGCCCCCTATAGTGACCTTTGAGCTTCTCTGTTATTCTGTTTATAAATTAGACTAATAACGATTAGGTTAATCCTGCATACATGGCACGTGGGCGTTATCGAGTGCCTAGTCGACTGTTTGAAAGACTGGTGTACTATTCGAACGATCCTTTTTTGTATTTTAAATAGGTCGACTGTTTGAAAGACCCGATATCATGTATGAATTGGCCAACTATTTGAAAGGTCCATTAATTTGTTCAACTGGATGTGCATCCCCAGACTGATTGCATTTATGCATTAATCAAGATTAAGCTGGCGATTGAATATTGCGTGAGAAGTGGATTGTATCTTCTTATGTTATCCATTAAATTATAGTTTGGATGTTGTAACCGTTTATGTTATTTGTGGGGAATGGATTATATCTCTTATGTTGTACTTGAATTGTGTAGTTGTAGTACTTGTGAATTATGAATTATAATTTAGATATTATAGTTTTTAAATCGTATTTAAAAATGTAAGTTGTATCTTCTTCTGAATTACAGGTGGTATCATCCTATATGTTACTTAGGAAACATAAATTGTATAATTTTTGTATTGAACTTGAGAAGTTTATGTTGGATATTGTATTCTCTTAAATTTATTTGAATTATATTCTTGACTATTGTGATGCTTGGTTATCTTGGAGGGTATACCTCACTGGGATAGCAATTGATGCTATCAAACCATATTAAGTTGTTGCAGGTTATGTAGATGACGTACATGTTAATATTAACGTGGAGCATGAAGAGTGGGATGATCTTGCAATTCTTCATTCTACATTTTCTATTTTTGTTAAGATATTTCATTTTTTATATTTGAGTCATTAGTTTGTATAAGCCCTATGGGCAACCATTTGTATAAATTGAGATATACTTGGACACTTCCTTTATGTGTGGTTTATTTATTTCCGTTGTAATTGCTCACTTATACTTTTTTTTTTTTAAAAAAAAAAAAAAAAATTATTACTGTGAAATATGGGCTATCCATGTAGGAAAACTCTTGGGATTTATTAGTTTCTGTTGCGATTGCTCACTTATACTTTCCTACATTACTGTGAAATATGAAAACGAATACAAAACTCGGGTAACAAAATCTGGAACGTTACAAAAGACAAAATCAATTTTTTTAAGTTTTTCAAAACTCATTTTAAAATCCTTTTAATCTAACATAACCCAGATTACATAGGGCCGCACCATTTAAAAAAATGAGATGAAAACACCCACCCATTGAAACCTCCTTGGGCAAGCTTTGGATCATACTGATTTTTGTACTTTTCCTACAATAAGGTCATAATAATCTTATATATGATCATGTTAGACAGCATTTAAATCTATGATAGCTACTAAGAAGGTTTCAGCCAGACGCGGATTGCGTCCTACCCCTGCGCAGACGGTAATCCGTCCGGGCAGGGCTCTGTGGGGCCCACCATGATGTAAGTGTTTTATTCACACCGTTCATCGCTTTTTTCAGATCATTTTAAGATGTGAAAGTAAAATTGAAACAGGTTCATAGCTCCAGTGGACCACACCGGAGGAAGCTGTATTGATAATGACACCCGCCGTTGAAACCTTTCTAAGGGCCACCGTGATGTTTTTTTATCATCCAACGTATTAATAATGTCATGTAGACGTGGATGAAGTGAAAAAACAAATATTAGCTTGATCTGAAACTCTCCAGCTCCCAAGAAGTTTTTAATGGTGGACATTAAATGCCCACTTTGTGGTCCACTTAAGCCCTGTACCTTTCTCAATGTTTGGCTCGCGTACCTTAAAATGATCTGAAAAAAGCGATTAACGGCTTGGATAAAACACTTACATCACGATGGGCCCCACAGAGCCCTGCCCGGACGGATTACCGTCCAGGCAAGGGGCGGTAGGATGCAATCCGCGTCCATTTCAGCCATGGGCTTTTGATTTCTACTATTTCTTATAGTATGGCCCACTTGAATTTTGAGTTCGGCTCATGTTTGGGGTTAGAGATGACCCAATTAAATACCTACTAACTACATTCAAACATACTTTGCGTAGCTTTATTTCTCACATCAGTATAGGTCCAATCAAATTCCATCATGTTCCAACACCACTGTGTAAGAATTCTACAAGGTGGGCCTTATTAATCAACGGTCTGGATTGTCCTAAGGGTTGGATAATGTGATCGGGTGTACCAGTGGGCCCCACTAAGTTGTGATACATCCAGAAATTTGTGTAGGGGTGGTATGCTAGAACTATAACACACATATAATATTCAAGTTGAACTGGATTGCAATTCATGTGGAGCCTTTAGGGAGAGGAGTTTTGACGGGTTTCAAACTCCTCTATTCTCTGCATTATAAATCAGGGCTAGGTCCCCAATCCAATGCTAAGGACAGAAGGAGTAATCTCATTAGAGCTTATCTAAAGGTGTAAGGAGAAGAAGACTCTACCATTAGAGCTTCTCTAAAGGTGCAAGGAGAGGAAGACTCTAGCATCCAACCTACAACAATTAAATACCTACTCACAACATTCAAACATACATTACATCGACATATGTCCAATCAAATCCCACCACATGGCAACATCATTTAGCTATAGTCACGTGGTGTTAAGCTACCATGTAATCCACATTTCATGTCCAATCTAGTTGGTAAAATCCACATTTCATGTCAAAGATGAAAATACAGCACTCAGTAAAAATGAAAAGATAAGATGTGGCTAAGATCTCCCAGGCATAAGTGATCATGGCTTGTGGGGCAATAAAAATCAGAGGTCAGAATAACCAAATCACATGACCCACTTGCATGTAATGCGTGAAAAACAACTAATGAATATGGGCTGACCTTTGCCACCGTTAATTAGTCGGTGCCAACCATACATGATGCATGTACAAGGATATGTATGAAAATTCGGTCCATCCAAATCATGGGTCCCTTTATGGATGGGTTGAATGATCCTAACCATCCAATCATATGCCATAAAAAGGATTATTAAAAAGAAAAGGGTCCCGTGGCGAACATGTTTTGGATCAAAATTCATGCTCGTCTACTCATCAAGTGGACAACTGAACTATATGTGTGTGAAAAACATACATTATTTTTGCATGCTCTGATATCATGTTAGACAATTACTTTCTCAAAATACTCTAAGCGAGACAGAGGATAGTGTATCAATGTATATCAAGTTTTTGTTAGACTTGAGTGAGAGGATCAGAGAGAGAAAGAGAACAAATCGGCACGCTGGCCTGGGTTTCAGTCCATGGGCTGAACCCAGGCATGAGTTTCGACCATTAAGCCCGAGTTCCAGCCCATCTATGGTTATCATAGGTTGGCCTGGCGCTTATGCCGCTGATCTTGACTGATGTGGACCCAGCCCATTACGACCAGTAATCCAACACACGTCGATTATTCATGACATCCGCATTGGATGGTATACAATTTCAATCAATCATACATCGAAATTGATTGGAGGAATCATAATAATATCCATCTACTTATGATTATTAAAATCATATAACAAATTATTGCTTGTCACTTCCATGTGGGCCCCACATCTGGTCAGGCTTGGGTTGAACCCTACCTGAAGTCCCGTCCATCGAGGCTAGATGATGTACAGTGGGTCGTGGACACTTTCATTTTCATGATAGACCAAAGATGGGCTGATCAAAGGCAAAAGTGATCCGGACCGTTGAAACCTTAAAATAGGTGCATCTCACCAACCGGAATAAGTTATTCGACATATCGTATATGATTTTGGGGTAGGAAAAGCTACCTTAGCCATCCAACCCACTGAATTTATGAGATTCCATTGCATCTATGGTTGAAAATCCATTTTATTTTCATTTTTACTATTTACAGTAAGTTTTTTTTTTTTCCTTTTATACACAACTCTGTCCTTTGACTTTTAGAAGTTGCGTACAACATGAAAAATGCTTAGAAAAATTAGGAGAATGGTACCTTATTATTTTTTGGCTGAAAACCATAAGGTCCAGTAGAAATCATAACTATCTATAAATAATAAGTTTACTATATTTATAGTAAGTCATGAATTTTAGAGAGGTTGAATTGGAGTTTGATTCCAAAACTTCTTTTAAGGTTTAATATCACTATTTAAAGAGTTGTAAATTCATTTTTATTAGCTAGCAACTAAATTTCAAAATTTTAGAATTTGTTTCTATTTTTCTTATTTATTCACATGAATTCAAGGTATATGAATTCCAGGTATCTCTTCAAAGAGTCCAGAGAAGCCCCGTGGATTTAGAGCAGTTATCCCATTGAGAAAGACGGGGGTGAACGACCTCATCACGTTCCTCCCTGCGTCACTAGACCACATGACGTGACTGAACCCAGCCCAAAACCAAAAATAGGTTAATAGTAATAACTATGGAAATACATACATATGATGTTTGCATGTTTAGCCATGTTAGTCACACTTTAGACCCATATTCCATTCTTAAACACAAGTACGGCCATGTTGGGTCGGACCAGCTCGACGCAGTTACAATTAAATGGGTTAGACCAGATTGGTTTTGGGCTCAATGAGTTTTAAGTGGGTCAGATCAATCTATGAGGAAATAGATTGTGGGTTTGGTTGGTCAGGTAGACCCGAACCCGACTCATTGCCACCCTAACTGGCACATTCAAAGCCACTCATTATGTGGTCCTCACCTGATAAAGGGCTACAATCTCACACGTGCTCCTTGTTTTCACGTGTGTGCTATCGCCAACAACTAACTAAAGGAACCAAAAGAATTCATACCCAACAAAATGATTAAACCTGTAAGCAGAAACTAATTGAACTTTTCAAATCATGGTCTTTGAGTGTGATAAGGACTAATCCAAATCAAAAACTAAAGTGAGAATTCTGAATACGTGGCATACATGGATTAGATCCAAACCGTCCATTTAGTGCTTTAAATAGTGATTAGGATATGGTCCAAAAATCAAAGTATTTAGGTAGTTCTAGCCCTCGGTGGCATACAAATGATCACTAAAAGACAAAAACGATCAACGGCTCATATCATGTGAAAAAAAGGCCCATTTATTGGACTGTTAAGATAGTCTAATGAATGTATGGTTCAGATCATCATGCACATGTGCCACGATGCGGTACATGATGTGGAAGCAAGGAAGGCAGGTAAGCCGTTCTTATATATCCAAACCTACCATATTAATGGACGGTCTGGCTAGTTAAAACGTGCGTCGGCAAACCTGACACGTCGACATGGATATGGGTTGGTGTCGGGTCGCCACTAGCTGTACTGGGTCAATGGCCAACCTGGTTAAGACATCGAATTCACACGGTTGAGGTGACCGTTTCAAAGGGGTCGAACTTTATAACCTGGACTCGGATTGCGAAGCGTAGCACGGATCACAGCCGTCAGTTCTGTGTGCAACTGTAAAAGTTATGTGGGACTCACCATGATGTATGTGTTTTTATCTACACCGTCCATCTATTTTGACAAATCATTTTAGAGATTGGTCCCAAAAATGAGGCAGATCTAAATCTCAGGTGGACCACGCCATGAGAAACACTGGTGATTGAATTTCCACAATTAAAAACTTCTTAGAGGCTACAGTAGTTTTGGATCAAGCCGATATTTGTGCTTTCCATTCGTCTATCTCTGTGTGACCTGATCAATGGGTTGAATGGAAAATAAACATTACGGTGTGACCTAGGAAGTCTTTAATGGTGGGTATTCAATCACCATTGTTTCTTTCTGTGTGGTTCACGTGAGATTTTGATCTGCCTTATTTTTTTTGTCTACCTCCTAAAATGAGCTGGAAAAACGTATAGACGGAGTGAATTTAAAAAATAAAAATAAAAAAAATTAAAAAAAAAATTAAAAAAAAAACATTATAGAAGGCCAGTGCGCTTTTCCAGAGTAGCGTACAGTATCAAAGTGGGTGCTGTCTGCTGCAATAGGCAATCAGGCAATCCGAATCTGTACTGATTGATGTTGGAAAAGCTCTGTGGCCCACCATGATTCCATCCATTTTTCCTGCTCACTATATGTCATTATCCCAAAAATGATGCAGTACCAAATCTCAGGTGGACCACACAGTGGTGATTGAACGCCCACCGCTAAAAACTTCCTGGAGGCTACAAAAGTTTTGAATAAGCTGGTATTTGTGTAGATTAATATCCGTGTTTTCCCTTCGTCCAGGTCTATGACCTAATCAACGGATGGAAAATGAACATTACAATAGACCCTGGGAAGATTTAAATGGTGGGTGTCGAATCACCACTTTTCCTGTGGTGTGGTCCACCTGAGATCTGGATTCGCCTCATTTTTTAGATCGTGCCATAAAATGAGATGGAAAAATGGACGGACGGCATGGATAAATCACATACATCATGTTGGGGCCCACAGAACCACACAGTACCAGCTGTGTGCTCCGCTACACAATCTCAAAGGTCTTCAGTTTGTACTAGTGGGGCCCATTGTTCACTGATCCGTACCATTGATCAGATAGACTCCATCATGTATGGACCATGCCCCACTAAAATTTTGATTGGTGTTAGGAAAGTAGACACTTAACAGACCACATTCAGTTGAAAACAAAAGGCCAAACAATAGGTCGACCCTCATTGTCCAATATGCAAGATTTTGTGGGCATGGTCAATCCAGGATAGGAATCATCAGATCAACGGTCATGATCACTAAACAGTGGGGCCCACTTGTGAAAACTGGAAATCCAATGAGAGATAGAGAGAGGATGCTTTGATTAAATAAATTCTAATTGTTTTATCTTAAGAAAAAAACGCCAACTATAGATGGACAGGATAGAGACCTATCTAGAGCATTAATCACATGGGCCCCATCTCATTGAAACGTTCATGTCAGCTTAGATGTCCACACCCACATACATCAAATTGCGTACGGATGGTAGATAATTGGGTTTCAGTCCATCTCAAACCAACGTAAGTAGTAGCCTTGTTTGAAATTTGGATGGTGAACCTTTGTCATTACATGAGTCTATTTCCTAAGAGGTGGGCCATGATCCAACCATCACTATCCATCCTACCAGAAATAAAGAAAAGAAAGAAACCATCCCTATGCGTTGGCCTACTTATCCACATAAAACCTAATTAGTAAGGAGTAGGTTCAGTGTCCCAAAATCCAAAACACTGTTCCTGTATTAGGGGTCAGCTATGTGGCACCCACAAAGATGGTGTGGTCAAAGAGCTTTTTGGTACTGGAAATATTAATTAAAAATGCAGCATTAAGGTGCATTTATCTGAGGATCTTGGGTACAGTCATACACCGAAATACAGTGTATAACCATACCTACTGTCCGATTGTTCCACATGCCCATTAACCTGGACTGTTCGATTGATATATGGCCTGTTTAGTGGGCCGCAGCCAAAATTCATGCCATGAACATCTGATAGGTGTTGTTTTTTGGATGTCTTTAATTTACCTAGAATTAGGTTATGTCAATGTCATCGACAGATCATTTGATGTCATCGAACTGTCACTCGACGCCATCAAGAATTTTCGAATTCTATGTGTTGTCTCTGGACTGTTTTAGCATTAGTTCGATGACATTAAAGTGGCTTCAATAGCATTGAAGGTTAAGCGCCGATGACATCGGAAGGTGTTCAATGACATCGAACGGTTTTGCGCAAAATTACGCAGATCCACTGTGGAATTTGTTTCTGATTTCGTTTGGGATTCTTCACAGAGCTATATATATATGAGTGTAAATGGTATTGGGAGGAATACAACCGTTTTTAATTCATCCAAAGGGTTTCAAAAGTATAGCAAGGGTTTGATTCGAAGACGTTCGAATTGAGTAAAATCTCTTCACTTATAATTTCTGTTTTCGTAGTTTTATCATTCGCTCTGTGCTGTGAATTTTTTCCCATAAAGGTTTTTCTTAAAATCGATGTGTTCTTTTCATGCTTGATTGGTGCGATTGGTTTACATCTCTTGATTCACCTTTGTGTGCTTCCGCAGTCCCCCAACAATAGGCACAATTTTCACACTGTGGCCCATCAACAGATGGCATACAATGGAGATAGTTTATACACCATAACTTCCATATATAGTCAGCATACAAATAGCGAATTTCTATAATTCATGCATTTGTGGTGCCGTCCCATATTTCCCAACAACACAACAATTATGTGAGACATCGGTACAGCAAAAAACAAGTGGGCCCACCATGAAGATCACCTCGAACGAAAACCACACCTGTCCCCCGATCAGATGGACCACACCAGTATAATCAACGGACAGCAATGATCCGACTCAACATACAGGCGTGGCCTATGATTTTCGAGGAGGATGATCTTCATGTGGGGCCCACCGTTTTTGTGGTCCAAATCTCCTACTGGCGTAACATCACAAGCTGTAGTTGATTATTTCTCTTTTAGTATATCGATTGACCACGCTTCAATCATTGGTACAGCTCTACAGTCACCCATGCTTATCTCATTTCCACATATCTGGGCCCCACACAAATCAACCCAACTTCTAAAATCACACGCCCGAGTACTTACAGCCGTCTATAAAAGGCTCATCACACTTCCATCATTCCTCCCAGATGAGAATGGCCTTTCTAAGCAAGACCATGCTCTTTCCTCTCATTACTATCATTGCCTTCTCTGCAGTCCAATGCTCAAATGGGCTGGGCCCAAGGCCCAAACAACCATCTTCTCTAGTTCCGTCCTCTACCCAACTTCAATACCATCATGGCCCACTCCTAACTGGGCCTACCAGCATCAACATCTATCTCATCTGGTATGGAGCCTTCTCTCCCTCCCACAAACTCACCATTTCTGATTTCTTCGCCTCCTTCGACCACTCGGCAAAGCCCGCTTCCATCTCGACGTGGTGGCGAACCACCCAAGCCTACAAAGACACAGCCCGCAAGCCGGTTTCGGGCACAATCAGGCTAGTTCGGCAAGTCTCCAACACCATAGTAGTGAAGAATCTCAAGCGAGCCGACATCGCCGCTCTAGTAAAGAATGCAATAGCGAAACGAGTGTTTCCATTCGACTCGAACGGCATCTACTTAGTACTAACATCATCAGATATCGCCGTAGAGCGGTTCTGCATGGGATCATGTGGTTTCCATGACGCGACGCTTGTTTCTCCCAATCGAAAGGCGGTTTTCGCTCATGTAGGTGACCCAAGCTCCCAATGCCCAGGCCTTTGTGCATGGCCATTCGCCGTCCCCCTATATGGACCACCTGGGCCAGCTTTAGTGGGGCCCAATAGTGTTGGCATTGATGGGATGATCATGAACATCGCGACCATTCTTGCCGGGGCCGCCACGAACCCGTTTAAGAATGGATATTTCCAAGGAGACGCCTTGGCGCCGCTGGAGGCTGTGACAGCCTGCTCTGGAATATTCGGCGCCGGCGCATATCCAGGCTACCCAGGGAAGTTGATGGTGGACCCAAAAAGCAAAGCAAGCTACAATGCTTATGGTGTCAACCATCGGCGTTTCCTTGTACCGGCCATGTGGGACCCTATAAGTGTCACTTGCAAGGTTGTTGCATGAAGTGGAAGTTAAAATCAGAGTAAGAAAAGCTCTATAAGTACTTGAATGGGTGATTAAGAACTAAGAAATGGATACATGGTTTGTTATATTTGGGTTTTTTAAGAGAGTGGTGGATTTGTATGTATCCATGCAAAGGGTCTCTATTTATGAGGGAAAAGGAAGGTTGTGTAAACGTTTGAAATTGTCTTGTATTTGATAACATGCATTATATTATATTCATGTGGAGTGAAGAGTTCGTTGGCTCAACCCCAGCTTTAGGTCAGGTTCGGGTTCGGGTTCAGGTTCAGGCTACAAATACTCACTCTGATGACATGTCGGGCATGGGACAACTACCCAGCTTAACCCAAACCCAACCCTATATCTCTACGTAGAGTTAATATAAAATTAATTGTGTTTGCCCTATTTTAGCCCCAATTAGTATAAGTTTCAATTTTAAAAGAAAAATGGAACATAAATGGCCATTCAATTGAGATCATTTTTTTTCAATTTAATCGAGGAGCCAGCTTTATAAAGTATACTTTGATGACTTTATGAAATCCACTTTATATTAGTGATAAGATTAACTGAGTATTGATATGTTCCGCACTACAGAACCCAATGTTTTTATGTTTTATATCTATGGCGTCCATCCATTTTGCCAACCCATTTTAGGGCATAAAACTAAAAATGTAAGCACATATGAAGCTCAAGTGAACCACACGGAAAATAATGGGGATAAAGAGGGCGTGGTTTGGGTGGATCCTCAGGCCCACTGTGATGTATTTGCCTTATATCCACACTGTCCATCTATTTTGATAGCTCATTTTAGGGCATGATCCCAAAAAACAAAGTAGATCCAAATCTTAGGTGGACCATACCACAGGAAACAATCTTGGTTGAATCCTCACCATTAAAAACTTCATGGGGCCAGCGGAGTGTTTATTTGCCATCCAACCTGTTGATAAGGTCACAAAGACCTAGACGAAGAAACCACACAAATATCAGTTTGATACAAAACTTTCATGACCCACGTGAAGTTTTTAATAGTCAATTACCACTGTTTCCTGGTCCACTTGAGATTTGGATTCACTTCATTTTTATATTATGCCCTAAATCGAGTTTTCAAAATGGATGAATGGCGTGGATATAATGCACATAAATCAAGGTGGGCCCCACGGTCCGAAAACACAAATATCAGCTTGATCCAAAACTTGTGCCCCCAAGAAATTTTTAATGGCCAGTATTCAACCACCTCTGTTTCCTGTGGTGTGGTCCACTTGAGCTCCAGATCTGCTTCATTTATGGGTCCACACATGAGGGGGTTAAGCTGGATGGACGGCATGGATATTAAACATATACATAACGTTGGGCCCCACAGCACCCAACATATCGACACATCACTGCTGGGTGTGGTATTGGCAACAACAGCTCATCCACGTCCCAGATATAAAACTCGAGTTGACCATAGTACCGGAAAGGTGGGGACAGGTCGCCCAACGTTGGTCCTGAAAGGAGCGGATTAGGTGCGACCCTGACTGTGGAGCCCACCTCGATATATGAATTGTAAATCCGCTCTGTTTTTTCCAGTTTATTTCAGGGTATGAGCCCAGAAGAAATGTATACCCATGCCGTCTGTTTTTCTAGTTTATTCTGGTGCACGAGCAAGCAGATTCAACTCTCAGGTGTACCACACCACAAGAATAGTGGTGATTGACCGTTAAAAACTTCTTGTGGGCCACAAGTTTTGCATCAAGCTGATATTTGTTTTTTCCCTTCACCGGATCTCTGAGACCGTATAAACAGGTTAGATGGCAAATAAGCATCATGAAGGGTTTTACAGTGGGCCCCAGGAAGTTTTTAATGGTGGGTGATCAATAACCACTGTTTCCTACAGCGTGGTCCACCTGAGATTTGGATCTGCTTCATTTTTTAGCTTATGCTCTAAAATGAGCTGAAAAAACAGATGAATGGAGTGGATATACAAAATATACGTAAAGGTGGGCCCCACAGTCAGGGCCACAACGTTTTGGGTGGGGCCGGGGCTGCACCTGGTCCTCTCCCTTCTCTCCCTGCGCACCTATGGTGGAGAAAAATGGTGGACCGTGTGGATAAACCCATATACATCACGGTGGGCCCCTCAGAGCAACAGCCTGTTCCGAGCTCGAAACAGGCGGGGGTAGTACCTAATCCGCCTCTTTGCTCTCTCTTTTCTATACGTGATGCGGATAGGTGTGGCATATCTTTCCACCCACTCTAGAGCGAGCTGGGCACACGACTCCTTCCTCGACTCGTAGACCTGACAAGACCGAACCGAGAGGACCCAGACCGAGAGGTTGTGTTGATCCAAACTGAGTAGACTTGGTCCAATCCGAACTCAAACCGAGTCAAGTTAGGGTCACCTAGTGACTTGACCCGACCCAACCCAAAAACTGACTCTGTACATTCAAGGGAAAAAAAAAAAAAAAAGAATCCAAATTTGGCGTTTCAGATCTGAAATACCGTGGAGGCTGCAATTCCGACAGGTGCACTTAGGTTCTGAGCTGTGATTTCGGCCATGGATACCCACTGCACCCGACCCGACCTCTGACTGGGTCGAACTCAGTCTGGGTTAGTCCATGCCAGACCCAGACTCGGATCGGGTCAGGCATGCTGGAGTCGGTACAGAGTCGGGTCAAGTAGTCAGGCCTATTTCAAGATCGGGTCGAGTCGGGTCAGCCCTCAGAACAAATCGACTCGATGCTCAGCTCTCTCTCTCTCTCTCTCCGTTTTTAAAACTTATAAGGGTGGTTGAGATTCTACCACTAACTGGACCCAAGCCGACTCAACCAGACCCAACCTGCGTTATGTTCGGGTTGCACAGTCACCCAGGTCAGGGTGGGTTTGGGTTTGGCAGCACGAGCCGGGCCTCAGGTGACTCTTGATGTTTGTGTTGGGTTTAGATTAACCCTCCACCTGACCCGGCCCGAGCGAGCTGCAGCCCTGACAATGCTCAAGAGATGGACAATGTGCCCTTTTGGCTAGTGCAAAGGTGAGCTATATGATTCTTAATAGTCCTTCAGTTTTTAATTTGTACAAGTGGGACCGATGGTCTGGTCACCCTGACCACTGATCTGATGGCCTCATACATGAGTGGACCATGGCTGGATAATCACCCCCTTTGGTACAGTTCTAACCCTTCCAACTTGTAGCCGGCAAATAGAGGAATAAGTCCATATTCAACTAGAAATTGGCGAGATGAACGGTCTAGAGCCCTAAACCCAGTGCCCCACTTGTACTAAACCAAAAATCTGAGGACACCTTTGCCTGTGTGAACCCTGGGATCGAAGATCGTTTAACTCCCCAAACAAAGAAGACGTGAATCTGGGCCACAACTACCACCAGATCGGTCAGAGGGGTCCATCACATGGTAAGTGAACCTCGACTCCCGAAGCAGGTTCATACTTGGTATCTGAGCATCATTGTACGTGGATACACTGCTGAGAAACGAGTCCTTCCCACTACCATGTTAGGGGCTGGACACAAGCAATGCAGTATAAGACCACACCAGGAAGATTTCCTGCAAATCGGATTGATTCACTCGTTAGGTGGACCGCGGCTTTAAATTGAGTTAGATCATCAGTTTTCCATCAGTCACAACGGTAAGGCCCACACGATGAGTGGATCAGCCGAATTTCTACACCAGGTGATCTTCATGGTGTTATCCAACTTCTACAAGACTCAGATGTCCAACACAAGGGGGATGAATGCCATTCAGCAATGGGTGACGCAAGCTCGTACTAAGCTAAATGAGTGGCGGGTCAGGTCAGGCTAGAAAATGAGGCTCATTTAATCGATGGCCTTGGCTAGATGACCACCACCCAACCACAACAAAATAATAGAAGATGCATATAAATACATGCCATATACATGTATGGACCTAGTAATTGGAGCAGGCTAGAGAGGGGATTTGATCATTGACAGCAATTATCTCAAAATACTCAGATTTGATTCATTGGTTTTTTTTCCGTTACATGGGGTGTACTTATTAACCAATCATCAGACAGCCAAGAGTATAATCAACAAACCTACCAAAAATAGTTCAACGGAAAAAAAAAAAAAAAAAAAAGCACCCCATAATGGTTAAAAGCAGCAGAAACTCGCACCTTTATTGAGCATC
This sequence comes from Magnolia officinalis, assembly GCA_021015155.1. Classification (NCBI taxonomy): domain Eukaryota; kingdom Viridiplantae; phylum Streptophyta; class Magnoliopsida; order Magnoliales; family Magnoliaceae; genus Magnolia; species Magnolia officinalis. The sequence continues at coordinate 9,154,721 of JAJHSJ010000013.1, forward strand.
CTTGTCGCAGGCCAATGTGGTTAGAAATGGGTGCAAAAATGGACCTTCAGGATGACACGGGAGGAAGCATTGTCGTGAGCTCCTGAATAGATCAGATCTCAATCAGAGGGGCTGATCATCTTCTCTGGTACAACGAGTTCATCAAATTCGTGTGGCTTGAGCACTCCAAGAGTCAATGCCGCTTCCTGCCAAATATCAACAGTTTTCCGACCATCATATGTTTGAGAATAGATGTGGAGTCCATAACAGTGAAATCAATGAAGGAGATCTATCTAATTATTCCATGAGAAAAGTACACATCTACGAGATCAGAAACATCTCTGGAGACCGTGCATAAAGAAACCATGGCCCAAAGTGATCATATGATCCCAACTGGATCAGAACATGGCCCCAGGGCCCAAACTGGGCAGCAATAAGTTCTTCCTCAAACTGAATGCATATGATTCTCCAATCAGCCTGATTTTCAGGCCACCGCCCAGATATTGGTGTGGCCTGCCGGATGAGCCGTTCATATCTTGTGCGCCCATGATAGCTCATGTGCAAAAACATCTTCAAAAAGTGACATGATTAGCATTCCTCTTACTGCCCATAGGTGAAAAAAAAAAAAAATTGGAAAAAGAAAATATTACATTATGCCATATGCCGGGAGAGAAGCTACAGGTTTGGGCAAATGGCTAGCGTCATGGGTTTGCTCCCACAGACGCGATTTCAATACCCCTCCCCATGCTTTACCCAATGCACATGGTTTGCGGGTGATTGTGTGCATCCACAGGGATTAGTCTAGCCTTAAAAAGGGGTGGGACACCCTGTCGTCATAAATAAATTTTAATTTTAATTTTAATTTTAAAAATTTAAACAAAAAAAAAAACAAAAACACTACAGGTGCAACTTGGGCGGGGTGGATCGGGTTTGAGGGTCACCCAAGCCCAACGCAACCTCAAGAGGACCCAACCCACACAACCTGACTCAACCCGAATTCCAACCCAAGGTGCCCAACCCAAATTCCTCTATATCAACCCTAACCTGACCTAACCCAAATACTTGTGATTATTCCAAACCTGACCTGAATTTGCCCAACCTGAACCCAACCCGATTTCAAATCGGGTCGGAGTTTTCCAACCCTAACCCAACCTGAGGACCCTTCTAACTCGACCCAACTCAAGTTGGGTCAGTCAGGTTCTGGTTGCCCGAACCCAAGATGCAGCCTTAAGAGAAGCAAGTCTAGCCCGAATCAAGTTGCAGCCCAAAGAGAAGCAAGTCTTAAGTATTATCATCACCTTCAGAGTCGTTCCCTCCTTGTGTGCTTTCTTGGCAACTGCTGCAGCATTGTCATAACCAATTTTTCTGCAAGAAAAGAGAGATCATAAGTTTGGAGAGAGAACGAATTTTTTTCTTGAAGGACTTTCTAAAAAGCAAAAAGTGAAAGAACAAACAACTTACAGGGTTCAAACACGTAACAAGCATCAGGGACTGCAGGACATCAGATAACAAATTAATAATATGATCAGTAACTTCAAAATTTCAAATAGACCTCATACAAAACTAATATTCAATGTACTTAAAATTACCTCATGCAATAATTTCGAAATCCTTTCATGATTGGCTTGAATTCCCCTTACACAGTTCTTTTCAAAGGAGCGGATGCATCCCAAGTAATCTCACTGACTGTCAACAAGAATTCAACTTATTCACCATACCTTACAGTTTTGGCAAATATCTTCGTAAGCAATGATGATAACTAAAAAAAATATATATGCATGACTTTCAAATAATCATGAGCTACTTTTTCTTTCAAATATGGATGTTGAAAATATTATAACAACAAACCATACTCGTAGAAGCGCACTAGCAATCATTGGCTTGAATACGTTAAGCTCAAAATGACCATTTGATCCACCCACTGTAATGGCCACGTGATTACCCATGACCTGCAAGTATTCTATAATTTAATCAAGGGAAAGAAAACTAATCCTTCTACCACAACACCAAAACAATACTAATAAATAAATAAATAAAGAGTTAGAATGTCATCTATTCATGAAATGTAGTTGGGACAGAGAACAGTTTCTATAACCAGTAGTCATAAAACTTAAAAAAGGAAAAAGAAAAAGACAAGAACATAGAACAAAGAAAAAGAAAAAAGAACAAAGACCAAAACATTGGTGACATGGAAGATGGAAACACTCTCCAGATCAGCAGTCTTCCATATTGAAGCATCAAAAATGAGGGACAATTTTGTAGAGTTGTGGTGTGTGTGTGTGTGTGTGTGTGTGTGAGAGAGAGAGAGAGTCACATTTCCTGGATGCATGCAAATAAACAATGGTGAGAGTTATAGAAACAAAGGGCGGGTCAAAAGGAGAGCAGAATAATAGAGGTGGATGCGATTGCACAGCCTTAATCATATCAAATTTGCAAGTATTAACATCTGTGGATTGACCTTTTCCTTTTTTCTTTTTTCCAGTGATGTAATTGTTCATTTGGTCTCTGTAGTCTCCTATCCTGCTTCCTCACATGTACAATAATAATAGAAAGGGTAGTAGCAGTAGATGTAGTGTCAAAAAAAAAAAAAGACATTAATATTACAAATGTTCTATTTTTGTTCGAACTAACCTTGTTTAATGACATTAAATAATTTTCATATATTTGGATGGGCATTCTGTGCATAAAATGTCAATATAATTTCTCATGATGAACTGATCCAGACTTGTCCAAACTTTGGACCCAACAGATAGATGGTCTGGATCACTCACCATGGGTGCACTAATCCAAACTGAAAGCCTAAGCATGCTGTGCATGTCCTCAGGTTGA
>JAJHSJ010000013.1:9157628-9252626 GCA_021015155.1 Magnolia officinalis
CCTGAGATTATTAAGGCCCACTCGTACAATCTGGAGTTCGGACTTGCACCTTCACATGGCACACGTGTCAATTAGTCGCATGTGTAGAGCCTCCAATCTGTGTATGACGTGGGGTCTACAATGAAGGTGACCTCACACAAAATCCAGGCTACTCCACCGATCAAACGGGCCATACTTGCACGCAGCATGCGGACCATCAACAACTAGTTTTCAACCATCCATCCTGTTGTATACAAGTGTGCATGGCCCACCTGATTGGTTTCCATCCTATTTTCTGGAGCGCGGATTGGGTAATACCCCCACCAGGACCTAGCTAGGGACGAGCGGTTCTGTTAAGGTCTTTATGAGCCCACCATGATGTGTATATTTTATTCACACTGTCCATTTATTTTGAAAGAGCATTTCAGAACATGAGCTCAAACGAAAGCAGTAGAGATTGAAAGCATACCATTCAAAACTTCTTAAAGCCATGGAGGTTTTGGATAAAGCTGATATTTATGTTTTCCTTTCGTATAGGTGTTGACAAATAAACATCGCATGGCCTTTAGGAGTTGAAACAAGTGTGGTTCACTCGGGCAATCTGTCTCTTATTATTATTGTTATTATTATTATTATTATTATTATTATTATTATTTTATCATGCCTTATCATGATAAATAAATTGCATGGATAAAACATATATATCAAGGTGAGCCAAGGAAGCTCTTGACATGACAGTTAGTCTTTAGCAGGACCTCATGGGATAGTGGGATATGGATTTGGTGAGAAAGCCTTTAACAGAAAGTTCCTGTACTGGAAACCTAGGTGGGGCCTACATTGATGTTTGTGAGAAATTTATCTTGTCCATCCGTATTGTGAGCTCATTTTAAGCCTTGAGACAAAAAATAAGAAGGATCCAAGACTCAGGTGAGCCGCATCAAAGGAAAAGGTGGGTATGGAAATTCGTATAGTTGAAAACTCCCGAGGGTCGACGGTGATATTTCAATGCCATCCATACTGTTCATAACACCACTCCTACCCAGTTGAACTGAAAACACAAATATTGGCCAGATTCAAAACTTCTTTGGCCCCATGAATTTTTCAACCATGGACATTAAATCCCCACGTTTTCAGCCCACTTTGAGTATTGGATCCAGCTAATTTTCGTTCCCATGTTCTAAAATGATCTCCAAAAACGTGAACAGAGGGATTTCTCACAAACATCACGGTGGCACCACCTAGGTTTCCAGGCCAACGAACTTCCTGCGAAAGGCTCTAGCAGGAGATCCGCATTGGGAGAGTGCCGAATGATTGCCCGTTTTATGAGCCATTTGAACTTTGGATTCCTCTTTATGTAGCAACTTATAAGGCAATCGGATGCTAGACACGTGTGATAATGGTACGTGTTCGACGTGTTAACTTGCGTGTGGGGCGAGCAAATGTCGCGTAAGTGATACAGCCGCAAGTGTCAAGCGGTGTAGTTTTGGCGGCGAAGTCCAATTCCAACTGCTATCTGTTACTTTGATTTATTGACTGATGGAGTAGCTCGCAGTCGTAATGCGAAGTTTCGTACGCTACGCGACAAAAACCCGGAACTTCCCAAGAAGGTTCCGACTGAAACATTTTCCTTTTTTTTTTTTTTTTCCTTCAATTGCTACTCTTACTATTTCAACTTTTTAAAAAGTAGATGACTTTAATGCTCTTGTTTGCCGTGTGTTATGGTCCGTACACATGGTATACGTGTTCCTGAAATTACGAACACCGTTCCAATTGTATTTTCTAATGGACCATAAAGTCATCTACTTAAGGGCCTGGTTGATTTTCTAATTACAGAGATAATTCAAGGTAAATGGATAATAATTATTTACCCTTGTATTTTATGTTGGATCTCCAAGGTAACGTTGACAGCCACTTTTCATTTATAGCACTTCTCACATCACTGAGGAGAAAAATATTAAATCGCGGGGCCCACTATAATGTTTGTGTCTTATCCACACCGTCCATCCCTCTAGCCAACTCATTTTAGGGCATGAGCCGAAAAATAGGCAAATCCAATGGCTACTCCCCTGCTACCAATGGCTGGTGGTTGGTGCCATGTGGGCCCCAACATGATGTATGTGTTTCATCCATGTCTTTCATCTATTTTTTTTCAGATCATTTTACAGCATAAGACCAAAAATTAGGTATATCCCAATCTCAAGTGTACCACATTATAGCAAACAGTGTTGAATGAGCATCGACCATTAAAATCCTTCTGGGTGCATAAAAGTTTTGGATCAAGCTGATTTTTGTTTTTTCCCATCTGGGCCTGTATGACCTAATCAACAGATTGGATGTCAAATAAACAGCTACAGTAGGCCTTGGGAGGATTTTAACGGTGGATATCCAATGACTATTGTTTTCCTGTGGTGTGGTCCACCTGAGATTTATATCCCTTTCATTTTTGAGATCAGTCTATAAAATGATACGTAAAAATGGATGAACGGAATGAATGAAATACATACATCATGGTGGGGCCCACATAGCACCGACCACCAGCCACCGGGCTGGTGGAGGGGGAGTAGCCAATCCGTTTACGGGACATGGGCCGCACGTTGGAAAGGGGAGCACTCGAATCTAAAGGTATACCTGAATGCGTTGGGTGAAAAATTCTTTTAAAAATAATAATAATAAATGAAAAACAATGATAATAAACAAAGTCAGTCAATAGAGCAGTTGATATAACTACTGTAAATATTGAAGAATTAAAAAAAAAATAAAAATCGAAGCTATTTCATTACTCTTAAAGTTTTAAAACAATTTAAAACATAAACAAAGATAAAAATTATAAATAACTATTTTATAAAAAAAAACTTTCTACTTAAAATTCAAATTTTACTCTTAAGATAACTTTATTTTAAAAAACTATTGGAAGAGTAAGGTATCAAGGAGTGTTTGATTTTTAATTTACAAAAGTAATTTATGGCAAATGAGTCGTGATTATTTATACATGTATTTACAGCAGCAACAGTCTTCATATTAACATTTACAGAGAGCTTGTTTGTAAAGCTTCCGTCTTTATAAATTATATTTGTATAATTTTCACTTGTAGAAGTTGAGGGGCATATTGTATCCTACTTTTTGAAAAAAAAATTTTAAAATTTTTTTTATCATTCCTAAATTAATAAATTAGAAACGGACACATATAATTGCATAAAAAAGAAATATCATGTAAAAGATCTTCAAAGATATTTATTATGTTTTTTATAGAAGTATAGCTGACACTGAGCTGGATGATACACGTCATCTAATGATGAGCCATGACTAATAAGTCCAAGAGGGAGAAAGTAATTGAGTGGAAAAGAACAATTAGAACGACATGTAGAGATAGAAGGATCTGGAAGATAGACGTGACAACGATTCAACTGTCATAACCATTGAAATAAAGAAGAGAAATGCCTGAAGATAAGCTACAACGGAAATCTAAATAACAAGAAGTTTAGCAAAACAAATGATCTCATACCAAACCAATCAATAAATCATGTTATCTTTCCTTATCATATCTTAGTCCTATCCTAAGAGTAGTAGCAATCTTTAACTATAAATCTAGTCTATGCTTTTACACTAGTCTATTCCTAGTATCAAAAAAATTACTTCATTTTTCATAAATGTATCTTACAGTTGCTCCCTATGATCAACCGTAAGTATTTTATTTTTGTTTGATTATTTTCACTTATAAAGTACTTTTATACGGAAGGTAAAGTTCAACCCATCTTCGGAGAAAGAACCCTACTCTCCGACAATCGTCTGATCTTCTTAATAACCATTTTGCAATTGGCTGAATAGACGACCGATCTTCTCAGGTCTCAGTCATATACGATCGTACTCGACATATCTGACTATCTTGGCGCTTGGGGTCAAGTTGTTTGTTTTGAATGGAGCTGCACAATCGGTTCTGTCATGCCCGCACGTACCACATGTGACCAAAAATAAATCGAGAGCCTACAAGGCCTATCATGATGTATGTATCTTATCCACGTGTTTCCTATGGGGTGGTCCATGAGCTTATAATCTGCCCCATTTTTGAGCTCATGACCCAAAATGAGATGATAAAATGGATGTATAGCATGGATCAAACACGTATCACCGTGGGACCTTTGGATTTTAATGATACCCAATTCCTCATTTCATGCATTTGATGTTATTTTCAAGCCATAATTGCATACTTATATTCCTCTCAAAAGTTATTATTGGTCATTTAACAATGTATTATACATATGATTTGCAACATCGGCTTTAACAAAATATTGATTTACTAGAGATTAGGGTTGTCTAGTCAATCTGATTAAGTACAAGCAGTAAGTTATACATGGCTCCTTCCCACCATTACTAGGTGGAAAACTGGCAATGCACTTGTTCCCAGATGAGTCCACCCCCCCCCCCCCCCCCCCCCCCCCCCCCCCCCCCCCCCCCCCCTTTTTTTGGCACACACACCCCACACAAGCCTTGTGCACAATGGGTACTCAACCCATGACCTCATGTTGAAACTCTTATGAGTTTACCATTGAGGCCCAACTGCGCCCTCAATGACTTAGCATAAGTAAATAAGTAACTTATGAGTCGTTTAACATACAAGTACTTATGAGTCCTTATTCATGCTCAGTGGTAGACTCACAAAAGTTTTAACACGAGGTAAAGTTTTAACACGAGGTCATGGGTTCAATTACTCATCATGGTGAAAAACGCATAATTGCATGGGTGTACGAGTGTATCTAAAAAAACATGTGAAAGATGACGCTGATTTTACATGCACACATTGTTTTGGTATGTGCCGGTAGGACATTCAAATAAGATTCTTTTATTTTCTTGAGTGTAAAGTCCCAAATTTAGACACCCAAATATGAAATAATACAATTAATAGAAAATCTAATCTAATTGATTTAATTATAATATACCCTAATAAATCTACATAAATAAATAAATGGAGAAATAAACTATTTGCCTAATATTAATTCTTAGATTTTAAAGGAACATTGAGAAGTGTGAATCAGAAAGACATGTGTTATAAATGGATTGGATTTCACATACACAATACAATGGTCCCACAGATAGGATAAAATATAAAAGTCATGAATTGTTGGTTAAAGTAGCATGTTTTTACACCAATCAGGTCAATCCATGTATCTAGCCCTGCCATGAATAGCATGTCTATAAAAAAAAATAAAACTTATTAAGCATCCATATCCATTTGATCGGTGACCATTAAACCAATGGTAGAAAATGAAAATGGTAAATGGTCGAAAGAAAATTGATGGATAGTGTTATAGGGAAATCTGAACAAGGATAATCAGGGTCGGTCTGAGCTACCCGAGTTAGTTATCGAAGCCTCAGAAGAAGAATATCACATCAAGGATCGGAAGGAGAATATCACGTTAAGTGTGAGCCGACCTCTGAGTTACAACTATTAGCAGGCCGAGGCGAGTTCTCGTCCTCGTCCTCGTCCCCGTCTGAGGACAACATCTTTTGGACTTCGACCCCGAGCATTCCGACAATAAACTCTGACTACTCGGTCTCAGGCTTAGACAAGACGAAGTCAAGCCTGGGCTGACACTCTGAGTAATAGTACTCGGTTTCGGGTCCAGACAGGTTGAGGCCGAGCCCGAGCGAGGACACTCCGTGTGCCGAGCCTGGAGACTAACCTAAATGCGGACGTGACTGAAGATCTCGCCAAAAGATACGCGCCCTTAAGACATGATACGCCACACGACTCAGAGATTGCCGATAATATCTCCACGATTACAATATCCACGTGATTGAGTAAATCGTGTCGAGATTAACGAATGCAATCCTTTCTACCCACAAGTATAAATACCAGGGGGCTCTATTGCTACAAGTACGTAATATCTCACACCCTCTCTATATATTCGACTTAGACCCAAATTCCCTAGCCTGAGTTAGGCATCGGAGAGTCCCCCGGCTGAGCCAGGGTCTCCTTTGCTCACCCCTTTGTGCAGGACCAGGGTTCGTTGGAGGTTTGCAGCATTGAGTGGAGGGTGATCCAGATTTTGACCTCAATAGATAGAATTGCCTGATGGATTTTATTTTTGAAATCTAAGCCACATTTATCATAGTCCAAACTTACTCAATTGAAAATTCAACTTGCCATGTGCACCGTACATCACGAGGTTACCTTACGGTTGGATTCTTATGCGTGCACCGACTCCTACCTATCTGCGAATGTGAAACTAGGCAACTTCGCATAATATAAAGAAGAAGACAAGATCCCACGTTGGGAGTGCACATGATGTGATTTTCTAGCGTGTTTTGGGCTATGGTGGGCCCCACATCTGTACTGCCTTGCCGTGACTGGCAATGATCTGGACGCGGATGCGGATTTCCTCGAGAGCCTTTCCCACCTACGCTCTGGAAACTTAGTTGTGGCCCATAGTGATGTTTGAGAGAAATTTACCCCGTCCATCTGTTTTTTTAGCTTATCTTAGGACTTGAAACCAAAAATGAGCAGTATTCAACAATCAAGTGGACCACACTAAAGGAAAAGGTGGGTACGGAAATTCCTACCGTTGAAACCTCCTTGGGTCTACCGTGATGTTTACATGTCATCTATACCGTTCATAACATCATTCCTATTAGGATGAACTGAAAACACAAATATTATCCTGATTCAAATTTTTGTGGCCCCACGAATATTTCAACTGTGGACATTCAATCCTCACCTTTTTAGCCCACTTGAGTCTTGGATCGCGCTCAGTTTTGGCTCCATGCTCTAAAATGAGCTCAAAAAGAGGATGGACAGGGTTGATTTCTTACAAACATCAAAGTAGGCCCACCTAAGTTTCGTAACTTACTGCAAAAGGCTTGCGTAGGAAATCCGCGTCCGCCGTACGGGGATTGTGTAACTGTACGTACGCTAGTGTAGTCGATACGGCCATCATCATGTATGCGTTTTATTTACGTTGTCCATTCATTTTTCCAGCTCATTTTAATGCATGAGCCCATAATTAAAGTATATCATATGCTTAAGTAGACCACACGGCAAGAAATAGTGAAAATTAAATGCCTACCATTGAAAATTTCTGGCAAACATGTGAGTTTTGGACCAAGCTGATACCTATGTTTTTAATTCCTTTAATTTGTCTATGCATGTGTGTCCTTATGAACAAGTTAGATGATAAATAATTATTACTATGGGACCTAAGAAGGTTTCAAGGATGGATATCATTTTACTTACTATTTTCTACTGTGTGGTTCACTTGAGCTTTGGTATATATACTTCAAATATGGGCTCATGATATAAATATATACGATAAAGACACATCATGGTGGGACTAATAGAATTTACTCAATATGCAATTGGTCATCAAGGTGGACGGCCCACCCAACCAAACTTTGGACTAGGCTTGAAACCTGTAAAAGAGGTGGCAATGGGCCCGACACTTTAGACGTAACGCCTGACAATTAAGACCCAAGGCCTGATCCTAGCCTGAGCTTGGCATGGGCCTAGCCAAGTAGGGCCAAGCTTGAGCCTAAAAAAGTTATTGTCTTGAAAATTGATAAAATCCATATTTTTTAGTTGAATATTTTTAATCTATTTATTGATCAAGGTATGCCACAAATGCACAAAGAAACAAACATTTTAGATAAATGAACAACTCTCTACATTCAAGATGGCCATGGAAAGATTAGAATGACTTATTTGTATCAACATTGAGGTCTTGGTATCGATTCCTTAGTGGGGGTGGCTAACCGTGAAGTGTGAACTGACAATGGGTGTACTAAAAAAAATGAAAAAAAAAAATGACATATTTATAAAAAAATGGCCATCAAAAGATTAGAATGGCATATTTGTAAGATATAACACATGCACATACAAAGTCAGGTTAGGCCTAGGTAAAGTGACTTGAGCCCAAGCTCAACTCTAAAATTGATTGGGCCATGCATGCGACGCCCAAGAAAAGCCTACATGACAACCTAGTAGGTCTAAGCAAGCACAAAGTCAGGTCAGGCTTGTAGAGTCTGGCGATTACCTAACCCATTGCCACCCCTGCCTTTTAGGGCGTGTTTGGCTGGACCAATCCCATGGGATTAGGAGGGATAGAATGTATTTTAAGGTAATGATGGTGGTGTCAGTGTTTGTCCCTTGATCCCATGGGTTTGGGATAGCCCATGGGATATACAGCAGCTTGTTTGGATCGTCCCAAATGGATGGGTTTGCATATACATTGCTTCTTGTGGTGTGCCCCACTCACTGTTTTATATTTGCCTTAAAATAGCTTTATGGCTAAATGTAGGCCAGTGAAAATGATGGATGGAGTGGACATCTCATTGATATCTTGGTGGGCCCCACATAGAGGTGAAAATTCACATCCGGGATTGGAAGAATCCATGTTAGCTAAGGGCAGTGTTTACGAGGACGAGGTACATCCTGCCATCCCAAATGGGGGATGGGATGAGATGGCGCAGGATAACCCTCCTAATCCCATCTAATACCATATCCAGCACCCGACCAAACACGCCCTTAGGTTATCATACGGGAGAGCTTGGGTCTAACATGCATGGCTCAGTCAATTTTCAAACTAAATTCAGATTTAGGTCAGCCTATCCCCTTACATGCCCCGCCTGGTTCCATGCCTACATGTGTTTTATTCCACATATATGTCGTTCCAATCATTGGTTAGGCAACACATGCATCTTGGCTCACCATTAGAGGCTGTTAGATAATAATACACGGGATTCAAGCACTTAACCTTCTGCATTAATACCATGTCAAATAACCACCCGAGTGAAAAGCTTGTGCCATTAGAGGATAGTGTATCAATATATATCGAAGGACTTTAATAATGGTAAAATCATAATTTAATACTTTACTTATGTTACCTTGGTAATTGATAAAACAAATAGGCCCTTGGGTAATTTAGATAATTATGTCCTCACAATGGACAATGCCTAAAAATCTCTTTAATGGGATTTAGCCTTCGGATTAGTATCCTGCGAAGGGATAATTTAAAGAAATACGGGAACATCTGCATTCCAACTGAAAATTAAAATATTCTAATATTAGCGTGAGCTTTCAGTTTGTTTTTTGTCATTTGTGGTGTGTGTAAGTATGCCAGAACTAAATGTACGGCTCAATTTAAACCGAATAACTTGACCCCAAGTGCCAAGATAGGTAGGTACGTCGACTGCGATCATATATGATTGAGATATGAAAAGATCGATTGCTTATTTAGCCACTCGCAAAATAGTCATCAGATAATTAAGCGATTGTTGAAGAGTGAGGTTCTTCATCCGTAAATGGGTTGCACCTTACCTTCCATACAAAATGACTTTTATAAATGGAAACAGTCAAACGAAAACAAAATACTTACTATCGATCACAGAGAGCAACTGTAAAATGCCTTTATGAAAGATGAAGTGATTATATTAATATTAGGAATAGTCTTGTGCAAAAGTATAGACTTGGATTACAGCTGAAGATGATCACTACTAGAGGTGTACATGAACCAAGCTAGCTCGGTTAGCTCGCTCGACTCGACTTGAAAAAGCTCGATTCGACTCTTTTCGAAGCTAAGTTCGAGCCGAGTTGAGCTGATTTTTTGAGCTCGAAAATGAGTTCGAGTCGAGTTCGAGCTGGCCCCAGCTCGACTCGACTTGGATTGAACCTAGCTCGAATCAAACTCGGATCAAACTAGTTCAGTGACTCGGTTACTTTGATATTGATGTCGCTCACCAAGTGTTTGATGAAATGCCTCAAAGAAGTGTGGTTGGTGGCAAGGAAGGTATGTATATGAAACCAACACCATTTTTTTTCTTGATTTTTATGTTGCTTGGAAGGTGTTTGATAAAATACTTGTAAAACCATTGTTGCTATCTCAAATATTGTGAGATTTTGAAGGTGTAGTTCAGGTGTTTGTGAAAATGCTGCAATGGCGAACTCAGCTCGATCTTGGCTCGAACTGGCCGAGTTGCTAACCAAACTGAGCTAAGCTGGCCAGTTAGGCTCGAGGAACGAGCCAAGCCGAGTTCGAGCTGAGGTTAGCTAGTGGCCGAGCTGAGTCGAGCTGAGGCCAGCTCGACTCGGTTCGACTCGATGTACACTCTTAATCATTACTATTAAAATAAAGCTTAACTATGATAAGGAAAGATAAATTTAATTGGTTTATTAAATTGGTATGAGATGACCCACTTTGTTGATTTCTTTTGCTATCTATAGATCTTTGTTATGGCTTCTCTTCAGGCATTTTTTTCTTTATTTGACGGTTATGCAGTTGAATCATTGCTATGTCAGTATTTCAAATTATTCCTTTTCTTCTTAACACGTTTTCTTTTAACTTCTCTTTCCGCTCGATTGCTTTTTGCCTCTTGAGCTTCTCGATTGTCTTGGTCATCAACTAATCACTTGTATTATTCAGTTCAACATCTATTGTACATCCATAGAAAGCACTCTAATTTTCTCTAAAGATATTTTGCATGCTATATATTTCTGTTCAAGGACGTGTGTCATTTCTTAATTGACTATTTTAAGAGAAACAATCATAAATAAGGGACAACTATTAATTGTTAAAATCTTCCGCTGTAAGAGGATTATAGTGATGGCCCATCAGCAGGCCCAACAACCATCGCCCCACCTGTTAGGATTGCCATTCGAATTCATATAATTCATTTTTCGTCGTAAGCAGGATGGTCATGACTCAAGAACTACCGGTCTGCATAAGCACATTGCAAGAAGGGATGACCAGATATACGGTCAATGCCGTGTCAGAGAGGGTGAACCACCTGAATTTTCACGTTTTAGTGGGGAAAAAGGAACGTGGTTTGGGAGGTTACAGGGACTTCCCACTGCCTAGAATGTGGCCTTAATAAAAAAAAGCCTGGCGTGTGCTGTTAGGTGCAGGACCCTCCTCACTGCAGTCCTCACACGGACCATAGAGATGTATTCATCTTATATCCATGCCGTTCATCCATTTCCCCAGCTCATTTTACCACACCAGCTAAAAAATACAACAGACCCAAATCTCAGATGGGCCACACTGTATGAACAAGTAGCAATTGAACACTCACCGTTAAAAACTTTTTAGCCACCACCTGAATGTTTATCCTCCATCCAACCTATTAATAAGATCACAAAGACCTGAATGAAAGAGACCACACAAAAATCAGCTTCATCCAAAACTCTTGTGGCCCACAAGAAGTTTTTAATAGTCAATCACCACCATATTTTGTACGGTGTGATCTCACTTGAAATTTAGATCAGCCTCATTTATAGGCTAATTCCTTAAAATCAGGTGGCGAAATGGATGGATGGAATGGGTATAAGACTAATACATCACGGTAGATCTTACAGTCAGGAATCCACCGAACCAGCATCCGTTGATTTGAGATCCACCCATGTTATGGCTTTTCATTGAGGCACGTTAGTGTCGCAATCTATCGGTGCCCGAAAAGAAGGAAAGATACGGCCGCTGATATTCCATGCCGTGTTGGAAAAAAGATGCCCACACGCATTTTGAGTGGGCCCCGCGGAGCCCGTTGACCAACGTACGCGGATGAGCTACCGACACGTTGAGTAGCGAGACTCGCTACTGAAGTGACATCACCAAGTTATGTAGGCCCACATAATGTATGTTTTGTATCCATACCGTCCATTTAGTTGGAGAGATCATATTAGGGCATAATCCAAAGAATGAGTAAGATCTAAAGCTCTAGTGGACCCTACCACAGAAAACAGTGGGGAGAGTGACACCCACCCATAAAAAGTTCTAATGGCCACAAAAGTTTTAGATCAAGATGATATTTGTGTTTTCCTTCCTTTCATGTCTACTTTAACACATGAACAGGTGAGATCTCAAATAAACATCACGGTGGACCTTTGGAAGGTTTCAACGGAGGGCGTCACTCTCTCCACTGTTTTTTGTGGTAGGGTTCACTCCAGCATTGGGTCTGACTCATTCTCTGTATCATGCCCTAAAATGATCTCTCAATAATGTATGAAGGTGTGGATACAAAACATACATCATGGTCGGGCCACATAACCTGGTGAAGTCACTCTGTCAGCATCTAATCCGCGTCTCGCACATGACGTCTCTGGGACGCGGATTAGACACCGACAGGTTGAGTACGGTGACTCGCTACTGAAGTGGCGTTACTAAGTTATGTGTGGCCACTGTAATATATGTTTTGTATCCACACCGTCCATTCATCTGGAGATATTATATTAGGGCATGATCTAAAGAATGATTAGTATCCAAAGCTCCAGTGAACCCACCACAAAAAGAAGTGGGGAGAGTAATGTCCACTATTAAAAGCTTTTAAGGGCTACAAACGTTTTTGACCAAGCTGATATTTATTTTTTACCTTCTTTCGTGTCCACGTTAACACATGAATAGGTTGGATCTCAAATAAACATCATGGTGGGCCTTAGGAAGGTTTCAACTGTGTGCGTTACTCTCCCCACTGTTTTCTGTTGTGGGGTCCGCTCCAGCTTTGGATCTGCCTTGTTCTTTGGATAATGCTTAAAAATAATCTATCTAAATGGATGGACGGTGTGGATAGAACACATACATCATGGTGAGGGCCATGGATTATGAGGACGTGACTTCGGTAGCGAGTCTCGCTGCTCAACCTGTCCGTATCAAATCCGCGTCCACGTCTCTCTTCTGCCAAGTCGAGGGATATCCTTTCGCAGATAGTTCCTGCGTAAGGACGCGGGTTGGGGCCGCTGAGATGTTTGTGAGAAATTCACCCTGTGTAAGGACGTGGGTTGGGGCCCACTGAGATGTTTGTGAGAAATCCACCCGGTTCATCCGCTTCGAGAGATCATTTTAGGACCTGAGAGAAAAAAAAATATATGTATACAAAAGTTAAGTGGGTCACACCAGAGGAAACAATGTGGATTTAGCGTGAATTGTTGAAACATTCTTGGGGCATAAATTTTCTTTGTAAGGCATTTTTTTTGGTATTTTCACTTCATCTCAGTGGTAATGACCTTATAAAGGTTTTCGATGTCATATAAACATCAAGTTGGAGCCTAGGAAAGTTTCAACGGTAGGAATTTCTTTCACCAATTTTCCCTCTCGTGTGACCCACTTGAGTTTTGGATCCACCTCATTTTAGGTCATATTTCTTAAAATAAGCTCTCAAAACAGATGAACAGGGTGGATTTCTCACAAACTTCTCGGTGGGCCCAACCTAGCATTAGAGGTGTACACAACTGCACACTGGACTCGACTCAGCCACTCTCGGCTCGAACTTGAATTGGCTTGGTCCTCGAGCCTGACTAGCGAGCTCGGCTCAGTTTAGTCAACCGAGTTTGCCTGTGCAACATTTTCACAAACATACGGTCTGCACCTTCAAATTCTCAGTGCGTAAAACCATGGCAACGATTTTACAGGTATTTCATGAACACCTTGTAACCAACACCAAAATCAAGAAAAAAGGTATTTGTTTCATACACATACCTACCTTGTCATCGGCGGACACTTTGTTGAGTCATTTCATCAAACAATCAGTGAGCAACATCAATATCAAAGTAATCGAGTTGGATTGGCTCAATCCGAGTTCAATTCGAGTTGGGGTTCGATCCGAGTTTGCTCGAGCTCGAGGCTAGATCAAAATTTTTTCAAGCTTAAAAAATTAGCTCGACTCGACTCAATCTCAGTTTCAAACCGAGTCGAATCGAGCTTTTTTGCAGTCGAGTCGAGTTGAGCAAGCTCACCAAGCTAACTCAGTTCACATACAGCCCTACCCAGCATCCTTGCCTCCGGTTGTAGGTGTTACGCTGATCGTGTGAGGCCTATATATATATATATGCCCCAGTTCCCGGAGATTCAATAGAAGAAGAGGATGAGGGCTAAGTAAAGGGAATCTCTTTGCTTTGCGCTGAAACCTTACCTTGGTTGGCCTTATGAAGGTGAACACTTATGTTACATCAATCTATTCTTGTCTTTGGATAGCCTGGTTCCTATAGGCCGTGGTCAACGAGAACTTATAATCGGGGATTGACAAACTGAGGTCGAGCTGTGTGGGCCCCACAATGATGTATGTCGAACATCAACACCGTGCATTTGATGGGTCCCCTTTAAATTATGAGATATCCAAAAAATCAGTTGTATATGGAACTCCGGTGGGCCATACCATCTAAAATCATGCGAAGACATGCCTAAAACATATAAAAGCACTTGGTGGGGCCCACCTGAACTTTGGATGCGTCTGAAACTAGGTCTGACTCCTCATCCAAGTGGGAAACACATAATGGATGGGCTGGATTTGTGAACCACATCTCGGCGGGGCCAAAAAATGATTATGATTGTTTTAATGGAAGGTAACCCCTCTCAACTTTTGTATGTGGTGTGGCCCACACAAGTCACGGATTGACTTGATTTTTAAGCCCTAGGCCCACTATGGAATGTTGAATCTAACTGATGGGGTAGATGTTCGACATACATTTTAAGCCCTAGGCCCACTATGGAATGTTGAATCTGACTGATGGGGTAGATGTTCGACATACATCATGGTGGGGCCCACACAGCTCGACCTCACGGGAAGTTCCCATGAGCTCGACCATATAGAACCTCCCCCCCCCCCCCCCCCCCCCCCCCCCCACACACACACACACACACACACACACATATATATATATATATATATATATATATATATATAATATATATATTAATATATATATATATATATATATATATAAACGGGCGGTGTGTGTTTTTTCAGGATGCGATCCCAAACCCTAAGATGATGCAAACCTTAGGTGGACCATACCACTACAAACAGTGATGAATGATCATTCAAGAAAAGGGGGGGGGGGGGGGGGGGGGGATTGAGCTGAGCTTTATGATTTTTCCTACATCTGGATCTTCTTGACATTATTAATATGTTGGATGGCAAATAAACATTAAGAAAACTTGATTAGGGAACTTTTGGAATTTTTAACGGTGAAGCACTCAATCACCACTGTTTCCTGTGGTATGGTCTACTTTATATTTGGATCTGCTTAATTTTTGGGACCTGTACTAAAATGGGCTGGAGAAACGGATGGACAACGTGGATATACAACACATTATCAAGGTGGCCCCAAGGTAAGGGTAACAGCCGCTAAGGTGTTGCCCTTTGCAAAGTGTATACATTTGAAGGGAGTAGATTAGGTGTGGCCCCACCGTACCCAACACAGTGCAGCCCTAACTGTGGGGCCCACCTTGATGTATTTATTGTATATTCACACTGTCTATCCATTTTATAGATCATTTTAGCATATGTGACAAAAAAAAAAAAAAAAAAAAAGTAGATACTCGCATACAAATTTCGAGTGGACTATGCCAGAGGAAATAGTAGTGATTGAATGCCCACCATTAAAAACATCCCAGGGCCAATAATAATGTTTGTGTAATTTTTATTTACCATCCAACCTATTGATAAGGTCATAAAAACTTTGACAAAGGAAATAAAAAAAATACCAGCATGAACCAAAAATTTCCAGCCCACAAAAAGTTTCTAATGATCAATCAATATTATTTCCTTTAGAGTGGTCCATTGAGATTTGGATCTACTTAATTTTTAAGATAAATGAGATGGGAAAATGGATGGATAGTATGGATATACAATACATACAAGGTGGGTCCCATGGTCAGGGCATCATTGCCGCAGCTAATCCGCTCCACATTTAGAGCTGTACACGTACGAGTCCAATCGGGTGGACCTTGGCACAACTCGGCTCAGCTCAGCCAGTAGCTAACCCCAGCTCGAACTCCGCTCAGCTCAGTCCATGAGCCTAATTGGCCAGCTCGGCTCAGTTCTATCAGCAGCTCGGCCACTAACTCTATGCGACATTTTCTTAAACACAGAGGGCATCTTCAAGGGATGTGGCCTGTGGGGTCTAGTGTTATGTATGTGTTCTATTTATCCATGACGCCTGCCTATCTATTTTGGGAGTCATTTTAAGGCATGAGTCCAAAAATGAGGTAGATCCAAATCTCAAATGCATCATGTGATCCGTGAAATAGTGTAGATTGAATACCTTGAAAACCTTTTAGGAGCTTTGTGGCTGCAGGAATATGTTGGATGGCAAATAAATATCATTATGGCTTTTAGGAAAGTTTTAACAGTGGGTCATTATCCCCACGGTTCCCTCTGGTGTGGTCCACTTGAGCTTTGGATTTGCAACTGACCTGGAGAGTAATTGGATTATTATGTGTGCTTTTCACCATCTATTAAGCTTTACTACTTATGCACCATACACGTGGCATAAAAACATCATCCAGACTGTCCAGATCAACAGATCATTTCTGAATGGGACATAGCCAGAAAACCACAATAAATGGTTGCTAATAGGATGGTCAATAGTCCACATTCTTTAGGTGAAGATCAGGCGCTTAAAATCATTTGATCATTGTAATTTTTTAGCATGCTTCATCAACAATGGGCCCACGATTTAAACAGTCCAGATTTGACGTGCCCATGCATACTAACTAGATGCAACCACGTGTTGGCACTATTTATAAATGACCTGCATAGTCCTACTTGCACTTTAAGCATATCTTTCATATCATATCCTTCAGCCACATGTTATTTGCCAAAAGTAGATTGCAATAAATGACACGTGTTCCTCACAGGAGTGACACGTGAGTAGCGTGATCAACAGGCTTATAAAGACCCACTGAGATATGAAATCCATAATAAATTTGGATTTACTCCACAAAGCCACCTTACACAATCATACCTAAATGAAAAACTTTTAAAAAATGATCTGTATTTTCACGACGACTATAAAGGTTTGAAAGGCGAATTCTTCCTAAATTGAAAGAAAATTGAAGGACACAATGAGAAATCTGAGTTCAATTGGAATACGATCTAATCCCATAACTTTCGAGAATTCTAAATCAATATAAGAAGCATACTACAAAGAGCTCAAGGCACAGACTAAGCTATCACACACAACTTTTCATAGCACAATGTTGTCTTAGTTTTAGATTTTGTTGTATAATGTCTGGAGTTTAGTATAACTTAGATTGTTGTTGTCCAGTGTCATTATTACAATATGCATAGTATAAATATCCATGACCCACCGTCATTGGATTCCGATCAATCGAGTTTATACTTGGAAGATCACACCGGTCACATCCCACTACCACCCGCCTCAAGTATTTGTCCACACAAATGATCATAGGTATTTATTTTTATTTATTATCTGCTTATTTTTTATGGTCTCGCTGATTGTATTGATCTCCATCAAAAATTAATAAAAATTAACGATTCCACCATTAGTTTTTAACACGTTTAATTCATTACTACATTACTGAGAAACATGATGTTCACCAATCACGTTAAAAGAATAGTCCTTAGCAGGCAAAAAGATTACATTCAAAAGAACCAACCGTCCTTATCTAAATCACCTAATTGATAGACATTGGTGGGTAGAAAATTAGGTCAACCTTCATAGGTTTGATCGTACAGTTGATTTGACGCTTGGGATAGCAAAGGTTTAATTAAACTCAAATTGAATACAACTCTAGCATGCCCAACACTATCCTAATTGTAGACATTTTAGGTTGGGTGCTTGATAAGTTGGGAAATCTACTAAACTTGGAAGCAACCACTCATTCCAAAATGAAACAATTTGAATCTACCTTTCCATCAAATTGAGACACTTAAATAAAATTCTTGTGGCTAAGAAATTACAAGGCCATTTTAACTTCCCGGGTGAACCAAAGTGTCCAAAATTAATGAACGGCGAAAGAAGATTCTTGTAACCGTTCGATTTTATACACTATGGCCCACTTGAGGAATGAAATGGCTTAATCTTTTATATAGAAGCTCGAATAATTCATGGATGTTACCACATTGGCATGCTTAATTGGGTGTGGACAAGCACCTGGGCCCAACAACCTTCCTTTCTTTAAAGGAATGACGGGATATTTAGTTTTCTAATTCCCTCTAAATATCTAAATATCATGAAATATGTCGTTTTTACTTCCTATATGGCTTAAACAGTGGCCCCACAGTGATGTATGTGACTTATCCATGATGTCCATCCATTTTCCATTAACATTTCATGGCACACGTGAAAAAAGATCGAGGCAAATTGTACGTTCAAGTGGACCACACCAAAAGATGTTCATTAATTGTTGTTTCCTTTTTAGGCCATATATATATGTGTGTGTGTGTGTGTGTGTGTGTGTGTGTGTGTGTGTGTGTGATGCGTAAATCTGGTTAGCCCTCCCTGGCCTAACAAACTTGTATAAAGGACAAACAAGGAAAACCCTGGCTCGTGCAAGAGACCCTCCGATGCCTAAGTCAGGAAAGGAATCTGGGTCTACTTGAATATTAAGGGTTTAGGGCTAGAGATTGTGTATACCTTTTACCTTTGAGGGCTTTCTTATTTATATGTGGGGAGAGGCGGTGTTGTAGAGGGTGTCTCTCCCTTCTTTGACAGGAACTGATTATAGTAGGATTCGGACTCCTCGCGCGGCGGATCTTTCTAAATCCTTGATTAGAATCTTGGGGTGATCTGTGTACGAGTCGGTTCCCGCGATCTTCATTTGAGAACACAGACAGACCTGATAGAGGTCAGATAGATCCCACATATGGATAAAATGAAAACATAAATAAAAGCTTGATTTAAAACTTCTGAGGCTCTTAAAAAGTTTCAAATGGTAAGCATTCCAATCCCATCATTTCCTTCAATGTGGTCTACTTGTGGTTTAGATCTGCTTTATTTTTTTTTCTCTCATGCCTTAAAAAGGAGCTATGAAAGGCATGGACAGTGTGGATTAGTAATACACATCACAGTAGGTCCTACAATTTTTATTGTTCTGCCTTGTGCATAGAAACGTGAGTACATGCTGTGGCATCGGAAATCATACCTCTAATTACAAGAGTAAATAAAAGTAAATAATGATTACTCATTTGTTTTTAGGTATTTACATCGGTTTTCCACCTTTACAAAGTAGAAGATTTTTATTTATTTGTTTATTTAAAGCTTGTTAGTACACCCCACTGTCAGTTGACACTTCAGTGTTAGCCACCCCCACTAGGGATGGATACCAAGACCTCAGGTGTTGAAACGAGGTATCCTTCACTCAGTCTACCACTTGAGCTATTGATCAGGGTTACGAAGTAGAAGATAATAGAAGAAATTGTACTTTCTTAGATTTTTAAATGTAAGAATTGAAAAAAATAACTTTATTTAAAAAAAAAAAAATTAAATTTTTTTAAGGACCGTCAGATCCTGTGTTCATAAAAGAATAATTTCTTTTTATGCCTTCGGATCTAAAGAAACAACAAGCCTTTTATTTTATACAGTTTTCCTTACATGCTTTCTTTGATGGGAGTCAAATAGGACGACGCTATACTAATAAAATAAAATAGGTGATGTTGGTAAGATAGGGAGTAGCAATTTGCAATTCAATTGCATAAAAAAGAGCTTCGCTAAGCCCAAGCACATGTGCACATCCCCACATGTGCGAGCATGGTGCATACTTCCAAGATCCAATCTATCCATCAGAGGGATCCAAGCATAGAGATGCCGTGGACAAATAATCAGGTTGATATTATAATTAGGAGGGCCACATTTTATGGAACTAATCAACGGATGGAGGAAGCAGAGATAAGTTTTGTAATCAGTCTGCCTTTTTGTAAAATTGTGGTCCACCTGATGAGCGGAGGAGATTTGTTTTTTAGTGAAAACATCTTCAATGTGGGACCCACCTGGTGGACGGCTTGGATTTTGTACCTATCGTCCGTGCTAGCATGCGTGATGGGTGTGGACGGTGTACATTGTACACGCTTGCGGGTCCATCAAACCCTGCATATCCACTAATAGCCGTTCGAATATGGTTCCAATGATACAGACACTACATAATAAGAAATATGGTTGGGCCGTGTTTGTTGAAACTAATACAAAAGAGAATGAGGAGTAGGTGCATGTCCGGACAAATCGGTGATCATATCAGGAACGTTGAATTGGGATGCTTTTGTACGGAATCTCTAACAAACGTTCACCTACATTCATCTCCCTCTACCCGCTAACTAGCTGACTGCCTAACTACAACCTCAGTGGAAACTTCGTCGGCATGGAACAGAACTAAGGGTGTGCATCGAGTTGAATCGTGTTGGGCTGGCCTAAGCTTGGCCACTAATTGACCTCAGCTCGGTCCTTGAGCCTGATTGGCCAGCTCAACTCGGTTTGGTCGGCAAGTCGGGCCAATTTAAGTCGAGTTCGAGCCAAGATTGAGCCGAGTTTGCTTGTATAGCATTTTCACAAACACCTAGACTGCACCTTCAAAATCTTACTTTATTTGAGACAACAACAATAATTTTTAAGCATTTTATCAAACATCTTCTAAGCAATATAAAATCAAGAAAAAAAAAAGAGTACTAGTTTCATATACATAACTTCCTTACCACCAACCATACTTGGTTGAGTAATTTCATTGAACACTTGATGAGCAACATCAATATCAAAATAACCGAGTCACCGAATTAGTTGTTTGATCCAAGTTGAGTCAAGCTTGAGGCTAGCTCAAACTCGTCTCAAACTCATTTTCGAGCTCAAAAGATCAATTCGACTCGAACTCAGCTTCAAACCGAGTCAAACCAAGCCTTTTCGAGTCGAGCGAGCTAACCAAGCTAGCTCGGTTCGTGTAGACCTCTAAGCAGAGCCCACCCCTGACGGACGCGATTTGGCTAGTGACGCTACCACTAGCCAAGTGGCTAGCAGTCGGTGCTATGTGGGCTCGACCAAGATCAATGTGTTTTATCCACACCATCCATCTTTTTTACACATCATTTTTATAATTTATCCCATAAACGA
Organism: Magnolia officinalis; assembly: GCA_021015155.1. Taxonomy (NCBI): domain Eukaryota; kingdom Viridiplantae; phylum Streptophyta; class Magnoliopsida; order Magnoliales; family Magnoliaceae; genus Magnolia; species Magnolia officinalis. The sequence continues at coordinate 9,178,423 of JAJHSJ010000013.1, forward strand.
TTCAGATCAAAATCTCAGGTAGACCACACCAAGGGAAAACAGTAATGATTGAACGTCTACCATTAAAAACCTCCTGGGGCCCACTATAATGCTTATTTGACATCCAACATGTAGATTAGGTCATGTAAACCTGGATGAAGGCAAAAAACAAATATCAGCTTATCCAAAACTTTTTGTAGTCCCGAGAAGTTTTTAATGATTAGAATTCAATCAATACCGTGTGGCCCTCTTGAGATTTTGATCTACCTAAGTTTTGCGTTAATAGCATAAAATTATTTGAAAAAATGGATGGACGGCATGGATGAGACACATACATAATGTTGTTGGGGTCCACAGAGCACCGACCACTAGCCATTGGCTAGTGGCAGGGGAGTAGCCATTCCGTTTCCACCGTTGACATGGAATAGCCCAGAAAATGAAATCGGTCCACTTCTGAAGTGGGCCACACGTGAATATAGGCTTGGTCGGCTAGAGAGAGACCAACAGTCCATATGCAATGTAAAAACATGTAGTGACATCTGACAAGTGGACTGTCTAGATTTTTGTGCCAGGGCATGTTTATGTTGCATGCGGCCTTCAAAATAGATGGCGTGGATTTGCTGGTTCGCACGTAATGCATCGGCATTCTCGTCAATCTATTATTATAGAAGGGAATAGAAGGAAATTGTAATAATAAGATCAAACCCATGATCTCCATGTGAAAAAACCTACGGCCTTTCATAAAATAAAATAACCTTACACGTGTATTTTTTTGCCTTTTGTGGAACCACCATTGATATATGTGTCAAATCCAAGCCGTCCATTCATTTTTAAAGATTTTTTTATGACACGAACCAAAAACATATGCATATCCAAATATCAATTGGACCACACCACAGGAAACAGTGGAATAGTGACGGTCCACTGTTGAAACCTTCATGGGGCTCACAGTTATGTTTATTTGTCATCCAAACTGTTCATAAGATCACGCAGACCCAGATTAAGGGATAAAAAAATATATCATTTTGACCCAAAAATTTGGTGGCCTCTAAGGAGTTTTCAACGGTAGGCGTTCAATTCACACTGTTTCTTGTGGTATTGTCCAATTGATATTTTGATGTGCTTTAATTTTGAATTCGTGCACTAAAATGATCTGGGAAAACGGATCCACGGAGTGGATTAGACACGTACATCACGGTGGGCCCCACAGAGTTTACTCTTACTCAGTAAGCAATTCGCTTCCGCAAACGATGAGCTTGTTTTGCATCCGTCGCGACATAGAACCTGTAACGTATATCCACCCACTGGGGTCCACATTATGAGTGGTCCAATGATCAAAATCGTCCAATCTATGGAATCTATGATATTAACTCAAATTCAAGAAAATTAGACGGAACTGATGATGGAGACTATTGCCATCTCCAGGTGGATTTAGAAACACTGAAGGGAAAAGTTTCAATGGATCGCATTCAATTAAAAAAAAATCAAAGGTTAGGATCGTTAATGAAGCGTAATTATGATAAAATAGGTTATTTATGGAAGCATCTAAAATATAGTCGATTAAAATCATCTGATCATCTCAGAATGCGGACCCTAGTGGTTGGCTGGATCCTGAGTAGCGACAGCAGTGAAACGAACTCCCAAGTTACAACGGATAATCTTTAGCAAGTAGCAAGTTTGAAAATGCTTTTGGATGTTAAAGCATCTCTGACCGCCTACCTTCCTTTTGCAGCTCAGAATCCATTAAATCAGGTCATCACGTGAATCCTACTCTGCAGATTCGTTATCAAATCTCTGAATAGTCAAGATGTTCTGATCATTCGGTGGGCCGCACGTGTACATTGAATGCACGATGTCCGTCAATCTCTTGCTATTCACCTTTATTTACACGTGTGGCTCACTTAAAAAAATCTACACGGGGTACTTGTCTGATAAGTGGCTTGGATCTGTCACAAGTGGCCCACACGACGAGAAGCGACTGTTTCTACCGCAAACAGGAGCTTTTCTGCTGCCTGACACGTGTAGACGGTATCACACGTACACTCCACACGTGTACCATCATGACACATATGTACAAGATGCAATCCGTTCATGAGAGGGGTACCAGCAAGTAGATGCACTGGACAAAGAATCAAAGAGGTCTGATAAATCAGGTGGGCCACTATTTGTGAAACAAATGTACGGCTGATAAATGTGGTCCACCTGTTGAGGAAACGGATTCGCTACTTCCCCTGCCACCGGCCAATGGCTGGTAGTCGGTGCTCTGTGAGCTCCATCATGATCTATGTGTTTCATCCATTCCGTCCATCTACTTTTTAGATCATTTTATAGTGTGAGACCAGAAATGAGGTATATCCCAATCTCAAATGGACCACATTACAGGAAACAGTGTTGAATGGGCGTCGACCATTAAAAACCTTTTGGAGGCCATAAAAGTTTTGGATCAAGCTGATTTTTGTTTTTTCCTTTCATCTGGGCGTGTATGACCTAATCAACGGATTGGATGTCAAATAAACAGTACAGTGGGACTTAGGAGGATTTTAATGATGGATATCCAATCACTACCTGTGGTGTGGTCCACATGAGATTTATATCCCTCTCATTTTGTGGATCAAACCCTTAAATGATCTGTAAAAATGTATGAACGGAATGGATGAAATAAATACATCATGGCAGGGGGAGTAGCCAATCCGTTTCCACCTGTTGAGTAGACCCGATTTTTGTCTTGCTGCCAGCGTCTACACAGTCGGGTCTATCTGATGGATGGCTTGGATATTCCACCTGTCTGTCTGACATTCTAGCTTATCTGGTGGCCTGTATTACAACACTCTGATATTCACATCGTCGTCGGGCCCTAAGATCCGATAATTTCTCGTAGTAACAATGTAACATACCTTGCAATGATAGGCCCAATGCCAAACATGGGCGGGCCCAGGTCTATGTTTAAGGTTGCTGGTGGACCACCAAAATGTGAGGCATAGATGTAATTCCAGATGGATCACCAGATTTTAAGTGCAGGGGCATCGGAGACACGTAAGACCTTAGTACTTCTGTAAGGCTGGGGATGACAACTCAATATCTACATCTCTGGAGGTATCAGTGGGCTGTTTTTTTGTTGGGCCACCCATATATTTAAGCCCAGATAAGGTCCATGTTCATGGATTTTGAAGGGGAGTCCATGCCTATTTATCGGAATTTATAAAAGCCTGATTCCATCTCCTGATATTTTAGAATTGTCCGTGACTCCATATATGGATATAGAAATGTGCGGTCTCTCTCTCTCTCTCTTTATATATATATATATATATATATGAGTTGGGCACGGGACGACTTGACTAGTCCAACTTGATTACCGAGTGGGTGAGTTGATCCAAACGGAGTAACTTCACCCGATCTGAATTCAAATTGAGTCGAGTCGGAGTCATATATATATCATATATATATATATATATATATATATATATACCACATACAGGGGTTCCCTCCATTAAAACATTCATAATCATTTGTTCGGCTCACCTGGATGTGGTTTACACAAATCCAGCTCATCCATTATGTGTGTCTCACTTGGATTAGGGGTCAGACCAAGTTTTTAATGCATACAAATGTCACGTGGGCCCCACCAAGTGCTTTATATGTTTTAGGCATGTTTTTTACATGATTTTAGATGGTTTGGCCCACCTGAGCTCCATATACAGCTGATTTTTGGGATATCCTAATTAAAGGGGACCCATCAAATGCACGGTATTGATGTTCGACACCAACCCACAGTGGGGCCCACACAGATAGACCTCATGGGAAGTTCCCATGAGATCAACCGCATAGAAATATATATATATATATATATTATATAGAGAGAGAGAGAGCGAGAGAGAGAGAGAGAGAGCGAGAGAGGAGAGAGAGAGCTCGAGAGAGAAGAGAGAGATAGAGAGAGAGAGAGAGAGAGCGAGAGACCTTGAAGTTTGGGTATCAATTCCCTGGTGGGGGTGGCTAACAACCCAAATGTGTACTGACAGTGGGGTGTGTACTAACAAGCTAACCAAATAATAATAAAAAATAAATACCTAATTATCTAACAACTCAATTCAAGAAAAAAAAAATGCTAGGAAAAAGGAAGAAGCTTAACTCAACCCAACTCTACACACTAGTTGTACGTCTAACTAGTTGGCGTTTGGGGCCCATCATGGTATTTGTGAAACATCTTGTCCCTCAATTAAGATTATCTCATCATGAAAATGAGATGCTCCAAAAATCAGGTTAATCCAACTATTAGGAGAGGTACACCATAGAAAACTATAAAACAACACTTAAAAATTTTACATTCACGTGAAGTATCCCATTTTCATTGTCGAATCGTCCTGATTTTTTGGGCATCTTATTTTATAGTGGTACAACCTTTCTGGGCGGACAAGATGTGATAAAAACACCATGGTGGCCCCACATGCCGACTAGTTCCCAATCTTGATACGACATTGACTAATACTCAGCCCATTGTCTTCCCAAACTGTTGGCCCATGTTATGGCCTAATTTAATGTGTTGTGTATTGCATAATATATATCTGATCCGAGCCACTCATCATCGTTGGGCCCACCCTCTTTGACTGTGGGCCCATACCCTTTAGATTTGTGTTTGGAGGTCAAACCCCAAATATAAATGTTGGGGAGAACTTACAGTCTGATTGGTGAGGGATTTCATATATTTCACTCCTATTAAGTTGATCTATCAATGGAAGCCAAGTAAAATAAATATTTGAATAGGGATGGACAGAAATGTCTGAGAATGATGATAATGAAATGGATGGTTGAAAGCAAAGCAGTGAGTGGCCCAAATTCAAAGGGAGAAATTTAGATGGCTAATGCTATCTATTCATTGCAAATTTTCGGTTATGCTCTGTAAATGATTTGGACGGTCTAGATTGCCACACAACTATGCTAGTGGATCGGTCCAATAGTCGCCATCATTTTTTAGTGGTCCAAAACTAACATAAAATCATGTCATGTCATGTGGGCCATGGAGATTTCCTGCTCCCGGGAAACCTAACTTGACTTTGGATTTCTATAAATGGACCCAGTTCAGATTGTCCAAACGATGCCTTTCTCGTTTAAAGCCTTTTCTTTCTTCTTCTCCTTCTCTCTCTTTTTTTATTTTTTTAATTTTCTTTAAAAATTTAATTTTTTAGTTTCTGTCTTCACGTTTGTATGTCACAAATTCAGGAAGGGGTTTCCGACCAAGTACATTTAAGGCGTGTTTGGTACACTTGTTCTTCAAGGGAGCCGGTTGCTGCCAAAGTCTTTCGCAGGAAGTTCCTGAGCTGGGATGCTAGGTGGGGGCTCACCGTGATGTTGGTGAGAAATTCACCCTGTACATCCCTTCTGTGAGATCATTTTTGGACATGCGAAAGAAAGAAAAGAAAAAGAGGTGGATCTAAAACTCAAGTGAGCCATGTCAGACAAAAATTAGGGAAAGTGTTTCCTATCAATGAAACTTTTCTTAACTCTACCTTAATGTTTATATGTCATCCAAACTGTTTATAAGGTCATTCCCACTAAGAGGAAGTGATATATATATATATATATATATATATATATATATATATATATATATATAACAACTTAGCTTGATACGAAGCTTTTGCGGTAGCGTGAACGCTTTAACGCTTGTCACTGAATTTCCAATATTTACTCTTGCATGGCACACTCAAGTTTTGGATAAACCTCATTTTTTATTGCATGTCCTAAAATGATCTCGCAAAATGGATGGACAAGATGGATTTCTCCCAAAAATGGGGTGGATCCAAAACTCCCATGCGAGAGGAAAAAGTAGAGATTTAGTGACCACAAGTTGAAACATTCATGCGGCCACAAAAGCTTTGTATCAGGCTGAGTTTTTCGTAATTTTGTATGGCATATAAATATCAAGGTGGAGCCCAAAAAGGTTTCAATAGTAGGAAACTCTTTCCCTAATTTTCCCTCTTGTATGACCCACTTGAGTTTTAGATCCACCTCATTTTTTTATCGCATGTCCTAAAATAATCTTGCAAAACGGATGGATGGGGAGGATTTCTCCCAAACATCACAATGAGACCCGCATTTCGTTGGAAACTCGTGTCCCGTTCTTCAAGCGCGGGCAACAAAAATCTCCACATCTCCACATGTATCTGTGAAATTCAATATGTTCGTTAGAATTGTACACAAGTCATACCGATTCGAGCTTGGCAGAGCTCGGCTCGGCCAGTAGCTAACCCCAAATCGAACTCGGCTCTGCTTGGCCCTCAAGCCTGTCTGGCCAGCTCGGCTCGATTTGGTCAGTAGCTCGGGCAGTTCAAGCCAAGTTTGAACTTGTGCGGCATTTTTTTAAACACGTAGAATGCATCTTCAATTTCTCAAAGAATGCAAAACAGTAACAACATCTTTACAGGTATTTCATCAAATACTTGGAGAACAACATCAAAATCAAACACCCGGTGAGCATCATCAAAATTAAACACTCGGCGTATCCATTCCTTCCCCGCCAACACTTCATTGAGTCATTTCATCAAACACTCGGCGAGTTGCATCCATATCAAAATAACTGAGTCACCGAACCGATTCAATCTGAATCAGTTCGAGTTGAGGTTCGATTCGAGTCGAGCTCAAGCAAGCTCGAACTCGGTTCGAAATTTTTTTGAGCTCCAAAAACCAGCTCGACTTAGTCCAAATCCAATTTTGAGCTAAGGCGAGTTAAGCTTTTTCGAGTCAAATCGAGCGAGTTGGCTGAGCTAACTTAACTCGTGTTCAACTCTAACGTTCATCACCTTAGCTAGCCCATTTAGAAGGTAAGCCCAAAAACCATGATCCCTAAAACTTAAGTGGGCCATACGACAGGCAAACATGGGAATAGAAATGTCCACTGTTGAAATCTTTTAGGGGCCTACTGTGATGTTTATATGACATCTATGTTGAGCAGCACCCCAACAATGCAGTGAACCGAGATCCAATCTCAGGTCTCACCCACAAACGATAAACAAGAAGAAATATAAACTAGAAGAAGAATAAAAGCATTCCAAATAAACCATAAGATAAGATATACATGGAAAAATGTGGAAAAACCCCAACAAGGGTAAAAAACCACAGATGTAAACTTCCACTATGAAGAAAAACATAAGATTACAAGGCAATATACTAACCTCTCCCTTGAAAGTATAGAGAAAATCCTTTGCCCATACCTTAGAAATAATTTTCAATATTCACCTTAACCCTAGAATAGCCCTAGGGACCCCAATTTATAGTTTTGACAACTTCCCTTTCGCATCCCAGTTGCGAAAGGACTTGCGACACGAAATCTGCAAAACTCCTTTCCACATCCCAGTTGCGAAAGGACTTAGGACACGAAATCCGCGAAACTCCTGACAGTATTCACAGCATCTGCCCAAAAGGTCTTGGGTAACCCTGCATGTAACCTCATACTCCTGACGCACTCAAGGATGGTCATGTTAATGCGCTCAGCCACACCATTTTGCTACGGTGTCCCCGTGTAACATCCAATCCAACTGGCATAGTGTCTTGGGCGTCCACGTAGGATTTGCTGCAGGGCCGTTCGTTTAAACTACTCGTGGTGAGGTACCGCAAGTAAATTAATCTAGGTTTAGCCCAATTAAGTAGACGTGACGGGTCATGATAGGACCTAGTGCGGGCTGCCAAGCTAGATGGCTGTTCACACTTAGCAACAGCCCATGCGGGCCATACTGTGACTTGGGAAAGTCAGAAAATTATAAAAATTTAAGGAAGCATAGATCTCACTGGGCTTATAGTCCATCGCGGATCACAGTCCTAGTAAACGTCCAAAAGTCAATTATCCACGCCGTCTCAGCGGCACTTACAAAGGGCGACTCACCCCAACTCACTAGTCTCAGAATCTGACACTCTTAATTGAAATTGAGATATAAGACATTTCAGCCGTCAAATTTCTTTTTAAATTTATGGTGGAGGTCTAATGTATTTTTCTATACCCGTCCACGAAATCTGGGAACTGATCGTGAAACGGTGGCCATTGATCGCAAATCGGACCCATACGACCAAACCCCCATATCCGATCATTCCCAAAATTTGCATGGCCCTTCATCGGGCCATGGAGCACTTATCTTATAAGTTTCAGGGCCAGGGGGCCACCAGAACAGCCGTAATCACCAGAATGGACCCCATAGGGCCATTTAAAGGTCAGAACCGTATGATCAAACTCCATATCCGTTCATCCGTTTGTTCCCAAATTTGGTATGGCCCCTCATTGGGCCATGAGACACCTACCCACCAAATTTGGTTTTCGGAGGGGTGATAGGGCCGCCCCAAAACCAATAGGGAGTCCTAAAGGGCCATTGTGGGAATTTGTGAAAACTTAAGGCCAATTGACCCAATCCTAGGAAATAAAGCCCTAGCTCTCTCATAACTCTCTTCTTTACCACAACCACCAAGGAGCAAAGGGGGAGCAAGAGAGTAAAGGAGAAGAAAGAGAGTGTGAAGGTGAGCAAGGTAGACCCTAGATCGAGGTGGGGCCCAAGGAAATCAAACCCCACAACTCCCTACCTCTTCTCCAAGAGGAAACCCTCCTCCACGGCCGCTCATTCATTCTGTTGATCGTCTAGGTAAGATCCATCACCCCTTTTTCTTGAAACTCTTGTGATGAGAAGGGATTTACATGGGATTCTAATATACAAATATTGCTTTAGGGATTCCAGCCGTTCGACCCCAAAAAATCTCCATTCCTAGGTCGTCTTCTAAGCCTTCAATGATCCGAAGGTGCGGACTATTAACCTTAGGTGGCCTAACACCAATTGTACCATGAGTTTAATGATTTTTGTTGCTCGGTTGGTGTATTTGGAGAATCTAGAGAGAACCTAGGATTTGGATGTTTATTTGGGATTGAATGGGATCGTGTGTTTATTTAGCTCATATGATGTTGTTCATGACTCTCACGTGCTCGTTTACAATTGATGATTTCATATTCATGTCTTGTATGATTTTCTTATATGGTGTTGCTTTATAACATGTATGATTCATTAACTCTTATGCATTTCGGTTCTACGAGATGTAGGAAGTGCTTAACTTCTTCACATACCCACACAACTTACACGCACTTTGTTTCATGATAATGATAGCTTGCTTGTTAGGAGTATCTGATTTGTATGATTGAGATGCATGAAAATATGATATTGTTTTGCTAGTTGATAATCTGGATAGTTGACATGTTATGGATCACCATCACACCCTTGGGTTGGTTAAGAACATGAGGAGAGACGGTAGTCCCATCGGTAGGACTATGCTAGGACTTGACCTGTGGGTTTGGGCGGGTGCGTATGGGTGGAAGTAGTTCGACTACATGGGTCCCCTGTACCTGATGTCGCTTGTCACGTGCTCGTCTGACTCGTGCGGTCTAGCCTACTTACTGACCAACCTTGTTTGTTAACCCTATTTGCTCACATATGTATGGAACCTGGAACACTCTTCAACCGTTATAGCCCATAGATAACCAAATTGAAGTCGATCCACCGACTCGTGAGTCGGGCATGGTGGAATGAGACACTGTGTCCTAGTTGTCGGCTTACACTGGGGCGACGAACCTCCCCGTAGTGACCACGAGCGATCCCTTTTCTCAGTACTCCCCATGTGCTTGAAGTCGGGGATGAGGAACCCGACGGGATCAAGGATCGCGGTGCCTGGCCTCGCCCGTTGAGGGGCCTTGGCATCGTAATTAATTGAGGGCATTGATATGTGGGGTTTATCAGATTCTCCAACCTGCTGAATGAATGAACTTAACTAAGAACTCGGCTAACACCATCACATTACATTGCACTAGTTAGGGTGGTCACTCGGCAGTCGAGGTCACTCTAAGGGAGTGTTGGTTATATGCGATCGTTAGATGGAGTCGCTCGAGGGAGTGTTATGGCGAGGGCATGCATCATATCATCCGTCGTGTATGCGCATTAATAAGATTAATCAGGTGTTGTGAATGATTGATTTTCATTAAATTTGTAATATAAATGATGCTTGTTACAACTTAAGACTAATAACACCCACTGAGTTGATCACTCACTCCCACTCTGGGACGGTGTTTTAAAACAGCAACCAGACTCTTCAATAGCTGCAGGTAGCAATGAGTTCGAAGAGCCTGACGGCGCGAGTCATGACGAGGAGGATGAGCTATCTTACTTCCAGCTGATGGGCGGCTCTTCATCAGCTTGATAGGTAGGATTTGGATCGCTGAGCAGTGGGCTCAGATCTATTTTTTTTTTTACATATCATTCTTTTTGTGGTTTTGTTGGGCAACACCTTGTGCGACCCATTTATATTTTTGGACCTCTATATATACTGGATTTCTTTCATTTACGTAGACTTGTGTGGTCGTGCTTCATATTTCAGGAAATTCCAGGCTGCGCATTTTAACCTGATTAAACGCATATCAATGAAAAATCGGTTATAAGTGATACTTGGAAACTCGGTAATCGAGTATATGCACGATCCTTGATTTTCTGGGTGTTACACCTTGGAATCATTTTTTGATGTTTGATTCCATTTGCTGCACAATACTCCTCAAATCTTTTATCATAGTACTCTCCCCCATTATTAGATATGAGACATTTTACTGTTTTACCTGTCTCGTTTTCTACCATAACTTTCCACTTCTTAAATACATCAAATACATCAGATTTATGTTTGAAGAAATAGACCCACAGTTTTCTACTAGCGTCATCAATAAAGGAAATAAAATAACGTGAGCTACCACGAGATAATACCTGTGCCGGTCCCCACACATTAGTTTATATAAGCTCCAACAGATGTGTCTTTGGAGTGCATCCCATCTTCTTGAAACTTACCCTCTTCTTCTTGCCATACTCGTAGTCCTCCCAAAATTTTAAGTCAATAGACTTTAGCCCTGGTAGCTTCCCTTTTGACAATAACACTTTCATCCCTTGCTCACTCATATGTACCAACCTCTGATGCCATAACTGCCCATTCACTCCAGTTGATGCGACTGCAAGTGAACTATACGATCATGAAGTCACGTACAAAGTACCTTCCATCTTGCCTCGAGATATCACCAAGGCACCTTTTGTGATCTTCCAAGAATTACTGGTGAATGTCGTCACATAACCGGTATCGGCCAACTGCCCTATTGAAATCAGATTCCTTTTCAAACTCGATACATGTCTGACATCCTTCAATTTCAACGTCGTTCCATCTTTCTAATTTATATGAACGTCTCCCTTTCTAACAATATTGCACGGCTCATCATCACCTAGGTAGACTCTCCCGAAGTCACTTGATACATAATTACGCAGAACTTCCTTACATGAAGTGTATATGAAGTAGCATGAAATGAAACACCCGAGTCTATAACCCAAGACTCATTTCTTTCATTAAGAGACAAGATCAACGCCTCTATGTCACTCTCCTCAGATAGATTCACTGAATCCTTCCCGCCTTGAGAGCTTCCTTCTTGTTTCTTGAGCACCCTGCAATCACGTTTCATATGCCCCTTCTTGCCGCAATGCCAACACTCGTCTTTATCTTTTGGTCCCTTAGACTTTTTCCTTGACTTAGAACATTCGTGTTTATTGTCTCATTTGTTCAGCGATCTTCCTCTTCCTTCAACGTTTAGAGCATTCCTTGAATCTCCTGAAACTCTTGATGCCTTTCTTCTAGATTCTTCGCTGAGAATTAGACCGGCCACATCATCAAATTTCAACTTTTTCGACCCTGAAGAATTACTCACAACAATCACCAAACCATCCCAACTGTCTGGCAAACTGGATAAGATCAATAACGCCCTGACCTCATCCTAAAAAATAATGCCAACGGATTTCAACTGGCTGGTGACTGTATTGAACTCGTTTAGATGTTCAGCCACGCTCTCACCATCTGACATCTTCATGTTGAATAGTTGTTTCATAAGATGAACCTTGTTGGATGCTGAGGGTTTTTCATACATGGTGGCTAGGGCTTCCATTAATTCTTTTGTGATTTTCATCTTGGATATATTGAAGGTGATGCTCTTAGACAAAGAGAGTTGGATCGTTCCTAAAGCCTTCTTATCCAGTAAAAACATTCATCATCTGTCATCTTTTCTAGTTTCTTCTCTTTTCCTTCTAAAAGAATATAGAGGTCCTTCTGATACAGATAATCCTCCATCTGCATCTTCTAGAAGGCAAAGTTTGAACCATCAAACTTCTTAATTCTAGTCTTCCCTTCTTCTGTCATCGCTCCCAATAGAACTAAACCAATAGCTCTGATACCAGTTGTTGCGCAGCACCCCAACAACACAGTGAACCGAGATCCAATCTCAGGTCTCACCCACAAATGATAAACAAGAAGAAATATAAACTAGAAGAAGAATCAAATCATTCCAAACAAACCACAAGACAAGATATATGTGGAAAAACCCCAACAAGGGTAAAAAACCACAGATGCAAACTTTCACTATGAAGAAAAATGTAGATTACCTCTCCCTTAGAAGTACAGAGAAAATCCCTTGCCCACACCTTAGAAATTTTTTCTAATATTCACCTTAACCATATAATAGCCCTAGGGATCCCAATTTATAGTTTTGGCAACTTCCCTTTCGCACCCTTGCGAAAGGCGACTTAATTTTCCGCAGTCCGCATCAAATCTGGAAATGAATCTGCGTAACCTTGACTAGTCGAGCGGACTACATGACCAGTCGAGTGGATCCCATGACCGATTGAGCATGGCCCACGACGGTCAAGCATTTCGGACCCAAAAACTGATACTCGCTGGATTTCGAGTCGAGCCGGTCCACGACTGATCACTATCGGTCGTGCGGACCCCACGACCGATCGTGCGTTACCCAGATGTGGCTCCACATCTCAACAATCTAGCCTGGTTATAAGGTGAGTACATGGAGGGAAAAAAAAAACCATCTGCTTTATCCAAGACTTCAATGGGTCCCATGAAGATTTCAGTGGTGTGTATCCTACCCGCATGTTCCATGTGGTGTGACATACTTAAGTTTTAGATGGTCCTAATTTCTAATAATCAAGTCTTACAATGATTTGTAGCTAATGATTCTTATTTATTTTAGGTTGTAATATAATTTTTTTGTTGAATTTAAGGATTTAGTGGTTTAAATTAAATTTAGATTATAAATTAATTTTATTGAGTTCCAATTGTAACCTAAGTAATTTTGAAAATTCGAGGTTAATTTAATTTAAATTAACTCTGTTAAAATTTTAGATTGTCATTTAAATTCAACATTCTGAAACCTCATAAGTTATTGTATAAAATTTGTAATCTAAATTTTAGTTCAAAACTTTTTAATTTGAGATAAATAAATTGTCGGGTTTATGTATAAATCGATTTACCTTAAATTTTGTAATGTACTTATTTAAATTAAGTATAACCTGATTTGGTTAGGTGTAGAATCTAAATCTCTCTTTTCATATATTAATCAATTGAAGTCCTTTAGTTTTCTTCATAGTTTGATTAATAATTCTTAAACTTCAAAATTTTAATTGTTGGGGTTTAGATAAAATTCATTTTTAGAATTTAATTGGAAACATGAAATTTATTTTTTATTTGGTTATAAATAAAAGTATCCCAAGAAATTTTTAATATGGAATTAAAATTCATTATTTATTTAATCATCTTATGTCAAAATATGGATATGAAATCCTAAAATTTGGAAATTTGGGACTTAAATAGAATTTCTAGCCAAGTCAGGGGGTTTTGGCATAAATTGTTAGACTATTTAAAAATATAACCTGAACTTACAAAGAAATCCTAATTTATAGACTTTTACAGTAAACAACCCAGTTTTACAGACAATTTTAGAGGATAAATTCTGATGACGCTATATTTTACATTGATTTATAATCATGTATTACAATGTAGCAAATTTATTTCCTTTAGAGTATTTATGTTAAATTTTCAAAACATCTCATATTCCTCTTTATTCTTTTAAATGAATTACTCCATTGTTAGTTTGTTTGTTATAATAACATACATGCATACATTATGGTATTATAAAAGTATACCGGGTACATTAGCTTTTATTTGTCCCTTAAAGTATATCATATCGGGTGCCCTTCCTGTTGAGAAGTGGGGCCGCCCACGACCAGTCGAGGTTGCGCGGATTTTGTGTCGCAAGTCCTTTCGCAACTGGGATGCGAAAGGAGTTTCACGGATTTCGTATCGCAAGTCCTTTCGCAACTGGGATGCAGAAAGCGAAGTTGCCAAAGCTATAAATTGGGGTCCCTAGGGCTATTCTAGGTTAAGGTGAATTTTAGGAAATTATTCTGAGGTGTGGGCAAAGGATTTTCTCTGTACTTCCAAGGGAGAGGTTAGTATATTGCCTTGTAATCTTCGTTTCTCTTCATAGTGGAATTTTGCATCCGTGGTTTTTTACCCTAGTTTGGGGTTTTTTCATGTATATCTTGTCTTGTGGTTTGTTTTGGATTGCTTTGATCTATTTCTAGTTTATATTTCTTCCTGTCTATCGTTTGTGGGTGAGGCCTTAGATTGGACCTAGGCTCACTGCGTTGTTGGCGTGCTGCGCAACAACTGGTATCAGAGCTATTGGTTTAGTTCTATTGGGAGCGATGACAGAAGATGGGAAAACTAGAATTGAGAAGTTTGATGGTTCAAACTTTACCTTCTGGAAGATACAGATGGAGGATTATCTGTATCAGAAGGACCTCTATATTCCTCCAGGAGGAAAAGAGAAGAAACCAGAAAAGTTGACAGATGATGAATGGTTTTTACTGGATAGGATGGCTTTAGGAACGATCCGACTCTCTTTGTCGAAGAGCGTCGCCTTCAATATATCCAAGGTAAAAACGACAAAAGAATTAATGGAAGCCCTAGCCACCATGTATGAAAAGCCCTCAGCATCCAACAAGGTTCATCTTATGAAACAGCTATTCAACATGAAGATGTCAAATGGTGGGAGCGTGGCTGAACATCTAAACGAGTTCAATACAGTCACGAGCCAGTTGGAATCCGTTGGCATTGCTTTTGAGGATTAGGTCAGGGCGTTATTGATCTTATCCAGTTTGCCAGACAGTTGGGATGGTTTGGTGATTGCTGTGAGCAATTCTTCAGGATCGACAAAGCTGAAATTTGATGATGTGGCCGGTCTAATTCTCAGCAAAGAATCTAGAAGGAAGGCATCAGGAGTTTCAGGGGATTCAGAGAATGCTCTAAATGTTGAAGGAAGAGGAAGATCGCTGAACAAAGGAGGCAATAAACACGGGCGTTCTAAGTCAAGGAATAAATCTAAGGGACCGAAAGACAAAGACGGGTGTTGGCATTGCGGCAGGAAGGGGCACATGAAACGTGATTGCAGGGCGCTCAAGAAACAAGAAGGAAGCTCTCAAGGTGGGAAAGATTCAGTGAATCTGTCTGAGGAGAGCGACACAGAGGCGTTGATCTTGTCTCTTGATGCGAGGAATGAGTCTTGGGTTATAGATTCGGGTGCTTCGTTTCATGCTACTTCGTGTAAGGAAGTTCTGCGTGATTATATGTCAGGTGACTTTGGGAGAGTCTACCTGGGTGATAATGAGCCGTGCAATATTGTTGGAAAGGAAGATGTTCATGTAAATCAGAAAGACGGAACGGTCTTGAAATTGAAGGATGTCAGACATGTACCGAGTTTGAAACGTAATCTGATCTCAGTGGGACAGTTGGCTGATACCGGTTATGTGACGACATTCACCAGTGACTCTTGGAAGATCACAAAAGGTGCCTTGGTAATATCTCAAGGCAAAAAGGAAAGTACTTTGTTCGTGACTTCAAGATCGTATAGTTCACTCGCAGTCGCATCAACTGGAGTGAATGGGTAATTATGGCATCAGAGGCTGGGACATATGAGTGAGAAAGGGATGAAAGTGCTATTGTCAAAAGGGAAGCTACCAGGGCTGAAGTCTATTGACTTGAAATTCTGTGAGGACTGCGTGTATGGCAAGCAGAAGAGGGTAAGCTTCAAGAAGACAGGACGCGCTCCAAAGACACATCTGTTGGAGCTTGTACACACTGATGTGTGGGGACCGGCACAGGTATTATCTCTTGGTGGCTCACGTTATTTTGTTACCTTTATTGATGATGCTAGTAGAAAACTGTGGATCTACTTCTTAAAACATAAATCTGATGTATTTGATGTATTTAAGAAGTGGAAAGTTATGGTAGAAAATGAGACAGGTAAAACAGTAAAGTGTCTCAGATCTGACAATGGGGGAGAGTATTGTGATAAGAGGTTTGAGGAGTATTGTGCAGCAAATGGAATCAAACATCAGAAAACGATTCCAGGGACACCACAGCAGAATGGTGTGGCTGAGCACATTAACAGGACCATCCTTGAGCGCGCCAGGAGCATGAGGTTACATGCAGGGTTGCCCAAGACCTTTTGGGCAGATGCTGTGAATACTGCCGCATATCTCATCAATAGAAGTCCCTCAGCACCATTGGATGGTGGGCTACCAGAAGAAGCGTGGACTGGGAAAGAAGTGAACCTTGCACATCTCAGAGTGTTCGGTTGCACTTCATATATTCACATTGATGCATAGCACAGAAACAAGCTGGATGCGAAGTCTATGAGGTGCACGTTTATAGGCTATGGGCAACATGATTTTGGCTACAGGTTCTGGGATGCAGAAAACAGAAAAATCATCAGAAGCAAGGACGTTGTCTTTAATGAAAAAGTGATGCATAAGGACAGTGTGCAGGAAAATAAGGCCGAGAAAAAGGAATTCGTAGAGTTGGAAGAGTTAACGGACATGGGTGTTACAGTGCCACAGGATGAGGCAGAGCCACATACACGGGTTGTGAGGAGGTCTACTCGGGAGAGGAGACCCACGGTCCGATACTCACCCTCCTTACATTATCTACCACTGATAGATAATGGTGAGCCAGAGTGTTTTGAAGAGGCGTTACAGTCAGATATACGGGTTAAGTGGGAGCAGGCCATGGATGATGAGATGGACTCTCTTGAGTCTAATCGTACATGGGAGCTAGTCACTCTACCCAAGGGTAAGAAAGCTCTTCATAACAAGTGGGTTTACAGACTGAAGGAGGAGCACGATGGTTCGAAACGGTACAAGGCCAGATTGGTTGTGAAAGGGTTTCAACAAAAGGTAGGTATCGATTTCACTGAAATATTTTCACCGGTAGTGAAAATGTCTACGATTCGCATGGTCTTGAGTATAGTGGCTTCATAGGACTTACATCTAGAATAGCTAGATGTTAAGACAGCCTTTCTTCATGGGGACCTTGAAGAAGAGATATATATGCATCAGCCGACAGGATACGTGGCACCAGGTAATGAGAACAAGGTGTGCAGACTGAAGAAGAGTCTATATGGCTTGAAGCAGGCCCCGAGGCAGTGGTACAAGAAGTTCGATAGTTTCATGTCGGGAAACGGTTTTAGGAGATGTCATGCAGATCACTATTGTTACTTGAAGAAGTTTGATACATCATACATCATCCTTCTTCTGTACGTTGATGATATGCTTGTGACTGGCTCAAGCATGGAGGACATCTCAGATCTCAAAAGACAATTGTCTAGAGAATTTACCATGAAGGATTTAGGAGCTGCAAAACAAATCCTAGGCATGAGGATAAAGTGTGACAGGGAAAACAAGAAATTAGTTTTGTCACAGGCAGAGTACATAGCGAAGGTACTTGATCGATTCAATATGGGAGGTGCTAAGCCGGTTAGCACTCCATTAGCCAACCACTTCAAGCTATTAAGGAGCAAGGTGCAAAGATGCAGGAGGAACATGACTACATGGCTAAAGTCCCATACACGTCAGCTATTGGGAGTCTCATGTATGCTATGGTGAGCACGAGGCCAGACATTGCTCAAGCAGTGGGAGTTGTTGGCAGGTTCATGAACAACTCCGAGAAGGAACATTGGGAAGCTGTGAAGTGGATCCTTAGGTACTTGGTAGGTACTAAGGACGTAGGGCTGTGTTATGGTGGATCGAAAATCAAGTTATAAGGCTACGTGGATTCAGATTTGGCAGGAGATATCGACAGCAGAAGAAGCACTACGGGTTATGTTTTTACTCTGGGTAGTGCTGCAGTCAGTTGGGTCTCTCAGTTACAAAAGATAGTATCTATCAGTACGACAGAAGCAGAATATGTTGCGGCTACAGAAGCATGCAAGGAGATGGTGTGGATGCATGGTTTTATGGAAGAGTTGGGTAAGAAGCAAGCAGATTGCAAGCTGTACAGTGACAGTCAGAGTGCAATACACTTCGCTAAGAATTCAGCCTTTCATTCAAGGACCAAGCATATTGCCATCAGATATCACTTCATACGTTCGTTACTGGAAGATAGATCGATTGCTCTGGAGAAGATTCATACAAGTGAGAATCCTGCGGATATGCTGACCAAGGCGGTCATAAGGGAGAAGCTGAAGCTCGGTTCAGCTTTGATTGGTCTTCAGGCTTGAAGACGGGGAGGTGGTGCACTCCGGATGAAGAAGACAAAGGTTTATAGAGATGTGTCTCCAAGTGAGAGATTGTTGAGAAGTGGAGCCACATCTGGGGCCACCCACGACCAGTCGAGGTTGCGCGGATTTCGTGTCGCAAGTCCTTTCGCAACTGGGATGCAAAAGGAGTTTCGCGGATTTCGTGTCGCAAGTCCTTTCGCAATTGGGATGCGGAAAGGGAAGTTGCCAAAACTATAAATTGGGGTCCCTAGGGTTATTTTAGGTTAAGGTGAATTTTAGGAAATTATTCTGAGGTGTGGGCAAATGATTTTCTCTGTACTTCCAAGGGAGAGATTAGTATATTGCCTTGTAATCTCGTTTCTCTTCATAATGGAATTTGCATTCGTGGTTTTTTACCCTAGTTGGGGTTTTTCCACGTATATCTTGTCTTGTGGTTTGTTTTGGATGCTTTGATCTATTTCTAGTTTATATTTATTCCTGTCTATCGTTTGTGGGTGAGGCCTTAGATTGGATCTAGGCTCACTGCGTTGTTGGTGTGCTGCGCAACACTTCCCTGCCAATGTCCCTAAAAGTATAAGCAAGTAGAGCAATCGTATCCCTTAAGTGAAATGCCCTAAAGCTTACAAGTAAGACAATTGTATCCCATGGATGAAAGACCTTAGAATCCATTAGATCTTTTAGAGTCTCCTTTGTATATGACTTATGAGTACAATTGTGTGCCTGGACATATATTAAAGGTATAACTAGAGCAGAAATCTGACCAGCTAATGTATGAATAACATTGCCATATTCATAACATCTTTACGATTTAATCATTTAATCTCATAATTCATTGAGCTTAATATCTTTATTAAAAATTATCTCATGGTTAATGGGATTCAATGAAATTTAGAAAGTATAGAATTATGTATAATATGGTCCAACTAAGTTGTTATATTCATCCTATTTTGAATAATATTACAGGTACCGTATTAGATTACAATGAACAAGTGGGCCTCTGTTATTAGTTTTTTTATTTTTTTATTTTTATTATTATTAAGTTTAGTTTGAAATTTAAGTATTGATGTAATCAGTGTTTGAATTATGTCCGATATTATCTTCATCTCCAGCTCAACGATACCAATAACACTAATAGCGATACCGATAATGTTGGTAGTATCAGAAATTCCAGAAATTAGCAATGTATCGCTAAGTATCCCCAACGTATCAATATCGCAAATGTAATTGCCAATATTTTCAATTATGTAAATTCTGCATCAATATTACCAGTGTATCGCCAATATTTTCAACTATGTAAATTTTAAGTAATGCTTGTATCATAAGTGTATCAATGATATTTCAATAGTAATTTTTTTTTTCAATTTTTTTTTTCATGGGCACATGGTTGTATGTAGCGTTCTATTTGTCATTGATAATATTAATAATATCTCTATATTATCGATGTCGTAATATACACGATATTGAGACCACAATCTTTCGTTTCTTTTCCACTTATTGATGATTTCTTGGTGAAATGTCATGTGTTGTTAATATTTTGCAATATCGATGGATGTTTGGATGGAAAGTTGGACGGTTAAATAGGCCGGATGGGATGGTTGGATTAATTTCTTACAATAACACATGCTTTTAAGGCCCCATTAAATGGAAACTTGTTATGCATGCATTCATTTTACAATTTGTTTATTTCTAAATATGCAAATATGTCCATTCTAACATCTCCTAAAGTTTCATTGAAAATTCCACCGTTTCCCATGTTTCCCCACATTTTCGGTTATCAGCGATATTATCGACGATATCGATATTGTTTCTGTATCCCTGGCCAGTGAAACTTGTAGCGATACCGATACTTCGAACACTGGATGTAATAATATGAGTAATTTAAATAATATAGTGGTTTAAGTAATAGATGATATGATACTATGTTTCCTTTATTTAGAGTTGGAATTAGTAGTTATTCTTTTTTAATTGGGATGTGCATGACAATAGAGATTGAATGATTATATGAACAGTAATAAATTTATTAATTTAGGTCATGCGCTTGGAATTCAGATATGGAGTAGCCTTACTAGGTTACTCGAATTTCGGGGTGTGACACGTAAACCCGAGCTATTTATTGTAGTTGTTGGGAATTTAGCAGAAAATCTCTTAACAATACTAAAATTTTTGGTAATATTTCAAAAATCTAATTTTTTTGTGTTAATATTTTCATATTTTGATATAGAGTAGTTAAATAATAATCAAATTTAAATTTAAATTTACTAATAAAAGTCTAAAGTTATTTTAATTTTTAATCCAATAATATTAAAATTTTAATTTTAAATAAAATTCTATAAATAAATTTATCGAAGATTAAATAATAATACATTTTTAAAATTTAACTAAAAATTTAAGGAAATTTTTATTTAAAACATTAATAATTAAAATTTTAATTTTAAAAATAAAAGAAAATTTTGAGTTATAAAATACCGAATTTAACACGTGAAATTAAATTTAATATTGCATAAGAAAAGTTGAATTAACCCTCACCATAATCATATTTAATTATAAATCTATATTTGGCATAATTTATTTAAATTAACAAATTTTTAAAAATAAATTATTAAGACTTTAATAACTTAATGAATTTAACTTTAAATTAATTAATTCCCATGATTCAAAATTTTAATTAATTTACTATTTAAACTTAGTATTTTAATTCTAAATATTCTAAAATTAAATCAATATTTAACATTTTATTATAAATAAATTTAAAATTTAATCAGACTTAATACTAATTAAAAATTCCAACCATTCTATCATTAAATGTAAATTCAACAAATCATTAAAATTCAAATAATTCAACAATTTAAAATTAAATTAGTTTTTAATAAATAAATTACCATATAAATCTAATGATTTAATTTTAATCATTAAAAAAATTAAATATAAGTTTAAAATTTTATTATAAAATTAATAATTCAACAATTTAGAATTAAATTATATTTAGTAATTAAATTACCATCTATATTGAATAAATTAATTTCCACAAAAAATTCTAATTTAACAAATTGTTATAAATTAAATAATTCAAAGATTTAGAATTAAATCAACTATAAAAATTAAATTAAATTAATTAATCTAAATCATATTAGCCCAAATTTTAGTATTTAAATTGGATTCAAATTTTAATTTAATAAATTAATTTAAATAACTAAATTTCTAATTATCATGCTACGATCTAAAATGCACCTTGATTAATCTTAACCATTAAGTTTCAATAATTTGAATTTTAAATCAAATTTTAATTAAACATAACAAGATAATTTTTGTAATACATAATTTAAATTAATGTTATTATTTAAACTTATCAGAATTATTTTAATTTATTTAATTTCTAAAATTTTAAAATCAAACATTCTAAAATCTAAATTATTCAATTATTTTCTAGAGTTTCTGAAATCTAGCATACATGGAAAATTTTAAATTAAACAATATTATATATATCTAAGAATTTTTATAATTTAGAATTTTAAAATTTTAGTTCTTAAATCTAAAATTTCGAATCTATGTAGGGTGGTGAGATCCTCTTATGGGCAATCTAGACCATTGGATTTAGTTCCGACCCTACATTTAAAAAATTTTGGTTTGTTACGTGAAGGTAATCTTTAACTTGATTTATATGCTTTGAACATATTACAACCAACTTTAAGATGAGTTGTTTTCTCATAATTTATTTAAGAGAAGTATTATATTGTTGACTTTACTCATAAAAATATGTATGGATTTTTGGCATCGTATAAAGGGGATTGTTATTATATGAACAATTATTAGGGAAGAGTATCGAGAATAACAAGGGAGCATTTTGATTATGCTCATTCATCATATCGTAATATAATTGAGAGATGTTTTGGGATATTGAAATTACACTTCTCCATCCATCATAAAGAAGGATTTTAAATTTTTTTTTTTTTTTTTTTCATTCACTTTGAAATCAGAGAATTGTGTAGTAGCTTCATGTGGTACACAATTTCATAAGTGGTCATTTGGATGCTTACAAAGTCTTTAAGGGGGTGTTTGTTTTCTTATTTCCAGTTGGAAATAAAAGTAAATAAGCAATCATTATTTTCTATAAGAAATGCACCATAGCCGTCCATGCAAAGTAAGCTTTGATTTAACTTGACACTAACATTGAGAGAAAATTTTAAAATTTTACAGGGCCCACCATGATATATGTGTCTGATCCAAGCCGTTCATTCATTGTAATAGCTCATTTTAGGGCATAAACTGAAAATCGAGGCAAATCCAAAGTGCATGTGTACCACAACACAAGAAACACGGGGATTAAACACACACCATTAAAAACTTCTTGTGTGCCATAGGAGTTTTGTATCCAGCTGATATTTGTGTTTTTCCTTCATCCGTGTCCATGTGATCATATGAACAGGTTGGATCACAGATACTGTAACACCTCGTACTTTTCAGTACTCGGGTGTTATCGCATAACCAAGCTTAGTATAAATACAAACCTAGCTAAAACAAACACTCATGTTCATTATAGTTTATATCCGACTGTCGGAAGCAATCTTCATTTAAGGTTAAACCATCTATTGTAGACCATGGAATGTCTTGATCAATCTCGTGATCATAAATGAACACCCACTAGCCTCAGAGTATGTTTAAAGGTTAATATGGATCATCAAATCTTACATTATGGGCCATATGGCATCCTGATCACTCGAACAAGTTCCTAGGACCGTTAACGATTGAAGATCCAACCAGTGAATCATTTGAATCATTGGTTGACTTAAACTGATGCCTTAGAAGTGATTGGACACCTGGTAAGTTGGCTTAAATACATGTCTTAGATTAATTAAAATATTTGATTTGTTTAATTAAGTTCATGTGTTGGAAGTTGATTTACTACTCTAAACACATTAATAGTGAATATGAGGTAATTTATAATAATGTAATTAGCAATTAATAAAATCATTTAAATACTGACATATGTTGGTGCATGTAATTGGAAATTAATAGAATTATTTAAACAGTGATATATGGTGGCACACTTAAACGTACAAATGACTCCCTAGGACCCTTTTAACTGTTGACGTCCGATTTTAGAATAATCTAACCGTCAGATCTTCATAGATAATAGGATAACCCATGAACTTAGAAAGTATGGCCCACCTGAGCTTCATACCCACCTGATCTGCGGTTAAAGTCCGTACTAGCGCCCAACAAGCAAAATAGATGGAGTGGATTACCAAGTACATCACTGTGGACCCCCACAAAGGGTTGATGTGCATCATAATGGGCTTGCACCCGCAACACATCGGACTAGGGACCCAGTCAAACGGGCGTTGACCCGTGTTTTCTCTAAAAAGAGAAAACTTCTCTCTTTCGCCCGGATTTCCTGCCGAAATGGGGGGGCCCCACTGTTTGAATGTGGGTCCACCCTCGCTTCACAGATCGATGATCAGAACCGTCCATCATATTTCAGACGAACTACCAATCAAAACCATACCCTTCTTAAGCATGGAAACACGCGTACATGCTCACAGCATGTAGCCAAACGTCCGAACGAGATTGTGTTTCTAGCCCTCCCAAGATCACCCTGGTGTGATTAATGTGGGCCACCTTAAGCCGATCCAAACCGTTCCTCTGGTAGGGCATCACCGTCCGATCAAATCCATGCCATTCATGCACGTTCGTGCATCCGTGCACACATACAAATGCGGGCCGAGTGCAGGTTGGTGTGACTGTTTTCAAAAATGGAAATCCCATTGCATTGCCAGGTCAACAATCCGCGTGCCTCTTTTTCCCTCGATCTCAGCCATCCTTCAAAGCCCCATCCCAGCCCTGCATTCGACGCCAAAAGCGGGCAGACACCCTACAGAGAGACGGAAAGGCATGGGAAGCTTTTCCATTTTGGAAAATTGCACTGGCGCGATCCAGGCCTTTTGTCAGGCCACGTGGAGAGAACTCGGCCATCCACACCAGGGTGGCAACAACCCTAGCCTTCCTTCATGAGAAAATCTCTCCCCACGTGAGAAGGGGAGCTGCGACGGAATATCTCGCGAGTTACTACACTCGGGTGAATTGGGACAAGGAAGGTGGACCCCACACTAATCACGAGTCCCATCTGGACCGTCCAAACGGTGCGGATCACCACTATAGGCCCAGGGTAAGAAAACGCCATTACAGGCGGCTTCATCTTTCCGTCCGAATAGAAAACCCATCATGATGTGGTGTGACCCATTCTTCGATCAGAGACAATTGTTCGGTGGGCCATACATTAGGAAAACCATTCCATGATCAGATTGCCCTCATACAAACAGAAAATGAAAGGGAGAGCATGAGAGCAACCATTATCCCGACCGTTCCCTGAAACGGCTAGGGCAACCCTTGCGTCTATATAAGAGATCCTATTCCCTCGGGATTCCCACCAATGTTTTAGGAAAGAAAGGAGAGAGAGATAGAGAAAACAGGAGAGGCAATGAGGGAGTTGTCTCAGCTGGTGCCACGCTACCCACTCCACCGGGCAACTCGGGCCAGTTTCAGACCGAGTTGGGTCTGATCCATGCTAGCAACAAGGTCAGTTTGGGCCTGGTTCGAGTGCTGATGGATGCTTCCAGCAGCAGCAAAAATAGAAGTAGAAGACAGGGAGTGAGATGTGGAGGCGGGTGCTACCAGTTGTCACCGTGTTGCACCATTCTAACTCGGCCGAGTTCGGTCTGGGTTGGGTCCGGACTAGACCAGCAACCCTGCTGGAGCATGTGTCCAGGCCCAGTTCTAATCTCCTAAGAGAGATAGAGAGAGTGGCGGGGAGCTGTATATGGGACAGGGGGTGTGTGCGTGTGCAACTCCGACTCTACCCAACTCATGGGTTGTTGTCGGGCTGACTCGTTGTCAAGGCTGTTGGGTCTGGAATCGAGTCCAGTTAGTTCAGGTTAGGATTGGGCCTGGTTAAGTCTAGGTCACCCCAAGAAGGATTGAAAGGAGAAAAGAAAAATTGAGAATGAGAGGAAGAGAGTGGAGTTGTAATTGGTTGGGTGCTGTATTGAATCAGCGAGTCGACGTATTGCACCAAGTGGGTTAAGCCCTGGGTTGAGCTGAGCACGGTCGGACTGAGTTTAGACTCAGTCTGGCTCGTCCCTGAGTGAAAGAAGAAGAGAGAAATAAGACAGAAAGAAAGAAGAGAAGAAAAATAAGAGAGTGTGGGTTTTGGTTGCTGCCGAGTTGACTTGGCTGGGACCATCGAGTCTAACAGAGTTAAGCTGGACTTGGGTCTAGTCCAGGAGTGGCTGATATTCCAGCAAGGGAAAGAGAAAAAGAAGGAAGAGAAGAAGAGAGGGAGAGAGAGAGAGAGGAGAGAAGAGAGAGGGGAGAGAGAGAGAGAGAGGAGAAGCGAGGAGAGAGAGGAGGGAGGAGAGAGAGAGAGAGAGGGAGAGAGAGAGAGGCGAGAGAGAGAGAAAGGCATGTGTTGAGTCGAGTTGACGTTGTAGAGTCAACTAGGTGAGCCATATTTCCTTCCATATAAAGATTATTTCGGTTATATTGTTATTACCACAATCATCATTACAATTGTTAAGATTATATTTGAATGACCGGTAGTAGATTATCTATAACAATATTAGTTGTTACATATAAAGATTATCATTATTAAATATTTGAGTTTTGTTTTATCTACCTTAAATATTATCGTTAGTGATTGGAGCATGCTATTTATTTTATTACGATAACTACTAGTGCCTTGTTAGCTAACATTAAGTATATTGCTAATATTAACGATCGCTTTGAAACTTTTAGTATTAATGACATTAGTCCTTATTATAGCACTATTTGTAGGAATTCTATTATTATTATTATTACTTGTATTATCTAAGAAAATATTAGCTATTATGAGAATGTCGGTACATTCAAATACGAACTTATGAACCATCATTAATGTGATTATTAATTGATCCATAGTATGATAATAATAATAATAATATTATTAATAATGATTCGGAATTCAAATCCTAAGATCTAAGCATTTAATTAAATTCTAGGATGAAATCTTAGACCTAGGTAATCTAAACCCTAGGTCGATACTCTTGTTTGTGTTGAGTTTGGATCTAGGTGTAGAATCTAATATCGGTATATTTTATATGAGTTTATGAACAATCATTATTAACATAGTAACAGATATGAGTTATAACCCTAACGTTAATAGTATTCTTGTAATTATCAAGATTTAATATTAACTAATACACTAAGTAGAATTCAAATCATAGAATCTAAATCCTATAGCTAAACCTTAAGATAAAACCCTAATTCTACACTAAAAACCCTAAAAGATAACCTTAGGCTACGATCTTAAACCCTAGGTGGTACAAGTTCATGAATTGTGTTAGGATTCAATTATAAAGGCGCAAGCACTTTGCGACGCTAGTAGGCAATCCCAAGTATAAGGTGATGATTCTTCCTCTTGAGCTTTTCATCTTCTCATTAGCTTAAGTTATAGTTTTTATTTAAATTCATAATTGATATCTCCCTTTATAATTACATGTGTTAGCTGGTGAAAATTGAATTGTTGTATTACATGCTTTATGATTATCTTGTATAATTGTTTATGCTTGTGGATTTCTTTCTGCGGATTGCTTATGGAACGTAAACTGGTACATTAGTGGGAAATTCCCACTTATGAATGTACACCCATACTTGGGATGTATCTTGACTAGTTGCGATCGCAATGGACCTTCGACTTGGTGGTTATTGAGTGGTGGTTTAGATGGATCATCAATGTGGGCCTACCATCCAGGGTTGTTGTGCACAATGGTTTTTAAAGATGGTCTTTATCGTATGGTTTTGATATCGGCCCTATGTGGCATATTTTGATACTCGCCCTATGTGGTTTTGTTTTGGTATTCGCCCTAGATGGGTTCGATGTTTTATATTATGCAACTATGCGATGGTAAGCCCCATATATTGTAATATGATTAGCCACTAGTCGACTGGGGTACCATTAAACATCCTAAGGTGGTAGTCTTATGAGCCGGGGATGGTGGTATAGGACCTATGCCAGAGCCGTTGGCTTACGCTAGGTTATTCGCTCCCCGTAGTGACCTTTGAGCTTATTTAAATTGGTTGGTTGTAAATGGAGTAATAATGACTTGGCTAATCATGTATACATAACATATTTACGATGACTTGGATCATTATGCCTCCCGATTACGCTGAATGTTACGCTAATGACTAGTCATTTGATCTATGATGATGACTCAGATCATCATGCTTCACGATTACACTGAATGTTGCGCTGATGACCAGTCATATGCCCGTCCGAATGTTTTACCCAGGGCACAGACCGTACCCGAGTCGATGATTGCATAGTTGACCCGACTGGATGATGTTTCTCAGGTTGATGATTGCATCCATGCATCCATGCATTTAATAAGATTGCATTTACTCTGTTTTGGTTGTCTGGATGTTTTATACTATTTCTTACCTAATGCGGCAGTGTGTAATCTTGAGGGGAGTTCACACTGAGTTGGCCACTCATCCATTAAATATATAACCATATAAGTAGCACAGGTGGCCCAGGTGAAATTCATGTTTATATTGACGAGGAGCAAATTACATTTGACAGGGATGTATTATTGAAATTGCTAAGGGTTGCTACAGGATTTCATATCCCAAATTTGTTGTAATTTACTTTATTTCATATGTAATATTATTTCATTTTGTAATTGTAAGAATGGAGACATTGGTTTGTATAAGTCATTATGGGCAGCTCTTGTATATTCTAAATGAAATTTGAAATTTCCCTTTATGCTTACTTGTCCATTCTACGCTCATCTACCTACTCTGATGAAAGATAAAAGAAAAATATATACTCGACTTTGACCATCCTTTAAGGTCAACACTCGGGTTTTTGGGAAACGAGTCGTGTACTCAAGTCCTAAAGATTCGGGGCGTTACAAATACAAATCAGTGTGGGACCTACGGATGGCTTCACATTTCAACAATGGATGTCAATATCCTCTTGTTTGCTGCGGTGTGGTCCAATTGAGCTTATAATCTACCTATTTTTTTGACACAAGCGCTAAAATGATTTGATAAAATAGATAGACAACGTGGATCTATCACATGCATCTTGGTGAGATCCAAAAATTTCACTCAGTCATTCTCACCCTTTTTAAAAAAAAAAGTAAATTCCAAAAATCAAGGTGTAATTACCCTTCATATTTCATCTCTTCCAAACAATAGAAATAGGTTATAATTACCTATTTACCACCATTTACAATGGTAAATAGGAAAACAAACAGGCCCTAAGTTGTAAAGGGATTATAGGTAATTCGATTACAACGGTTGTTTGGATGCATGAATTGCCTATAAAGGCTTTACAGGCAGTAAACATATTACAATTTTTTCCAACAATCTAAAACGTTTCGGATTACGAGTAAAGTCTTTATAACTAAAATGCATTATACATAGTGGAACACAGTGGTTGATATACACTCATGATATGTGGGGTCCATCGTAATGTGTATGATTCATCTAATCTATCCATCATGTGCTTCCCTTTATGCTCCCCTATGGCCCTAGAAAATATACACTCATGATATGTGGGATCGGCCTGATCGTGCCATCTCAGCCATCCATTGCCCAGGGAGAGCCACGCTCTCCCATTTCTGGAAATAGCCGGTTAAGGCCTACCTATAGAAAAGCAAAAAAAAGGGATTTTCCTCTTTGGAAAGGAAATGCTGGCGCGCTCCTAGCCGTTCCTTCGACCACGTGGAGCGATCCCAGCCTTCCCTTAAGGGCGATACGAGATCAAGGAGAGAAATACTCTATCTCATGGGAAAATGACGAGAATCGGGAATTCTCGTGATATGATTTGAAACTAACATTTGGAGTTAAAAAAGTGGGTCCCACGCTGATCAAAGGTCCCATCTGGTCCGCTCAAACAGATCAGATCATGTTGAAATACGCAGGGTAGTGATCTACCATTAAAAGGTAAATCATCTTCCCCGATAACCCACCAGAATCTGACCACGAAATGGGCCACACCAGACCTGAAAACTTACTTTTATAATAGATTAGAATGTCAGCAATTCATCCTAGAGTTTGGATTGGCCCCATGCATGACCGTCTTCAATCGCAACCGTTACAATGTGGGCCGTTTTTCCAACCGTTGGTGCTCTCCCTCCCATAATTATAAATAGAGGCCCTGTAGACCTCGGGATTCACACCAAGGAGAGAAAAGGGAAAGGAGAGAGAGAAAGGAAAGAAAGAGAGAGAGAGAGAGGGAGGGAGAACTGAGTCTATAGGGTCGACTCGGCCTGTCTGTGGGTCGACTCGGTTGAGGGAGAGAAGGTGAGAACTGTGTCCTCTTCTAAAGCTCGAACCCACCAGGTAACAAGCTGCCTTTCTCATTTTCTTTCGCCTATTGACATGCCAGCATGGTAGGCAGGATATGGGCTGAAAACAAGCCAAGCAATGACTGTATTTCAGGCTGAAAATAGGCCAAACAGTGGCCATATGTCAGGCTGAAAACAAGTCCTAACAGTAGCTCTGTTTTGGGCAAAAAACCAAGGCAAATAATGGCCAATTGTTGGGCCGAAACAGAGCCTCTAATCTGGCCATAATCGAGGTGATTATAGGACCTCAACTGGGCCGAGGAACAGGCTTTCATCAGGCTCGTTCTAGGCTACAGAAGTTTCAACAGATGGGTCCTGATTCCAATTGAAATCAAGCCCTTAGAGGACCGTGGGTGGGAGATGGAGAAAAACTCCTAGCTGGGCCTTGATCCAAGCCGAAATTGGCTTTCAAACTACCTGCATTCTGGGCCAAGTTCGGCCTCATATCTGGACAAGAAAGGAGATAGAGTATATGCCGTGCAAACGAACCATATGAGGCCTGAGAGTGGGCCATGATTGGAACTGCGATCAGACCTCAAACAGGCCTGATTTGAGTTGGGATTTCAGAGTTCAGATGGGCCGTGAAAATGGTTCCAACTGCTGCAATTGTGGGCCCAAAGTCAGCCCACATTTTGGGGTGAAACAATTCAGCAAGTTGGGCTGAAACCACCTTCAACCTGGGGCTGTAACAAGCTTCTGTTTGGATCGTGGAGTGACCTAAATGCATCTGCCGGCCTGAGCCAAAAGATAGCCCAGACCTCCAGCAACACAAGTAGGCTGCAGTTGAGCCAAGCCAATCAAATGGCTGCATTGTGGACCAATGTCCAGGGCCTTCACGCTGAGCTAAGGTGAGCTCTCAGCTGGACTAAAACCAAACAGAAATCAGTCATCCGGTAAGCAGTAATTTGGGCTGAGAATGTGTAATGCCCCGAATTTCGAGGGTCGAGCAAAGGCTCAACTCCCAAGATCCGTCGCATCACTTATGCAACATAGAAAATGATGATTAAATGTTGTCCGTATTAGTGCATTAAACATGAATGGGATCATACTAAATCAGTATATCATACTCTAGAGATGATTAAATTTAGCAAGCGGAAGACTGTGATGAATATATAAGGTGTATAAGTGGATATGAACCCCAGAGTATGATCATGTCACCAGGCTAAATAATTACATATATAATTTCAAAATTTACAAAATGAATAAGTGCGATGTTCAACTAGTCTGTATCCCTGTAACCCCAGCGATGTAACTCCAGGTCTACATAAACCCGCCAGAAAGTTGCATGTAAGAGAACTCTTCATCGTCATCATAGAAAACAGGCTCCATCTCGTAAGCCTCGTCATCACCTAAAACTAAAACAGGGTCTGGTTGGTATTTTAAAACATCATCTCAGAGTGGGAGTGAGTGATCAATCAGTGGAGTTATAAGGCAAAGGTAAAATGTTATCAATTCAATCAAGCAGCAATGATAAAGTAGTACACAATCATGTCCTAAGTACTCTGTTAATGCAAGAATAGTATGTATTAATGATGCATGCCCTCGCCTGCACTCTCTGCGACACTCATCTCACGGTCGCGCATGCTAAACTCCCACTGTACTCAACACCCACGCCAAAGGCACATGCATTGCGGTGCATGGTCGTATTAGCCAATTTCTTACTTAGACTTATTCATACAGCAGGTTTGGGAAGCTAAAGTACCTCCCTTTATATCATCGACCCAAACAATGATCCATCTAGGGTCGTCAATCCTAGTTAATCACATACGATAGGCAAGTTCGTGAGTTTATACTATAGGTCACTACGGGACGCTCGTCACCTCAGCATAGGCTTAATTCACACTCGAAGTCACTACGAGAGGCTCGTCAACTGATCGTAGGCCTATTTTATACTCGAGGTCACTATAGGAAGGCTCGTCACCTTAACGTTGGCCAACAGCTCGAATATAGTGTCTCATACTACCGTATTCGGTTCACGAGTTTGGGTTACTCACTGGTCACTACGGGGAGGCTCGTCACCCCAGCATAGGCCGATAGCTCGACTACGGTGTCCCATACCACCATGCCTAGCTCATGAGTCTTAGCGGATCATGGTACCAAGGTTAAACGGGCTTTTCGCTGGTAAGTGGTACCTTAGATTCAAGCAGTAGCGTTCATACATGGTGAACATGCATAAGGCCAATCGGGTTACTTAACAAGCTCGACTGGTACGAGCTCACATTGAATTAATCGACATGGAGCGCTTATGCACTCCTCGTGGTCTAACCACTGTCGATAATCACCGTACGACTTGGATTCATCGAACGTATCTGTTGTGGCGAAACTAGTTCGACCACTGATTGTAAACGTTACCGATTGCCTAGACTATGTATTAGTCCCAATCATACTCAAATACAACAGGCATTTATATATGATAGTCAAAACAACATGTGAAAACCAGTTCAAATATAAATCTCATTTGAGCATTTTAATAAACACATAGTGCACATGTTATCATACATAAGCATTTCATACATGAATCATGTAGTCGAATGCAACTTACATGAAGGAATCTATTCGTATAGCTAAGATAATTGAGGATCTCATCTCAACACCTTTAATAGATGTATTTCATCAACTAATTACTCATTCAGACATTTTATCAAACACTTAGACTACACATTCAACATACATGTAAGAAATTAGTTAAAACATATATTATGGTAGATCCTTTCACAAAGGAGTTGTCACACATACAACAATCATGTATTCTCAGTTAATAATCATGGCGAACACAAATCATAATTCCATATTCATTCAAACATTTCAACAAACACATGGAATGTATTGTATTCAACATAGTTCATATATATGTGTAATACGCGGAAAACATCGCATCTAAGTACATATGACAACAATCAAGTCAGTCATAAATCATTAACTAACATTGAAAGCCTTGAAAACCATAACTTAAACATTTATAATCCACACCTTCCGTCGGTAAACATGTATCAAACTCAGTTCGAACACTAAGCTTTTGTCTGCGGCACAACGGCTGCATAAATCAATGAAATAGGTTAACTATTCCACCAATTCCTCTATTTGAATCTCTAAAACAGATTAGGGTTAGGATTTCTTACCCAAAATTGGATTTTGATTCGCCGGTGTAGCGATACAGGTAGGATGATTTGGCATGTGGAGTGGTGGGATCGAATCCCAGCAACGATCTCTCACTCTCTCACTCTTCTCCTCACTTTTGCCTTCTCTTTTCTCTCTTCTCTCTCCTAGGGTTAGGAAATTCGTATGGAATGAGAGAGGGGTGGGTTAAGGCCCTTATATAGGCCCAAAACTAATGTCAATGGCCCCATGCCATAGTATACTTAGGTTATAGCCAAAAGTCGTCTATTCCGGGCCAACGGAGCTCATCTGGAGGTCCATTGCTCGACTACGGCCTGAAGAAAGTTCACTAACAATGGATCTATGTCAGGTTAAGATTTCGGCCTGATTGGATTTGTGAATCGACCGAGGAGGACCAGTTTCAGTTCAACGGCTATCGACACTTGATCAGGGCCACACGTACACTGACATGTGTTGGAAATTTTCCCTGATCCAAGGGTGTAATTGGGTCGGAATCTGACGGTTTGAAACCTTAAATTTGGCCTGCAAGCAAATGGCCCAAATTACTTAAGTTCGAGTTCATTTTCTAAATATATTCGCGTTTCTCACACACTTCGCTCTGGGCTCAAGTTGTGCATTTCAGGATACTATTTAGACTTGATTCCCGAGATGGTTGTCAAGCCCAGTACGACGGTTGTAATCATATAGTTTCGCGGTAATCGGACTTTCGACACGCGGTCCAGGTTCGATACGGAGTTTTAAGATGCTCCCGAGAGCAACTGGGTTTTGAGGTTGATCCTAGGTTTTTAGGTAATGTAGAGTTAGTGATTCTACTAGTTTTGGGTCTTATAGATCGTATAGAAAGCAGTTCAAGCTAATTTACTAATTAATTCAGTTTAGTAATTAATTAATTTTCATCTAATTCCTAAAGAATTCGGTCCTTGAGGATTTCTGCCTGAGGTGGTACTCAGGTCTTTGTACGAATTTTTTCGAGACGTTACAGAATGACCCTCAAATGGGTTTGGGTTGGGCTCTCATCTAGGCCTCAAACCCAACTATGATCGGGCTTAAAAGTTGTGGTGAAAGCTAGCCCCAACTGGACCATGTTGGGTGCTAAAATCACCATCTAGTTGGGCCGTTAGTGGGGCTGCAACCGGTTCCTGTTTGGACCGTCAATCAAAGGTTGATATTAGCCATGTTTGGGCTGAGAAAAACCCTCCATAGGGCCCCCAAATGGGCCTAGAAACTTCCTGCAACTGGGTTGTGTGAGGTATTGGAAACGGCCCAGTACTAGGCATCAGCAGAGGTGGGCCTCACTACAAGCCCCAGTGGGCTTAAGAAAGTTCCAGGTGGGCCACGCCCCACACTCTGGTGGGCCGCACCTGAGGTTGGATCTCAATGGGCCACTCCACATACAAACCTGTGGGCCGCACCCTGTGTAAACAGGTGGGCCGCACGATATCACCAGGTGGGCCGCATCCTATTCCAATGGGCGACACCTGAGATTCAAATCTCAGAGGACCGCACTGTCTTCAGCCATGATGGGCCGTGAGGAAGGGCCCTGCTACAAATCATAGTGGGCCGCACCACATTTGCAATGGAGTGGGCCTCACCATAAAATGTAGTTGGCCTCACCATAAGGTGCAGTGGGCCAGTCCCACTTGGGCTTAGTTGGACCCAATAACTGGGCCAAAACAGGCCCAGCTCAGCCCATAGTTGATGATGAGCTTGGGCCCAAAAACTGGGCCACCTGTTATGGCAAAAGTCAGGTGGGCCCAGTCACTTTAAAACAAGCCCAAATAACCTAACCTTAAGAACTCTTGTCTAATGCAAACTGGGCTCTCTAAGAAACTGCTGGCTAACTTAGGCGATCAAGGGTCGTACTACGACCTTTCTGGTGATGATTTTCTTCCCCTTAAGCTTTCCATCTCTAAACTAGTTTAGGAGTAGTCTTTTATAACGGTTGCAAATTATATCCTAGGAGTGGATAAATATTCAACTTGTTGTTTGAGTACATGCTCTTTTGCTTTATTTAAGCATTAACTAGCTATTGTTTATGTATTTTAGAAGTAATCAAATCCTTGATTTATTTCGCTATAGGCCATAGGGCTGATGACCATTGGAATCGTTTACTCTGCCACATGTTCTTGAAATTCGTTAAATTGTTGATTAGTTTAACTTGAAAGCATGATTTGGATTTACTAAAATACTCGGTTGTTTACTTGAGACGTATGCCTCAGAATTTGATAAGTTAGGAATATATGATTCTTGAACTGGTTGTATACAAGAGTTTTACTTCACATATCAAAACATGCCTGAATCCTCATAAGATTGTATTGATTGTAAGTCATATATTATTTGAAACCTCTTTATAGAACTCCTATTTTAAGAGAGTCCGAGCTTAGGGTGTAACAGAACGGATTGTGATAAAAATAGACCCTCAACACGAAGGTTATGATTAGTGGCAATTGAGTTATGAGGTCTACGTACCATCTATGGAGTGATTCCACTTAACTGACTATGGAATGAACCGCACAACATTTATTCTCTTCGTTGTTTACTCGTATTGATCTATACATACCGTCTTATTTTAGTCGCTGCATTTAATGATTTTGATACTTCATCCCTAGTCACCATACAGTGGTAGGTCTCTTGTATTGAGAATTAATTGGCCATGTGTTGATGGGCTCTATACACACCCTAAGGTGGTAGCCTCATGAGCCGGAGATGGTGCTATGGGACCTATGCCCGAGCTGTCAGCCTACGCTGGTGGCAAATCCCCGTAGTGACCTTGAGCTTATTTAAATTGGTTGATTGTAAATGGACTAATAATGGCTTGGTTAATCATGCATACATGGTACAGACCAGCGTCTATTATTATCATACGTGATGTATATATTTTGTCCGACTGGATGAGTTTTCCCAGGTCGATGATTACATGGGTGACAAGCCCAATGTCCGCATGAATGAGCATCTCCGGGGCGATGATTGCATTCACGCATCCATGCACATAATAAGACTGCATTTACTATGTTTTGGGTTGCTTGGATATTTTATGTTATTTCTTGTCTAGGGCGGCGGTGTGTAATCTTGAGGGGAGATCACACTGAGTTGGCCACTCATTCATCAATGTTCAACCGTACAGAGGATACAGGGGCTGATGGACTCGCGGCGGATTCGGAGGTGGCTGCAATCGAGGAGTAGCCTTATGACGAGGAGCCATTCCAAGAGGTGGCTGCATATTATGGCCTCAACCATTAGATTTCATTTATGATAGTTTGTTTTGAATTATTACATTTAAGAATTTTGTATTTGGCCCCCAACTGAGTGGGCCAGGATATTGTTTCCCATTTTGATCATATCTATGCTATGGTTGTTTTTCGCTACTTGCACTTTGATTTCCATTGATTACCATTATTATTCAGTTAACTCCTGGGTTTTTGGGATACGAGTTGTGTACTCGAGTTCTAAAAATTGGGGTGTTATAAGACCAGCCTATAAATTCTACCATGAATCAATCTAACCATCAATGACACTTTTCATTCATAGTTTAAGTCATCCAATCGATTTATTCTCTAGATAGACCTCTACATTAACAAATAATCTATTTTCAAGATTTTCATTTCCTGGATAGACCAACCAAAACATTCGTCTTAGGTATAAAAGTCTGAATCACGAGATCCATCGTTCATTAGGTCCATAACGTTCTGTTAATCAATCTAACACTTGATTCTCCCTAATTCAACCAACGGGTTATGAAATCAACTTTAAAGTTGCTATTTGACATCCCTCTAAACCATTGAAACCGTTCAATGTGGACTATGGAAGGCCTTAACCATAAATAATCTTAAAATTTAGACCAAATTTGCCAAACCCATTGATCTAACGTCAGATCATGTGTATCTGTCTATTAGATGGTAGTACTAACTGTTCAGGTACACCTGGGCTAGTTTAGGACCATTTCATACCGTTGATGATGGACGGTGGGTCGATCCAAACGTATTATGGTTAGGAAATGCCTTTTATGGTGCAAAAAGGAAGTTTTATGGCCACTTGAGCCTTAGACCCACCTAATCTTTGGTCAAAGTCTTTGATTGGGCCCACCAAGTGGAATGGGCGGAGTGGATTTCATCCAAGCACCGCTATGGACCCTACCCTAGTCGTGCGTGTGCACAGTTCACATGTACTAGCTGTGCACTGGACTGCACCTCTAGTCAAAGTCGGGCTGACCTGACATTTCTGAAAAAAGGAGTTTTCTCTCCTCGTTTCTGCGTTTCCCGCCTATGGGCTGTTTAAAACGGACGATCACCGTGCGTTAAGTTTGTGACCCACCATCATGGTCAGCATCATGATCTGACCCGTCCATCTGGTAGAGGGGCTACAAGATACCCAAACCTTATAAGATTTCAAGCTGGTGGGCCTGGGCGAACACACGACATCAATCGCAAGAAGATCGGCGTGAGGAAGAATTATGTTGTTAGCTGCTTCAAAACCAGCCCATCATGATTAATGTGGGCTACCTTGAGCTGATCCAAACCGTTCATGTGGTAGAGCATCCCCGTCTGACTAAATCCACGTCATCCGTACACACTCATGCACACATGCATGTGCTCAAACTCAAGCCAAACAGAGTCGCGTGCGGCTACCTTTCCAGAAATGGAAAGCTCCATTCCGTGGCTGCCAGCTTGGCAATCCGCGTAAGTCCCTCTTCCTCCAATCCCAACCCTTCATTAAGGCAGATCCTAGCCATCCATTTCTACTCACGTGGGTTAGGGTTTTCTGTGGAAAACCGACGCTAAGACCTCCTTCCCGCTGGCTGTTTTTCAGAAAACCGGATAGCAGGATTGGATCCCAGACTTTCTTTCACATCCGACGGCCCTGAGAGCATCTAGGGTATGATAAAAGGAGAGTGGGTCGCGTGGCAACGGACATCTCTCCCATTCTTACGACAACTATGAAAAATCTACCGTTTTCTTCTCCATGCGAACCCACCACCCAAACTCTCCTGAAGCTTCGAAAGAGCTTATCCATAAGCTTCCTAGGGTCCATAAGGACCGCCTTTAAGGGTCAAATTAGTGGAAGAAGCGGAGATGGAAAAACGCCATTAATGACAGCCTTCTTCTTCCCCGTTCGAGCTGCACCAAGTGTCTCGAATCGAGTAAGGAGCTGAGTCGGGTTGCTGTCACGGTAAGTTCAGACCTTCTGCAACCTAAGAAAAGGGAGAAAAGTAGAATGAAGAAGTGAAGGAGAGAGAGTTGCGGTGCTGGTCCGTTCACCAGGTTGGGTTGTGTAACACCCTGTACTTTCTAGTACTCGAGTATTACCATGTAAATTATATATATATATATATATATATATATATATATATATATATATATAATGCAACCTTAAAGACATTATGAAAATAATATTATATTAATAAAACATAATGAATAATAGTTTCACAACATAAAATCAAATTATAAATAATAATGTTTTATAAGTATGTATACAAAAATCATTAGATAATTTAATAGAATTGTATTTTATTTAACAATATTATCATATATGAATATAATTTTAATTAAATGTGATATTGTACAATCTTCAATTCAATTATACGTATAATATAATATTGTATATCATGAATTATGTATATTAATGAATGTGTGAACAACAGCATGTAATTAGTAATATGTTAATATTAAAAGTATATATATATATATATATATATATATATATATATATATATATATGTATGAGATTTTAAATATATTGTAATTATAAGTAATATACAAGAATAATAAAAATTATATTAATATTAGTATCGGTTAGTAATATATGATGAAAGCCTTACAAATGGCCCATTAGGATCTTTTAACCGTTGACGTCCAACTTAGGCATCATCCGACCACTAGGTTGACGAGAAACCATCCTACGACTACAAATCACATTGTGGGCCCCACCTAAGCATTTAGCGGCTTGATCCTTGATCCCAGGTCCTGCTTGGGAACTTCTAAATGGATTAGACGGAGTGGATTTATCACAAACATCATAGCGGGCCCCACACAAGGTGGGCGTGCACCAAGGCCACCCGTGCACGAAGTGCGCGGGACGTGGTATGCTGGCCGACCAGCACTGACCCGTGCCCTCCCTCAAAACAGAGAGAATCTCTCTGTCTCTCTCTTTGTTTCCACCAGCGGACGGGCGTCCGTTTGGGACATCTGTGGCCCACCACGGTGATTCCGTGGGATGATCCGAACTGTCCATCGTGTCTAGGGCTTGGACCCCGCCAAAACCCAACTTTCACAATAGATTTTCATGCACATGTGGACGCACGATCCTCACTGCAAACCAGCCCTACAAACACACCTTTTTCAACAATAGAAACTATTGCCACTCCACGTCAGCGATCCGTGTATGCCTCCTTTTCTTGCATCTCCACCATTCAAACCGGAGTGATCTGGACCGTCCTAAGCTAGGTTTTAGGAAAGAAAGGGAATGAGAGAGAGAAAGAGGTCGTTTACTCCTAGCTTTAAACCCACCACCTAAACCTCCTTAGAGCTTCAATCCGACCATGCTCTAAGCTCCCATAGATCCGTCTACACCATTCCCATGCATCATTTTAGAGAAAGACATGGGCGTTTGTGATCTGCCATTAATGACAGGTCATCTTCCTTGTCAAGAAGAACAGCCACTAGCCCTTGTTACAGCCTTAATCTCGTATCAGTTTCGCACATCAGGTGGCCCATCTCTATAGCACTCTATGCAGATTGGAGAAGAGAAGAAGAAGGAAATATAAGGTAAGAAAAAGAGAGAGAGTGTGTGGTGTGTTGCTGCACCTGCTCGAACCGAGCTGGGTCAGCTGGTCGGGTTGTGAGCTATCGGGCCTGTTTTGGTCCGAGTTGGACTGGGTCAAGTCCATAGGTTGCTGGACCTCCCTAAATGAGAAAGAGAGAAAGAGTGGGAGAGGAAGTAGGAGGAATGAGAAGATAGGATAGAGAGAGAGTGGACTCGCTGCCGAGTCAGCCATGTCCGACCGAGTTGGGGCTGCTTCTAGCAAGAAAAGAAGAAGAAGAAAGGAAGCAGAAAGGAAAGAAGGAGAATCAAAGAGAGAATGGCGAGAGAGAGAGAGAGAGAGAGAGAGAGAGAGAGAGAGAGAGAGAGAGAGAGAGAGAGAGAGAGAGAGAGTGGCCACCAAGTTGGGCTCAAGCTTAGGCCAAGTCAGGTGAGTCAGGGTTCCTATTCATCAGTGTTGGGCGTGAGTTTGGTCCAATCCAGACGTTTCTGGATTTCCAGCAGATGGAAAATGGAGAAAGAAGAAAAGAGATTTAGGAAGAGAAAGAGGAGGAAAGGGAGTTGAGTCCTGACTCACTACCGAGTTAACTCGTTGGAGTCGGTGTTGGGCCACACTCAAATACTGTTGAGGTATAAAACATTCTAACCTCTTGTGTTGTAGTGTTAGGTTTGATTTTCTTAAATAGACATTATTAGATTGTTTATGCTATAACTAGCTATTATAATCAAAGGGTGAAATTATCAAATAGTAAATCTTAGTGTTTATTATCCTCATTAACGCTACTATAATTATTGCAAATTATTGAATATAGTCAATCATCGGTAGGGTAAATTTTGCTAGTATTAGTATTATGGATACTAGATATTAACATTTATCATGCTATACTTATTTTGTCATTATAGGTTTACCAATAAAATTAGCATTATTAGCGTTAATAGACAATTATTATTTACTTTTACTTCATTATAATATTATTAGGAATTAATTGTATGAGTTAGGTTTTAAACTCTAAACCAAAGCCTAAAGTTAGATAAGTGGATGAAACCCTAAGTCTAATTAACCTAAACCATAAGTTATGACCCTAATCGTATAAATTGATAAGTTATTCTCTAAGATATCACTATAGGTTCCTTTTACAGTTGTTATTACTATCATGAGTCACTATTAGTATCATTATTCCTGTGTTGTTAGATAATTTAATATAATATTAGCCATTGTAATATTCTAAAAATTAATAACTAATTTATCTATTAATTTTACTCAATTATTACTCCCATTAACAATACTATTAATGGCCACATGAAATAGAGTTCAAATTCCATAATCTAAACCTAGAACTAAATCCTAAGATGAAGCCCTAAACTCTACATTAAAATCTTAAAATCTAAGTATGGTACAAAACTCTAAAATAAAATCCTAATTCTACATTGAAAACCTAAGTAATCCAAGCCCTAGGTTATATTAATCTAGACTATGGACGCTTTGTAGAACATTAATCTCACATGCAACTTCACCATTCATGGTAGGATCCGACTTTAAGGACGCAAGCACTTAGCGACACTAGAATGTGATTCGGTTCATCAAGTGATGATTCTTCCCCTTGAGCTTTCCATTTTCCCATTAGCTTAAGTTATAGTTTTTATTTTAGTTTATAATTGATATCTCCATTTTATAATCACATGTGTTAATTGTTGGAATTGAATTGTTATATTACATGCTTAATATTTATCCTGCATATTTATCTCATACTTGTGGATTATTTGTGGATTGCTTATGGGACTTAAATTGGTACATCAATGGGAAACCCCCACCCATGGATGTACACCCATACTTGGGATGTAACCCGACTGTTGTGATCATAATGGACTTTCGACTTAGTAGTTATTGAGTAGTGGTTTAAATTGATAATTGATGTGGGTATACCATCAAGGGTTGTTGTGTCCAATGGTTTTTAAGGACAGTTTCTTATCGCATGATTTTGATATTGGCCCTACGTGACATAGTTTTAATAATTGCCCTATGTGGCTTAATTTTGATATTCGCCCTACGTGGCTTTGTGTAAGTATTTGCCCTAGATGGGTTAGATGTTTTATATTTGTGCAACCATACGATGGTAAGCCCCATATACTGAATATGATTGGCCACTAGTTGATTGGGATCCATTAAACATCCTAAGGCGGTAGCCTCATGAGCCAAGGATGGTGGAATGGGATACTATGCCTGAGCTGTCGGCCTACGCTGGGCTCTGAGCTCCCCGTAATGACCTTTGAGCTTATTAAACCTGCTGGTTGTAAACGGACCAATAACGGTTGGGCTAATCATGCATTTTCATAGCACATGATCTTTTCCGGGTGATTAAATTCTCCTTGGGCGATTTATGGTTTTTTCCAGGTGATTAAATTCTCCTTGAGCGATCTATATTTTATGGTCTTTTTCAGGTGATTAAATTCTCCTTGGGCGATTTATATATTATGGTCTTTTCTGGATAGCTGGTTCTCCTCGAGTGTACCTTTATGTTTTTTTTTTCCAGGTGACTAATTCTCATAAGGTGACCCTTTATTTCTACAGCGGGATGTGCATCCCCAGGTCGATGATGCATTCACGCATCCATGTATTTAATAAGACTGCATCATGTATTATTTTGTATGCCTTGCCATGTTTTTATAACTATGCTTACCTAATGCGACGGTGTGTAATTTCAAGGGAAATTCACACTGAGTTGGCCATTCATCCTGTAACGTCCTGGATTTTCAGTGTTTGGATTTCCAAAAATCCTTAATATTTTTTAATCTAATTAACTTATATTATCACTTACTGACTATTAGCACTCAATGTTAGTTTACACCTGGGTGGAACCAGTAAAGAACCGCACAAGTTTGATTAATCAACCGTAGGAAGCCAACGAATACGCCCAACACTTAAACATTAAGTTTAGGCCCATGATTTACTCACATAGGGCCCAAAATCTAACCGATCCATCGCTAACTAATCAAGACAATCATAACTAAATTAAAGATCTAACCGAAGCCGAATCAGATAAGGCCCGAATCTTAACTAACAGACTAAATCAACCTCGTTACTGTTTTAGCCTAAAACTAATGGTTTAGAGTAAACATGACCAAATCTCCACTTTCACTAGCTATAAATAGGCCACACTATGAACATAGTTAATCCAAACCCTAATCATTGCCCACGAGAAATCTCAATACTTAATTCATTCCAGAAATGTCCCGATTTTCCGAACAAGCTCTAGACCGCTTGTTGGTAGGCCACCAGTTTCAAAACTATAGAATAATGTCCGTTTTACTAGGCTTGACGTCCATCGCTGGAGTCAGACCTGGGTACTGTCCATAACCGCTCAACTTGTGTTAAAGGACGAGTGCATGGGAAGTGTAAATACCATAAAGGAAGAACCTGAAACTTAAGTGAATTGGGTCGTCCACTCTTATGCAAAGTCGAGGATTTCAGACTATCGGTTTACGACCAAACTTCCCACGTGGAGTAAGGATATTTTTCTGCTCATTACGGTATAGCCGCGACCTGATCGACTATCGGTGACCGTTGAACAGACTTTTAATTATACATGTTGATCGGCGCATCCAAATGGCAGGCCGATCGTATCCATACGTAGATCATCATTAGGGTTAATTATCCTACGATGTATATCAATATGTACACCCCATAGTGGGCCCTATAGGCTAGAAAAATCCTCCCATAGGACTAGTATAGTAAAAACCCAACCCTTGGGGCCATTTGCACTAAATCTGACATTATAAAATGGCCTCATTTGGGCACCCCCTCTCCCCGTACGAATTTGCCCTAGAAGAAAGAAAGGGAGAGAGAGAGAGAAGAGAAAGAGGAGAAAGGAGAAGAGAAAGAGCTTGGGGTGTGAGTGTTGGTGCACCTCCGCCCTCTCATCCCCTCTTTAGCCGCCTCGTCGTAGCTGGAGTCATCGTTGGAGCTTTCCTGACAATGGTTGGAGGTAAGTGTTGAATCTCACTTGTAATCTAGGGTTCAATAGTTATTTGTCCCTAATCTCACAAGCTTGTGTGTTTGTTTAGGTCTTTTAATGATTTTCTCAAAACTCTAACCCTAGGAGCGCCATGAGCTGGGCTAAACATCACAAGGTGCGGACTATTATCCTTAGGTGGCTTAGCACCAATTTTACTATGAGTTTAATGATTATGAATGTTAGGATGATGTGCTTGAGTAATCTAGAGAGAACCTAGCCAAGACCCTACATGATAGGCCCCCCGAGATTCCATGAAATAAATGAGTGTTGTTTATTTGTTCTTCAACATGATTGAGTTTGATTTTAGTGTAACATGTTCATCCCATGTATGATTTTACTAAATTCCATGACATGATTGAGTGTTATTATTTGCTCTTCAACATGATGAGGCTTGATTTGGTATGGTATGTTCATCTCATATGCGATCTTAGCATAACCTTTCTTGTGGCATGCATGAATGTATTAATCTTTGTTGTATGTTTGTCCTATGAATGATGTATAACTCTTGTTCGATTCGCTAATTCCACACAACACACATACACATTCATTTCGTTATATTGTTAGTAATTGCATTTATAAAAAAAAATCCAAATTTCTATGTTTAATGTATGAGTGCATAACATCTCTTATGTAGATGATGAATCCTGATTTGTTGAAGTGCTATTGAATACCATCAAATCCCTAGGTTGGACAGGAAACTGAGGTGAGACAAGGTGGTCCCATTGGTAGGACTAACTTGAGGCTAGACCAGCGAATTTGGGTGGATACGAATGGGCGACGGTAGTTAGATTATATGGGTCGTTTGTACTAGATGTCATCCATCATGCACTCGCCTGGACTCACACGGTCTAGTCCACTTACTGACCAATCATGTATGTTGACCATGTCTACTCACGCCTGTATGGAACCTGAAACACCCATCAACCACTGAAGCCCATTGATAATCATCTGAAACCGATCCACTGACTCGAGAGCCGGGCATGGTGGAATGG
The DNA here is from genome assembly GCA_021015155.1 of Magnolia officinalis. NCBI lineage: Eukaryota > Viridiplantae > Streptophyta > Magnoliopsida > Magnoliales > Magnoliaceae > Magnolia > Magnolia officinalis. Next base: position 9,223,103 of record JAJHSJ010000013.1, read on the forward strand.
GACACTGTGTCTGAGCTGTCGGCCTACGCTGTGGTGACGAGCCTTCCCGTAGTGACCACAAGCGATCCCTCCTCTTAGCATTACCCATGTACTTGAATCGGGGATGGGGAACCCTATGAGATCATGGATCGCGGGGTCTTGGCCTCACACGTTGAGGGGCTTTGGCCTCACAACCAGTTGAGGGCAATGATACGTAGGGTGTACCAGTTTCCCCAATCTGCTGGATGAACTGAATTAAATAAATACTCGGCTAACATTATCCATACATTGCATTAGCTAGGTTTTGGCGACTCGGCAGTTGAAGTCACAATGAGGGTGGTTGGTCATGCGCGATCGTTAGACGAAGTCACTCGAGGGAGTGTTGTTGTGAGAGCATACATCATATCATAATACATGCATATGTATTAACAAGCCTAGTTAGAGATATGTGAATGTATGACTTTCATTAAATTCATTATATAATTGATGTTTGTTGTAACTTAAGGCTAATAGTAATCATTGAGTTAGCTACTCACTCCCACTCTGGAACTGTGTTTTAAAATACCAACCAGACCCTTTACTAGATGCAGGTGAGGCAGAGCTCGACGAGCCGAGCAAGGTGAGAAAGGATATATAGGGAAGATGAACTTTCCTACGTCCAGCATATGGGTGGATCACCGTGGACTGTGCAGGTCGTTTATGGGTTGTTGAGTAGGGATCTAGCTCGCCATTTCCTTTGGGCATTTCCTATATAAATTTCGTCGGGCGACGCCTTGTGCGACCCATTGTTATATTTTTAGTCATTTTTATTTCAATAGACTTGTTGTGATTGCAAATCATGTTCCAAATAATTTCATACTGTTCATTAACCCGCATTAAACATAAAACAGTAAAATTGGTTATAAGTGATACCCGGGAACTTGGGAGTCAAGTGTAAGCACGACCCCCAATTTTCAGGGTATTACACATCCATCAAATAAATATAACCGTACAGGTAGCATAGGCAGCTTAAGTGATTTTCAGGTTCGAGCTGATGAGGAGCCGGCTCCAAGTGCAAGGATTGCATGACTGTATATACCTTGAGGAGCTGAGGGGTCTTGCGGCTCAAATTTACTTGTATTTTACTATTTCTTATGTATTGGATAACGTAATTCTTGTATTTGTTAATTTTGGAAACATTGGTTTGTATAATTCATTATGGGCAACCTCTTGCATATTCCAAATAAAATTTAAAATTTTCCTTTATACTTACTTGTCCATTCTATGCTCATCTGCTTACTCTAATGAAAGATATATATATATATATATATATATATACTCGAATTTGACCATCCTTTAAAGTTAACACTCGAGTTTTTGGAAAACGGGTCGTATACTCGGGTCCTGAAAAGTCGGAGCGTTATAGGTTGCGAGCAAGTCTCGACCTTGCAAAATATCAGATGGTCTAAATTGTTGAGCGTATTTGACAGAAGGAAGAAGATGAGGAGGAGAAGAACGAGAAGGTGAGGGAGTGAGTTCGAGTTGGGAACTCGAATCGTGACCCGAGTCAGTGGTTCGTGGGTCGCTGGTGTGATTGCTCGACTCACTAGGTTGAGCTGGGCGATTGGAGTCGGGGTTAGCTCGAGCTGGGTGTGGGTTTGGTTTATCCCAGACCCTATGAAAAGTCAGGGAGAGAAGAGGGGGAGAGAGAGAGAGAGAGAGAGAGAGAGAGAGAGAGAGAGAGAGAATGGGGAGTGGGTTGTGCAACTGGCGAGTCGACTCGACCCACCTGTGTTGGGTCTCGCCAGTCTCCTTGCTGGAGTTTTCCAGCTAACACACAAAAAAAAAAAGAAGAAAAACTAGTCAGGGAAGAGTCCGAGTCAACTCAGTTGGGACCAAGTCCAGCTGGGCCGGGTCATGCTTGGGCCTCGTCTAGGTTTTGCTGAGGTTGAGTTGGGACAACTCAGTTGCGTCGAGTCTAGCCGAGTTGACAAAGGTGAGTCAACATTTTCTCACCATTCTAGACTTGTTTTCCATGCACCGTTATCATTGCTACCAATGTTATTATTAGGATTATTAATATTATCAATGATTAGCCATTAGTAAGTTATTTATGCTAAAACTAGTTATTATAAATGAATTTCAGCTATTAAATCGTAGTATTTCATTTATCATTCTTAAATAGTTGTTATTGATAGTGGATTGTACTAATTGGTGTCATCATAATGATTATTAACCAATATTAATTATAATACTAATGTAAATAAATATTTTATAATTATTAAATTAACACTAAAATTAGTTGCACATCAACTAGGGTTTAAACCCTAAAAATCTAGCCTAGACCTAAGCTCTAGGATAAAATCCTAGACCTAAGTAATCTAAACCCTAGGTCAATACTTTAAAGATAAATAGTGAGTTAAGTTGGGATCTAATGATACAATTTCATAATTCATGGTAAAATCCAAGTATAAGGGCGTGCGTACTTCCTAGCAACATTAGTTGACGATTCGACACATCAGGTGATGATTTCTTCCCCTTAAGCTTTCCATTTCCAAATTGGTTAAGTAATAGTCTTTATCAAAATCACACATGTTATCTTATAGGATGTGATCTCTTACATTAGTCATAAACTCTTAAGACATGACTTATATTTGATTTATGATTTCATGCAATATTTATTTACATGATGCCTTTTATTTAAATTTTGATTCATGATCTTTGCGATTATTATGTAGCAAGTGCTTCACATACATCTAACATGCTATATCTATATGCTTTCACATGAATTGTTGTAAGTCGCTTATGAATCTCTATTCACTACACTTACTAGTGGGTAATTTCCTCTTGTGTATGTGAACCCATACTTAGGATGTAACAAGATGTGTTGTGGTAAGAAATGGGCCCTTGATTTAGAGGATATATGGGATACGGAACATTAATGTGAGATTTATCATCCATAGGGCATATGGCTTGAGTGGCTTAGAAACGATCTCTTTTAACCGCTCTGATTTAGCCTTGCTTGACCCTTTTTTTCAATTGATTTGATGTTCCGTATACCCTTTTTGCCGCTGCAATTTGACATTTGTCCCATGTTTTGAGGTTTACCAGATGTGGCTATGATGGTCTATACCATGCGATGGTAATCCTTACTTATTGAATTTGATTGGCCACTGGTTGATGGGCATCTATTAAGCATCCTGATATGAGAGAATCTCATGAGTCGAGAATAGTGGAATGGGACACTATGCCCGAGCTGTCGGCCTACGCTGGGTGACGAGCCCCTCGTAGTGACCATTAAGTTACTCAAACTGGCTGATTGTAATTGGACTAAGAAAGGCCTGGCTAATCATGCATACATGGCATATTGAAGATGACGAGTAGCTATTTCTGGATACTGTAGCACGTGCCCTTAGGTTATTGGGGTATCATTTCGCTAGCTGCCAGACCATCGACTATCGACCTATGTACGTGATGTACGATGACTTGGTAATTATGCGTACATCATGTACGCACGTAATGTGTTGCATTGATGACCAGCCTTTTTGCATGGGTGATGAGCCCAACTGCCGACTGGATGAGAGCAAGGTAAAATTTTCAGGGATGTATGGTTGTATCTGCCAGGAGAAGCTGTGCGATCTTGCGGTTCATGTTCATATGCATTTTATTATTTCTTTCATGTAAATTATGTAATTTTTGTATTTACTATTATAAGAGGCATTAGTTTGTATAAGTCATTATGGGCAGCCGCTCGTATATTCTTTGAATGTAAATGCAAGATATCCTTTACGTTTGATTTGTCCATCTTTCGTTATACTGCTAACTCTGAATATATATATATATATATATATATATATATATGAAATTTGGATCTCTAAAGGTTAACACTCGGGTTTTTAGGAAACGAGTCATATACTTGGTGTCACGTCCCGAAATTCGAGTACAGAGTGTGCACCCTCAAACCCGAGTTTCGGCCCATGACACGTACACTAAGTGTACTAATTTCATTCAATTATACAATTATTCATCTACCTACTAGCTCTACCATAGATTTACATTTCATTCATACTCAACAACATCTCAAAAAAAAGAAACGATCATTTATTCCAATAATTAATCATAAACATAACTAAGGACCCTCTCAATTGGGATCTTATAAAATGAAATAAACATGTTCAACAACTTGAAAGAATTAATTTACAATTTAAGAAAATTAAATATAATTAAAGTAAAAATATCATGATTAGTCTAAAACAGCAACTTCTTCCTCTGTCAAGTAGGGCCACGTGTCCCTTAAGTCTTTTCCGGCTTGACTATATATTTCTATTCTTGAGCCACCAGCCCACCCTCATTCACATCTGTACGGTTTTTCCATCAATAAAAATATAAGCTGGCCAGGCTTAGTGATATAACCCAGCATGGTTCATAATCATATCAATTAAAATAATACAAAAATACATGTACAATGGTATGAATGTAAAATGCTATACGAATGCATCAAATGGGATGATCGTCCATCTGCTTGGGTTGGAGGTCGTCAACCCGCATCCACCCGTTGGGTAGACTTCCACCTTTCGGTAGGCTTGGGCATAAACCGCATCTGGTAACGCTCTACCAGGATCGACATTTCTTCCAGGGAGGGCCCCTAGGATCGACCATGCATTATGCATGCAATGCAATGAATGATGGATGATATGTAAATGAATATTTTTCATATTTGGCATAGTTGTCTCAATTAAAATATTCACATATAAATTTATCGTACAATTATCATATCAAAATATTCAAACCAGTAAATCAATCAAATAATCACAATGAATTATTTTAATTTTAATGAATTATGAAACAAGTTGGGTTACTCACCTGAGTCTGATAGTATAGAATCCACAAGGTAATTAAGTTGGCTTGAATTCAGAGATCCTATCAGTTATATCACCAACATTAATTATTATTCATTTAGTTATTTTATATGGTGGGGCCCACCTCTGATTAACATCCTAGGTGGCCAGATCCAAAATAATCAAATAATTAAAATTTTTATTCTATTTTTCCTTTTTCTTTTTAAGATTATAAAATTGAATGATAATTACTTAATCGGGGTGGTCCATCGGATGGTCAGATCATTCAGATTCTTGAGGTCTTGTCATATTTTACCTCTATGCATTTGAGGAGTGGTGTGGATTTAACCACACATTCGCCAATGGCCCATCTCGACCTTCTACGCCAAGTGATAGCAACACTTGCGCAAAATATTTAAGATTATTTTATCAAACACTTCTAGGTCTAAATAATGTGGCCCATCTGATGGTTAGATTGATCTAAATATTAGGGCCCTTGTATATTTTGGCCTTAGGGATCATGTGATCTATACGGATCTAATCTAATTTGATCAGATGCACACCAACTACAATTACAAAATTTTAGATTCCCCTCCCCTATAAATGACCTCTACCCATAATTTAATGCAATGAACATGTGACCAATTCACACCGTTCGTTGCATCCACCGAATCAAATTATATTAAATATATAAAAATACTAAAAGGAGGACAATATACATACCCGATCTAAGCACTCCAAAATTCTCTTTCTCCCTTTCTCTGTTGTCACTTGAAGCCCTTTTTTTTAAATATTTAAATTTAACTGGAACTCTTTTATTCTTAAGAGATGCGGAGAGGGTATTTACATTTAACTAGAACTCTTTTATTCTTTAGAGATGCAGAGAGAGATATTTACATTTAACTAAAACTCTTTTATTCTTAAGAGATGCGGAGAGAGATATTTAAATTATATGAGTTAATGATATAAATAGGATAAGAGATAAGATATATTTAAATTAAATATAAAATAAAGATAAGATAAAAAAAAATCTTTTATTATTATTAGTAAATTTTTCACGACCTTTACATTCTACCCCCCTTAAAATAAAATCTCGTCCTCGAGATTTAGAAACTAACATCTCACAATTTTCTTATTTTAATGGCGTTGGTCACGCTTATATTATGGATGGTTTTAGACATTGGTTTGGTCTTTTAGTTTTCGTAGTAGTGAATTTATAAATATGTAAAATTTTGTCAAAAACTAAGGTTTATAAAAGATTCAAAAATTCAAACAGTGAGGGCTGTCTAGAAATAAACATTGTTTTAGTTAAAAATTAAATTTGGTTTTAAAAAAATTAATTTTAAATTTCTATTTTCTTAATTATTTTCTTTTGAACTCGATTTATTAATCTACGATATAGGCTTTGAATTACTTTAATTGGACTCGTACTTAATTAGTTATAAGTTTATCAAATCAGGTGATTTCCATTATTTAATAAAATATGATGGGCAAATTTTTATTTTTTTTTAATATCATGGGGTCTTAGGTTGGGTTTCTAAGTTTCAGATATCATAACAATCAATGATCTTATGTATTGCATCTCTCATAATAATCAATGAAATATTTAAATTTAGATTCACATACGCAATGTTATTTACGGAATTTTAACATTTGAATCAAAAGTAACAATGACTTGAAATTTGAAAAGTATGCCATTAATTATATAGTAAAAAAAAAAATCAGATTAAAATTATTACTTTTACTAAGGTTTTCATCGTTGCTAATGAGAAAAAATCCTATTGTCCAACAGTCGTTTCTATCATTTACAGCTTAGTGCTTAAATGTTTATAATTTTTTTTTTTTTTTTTTTTTACAATTCAAATAAAATTTTATGGAGTTGTTTAGGGGTATGTACATGACTCAAAAAATATTCGGGAATTATTTTGAACTTTTTTTTTTTTTTTTTCTGATTTGATCAGGGATACTAAACTGCTCCAGATTTTCACTATATAATTTTGAAATTTGTTAGAAAATTAGAAATAATTTTTCCATACCTTGAAATTTGGGGAAAATATTGTCTTATACCTGAAAAAGGTTCTAGTGAGTTTGATATTAAAATTTTTTTTTCTTATTATTATTATTTTTTAAGTAATTTTGTTTCCACCAAATATGGACTTATGATCCTATAAAAAGGAACTTTTAAAATTTAATAGAGATTATGGTTTTATTTTATTTTATACTTAATATTTTTTAAAAAAATATAGTACTTCAAATAAAAATATTTATTTAACCAAAAGTAATTATCAAAATGAAAAATCTGCTAATTAAATCTATATAAAGCCAGTATGGGCATATTAATTTTTGGTTTGATGACTGTTGTTCATATTATATTTTATTATACTTTAAAATTACAGATTAAGTTAAAATTTTAAATGGAGATCTTATTATAAGTTTACTATGTCTCTGTAAAATCTTATACAAAAATTCTAACTGTAAAATTTTTTTAAATTCTTGCAGTCAGTCATGTCCAGAATTTGATGATTTATGATCAGCCCGTACTAACTCACTGGATCAGTATATTTACTATGAGATTCAAATTTTATTATTATTTTTATCTTAATATAGACTTATCTATCTTCGATCAGGCTTTTGAATCGCCTCAATCGGAGTAGTACTTTTATAGTTATGAATTTTATAAGTTGGGTAATTCTTGCTGCCCATTGTTGTCCAGCAGAATTTTATGAATTAAAATATTTTAAAATTTATATTTGATTCAGAATAACTCATTTCAATGTAAAACAGATTCAACTTGAGTGCATGAAATCTAGATTTTTTTTTTATATATAATAAAATTTAATCCAAACTTTACAACCTACAATTAAGTTTTTTTTTTTTTTTTTTTTTAAATCACTACCATTAGAATTATATATATATTTTTATAGTTACGATTTTTACAATCAGAGTGACTACTGTTGTCCATTTCTGTATAGTAGGATTTTGAAAATTTTAATGTTTTTAAATAAAATTTAACGGTTCAAATAATATTAAATTAGAGTATAGGGAAACATCCTAACGTTGTTTTATATATTCATTTAAAAAAAACACATCAATAAATATGGAACATTTATTTATTTATTTTTCTATGTTTTTTTTTTTCATAATAAACAATAGTCAAATAGGGAATCTTAAGTGTACAATTTCTAATTAAAGGGGATCTACCAATTATGTATGTATGTGGGATCATAACTTACAGGTCACACTAAATTTAGAACGAACATCGCTCTGATACCATTCTGTCATGCCCCGAAATTCGAGTACAGAGTGTGCACCCTCAGACCCGAGTTTCGGCCCATGACATGTACACTAAGTGTACTAATTTCATTCAATTATACAATTATTCATCTACCTACTAGCTCTACCGTAGATTTACATTCCATTCATACTCAACAACATCTCAAAAATAAGAAACGATCATTTATTCTAATAATTAATCATAAACATAACTAAGGACCCTCTCAATTGGGATCTTACAAAATGAAATAAACATGTCCAACAACTTGAAGAATTAATTTATAATCTAAGAAAATCAAATATAATTAAAGTAAAAATATCATGATTAGTCTAAGACATCAACTTCTTCCTCTGTCAAGTAGGGTCACGTGTCCCTTAAGTCATTTCCGGCTTGACCATATATTCCTATTCTTGAGCCACCGGCCCACCCTCATTCACATCTGTACGATTTTTCCATCAATAAAAATATAAGCTGGCCAGGCTTAGTGATATAACCCAACATGGTTCATAATCATATCAATTAAAATAATACAAAAATACATGTACAATGGTATGAATGTAAAATGCTATACGAATGCATCAGATGGGATGATCGTCCATCTGCTTGGGTTGGAGGTCGTCAACCCGCATCCACCCGTTGGGTAGGCTTCCACCTTTCGGTAGGCTTGGGCATAGACCGCATCTGGTAACGCTCTACTAGGATCGACATTTCTTCCAGGTAGGGCCCCTAGGATCGACCATGCATTATGCAATGCAATGCAATGAATGATAGATGATATGTAAATGTATATTTTTCATATTTGGCATAGTTGTCTCAATTAAAATATTCACATATAAATTTATCATACAATTATCATATCAAAATATTCAAACCAGTAAATCAATCAAACAATCACAATGATTTATTTTAATTTTAATGAATTATGAGACAAGTTGGGTTACTCACCTGAGTCTGATAGTACAGAATCCACAAGGTAATTAAGTTGGCTTGAATTCAGAGATCCTATCAGTTATATCACCAACATTAATTATTATTCATTTAGTTATTTTATATGGTGGGGCCCACCTCTGATTAACATCCTAGGTGGCCAGATCCAAAATAATCAAATAATTAAAAATTTTATTCTATTTTTTCTTTTTTTTTTTAAGATTATAAAATTGAATGATAATTACTTGATCGGGGTGATCCATCGGATGGGTAGATCATTCAGATTCTTGAGGTCTTGTCATATTTTACCTCTATGCATTTGAGGAGTGGTATGGATCTAACCACACATTCGCCAATGGCCCATCTCGACCTTCTACGCCAAGTGATAACAACACTTGCGCAAAATATCTAAGATTCCTTTATCAAACACTTCTAGGTCTAAATAATGTGGCCCATCTGATGGTTAGATTGATTTAAATATTAGGGCCCTTGTATATTTTGGCTTTAGGGATCATGTGATCCATACAAACCTAATCTAATTTGATCAGATGCACACCAACTACAATTACAAAATTTTAGATTCCCCTCCCCTATAAATGACCTCTACCCATAATTCAATATAATGAACGTGTGACTAATTCACACCGTTCATTGCATTCACCGAATCAAATTATATTAAATATATAAAAATACTAATAGGACAATATACATACCCGATCTAAGCACTCCAAAATTCTCTTTCTCCCTTTCTCTGTTGTCACATGAAGCCCCCTTTTTTTTATATTTAAATTTGACTAGAACTCTTTTATTCTTAAGAGATGCGGAGAGAGTATTTACATTTAACTAGAACTCTTTTATTCTTTAGAGATGCAGAGAGAGATATTTACATTTAACTAAAACTCTTTTATTCTTAAGAGATGCGGAGAGAGATATTTAAATTATATGAGTTAATGATATAAATAAGATAAGAGATAAGATAGATTTAAATTAAATATAAAATAAAGATAAGATTAAAAAAAAAAAAAATTTATTATTATTAGTAAATTTTTCACGACCTTTATACTCGGGTTCCAAAAACTCGGGGCGTTACAGCTCCTGCTTGCGAACCTATGAGAACAGGTTGCTCTGTTACCACTAGAGCGACCTCCCCTTGATCGGGGGGTGGTTGCTATCTTGCCATCTGCTGCTTGATTTGGCTGATCTCGTTGACCAATGTTTGTACTTGGTTATGAAGCACATGGTACTTGCCTCCTTGGCTGCAAGTTCGTTGAGACAGTCCTGTTGGAGCTGATTCAGCATGGAGTACAGAAGATGAGTGTCTTTGTCCAGTGGGCTCGGGTTCTGCAACTGCTACTGGGAGTGCTTTCTTCTTTCCCTTAGCCATTTCTGGTAAAGTTACAAAGACTTTTTATCTGCTTCCCTTAGACGGCGCTAAAAATATTGATGCAAAAATCTGGTTCACCCTCGTCGAGCTTCGAGCACTCGCGCCAAGCCCTGTAAGCCTGCACATGAGAAGGACAAAGGAGACCCTGACTAGAGCAGGGGACCCTCCGAAACCTACCCACGCTACTTAGACCTAGATTCTTAGCCTGACTTTGGCATCGGAGGGTCCCCTGCTCTAGTCAGGGTCTCCTTTGTCCTTCTCCTGTGCTGGCTTACATGGCTCGGCGCGAGTGCTCGGAGCTTGGCGAGGGGCAACCAGATTTTTGCATCAACAACAACAATTACATGAGATTGAAATAATTTGAGATAAGATACCTAAACAAATGATAAAACATTATGGATTGTCTTTTTAAATTCATTTATACTCATAACGTTATATTAAACTCTTAAATATGGTTGTAGTTGCTTGAGTTTGTTATTATTTGAATTTGTATTAAAATTTACTTATAGTATTAGATTGTATTTATAAGTAATATCATAAATACCAACTTGTCCTTGTTCTGCTTGTGGTGATGGCCAGTTGGTCAAGCTCGAGTTGAACCATTCAACCCCAAGCCTAGCCTATTGAGAGCCCTAATGACCGAATGAATGTGTAAATTAAAAAATACAAATAATTAATTGTAGGTAGTGCTATTGCCCGAATCTGGTCGATCTCATGACATCTTCTGTGAGCCGACGGGTACTTGCACTTTAATGGAAGACGAAATAACACTGAGGGTGTCGGTTGTGGCCGGGGACCCTCCAATCCCTAAGTCAGGTATATGAACCCAAAGTATGTGTGGATAGAGTCGTGATATTTTGTGCATACTTTTTCCCTTAGGTGTGGTGATATATTTATAGGTTTTCTAGGCAGCTTGCGTATCTAAATAAAGTTGCAGTATATGTTAGATGGCCCGTAATAGACTTGAAATATATTCTCAAGTATATATCCGATTATGCCTCAATTAGTATTCTTTTCGGCTAGAATCTTACTGGGTAATCTTGATCGTACAGAACGTGAGATTCTTTTCGGATATTTTCATCCCGATTTCGAGATCAATATCCAAGGTTGAGTTCGGCATCCGTGGTCAATATCGGTATCCATGATCGAGGTAAGTAGATGAACTTGACCATTCAGTCTGGTTGCTGCGTTTCCTCCCTGACCTCAACCTCCGCCGACGTATATCATGCGTCATGTGGATTTTTCCCATAACAGTAGCTTCCAAAATTACTAAACAGTTATAAAGGCAGTCTAAGGTAGTTTCTTAAATAAAGAAATTCCAAAAGCGTGTTTCTTGCATATGGCTGTGGGCCATCTTGTCTGTTACAGACAGTGGTGCATTCGGTGCTTGGTACTTGAAGATTGTGACAATCTGGGTTCAGCATTCGTAGTAATTCTCCTGCTAAAGACCAAGAACCACAGCCCTTTTCTTCAACTCCGACAGTGAAAGAGGGTAGAAACGGAATTTTCAAAAAGTAAAGATGTCCAGCAACAGATCTCCCATTTTTCCAATGCCTCAACCACATCATTTCAGCGATTATGGATTCGACCCCCAAATCGACTATTTCCAGGTATACCCATTTTGCCCCTCTTCCTTCATTTTTCTTTTCCTCTTCCTATTCTATTCTCTCTTCTTTTCTCTTTCCAGATCCTGGAAGAAGCCAGACAGGTTAGGAGAGAAACAAGGCCAGTTGAGGAAGCTTTGGATTTCAAACTACAAAAACCCATCTCAAGAGAAGAATTAAAGAAGACAAAGAAGCGAAAGTGGTGGAATGCGCTTTCGTTCTGGAAATGGAAGAGGAGAGAAGATCAACGACAGCAACAACAGCCCCACCATCTTCCACGGAGAGCGTTTTCGGGGCCCGTGTACGAGACGGAGAGCGGGTCGAGTACGCCGAGTCGGAGCAGCCGGCCGAGTTCGGGTCCGCTGGCGGGGCCGCTGACGCCGAGTCGGAGTGGGGATCTTGAGACGCCGTACTTGAATCTGAGAGAGATGAATCCCGACGCGCAACAGCATCGGGTCTCGACCTCTTCCCTGCCCGTATATTTCGTTACTTGAAAATGTTTTTTTTTTTTTTCGGGTACTGATATTTACACCCACCTTGTTTGATTACATACGCCCTCTCTTTTCTACGTTTGGTCAAAAAGTAATACAATTTCGTACGGTTGTTGGATGGTTCGACTTTCGATGAAAGTAGAGACTGGAAATCCGTTCAATATCTGTTTTACGCTCCCCTCCCCACCACGTGAAACGGTGAGAATGGGACGCGGTTTGGCTAGTGACTACATAAAGCTGACGTCAAAGCTCTATGGGCCCCACCATGATGTAGGTCTTTTATCCACGCCGTCCATTCATTTTTTTGAGTTCATTTTAGTGTACGGACCAAAAAGTAGGCAGATCCAAATCTCAAGTGGACCACACAACATGAAAACAGTGTTGATTGAACTTCCACCATTAAAAACTTTGTTGGCCACTATGATGTTTATTTGCCATCCAAACATATTGATAAGGTCACACAGACCTGGATGAAGTGATACAAACCTTCCGTGGCCTCCCAGAAGTTTTCAACGGTAAGAATTCATTTCCGACTGTTCTGCCTCATTTTTTTTTTTACCCTATAACCTTAAAAAAAGATGAACGGCGTGGATAACACATGCATCATGGTGGAGCTCACGTAGCACCGACTACTAGCCACTTGACTAGTGGCAGTGTCACTGACCAAACCGCGTCTGAGAATGGGATGCTGCGTAACTAAGTTCCGTGGGCCCCACCATGATGTATGTTTTGTATCCACGCCGTTCATCCAGTTGGAAAGATCATTTTAGTGCAAGATCCAACGAGAGCTAAATTCAAAGCTCCAGTGGACCCAGCACAGAAAACATGGGACAGTGCGCCCACCATTAAAAACTTCTAAAGGCCACAAAATTTTTCGATCTGATATGTGTTTTACCTTATTTCATGTCTTTTTTAACTTCTGAACAGGTTGGATTTCAAATAAACATGATGGTGGGCATTAGGATAGTTTCAACGGTGTGAATCACTCTCCTCACTGTTTTCTGTGGTGGGGTTCACTACAGTTTTTTATCTATCTCGTTCTTTGGCTCATGCCCTTAAATGATATCTAAAAATGGATGAACGGTGTGGATACAACATATACATCATAGTGGGGCCCACAGAACTTGGTGACGTCACTTCAGTTGCGAGACTCGTTACTCGACGTGTGAGTAGCTAATGCGCGTCCGCTGCCCATAGGTTTGTACGTGGGCCACCGCGGTTTGCATGCCGAGACGGCCACTACCGACTCTCGATGGATGGTGCGCTGAGGGCCCACCGTGACGTATGAGTTTTATTTACACCGTCCATCCATTTTGCCAGCTCAATTTTATGCTCCCAAGGCAGATCAAGTCTCAGGCGCAGAGAACAGTGGTGGTTGAACGCCAACCGTTAAAATCTTCCTGGGAGCCACAAAGCTGATATTTATGTTTTTCCCTTCATCCATATCCTTGTGTCTTAATCAACAGCCTATATGGCAAATAAACATTTACTGATGGGGGATCTTGACTCTCAGGAGTTTCAACACCTGGTCAAGGGTTCGAGTACCCATGGGTGGTGAAATTCCACTAAGGCGTGAATATGTGGTGGTAAAAATTAATAATAATAATAATAATAATAATAATAATAATAATAATAATTACATTTACTGATGGGTGCTCAATCATCAATGTTTTCTGTGCGTGAACGGGAGTTAGTGTGTGAAGATGTGGCAAAATGCAGCCTCATTTTTTTTTATTATTTTTTTTTAACTCTTTTCATTTGTTAGATCTGTTTTTGATTGATTTGAATGTTGGTTTCAATTGGAGATAAAGGAACGTTTGATTTGGGGTCACCATTGACCCAAAAAAGCTTAAAATTTATAATTGAATAGAAACTGTGGAATCACTTACAAGCCAGGAGCATTGCAACTCAAAAGACTTTGATAGTTGGTTTGCAACTATAAATTCTAGGTAATAGCGGTTAGATTTTTTATTATTGTATTTTTTTTCATACTTTCTTTACAGAGATTTTGTACAAATATATAGGAAAATTAGCAACCTTATTCTTAGCTATACATAGATATTGTACAATCACGAATATAATATTTTTGATTTTCTCTTAATTGACAACTCATTAATTAATCTGACAACTCACGCCAACACTCCCTCTCAAGTGGAAGCATCCAAATCTTCAATGCGCAACTTGCTTAGTGAGTTGTAGAAATCCTTGCTTGATACGACCTTTGTAAAAATATCCGTCAGTTAGTCTTCAGACTTCACGAATGGAAATTGAATTATTTTAGCTTCGAGATTTTCTTTGATAAAGTGTCTGTCAACCTCCACGTGTTTGGTACGATCATGCTGGATCGGATTGTGAGCAATGACGATAGCTGCCTTGTTATCACAAAAGAGGTCCATCTCGGATGTAGGAGCAAACCCAATTTCAGTTAGAAGTCTTTTGAACCACAGGACTTCACAAAGTCCTTTAGCCATTCCACGAAACTCTGCTTCAGCACTTGATAATGCCACCACTTTTTGCTTCTTACTTTTCCATATAACCAGATTCCCTCCAACAAATATGAAGTATCCTGAGGTGGATCTTCTGTCTGTGGTATTCCCCACCCAATCTGCGTTTGTATAACCATTAACTTTGAGATGGTTATTTTTCAAAAACATAAGCCCTTTTCCGGGAGAGGATTTTAAGTATCGTAAAATCCGGATCACCGCCTCCATATGACCCTTACTAGGTTGATGCATAAATTGACTTACTACACTCACTGCGTAGGCAATATCTAGATGAGTATGAGAGAGGTAAACAAATCTACCAAATAATCTTTAGTACCTTCCTTTGTCCGTTGGCATTTGGCTTGGATATTCTCTGAGCTTGTGGTTCTGAATGATTGGAGTGTCTGCTGGCTTACAATCCAACATTCCAACCTCACATAGTAAGTCTAATATATATTTTCGCTGAGAAAGAAATATACCTCCCATTGATCTAGCAACCTCTATTCCCAGGAAATATTTAAGTCCTCCTAGATTTTTCATCTCGAACTCGGTCGCCAATTGTTTTTGAAGCTTAACGATTTCCTCATTATCATCCCCTATGATGATCATATTATCGACATATACAATTAAAGTTGTTATCTTGCCCCGTCGATGCTTCAGAAATAATGTATGATGTGAATTACTTTGGTGGAAGCCATACTTCTTCATTGCCAGACCGAACCTCCAAAACCATACTCGAGGTAATTGTTTTAATTCATATAGTGCTCGCTACAATTTGCACACAACTTCAGCTTTTGAAGATGCTGTTTAGCCTGGAGGAGTATCCATGTGGACTTCCACTTCAAGATCACCATGGAGAAATGCGTTCTTTACATCAAACTGGTGCAATGGCCATTCTAAGTTGGCTGTGAGAGATAACAGGACTCTGACTGTATTTAACTTTGCTATCGGCGAAAAAGTTTCTTGATAATTTACGTCATATGTCTGAGTGTAACCTTATGCGACTAGCTTTACCTTGTATCATTTTATAGATCTATCTGCCTTGTGTTTAAAAGAGAAGACTCATTTGTACCCGATTGTTTTTTTTGCCTTTGGGCAATGGAACCAAGGTCCATGTTTGATTCTTTAGTAGTGCTCCCATTTCTTCCTCTATTGCTTGTGTCCACTTGGGATCAGCTAAAGCTTCCTGAACTGTAGTGGGAATATGACATGTGGACGGCTCGTATGAGAATGTCTTGAGAGGTTCAGGTAGCTTTTCGGTGAAAACATAGTTGACAATTGGATACCTCGACCTTCTTTCCTCAATGTCTGGAGAGTATCTGTTTGGTGACTTATCACGGTTATGCTTGAAAGGTAAGGTATATCCAGCAGACGTATCTATGTTATTCATAAATGACGATGTGGTGAAATTGCTTACCTCAGGAATATTCTCAGGAGATGGGTCTGCATGCACTGAGAGATGGGGGGATTTGGGTTCTTCTCTTGATGATGTGAGTTCAGTTGCCGATGACCCTCTAGATTTAGAGGATATGTCAGGCCCTGAAGATGTATTTGTTGATTCCTAGCCAATTATTGGTGTGTCATTCCGATCTTCAAGCCAGTCAAAACTCAGCCGATTCAACTCTTCATCTAGTGTCTCCCCCTGAAGAAAAGAAGTAGATGTCGAAGAAGGATAGAACGGTTCGAATTGCACAAAGGTGGCCTCCATAGTCACATATGTACGCTTAGTAGCAGGATCATAGCAGCGATAGCCTTTTTGATGCGTAGCATAGCCCAAGAAGAGGCACCGAATGGCACATGGGTCAAGTTTGGTGCGCTGGTTCTTAGGGAAGTGCACATACGCCACACACCCAAATATGCGATGAGGGAGACCGAGGCTGACAGAGACTGTAATTGTAACGCCCTGAAAATCGAGGGTCGAGCATAGGCCCAACTCCCGAGTTCCAACACATCACTTATGCAACATAGATAATGATGACTAAACGTTGTCCGTATTAGTGCATTAAACATGAATGAGATTATACCAAATCAGCATATCATACTCCAGAGACAATTTAAATTACGCAAGTGGAAGACAGTGATATGTATATAAACTGTATAAAAGTAATAACAAGCCCTCAGAGTATGATTGTCACTAGGTTAAATAATTACAAGTTTAGTTCCAAAATACAAAATATCAAAGATAATCCAACTACAAATGATAAGCCTAGTAACCCCCCGTCGATCAGGACGGTCTAAGTAAACCTGCCTGATAACTGCATATACGAGAATTCTTCCTCGCCGTCATAAAAGTCCGGCTCGGCTTCATAAGAATCGCTCTCAGCTACAGCTAAGACAGAGTCTGGTTGGTGTTTAAAACACCGTCTCAGAACGTGGGAGTGAGTGATCAACTCAGTGGAGTTATAAGGCAAAGGTTAATATGTTATCAATTCAATCAAGCAGTAATGATGAAGCAGTACAACAATCAAGCCCTAAATACTCTTGTTAATGCAAAGATGGTATGATATGTGCGTGTCCTCTACTGCACTACCTTTGCGAAACTTCATCTCACAGTCGTGGCATGCACCACTCCAGACACATGCTACTTCCTCACCAAAGTACTGTGCAATGCAATGTTATGATCATGTTAACCAAGTTCTTACTTAGGTTTATTCATACAGCAGGGTTAGGAAGCTAAGGAACATCCCTTATATCAATTCTCAAACAATGATCCATTCTAGGGTCGCCAGTCCTAGTAAATCTCATACGATGTTGCGGTTCTAGGTCACTACAAATGACTCGTCACCTGATCAGTGCAGGCCTAGCTTATACTCTAGTTGCTACGGAAAGGCTCGTCGCCTCAACGCAGTCTCAGAGTATGCTCGAAGTCACTACAAAGGGCTCGTCACCTGATCAGTGTAGGCCGACAGCTCGAATACAGTGTCTCATACCACTGTATTCAGCTCACAAGCTTTGGTTGCTCACTGGTCAATACGGGTGGGCTCGTCACCCCGGGGTAGGCTGACAGCTCGACCATGGTATCCCATACCACCATGCCCGGCTCATGAGTCTTAGCGGATCAAGGTATCAAGGCTAAACGGGCTTTCCACTGGTGAGTTTGGTACCTTAGATTTAAGCAGTAGCGGCCATACATGGTGAATATACATCGGGTCAATCGGGTTACTTGACGAGCTCGACTGATACAAGCGCACATCGAGTGGATTGACATGAAGTGTGTATACACTCCGTGTGGCCTAACCACTGTCGACAACCCAAGTATGACTCAGATTCATCGAACACATCCCGTGTGGCGAAACAACCTCAGCCACTAACTCAGAAATCATTACCAGTCGTCTGGACTACGTCATAGCCCCAAACACACTCCAAGCAATGTATACGCATGTAGTAGCCAAAGATAGCATGTGACAAATAAAATCAAATGTAAATCTCATTTGAGCATTTCAACGAACACATAGTGTACGTGTTAGCATACATAGGCATTTCAACAGTAAATCACATAGTAGTATGATAGGTTACATAAAGGAAACTCTAACTATGTATAATTGAAAATCCTATCTCAACACCCTCATTAGGTACATCACATCAAGCATTTTCTCATTCAAGCATTTTATCAAACACTTAGACAACATATATTACATACATGTAATAAGTTGGTTAAAAACACATATTATAGCGAATTCTTTCACAAAGGAGTTGCTACGTGCACAACGATCATACATTAGCAACCAATAATCACGTCAAGCACCAATCATAATTCCATAATTGTTCAAAACATTTTAACAAACACTTGAAATGCATTATAATCGACATAGTTTACATATATATGTAATATACGGGAAACAACGTATCTAAGCATATGTGATAGCAATCAAGTCAGACACAAATCATTGTTGACATTGAAAGCCTTGAAAACCATAATATAAACGTTTATAGTCCGCACCTTTCACCGGTAAATAAGTATCGAACTCAGTTTGTATACCAAGTCTTTGTCTACGGCACAACGACAACCTACAGTATGAAATAGGTTAGCTATTTCATCACTTACACTATTTAAAACCCTAAAATAGATTAGGGTTAGGTTTTTCTTACCTAAGAATGGCGTCGGAATCGCTGGAATAGCGAAACGAAGTGGCAGTTAGGTACGTGGAACGGCAGGATTGAATCCTAAGAAACAAACTCTCACTCTCTCTCTCTCTCACTTTCTCTCTCTTCCTTCTCTCTTTTCTCTATTCTCTCTCCTAGGGTTACAAATTCATATGGCATGAGAGAGAGAGAGAGGGTTTAAGGTCCTTATATAGGCCCAGAACTGACAAGAATTGCCTCAGGGCCATGGTATACTTAGGTTATAGCCAAATATTGGTTGTTTCGATCCAACGGAGCACATCTGGAGGCCCCTTTTCTGCATGCAGTTGGACTTAAGCTCCTTGACATTGGATCTAGGTTGAGTTAAGTTTTCGGTCCGATCGGATTTGTGGATCGACCGTAGCGGACCAGTTTCAGTTCAACGATCATCGTCGCTCGATCAGGGCCACAAGTACACTGACTTGTGCTGGAAAATTTCCCTAATCCGAGGGTGTATTTGGGTTAGATTCTGACAGTCTAAAAGCTTGGATTTGGCCCGCAAGAGAACAGCCCAATTCACTTAAATCTGAGTTCATTTCTCAAAGATATTTGCGTTCCTCACACACTTCGCTCCAGGCTCAAGTTGTGTGTTTCTGAGTATTATTAGGACTTGATTTTCGAGATGGTCGTCAAGCCCAACAAGGCAGTCTTAACCATATGGTTTTGCAACAATCGAACTTTCGATGCGCGGTCCAGGTCCGATACGGAGTTTCGGTGTGCTCCCGAGAGCAACTGGGTTTAGAGATTGATTCTAGATTTCAGGGTAAAGTAGCGTTACTAATTCTACTTGTTTTGGGTCTTATAGATCGCATTTAAAGTGATTAGTGCTAATTTCACAGGTAATCTAATTTACCACTTAGTTAATTTGTCTAATTTCTAAATGATTTGGTCCTAAGTGATTTCTGCCTGAGGTGGTACTCGGGTCTTTGTACGGATTTTTCCGAGACGTTAAAGTAATGGGGTCTTAAAATTTAATATTTTGGAAAGAAGGCTATTGATTAAATGTACAACATTGGTAATAGCATCGGGCCAATTTCGTGTGGGAACATGAGCGTCTAGAATGAGAGCCCGGGCAGTCTCAAGAATATGCTAATTCTTCCATTCAACGACTCCATTTTGCTGAGGGGTCTGAGGACATGAGGTCTCGTGAATAAGACCATGTTGTTAAAAATAGGAATGAAAGTAGTGGTTTACATATTCACCACCATTGTCAGAGCGGAGAATCCAAATCTAAGCGAAAAACTAGGTCTGAACGATATGAAACATTCATCCTTATGTTTCATCAAATATAGCCAGGTCATCCGGGTGCAATCATCAACAAATATCACAAACCACTGTACACCAGATATAGTAGATAAATGAGGGGGTCCCCATACATCAAAATGAATTAAAGCAAAAGGTGTATTACTTTTTATTCATACTTAGTGGATAAATAGTACGATGAATTCTGGCTAAAATAAACAAATACACAGTGAAATTCAGAAGTCTCCATATTAGAGAATAAATCAGGAAATAAATGTTATAAATACCCAAATGACGGATGTCCCAAACGACGATGCCACAGCCAAATCTGTCGAGCCTTGGAACCAAGTGTAGAAGACACGTGATGCGCACGACCCAAACTGAAATCTTCCATGTAATATAATCCCCCCCCCCCCCCTCTTAGTACCACGCCCAATTATCTCCTTAGTGAGAATATCCTAAATAAGACAAAAATCGAAAAACATTAGCATCACACAATTTAGATCTGTAGTAACTTGGCTAACAGATAATAGTTTGTGAGATAAAAAGGGAACAAGTAGAGTGTTAGGTAAATGAAGAAAGGGTGATAATTAAGGTTACAGATCTAGCTCCTGTGACAGGTGGGGTCACTCCATTAGCATTCGCAATGCTGGTACGCCTTGGAAGTGAGTGAAGGAAGAAATCCGTGGGATTAAATGTCATATGATCCGTGGCCCCAGAGTCGAGGAGCCAATCACTACTGTCCACATCATGGCGACGACTAAGCAAGGTATGACAGAAGTTACCTGGATCCGCAAGAGAGAAGTTCTGATTTAGGTGAGGCAGTGAGCGGGATGAGAGAGAGATAAGGTTCGGCTACTGCCACAGCAACCTTTCCCACGCCTTTAGTCGTACCGTCTCATTTTTTCTGGCTTGAAGCTCGTGCTATTGATCGGGGTACTCATGCAACTAGAAGCAGTTTTCACGTGTATGTTTCGTATTGCCACAATGAGAGCATTCGAGACCATCGGATGAGGTACGAGCTTTAGAGGAAGATTTCTCAGTATGTTGAGAAGCTAATCCAGACAGTCCAAGCTTTGGCCTTTCGAAGCAAGCATCGCCCCTGGAGGTGGTTCGTGGTCGCCAGCGTTCATCACCACCTGGCGAAGAGCTTCCCTGCGGACATGGGCATACGCTTACTCTATGGTAGGAAATGGGTGCATTTGCAACACGTCGCTGTGCATATTGTCTAACCTGTCATCTAGACCATCCAAGAATACATAGACCCGATCTTCTTGGAGAAGATTATATAACGTTCAATATCGGCAGGGCACTCCATCGGATTGGGACGTCGAAAATCAATCTCAGGCTAGAGGCCTTGTAAATCAATGTAGTATTTTTCCAGGGAGTCACCCGCTTGGCTGAGACATGAGACGTGCCGCCGGAGATCATAGACTTGAGAGGTATCGCCACCATCAAAATAGGTGGTAGCAACTGAATCCCAAACCATTTTGGGCATGGGAAATCGAATGAAATTTTCGATTAACACCGGATTCATGGAGTTAATCAGTCATCCTTTGACAATGGCGTTGTCAGTACGTCATTTGCGGAAGGACAGATCGGTCGGAGATGGCGAGGTAACTCGCCATTGATGTAGCCCAACTTGTCTTTGCCGGATATGTACATCTCGACAACTTGGGACCATAAAGCATAGTTGGACCCATCCAACATGATACCGATTGGGACAACCGCAGGTTCAGAAAGCACAGTCGGGGCCTGAGCTTTGAATAGAGCTTCGGCCATTTTTGTGGTGAATATTTCAGAGAGGAGCGTATTATGATCGATGGAAGAGTCACCCGACTTCATCGGGGTTTCGGTGTCTCCCATATGTGAAGGTGGCGGCGGAAGGAGGCTATGAACAAGGGTTAGACGTAAACCAAGAGCTAGAAATCGACTAGCTCTGATACCATGTCAGATTTTCTATTATTGTATTTTTTCATACTTTCTTGACAGAGATATTGTACAAACATATAGGGAGATTAGCAACCCTATTCTTGGCTATACATAGATATTGTACAATCACGAATATAATCTTTCTGATTTTTTTGTAATTGACAACTCATTGATTGATTTGACAATCACGCCAACAACAACCTTGGTTAAAGAAGGAAGGGATTAACACCCTTTTTTCGCCTTAGAGATACATGGTCTCTAATTTAAGGGACTGTATGATTTTTATTTTTATTTTGAAATTTTAGAGAAATTTCAGCATCATTGTGTCTAAAAGAAAAAGTGGAACTTAGCCTTTTAAGGTTTAAGATCCTATCTAGGCAAACAACATGTAAAGTATGTAGTTAAAAGAAAAAAATGGTGAAATAAAATAAAAAATGTGAGTGCATGTACTTCCGGTGTTTTAATATGTGGGAAATGGAATACGCTTTGATTCGAAATGTGAGAAGAAAAATGAAAATTTAGACACACTTTTTTGTCAAAATGGATGGTACGATGTTCCAAATTTTAACCCTAATCGTTCACTTCAATATTTTCATTTGCTTTCAAAATCTTGACTGACAGAGAGAGGTCTTTAGAAATGATAGAAGGTCGAAGGAATCCTAGTATGTGCAGTTTAGAAAAGAGGTACATGCCTAATGCAGGGGCATTTTCACACTGGGCTCGAGTGAGGTCGCTTGTGGGATGCGGGGGCACACTCGGGGTGGGTGCGTATACGGAGGAGTATCGTGTTCGAGACTTCTCACCGGGGTGATTAATGCGCATTTCACACCAGGCTCGAGTGGGGTAGCCCGTGAGATGCGGGGACACACTCGGGGTGGGCAGCCCATGTGATTTGGGGCCCACGTAAGGGGTTCGTTCGACCGAGTCCTAACCCATGCGATGTGGGGGCCTGGGCTATGAGATAAAGGGATTAATTCGCCATACTCTAACAGTTCGAGCTTTTAGAGCAAGTGGTTGATTGTCCTGCATCAAATTGGTATCAGAGCAAGAGGTCTCGTGTTCGAGACTCCTCACTGGGGGTGATTAATGCAGGAGCATTTTCACACCGGGCTCGAGTGGGGTCGCTTGTGTGATGCAGGGGCACACTCGGGGTGGGTGCGGCCTACGGAGGAGGTATCGTGTTCGAGACTCCTCACCGGGGGTGATTAATGCGCATTTCACACCAGGCCCAAGTGGGGTAGCCCGTGAGATGCGGGGACACACTTGGGGTGGGTGACCCATGTGATTTGGGGCCCACGAAGGGGGTTCGGCCGAGGTCTTAAAACCCATGAGATGTGGGGCCTGGGCTATGAGATAAAGGAATTAATTCGCCATACTCTAACAGTTCGAGCTTTTAGAGCAAGTGGTTAATTATCCTACATCAAATATTAATGCAGGAGCATTTTCACACCGGGCTCAAGTGGGGTCGCTTGTGTGATGCAGGGGCACACTCGGGGTGGGTGCGGCCTACGAAGGAGGTATCGTGTTCGAGACTCCTCACCGGGGGTGATTAATGCGCATTTCACACCAGGCCCAAGTGGGGTAGCCCGTGAGATGCGGGGACACACTTGGGGTGGGTGGCCCATGTGATTTGGGGCCCACGAAGGGGGTTCGGCCAAGGTCTTAAAATCCATGAGATGTGGGGCCTAGGCTATGAGATAAAGGAATTAATTCGCCATACTCTAACAGTTCGAGCTTTTAGAGCAAGTGGTTAATTGTCCTACATCAAATTGGTATCAGAGCAGGAGGTCTCGTGTTCGAGACTCCTCACCGGGGGTGATTAATGCAGGGGCATTTTCACACTAGGCTCGAGTGGGGTCGCCTGTTGGATGCAGGGGCACACTCGGGGTGGGTGACCCATGCGATTTGGGGCCCACGGGGGAGGTCTCGTGTTCGAGACTCCTTACCAGGGGTGATTAATGCGCATTTCACACCGGCTCGAGTAGGGTAGCTCGTTGGATGCGGGGACACACTCGAGGTGGGCGGCCCATGTGATTTGGGGCCCCACGAAGGGGATTCGGCCGAGGTCCTAACCCATGAGATGTGGGGCCTGGGCTTATGAGATAAAGGGATTAATTCGCCATACTCTAACAGTTCGAGCTTTTAGAGCAAGTGGTTAATTGTCCTGCATCAAATTGGTATCAGAGCAGGAGGTCTCGCGTTCGAGACTCCTCACTGGGGGTGATTAATGCAGGGGCATTTTCACACCGGGCTCGAGTGAGGTCGCTTGTGGGATGCGGGGGCACACTCGGGGTGGGTGCGGCCTACGGAGGAGGTATCGTGTTCGAGACTTCTCACCGGGGGTGATTAATGCGCATTTCACACCAGGCTCGAGTGGGGTAGCCCGTGAGATGCGGGGACACACTCGGGGTGGGCAGCCCATGTGATTTGGGGCCCACGTAAGGGGTTCGACCGAGGTCCTAACCCATGCGATGTGGGGCCTGGGCTATGAGATAAGGGATTAATTCGCCATACTCTAACAGTTCGAGCTTTTAGAGCAAGTGGTTAATTGTCCTGCATCAATGCCACAACTGAATCGACTTCAAGTGATCAGTCAGATAGACCTCCTACAGTGGGATTTCACCACCTGTGAGTACTTGAACCCTTGACATGGTGTTAAAACTCTTGTGAATCTGCAAAAGGAAATCTAAAGCTCTAAAAATAAGAAAATACCATAAAAATAGCAAAATTTTCTCTAAAATTTTGTTTTTGAACTTGGAATGTGTGTTTTCTTGCAAAATAGATGGTCACGACTAACAACGTGGGTCGGTTGACTCTGGATGGCCTGTTATGGTAAATGTTGTAGGTTGTGCATCTTGTAAGGATATCTAGATCAAAAGTTACCGCCAATTTATGGTTCACACTTGAAATGACAATCTCTCTTTGCCCGGATTGAATTTCTTCGAATCAAACGCGCATGGCGCAGTTACGTGGTGCCATATGTAGGACTGAGCCCAAATATGACAGATTACCACCGCTTCCATTTAACATTGTTTTGGTCTAACCATGTTAGGAATGTATCTATACTACGGTTCTACATCATATCTTCCATCCAACACATTTTGAGTACATGGATCCTAGTATCCACCTAAGTGGGTAGTTCCCTAACCATGGCCCCATTGCATGCCTTACATTTACGATGTCAATCCGTTTTGATAGCTCATTTTAGGGGCATGATTCTAAAAAAGAAGCAGAACTAAATCTCGGTGGACCCTACCATAGAAAAAGTCATAATTGAATCCCCACCATTAAAATTTTTATGAGGCCTTTGGAATGTTTATTTGTCATCCAATCTTTTGATAATAACAAAGATGAATGAAGAGACCATGGAAATATCAGCTTGATCCAAAACTTTTGTGGCTAATGAAAAGTTGTAACAATCGATTATCATTGTTTCCTGTATCATGGTCTACCAGTAATTTGGATTTATTTCATTTCTTAGATCATGCCCCCAAAATGAGTTTTCAAAATAGATGGACAACCTAAATATAAAATATAAGTACATACATAATAGTGGCCCCACGGTCGGGGATCCTACCCACTTACTGTCCATCCATTTCTCAAGATGAAAAATAAATAAATAAATTAGAGAGGGTAGAAAGCTCAGCCGCTCGACACACCAAGAAACAGTGCGAACTTAATGTCCACCGTTGAAACATTCCTGGAGCCGACCATAAAGTTTATATACCATCTAAACCGTTCACAGGGTTATTACAACTCAGATAAAC
The DNA here is from genome assembly GCA_021015155.1 of Magnolia officinalis. NCBI lineage: Eukaryota > Viridiplantae > Streptophyta > Magnoliopsida > Magnoliales > Magnoliaceae > Magnolia > Magnolia officinalis. The sequence goes on from JAJHSJ010000013.1 coordinate 9,249,125, forward strand.
GGTAGGCACAAATATCATCCTGTAGAAATCCTCCGTGGCTCCCATAAAGTTTCCAATGGTGAGTGCTCATGCCTGCCTTTTGTGTGGTGTGGCCTACCTAAGTTTTGGATCTGTATGAATTTTGGCTTCCCATCTCGTATTTTAAACGGTGTAAATTTGCCAAGGAAATCCCTGTTGCCCCACGTAGCTTCCAACCGCATGAACTTCATATGGCTGGGGCATATGCGGTTCTCTTCCCAGGAGTAGTTTGGATAATGGAACCATGGTCAGTTGGACAAATCGACCATACAAGCAAATTGGACATATTCACACGTGTTCAATCTCAAGCTTGTGTAGTTCGACATCATTGGATTTTGTGTTGATCGAGGGATTTTTCAGTTCTACCAAAGCTTATGTCAGTTCGACCGGAAATTTCAATTTTATTCATATATTCAATGTGATGTTTTACATTTATTCGGCTGGATACCCAGTAGGGCTGAAAGTTGGGCGGGTTCAACCCGACCGACTCGTGACCGACTCGACATTGGGTTGGGCTCAGGCAAAATGCATTGCGTTTGGTCTCAAGCTTAGGTTATATAGACACCAAGTCGATAAAAGTTGGGTCGGACTCGGGTTGAAGTCTCGGATTGCCTGACCTAACTTGAACCTGATAGATATGTAAGTTATAAATTATAATTGAGTGCAGATCGTCTATGTTGAAGGCATAAGAAATTCTAATGCCATTGGGTCTCATTGGTCCACGCCATTTTCGATGACTCAAGCTAACAAGATATGTCGGATTCCTCTCTCCCGAATATATGTTTTGGCTTATTTGTTTAGAAAAAATGAAGTTCTTTACAGTAAATAACTACATACATAATAAAATCATAGGTGCAAAAAATAAGATGTGTATTGAAATATAATATACTAATGTAATAACGAAAATATTAGTATGTATCCACCCGACCAACCCGACGGAGCCTACTTGGGTTGGGCTTGGTTAGGGTTGAGGTATAGGAACCTTGGGTTGGTATAGGGTTGAGCACCAACCCATCCGACTTTCAGCCCTAATACCCAGTACGAATGAAGTATGTCGGTTTTAACCGATCCAATTGATCGAAAAGTATAAGCATAGGTTTTGTTTTCTAATCTTATATGATAGCTTATGAGTAAGTTAGTAATTAGGATTAGGGCATGTAAAGACGAGCCAAAGAGAATTTTGAAAAAAGGTGGGGTTTTTTTTACTTTAAGCTGATTCATTTCTACATTTCTTTTATATATATATATATATATATATATATATATATATATATATATATATATATATATAGGATTCATTTCTTGTATTTTTTTTAATTATATTGAATTGATCATCACTTTGTATCTTAATTTTTTTTTTCAATATTTTTTCACGTAAAAAATATATATATATATATATATATATATATATATATATATATATATATATTATATATATCTATATATATTATCTATATATATATATATATATATATATATATTCTATAATTTGGTTGAACTTTTTTTTTATTACATTGTTTGATTTTATCTAGGGTTGCCTTCGCACCCAAAAATTTGCCCTAGAAGAAAAAGTTCTTTCATATCCTACTAGTATCATATATATTTACTAAGAGTAGAAATCTCAATGCTGTGGAGCACTCTCTCTAAAATGTGGTGGCAATTAACTGATGGGGGCTAAACGGCTGAGATTTCTTATCAAAACTGATGGTGAGATATACTTCTCGTTGGACCGTTTATTTAAAATGTTAGCATTGCACCATTCCAACGCACGCATGGCATAGTAGTACAAAAACACAAATCGTTCATATCACAGGCCGGAGAGAGGGTTCCACGCAATGTAGTCATGACCTCCGACTCGTCTGTCAGAAAGGTCGCGCAATGTTACTGAAAGTGCCAAACATCCGACGTAATTGGGTACTACGCCACCATTACTTTTCTAGAAACAGATGGGCCATGAGGGGAACGCATGATGTATGGGCTTTATCAGTCTATCCATTTTTCTGTATCTTTTAAGGGCATAAGGTGAAATAATTAGATAGATTTAAAGCTTAAGTGGACCACACAGTGAGGTTTAAACACTTACATTGAAGGTTTTTTTGGGGCCATGGAAGTTTTAGATTAAGCTGATATTTTTGTTTTCCCTCAACTGGATTTATGTGACCTTATGAATAGGTTGGATTGAAATTAACCATCATGGTGGGTGTTGATGCAAAAATTTGGACCGCTCTCTTTCAAGTTCCGAGCACCTGCACAGGAAGAAGACAAATGAGACCCTGGATAGAACAGGGGACCCTCTAATGCTAAAGTTAGGCTAGGACTCTAGGTCTAGTTGCATTGAGGGATTTTTGGGCGCGAGTTTTTGTGTACCTTTCACTATAGATAGGTCTTCTATTTATAGCGTTCATAGGGAAGGATGGCCCATGATCTTAGCACGATCTCAGTCGTTAGGCGAGATGTGAGCGAACAATGAATGTTGTAGGTTACCCTAGAATCGTGCGTTGGGCAGTTACTTTCGTCGTGCGTTACTGGAAAGGGAGTCTTGCGTCAAGCACGATCTGGTAAGGCTCCCTTGGGCGACTGAAGATGATCCGAACCAAGCTCATCTGAGTCGAGCTTTGTCGAGCGGCCAAGACGACTTGGACCGAGCTTATCAGAACTAAGCTCCATTGTCCAGTCGATGATGACCCGAGCTGATCTAATCACAACTAAATCAATCCGAACTATGGTTCAAACCTGATCTCATGTCGAATCTAGTTGTTCTCGATAGCCCCTTAATCTCGTCAGGTCATCCAGTTTCTGGTGAGCATGGGTGAACAGGAACTTAGGGTCACATCATGTTGAGAAATATGTTTGTGGGAACGAGGCGTTAGCTTCTTGCCAGTTTTCCTAAGTAAAGAGTTTCGGGGACAAACGTTTGTTGACCTTGAAGGTGGTCGGTCCGAGCCATTCTTGAAGGTGGTCGGGCCGAGCTATCCTTAAAGATGGTCGAATTATATTTTCCCATAACAATAGGCCTTAAGAAGGTTTCAACGGTGGGTGTCACCATCACCGCTGTTTCCTATGGTGTGCTCCACTTGAGCCTTAGATCTGCCTCATTTTTGAGCTTGTATACTAAAATGATACGGTAAAATGGATGGACAGTGTGGATTAAACCCATATATCATGGTGGTAATATGTGTTTTATGCACGCCATCAATAGATCCACGCCACAGAAAACAGTGGAGATAAGGGGACCCGCTGTTGAAACCATCCTGGGGCTCGTGGTAATGATTTATTCGCCATCCAACTTGTTGATTAGGTCAGACACACCTGCATGAAGGAAAAACACAAATATCAGTGTGGCCCTCCAAAAGTTTTTAATGTTGTCATCTTTGTTTCTTGTGGTGTGGTCCATTTGGGCTTTGGACCTACTTCATTTTTTGATTCATGTCCCCAAATGAGATTAAAATGAGATGACAAACAGTTGGACCGCCTGAGTATAAAA
>JAJHSJ010000013.1:9252726-9323498 GCA_021015155.1 Magnolia officinalis
ACCTACTGTAATCTTTATTTACCATCCAACCTGTTAATTAGCTTACACAGACCTAAGGAGCTTTTAACGGTGGGTGTCCAATTACACTATTTCTTATCGTGTTGTCCATCTGAGATTTGGAAATAAAATGAGGGCCAAAGTAGATGGACGGTGTGGATAAAACACATACATCATTGCGAGGCCGACAGAGTTTTACAGCACCACACAACATTGACGCTGGTGCCGCGTGCTACACCACGCAATCCGAGTCCCTCGTCTAACACGTCAGGACGCGGATTGCGTCCTACCCCCGCCCGGACGGTGTGGCCCACCAGTACGTAAGTGTTTTATCCATGCCGTTCATCGATTTTCTCCGATCATTTTAAGATATGATCCTAAAAATTAGGCAGGTCCAAGGCTCCAGTGGACCACACTAAAGGAAGCTGCAGTGATAATGACAACCACCGTTGAAACTTTTCTATAGGCCACAATAATGCTTGTTTACGATCCAAACTATTCATAATGTCACGTAGACGTGGATGAAGTGAAAACACAAATATTAGCTTATCCGAAACTTCTCCAGCTCCTGAGAAGTTTTGAATGGTGAAGTTCAATCCCCACTTTGTGGTCCACTTAAGACCTGTATCTGTCTCACATTTTGGTTCACACCTTAAAATGATATGAGAAAAATAATGAATGGCATGGATAAAACACTTACATCACGGTGGACCCCACAGAGCCCTGCCCAGACGGATTACCGCCCGGGCGGGGGTAGGACGCAATCCGCGTCCGATCACCTCAGACAAAAGCCAGACAGTTGGGCGCATCGATTGGGGGAACGGATTGGCTACTCCCCTTGACACCAGCTCTGTGGGCCCACCATGATGTATGTGTTTCATCCATGCCGTCCATCTATTTTTACAGAAAATTTTACATTATGATACTAAAAATGAGATACATCCCAATCTCAAGTGGACCACATTACAGGAAACAGTGTTGAATGAGCGTCGACCACTGAAAATTTTTTGGTGGCCATAAAAGTTTTGGATCAAGCTGATATTTGTTTTTTCCCTTCATCTGGAACTGTATGACCAAATCAACAGATTGGATGTCAAATAAACAGTACAGTGGACCTTAGGAGGATTCTAATGGTGGATATCCAATCACTATTGTTTTCATGTGGTGTGGACTACCTGAGATTTATATACCTCTGATTTTTGGGCATATCACTAAAATAATCTTTAAAAATAAATGAATGGAAAGGATGAAACACATACATCATGATAGGGCCCATAGAGCACCAAACACCAGCCACGGGGCTGGTGGCAGGGGAGTAGCCAATCCGTTTCCATCTATTGGACCACACTGTTGTAATCAGCGTAACAACGGACAACCGACAGTTTGACTCAACAACAGGTATGGCCCACTAGTGAACGGATCAGCCTGATTTTCAACATGGGTTACTAGGGGTGCACATTTAACCGGTAGAACCGTGGAACCGGACCGGAACCGTTGGATCGGTCCGGTTTGGTCCGGTTCTGGACAGCACCGGTTCCGGTTCCGGTTCCAAAATTGCGAGAACCGTTGGATACGGTTCGGTTCCAGTTTAGGGGCAGGTAGAACCGACCCGAACCGTGGAACCGTGGTCCCCACTTCTTACGCGTTGCTAAGAAGGATGAGCGGAGTAGATCTCCGAGAATGCCTTCAGAAGTAGGCCCACCTATTTTTTTTTTTCAAATATCCAAACAGTGAAAAACGTCCAGGGACGGACGTGCATGGATTGGGTTTTGACAGTGGCCCCCACCCATCATCCATTTTCATGATCTGGACCGTCCAATGTGTCCCAGAGGGCGGCTTGACCCTCGCCTAGGTGGCGGAATTGCAGAAGATGAAAAACCCAGAACCGTGGAACCGATCCGGAACCAAACCGGTTTTCACGGTCCGGTTCTGGTTCGGTTCTAGTGTGCTAACGGTTCGGTTCCGGTTCCGAAAATCCCAGAACCGTTAGGAACGGTTCGGTTCCGATTTTACCCCGGAACCGGACCAAACCCGACCGTGTGCACCCCTATGGGTTACAGTCACGGTAGTTCCTACCATTCTCATGGTACTGGTCTCCCACACAAACATCAAGCTTGGGGAACTATGGTACCGTGCCACAGGTCGACCACTGTATGTGATGGACTCCATATAGCCGTCCCTATTAATCCGTGTGGTCCACTTTAGATTTAGATCTGCCTCATTTTTGGGCTGATGTCCTAAAATGAGCTGGAAAAATAGATGGATGGCGTGGATGAAACACATACATTAGGATGGGTCCACAGAGTATTGATCAGTACCCACGTTCGCACAAGAGGGGTGACTAAGTCCCTATGCGATCGTCTCTTTTCACAAACAACGGGCTCAGGTAATGATTGGCCGGCCAAACTGGCGATCTTGTCCGTGGGCCCAAGCTCAGTGTTCACATGCTTGCCATAATCATCACGTGCGATGGAGAAATGACTCATTTAGTCGGTGGGGAACTTTCATCTTTTTGCGCATGGTCCACCGTGGATTGCACATCATCGCAGTCGTTTGCAACCATTCAAAAAAGGGCCTACAATGTACGGAAACCTATTTCTGCTATTACTTTAATCCATACGCCGGGTTTTTCTTATCCAACGGTTTTTGTTGATAGTAGGTGGGCCTACTTGGGTCCCGTATAGGAATCGCCGCCATCGTGTATATAACAAAAGAAGGGCATTGCTTATGCTGAGTTTTGTTTTTAATACAACGGCAGTACATGCAACATTGTTTTAAGGTTTGCTATTGCGATAATATAATTATGGAGATCATTAGTCTTGCTACGGTGATAGACTCTCAGGGCCCGTTTGGACGGGTGGATTGGAAGGGATTGGATGGTATGGGGAGGGATTGGAAGTTAAATCCCAGGATTGGCCGGTCGTGCCAAACAGACTGGGTGATCTGATCCCGGGATATGGTCATCCCATGGATCTTAAAACAATCCACTGACAATATCATCATTATCTTTAAATCTCATCCAATCCACCCTAATCCGTTCAATTTTACTTGCGGCGTGTTTGATTCGATGGATTGGAAGGGATGGGAAGGTTTAATCCCGGGATTGGCCAGGTGTGCCAAACACACGATATAGCAATTCGGGAATATAGTAATCCCATGGATCTTAAGACAATCCACCGACAACACCATCATTACCTTGAAATCCATACCATCCACCCTAATACCATTCAATCCCTTCCAATCCACCCGTACAAACAGGCCCTCAGTGACAATTGGCGCATGGTATTAGATGGGATTAGGTGGGATGGAATTGCATTTGGTCCCTGGCAATTTTGCCCATTGTTTGGGAATAATGGAAAAGCTTGGAATTAGATAAGATGGTATTGCATGGGTTCGATGCAAATTCCACTCAATGTTAGTAAGTTGTGTAGGTCACATCATGATGTGTGGGCTATATCTACACCGTTCACCCATTTTTCGATATCATTTTAGAGCATGGGTCAAAAAATCAGGTAGATCTAAAGCTCAAGTAGACCCATCATAGAAAGCAGTGGAGATTAAATACTTACCGTTGAAAACTTCTTTGGAGCCACATAAGTTTTGGATCTGTCTCATTTTTAGGCCTATGCCATAAAATGAGGTTACAAAACGGTTTAGATATAATACATGTGTTATTCTCAATAGTTTCAAATGATGGTGGGTATATCCATTCAATGTATTATCGTTTTACATTATCTCACCCAAATGGTAATAGGAGACAATGTTTACCGCATGTAATAATTATATTTTTTTAATCTCATCCCACATAATTCTTCCCCATACCATGCGCCAAACACCCCTCGCGAGTTTCAACACCTGTCAAGGGTTTGAGCATCCACAGGTGGTGAAATCCCACTGCGGGATTGCGTCTTGCCCCGCCAGTCTCACAGGCAGTTTGATGGGTGGGCCCACCGTAATATATCCGTTCATCCACACCGTCTCTCCCTTTTCTCAGATCAATTTTGTGAATGTGCACAAAAATGAGGCGGATCAAATGCTAAGTGGACCACACCACAATCCAAGCTTATTATTTGGTGTATTCTAGCCGAGCGTTGGATCTGTCACAAATTTGTGTACATACCTGAAAATGATATGAGAGATGGGATAGACGCGTGGATAAAAAGATACATCATGGTCGGCCCGCCACAGAACTGTCCGTTCGTGGCCAGAGACGGGCGTGGGTAGGACGCAATCCGCGTCCGATCAGGACCGGCTGCAGGATCGGTGCTTTTTCCAAATTTCCAAACCGTTATATGATTGGAATTCCTTGGGACTGGGGATGCCCAAAAAAACACGTATCTAATATTGAATAGTTCGGACGCGATTGCCATTGACGCTGTAAGTAGTCATTATCATGTATTTATTTTATTCGTATCATTTTTAGTTAGAAACAGTGGTGATTAAATGCTCACCACTAAAAACTTATTGGGCCACAAAAGTTTCGTACTAAGCTTATATTTTTGTTTTCCCCTTATCACTAGGTTGAATGGAAAATAAACGTTATAGTGGACTTTAGGAAGTTTTTAATGGTTGGCGTTGAATCACTTTTATTGTGGTGTTGTCCACTTGAGATTTTAATCCGATTAAGTTTTTGGATCACACCGTATAATGATCTGTAAAAATAGATGGACGGCATGGATAAAACAAGTACATTATGGTGAGCTGGTCCCTAGTACCATCAGCGTGAGTAGGCAATCCGCATCGGAATAGATCAACCTTTTATTAGATTTTTTTTTATGTTTTTTTAAAAGTCTATGATGACCGTCGTCTAGATTCAAATCAAAAGAATCAAATTATCAAAGGGTTAAAATAATCGAACTGATTGCTTTGATTGTTGACTATCCACCGTACAAAGCAAGTAACATCCTTTAAGCGGTTTAGATCACTGGAAACAAAAGATTCAAAGGCTAAGTTCCCTACGTATCTTATACCAATGCCTCCAGATGTACGCCAGCAAACCTACTCGACAGTCCTGTCCAAATTTGGAAGCAGATTGCGCCCAGCTCCTACATCTGTGGGGCCCACTGTGATGGATGTGTTTTATCCACGTTATCCATCTCATGAGCTCAAAAATTAGGTATAGCTAAAGCTCAAGTGGACCACATCATAGGAGGAAACCGTAGTGATAATGACATCCATCATTGAAACCTTCTTAAAGGCCACTGTATGTTTATTTGACATCTAACCTGTTCACAAGGTCAATTATGCATGTACGAAGGTAAAACACAGATATCAGCTTCATCTAAAACTTCCACCTGGTTGTCCAATCCCTACTATGTGGTCCACTTGCCCTCATGTTTGTCTCATTTTTTGGGTCTTTTGGCACCATGGATTTAGAGGTTTGGGGGATTCCTAACAGGTTTGGCACATAAGGTAACTGAAGGTTTCAACTCCCCTCAAAGAAATGGTTCGAAATCTAAGGTGAAAGATTGGATTACATCTAAAATCTTTCCAATAGTTGCACGTGTAACATATATGTCACTAAGTTATTAATCTATTGGACACATGACCCACCGATGATATCCTAAAACAATTAGATTATCAATTGAATTATTATAATTATTAAGTCCAAACATTGTTCATATAAGTCAACTAATAAAAATTGTTGATTACTCACTTGGATGTGATCTTGTGCTTGTAGCTCATCCAAGACTTGGAATTTCATCATTTTCATGCAAAGTATATATTTCAACGGGCTTATTGTAACCATTATGTCAAACATTACATATTTAGACTAATTAGAGATATTAAAATTGATTTAGTAATTAAATTCAAACCCCTGTAAATACACTAAACCTAGCTACCTTTGGATTACAAGTAATTCTTAATTTGGGGTGCCAAACACAACGAGAGGATTTCAAATCCAGGGGTTCCAATTCCACGCTCCCAGACAGGCCCTTAGTTCATACCCTTGAGGCAGATTGGCTACTCCCCCTTCCACCAGCCCGATGGCTGGGTCCTTACTCTTGCCCGGGTGGTAAACTCTCAGGAGTTTCAACTCTCGATCAAGGGTTCGAGTACCATAGGCGGTGAAATTCCACCTGCATGAGTGTGTGGGGTGTGTGTGTTTAAATTATTATTATTATTATTTTTAAAAAAAAAAAAAAAAAAAACAACGATGGCCGGTGGTCGGTGCTATGTGGGCCCCACTATGATGCATGTGTTTCATCCATTTTTACATATCATTTTATGGCTCGATCCCAAAAATGAGAGGGATATAAATCTCAGGTAAACCACACCATAGGAAAACAATAGTGATTGGATATCCACCATTAAAATCCTTATAAGGCCCACTGTGTTGTTTATTTGACATCCAAATTATTGATTAGGTCATACAGGCCTAGATGAAGGGAAAAAAACAAAGATCAACTTGATCCAAAACTTATACAGCCCCCAAAAGGTTTTTAATGGTCGACACTCATTCAACACCGTTTCGGGTAATGTAGTCTACTTGAGATTGATATATACCTAATTTTTCAAAAAAAAGATGGACAGTATGGATGAAACACATACATTATGGTGGGGCCCACATAGCACTGACCACAGCCATTGGCAGGTGGCAAGGGGGAGTAGCCAATCCGTTTCCTCGTACCCTAGAATGATCTGGCAAAATGTATAAATGGAAGGCGTGGATAAAACCATACATCACAGTGGGCCCCACATAGCCCTGTGTGTACGGATTATCATCTAGGCAGGACACAATCAGCTTCCATCAAATTCCATCTGACCATCAATCATTTTCGTTCCTGAAAGTTAATTTCATAGCCACTGATTATTTTTTTCCCCTTCCATTTGTCTCTTTCATGATATCCAATCGAAACACCGGTCTAAGTGTCTCGTTAGACTTCTGGTCATGGAATGTGGACCATTGATTTAATATTTAAAACAAAACCGGAAGCCAGCTCGTGTTTTGGGTGGTCCGGTCCAAATGGGTCCGACCACGGTTCCAATCGACTCGCTCTGTGGCATCACGACGATGCTAAAATTTAATTAATTACAATGAAAAAGAAAACAGGATAACGGTGCGGATGCAAACTGCCAAGGTGGAATGGGTCCAGATTGGACCCGAAAAGGAAACTGACTTTCAAATCCGAAAACTATCTCTAATAGCAAGTGGGCCCGGATAGACCACTGGTTCTGGTGGTCCGGATTTTAAAAGATTGATGCGTGGACCATTGCCTGCTTATTTGTTTTCTAACCAACACTGTGAAAGCGATTGATTAGATGGTTCAAAACGTTCGATTAGTGGAAACGGATTGGCTACTCCCCTGCCACCTGCCAACAGCTGATGGTGGGTGCTCTGTGGGCCCCACCATGATGTATGTGTTTCATCCATGCCGTCCATCTATTTTTCTATATCATTTTATGATATGAGATAAAAAATGAGGTATATCCCAATCTCAAGTGGACCACATTACATGAAACCGTATTGAATGAACGTCGACCATTAAAAGCTTTTTTGCGTCATAAAAGTATTGGATCAAGTTGATATTTGTTTTTTTCCCTTCATCTGGGTCTGTATGACCTAATCAACAGATTGGGTGTCAAATAAACAGTACAGTGGGCTTTAGGAGGATTTTAATGGTGGATATCCAATCACTATTTTTTCCTGTGGTGTGCTCCACCTGAGATTTATATCCCTCTCATTTTTTGGATAAAGCCTTAAAATGATCTATAAAAATGGATGAACGGAATGAATGAAACACATACATCATGGTGGGGCCCACAGAGCACCGACTGGTGGCAGGGGAGTATTCAATCCGTTTCCTTCTATTAGTTCCCTTCGACGGAACGGATTGGCTACTCGCCCTGCAACTACCATATGGTTAGTGATCGGTGCTATATGGGCCCAACACGATATATGTGCCTCATCCATTCTGTCCATCCATTTTTTCTGATGATTTTATGATACGAACCCAAAACTAAAGGTAGATCAAAACTTCAAATGGGACACACTGTTGATTGAACAATGTGTGGCCCCAACTTGATCGGTGACCAATGAATATATTCCTATATATTTTTTTTATGATCAGTAATCCTAATTAGGTGGGGCCCGTGTAGGTGTTCGTCAAAATCAAGCAGATGTTATCATTTGTGGGCTGCATGTGTGCAAGAAGAATAGACAGCTAAGAGAAAGTGACAAACAGTCTACATTCAATGTGCTCGCACGGGCAAACTGATTATCATATCGGCCAAGGGAAATTATTTGATATTGTAGCTGTGAGTGACACTTGATACGCAGGCACTTAGAAATGATACATGTGGCATATTTTAGCTCAATGTAAATTGAGCATTTGTGGAATGGTGGCTAAGTGACTATCTAAGAATTATATTAGTTGACTATTCCTAAAGTTTGAGCCCTCGCTCTTGTTGTATTTTAAATTATTTTAAATCAAATTGGTGTTTCAAAATATCCGTTGAGATGGCCGTAGCCATAGGTGCGCACGTGCCGTAAGGATGTGCATTTTCACTTAAGTCTGAAAGGTTATGTTCTTTCAATTTTTGTTTTGAAAAGTTGTATCTTTTGAAACCTAAGGGTCGTACCAATTGGGTTTAAACCAATTGGGTTTAAACCCAATAGTCACAACCCTTTTGAAAGGGTGTCTCTACACCCTTAAGGGTGTCTTCACAAAGTCTATAAATAGACTTTATCTCATCTTTTTTTCTTTTTTTTTTCTTAAAAATAAAAATAAAAAGTTTGTTTTATATTAAAAATATGGTTTAAGTATTTTCTAGTTTATGTTAAGACCACAAGTGGTTCGAGCCCGTGTACAGTGAGTGCACCACTGGGACTGAGTCATAGTCGTTATATCTTAGAGGTCGATTACTCTGGAAACCTGTTGCACTTGGGATGTTGTCCAAGGGGAGCAAATTCGATTTCAAGCCGAGTGACTCACGTCACGCCTCGACTTTTACAAATTGATAAGTTTTTTATTTTCTCATTTTAATTTTAATTTTATTTTATCCAAATAGTTTTCCAAACTCTATATTCTAACAATCTTGAAATCGAAATTTTTACTTTTTGGAAACTATTTGGAAATATGATAACATAATTAAGTGCACCATGACCACACATGCTTAAGTTTAGTATGAATATGTTCACATGTTTTATGAATACAGTTGTCTTCATTCATGGCAAGTTCTGTAGTGGCTCATACATGTGCCTTCACATATATGGCTACATATATGGCAAATTGAAATAAGAAGATTCTTGGACTTTATCATGGAGACATTTCTATATCATCACATCACACCCTAAATCAATGATATTCTCCAGGAGTGGATGTAACCAGTCATTCTAACTGTTGTAACGTGGTGTGTACATGAGATATGAGTTGTTCATCCTGTGCGGTTATGCCACTTTATATTAGCCATGGCCCAAAGTCAAGACTGGTCCACTCATAAGATAGGTTTAAAATAAGTGGAGAAGGTAATCTATGGTTCCTACTGGCATACACGTGTGGCTCTTGATTATTGAAATAATCTAATCTATAAGCCATGACAAATACATGATGAGGCCCATGTGACAAATGTTTGCTATTTCTTTCATTCTTGACCATCCATTTAGTGGACTTCGTTGTGCATTGGTTGCTTCTTGAGAATTATATGAATCCGGCAATCCTTGCCACCCTATGAGTGAGTGACCTTCGAACCAACGTGTAAAACAAGTGAGTCGAATTAAGAAATTGGCTTTTTATAGAAATTCATATTATTCCACATGAGGATTGGTACTTACTTCAAACAAAAAATGTTGAGATCTTTTATGATCCTCACCCAGTCGTCACCTTCTATTTCTCTTCGCAATGGTATTATATAGTGGACCAGCAACGACTATGGAATCATTCTTATTGATGTGGTCGAATTTTCGTTATTGTCTGTGAGAGTGGTGTTGAGGCCAGTGAAGAAAGTCATATACTTGCGCTTCACTATGAGCGAGTGGTGTAAGACCCGTATCCTAGCCTGTATTGTTCTGTAGGCTTCCGCGGTCATCCTGGTCGAATTCCGACGATCCGCGATCGGTTGTCGGCATTTGTGCGTGACCTTGAGACGTGTCCCGTATATCTGAGTCGGTTCGACCTGAGACTTGTACCAGTGCGACCGTGCCGTCACTGCGGTTCTGATGCCATGCCTTGCACGCCGATGCGGTACCCTGGCCAAGAGATGTGGGTCCGCGTTCAGTTCGAGGAAAACGCCGCAAGTTGCAAATCCCGAGAAAATCCATCACATTAATCACTTGTCAAAATACACCCATTAATCTATCTCATCCCCAAGTACAAAAGCAACCTTAAAAGTCAACTTTATCCCTTACTCAAGTACACCCATCCATCCCTCTCTCCCATCACCCCTCTCTCCCTCTCATTCTCTCTCTCCATTTTTTTCAAACAACACCCCATGAGATCACCCAACGTCCATGTCTCCATGAGAGGAGCTAGTGTGGCCCACCTTTCTATCTCTCATCTCCACCCTCCGAAACCAATCTCAACCGTTGAAATTCTTTCCTTGGAGCTCTAAGACCTATTGGAGGAAGGAGGAGTTCAAGATCTAGAGGTGGGTGCTTTTCTCTCTGTAACATCCTGAATTTTCACTGTTTTGGATTTTCAAAGATCTTTAAAATCTTTCTTTGAGTAATTAACTTATATTATCACTTACTGACCATTAACACTCAACGTTAGCTTATACACGGGTGGACTGGTCTGATCATGATCAGACCGTGTGCAGGTCATCAAGTCAGATGATCGGTTTGTACTCGGCGACAGCTTGTGCAGGCCGTGCAGCAGCCGAGGAAGGTCAGAAAAATCTAAAAATTTGGAGAACCGTAGACCTCACTGGGCTTGTGGTCCATCGCGGACCACGGACCCAGTGGACACCCAGAAATAAACTATCCACGCTGTCCCAACGACACTTGCCAAATGCACCCCACCAATGCCAGAATTGGAATCTAGCACTTGTAAATAAAACCGAGATACCAGGCTTTCCAGCCGTCGAATTTCTTCTAAATTTACGGTGAGGGCCTAAAATATTTTTCTACACCCGCCCCCAGAATCTGGGACTCGATCGTGAAACGGTGACCGTTGATTGCAAATCGGACCGTTGCGATAAAACTTCGCATCCGTTTGCCCTCAATTTTGCATGGCCCTTCATCAGGCCATGGAGCACCTATCCTATAAATTTTGTGACCAGAGACCCATCATAGTAACCCCGTAACTCTTTTAGCCTAAAACCGACGGTTTAGAGTGAGCATGACCAAATCTCCACTTCCACTGGTTATAAATAGGTCACATTATAAACATAGTTAATCCAAACCCTAATCATTGCCCCACGAGAAATCTCAATGCCTAGTTCATTGTAGAAACGCCCCGATTTTCCAAACAAGATCTATACCACTCGTTGGTGGGACACTAGTTCCAAAACTATAGAATAATGTCTGTCTTATTGGGCTTGACGTCCATCGCGGGAGTCGGACCTGGGTACTGCCCGAAATCGCTCAACTTAAGCCAAAGGACGAGTGCATGAGAAGTGCAAATACCCGAAAGGAATAAGTTGGAACTTAAGTGAATTGGGTCATTCACTCTTATGTAAAGTCGAGGATTTCGGACCGTCAGTTTACGACCAAACTTCACACGTAGAGTAAGGATATTTTCCTGCTCATATCCGTATAGCCGCGGCCCCGATCGACTATCGGTGACCATTGAATAGACTTCTAATCATATCTGTCGATCGGCGCGTCCAAATGGCGGACCGATTGTGTCTATGCGTAGATCATCACTAGGGTCATCTATCCAACGGTGGGTATCGACTCCTACACCCTATAATGGACCCTAGAGGCTAGAAAAATTCTCCCATAAGGTTAGTATAGTAAAAACCTAACACTTGAGGCCATTGACACCAAATCTGGCATTATAAAAGGGCCTCATTTGGGGCACCCCTCTTCCCATACGATTTTTCATTTTCAAAGGGGAGAAAGAGAGAGAGGGAGAGAGTAAATAGAGAAGAGAGAGAGCTAGGGAGAGTGAAGGTGAGAGCAAGGTGGACCTTAGATCGGGTGGGGCCCAAAGAGATCAACCCTTTCAACTCCCTATCCCTTCTCCAAAGGAAAACCCTACACTGCAACCACAAGAATCGTTCTGTTGATCGTCTAGGTAAGATTCTTCATCCATTTTTCTTGAAACCCTTGTGTTGAAAAGGGATTGACGTGGATTTCTAACATGCAAATGTGTACTTTAGGGATTCGGGCCGATCGACCCCAAATCCACCCTGCTAGGTCATTTTTCAAGTCTTCAACGATCCATAGGTGCGGACTATTATCCTTAGGTAGCCTAGCACCATTTGTACCATGAGTTTAATGATTTTTGTTGCTTGGATGATGTATTTGGAGAACCTAGAGAAAACCTAGGATTTGGATGTTTGTTTGGGATTGTGTGAGATTGTATGTTTGCTTAGCTCGCATGATGTTGTTCTTGCCTCTTACATGCTTGGTTACAATAGATGGTTACATGTTCATGTCCGGTATGTTTTTCTTATATGGTGTGGCTTTATAATATGTATGATTCATTGACTCTTGTGTGTTTCAGCTCTACTAGATGTAGGAAGTGCTTAATTTCCTCATTAACCCACACAACACACTTGCACCTTGTTTCATAATGTTGTTAGTTTGCTTGTAGATAAATCTAAAATTGTGTATGATAATTGTAGATGCATGATATTGCTCATGTTGATTGATAATACTGATGTTTAGCATGTTATGGATGATTATCAACCCTTGGGTTCGTTAGGAAATGAGGAGAGTGAGAGTGGTCCCGTTGGCAGGACTACCCTGGGGCTAAACCCATGGGTTTGGGTGAACGCAGATGGGCGGCAGTAGTTAGACTACATGGGTTGCCCGTATCCGATGTCGTCTGTCGCGTGCTTGCATGAACTTGTACGGTATAGTCTACTTATTGACCAACCTTGTTTGCTAACCCTGTTTGCTCACATGTGTATGGAACTTGGAACACCCTACCACCGTTGCAGCCCACCGATAACCACTTGAATATCGATCAACAGTCTCATGAGCCGGGCATGGTGGAATGGGACACTATGTCCGAGCTGTCGGCCTACGCTAGGGTGACGCGCCTCCCCGTAGTGATCGCGAGCGATCCTTTTTACTCAGCACTCCCCATGTGTTTGAAGTCGGGGATGGGGAACCCGATGGGATCAAGGATCGCGGGGTCTTGGCCTCACACGTTGGGGGGCCTTGGCCTCGCAACTAGTTCAGGACATTTGATATGTGGGGTGTATCAAATTCCCCAACCTGTTGGATGACCAGACTTAATTAAGAACTCGGCTAACACGATCACATTTCATCGCACTAGTTAGGGTGGCGACTCGGCAGTCGAGGTCGCTCTGAGGGAGTGTTGGTCATACGCGATCGTTAGATAAAGTCGCTTGAGGGAGTGTTGTGGCGAGGGCATGCATCATATCATCTATCATGCATATGCATTAACAATATTAGTTAGGTGTTTATGAATGATTGTCTTTCATTAAGTTCATAATATAATTGATGCTTGTTACAACTTAAGACTAATAGCACCCACTGAGTTGATCACTCACTCCCACTCTAAAACGGTATTTTAAAACACCAACCAGATTCGCCCATAGATGCAGGTGATGAAGATTTGGAGGAGCCTGACGACGCAAGCCTCGAGGAGGAGGACGATTTCTCTTACTTCCAGTTGATGGGCGGTTCTTCATCAGCCTAGTAGTCGGATTTTGGATCGCTGGGTGTCGGATTCAGCTTATCATTCTTTTTGACATATTTTTGTAAATTTGTTAGGCAACGCCTTGTGCGACCCATTTATATTATTTTGGAACTTGTATATATTTAGCTTCTTTATTTCAGTAGACTAGTTGTGGTTGTGCTTCATGTTTC
The DNA here is from genome assembly GCA_021015155.1 of Magnolia officinalis. NCBI lineage: Eukaryota > Viridiplantae > Streptophyta > Magnoliopsida > Magnoliales > Magnoliaceae > Magnolia > Magnolia officinalis. The sequence goes on from JAJHSJ010000013.1 coordinate 9,266,672, forward strand.
AAGAAATTCCATATTGCGCATCTAAACCTGATTAAACGCAAATTATTAAAGAAAATCGGTTATAAGTGACCCCGGGAACTCGGGAGTCGAGTGTATGCACGACCCCCAATTTTTAGGGTGTTACACACACTCTCTCTCTCTCTCTCTCTTTCATTTCTTTTGTGTGATGTGTGGCCCACTCGGATGGACCCCACCTTAATGTATGCCTTATCCAAACCGTCCAAGTCATGTGGACCCTACCTTATGGATGATGAGAAAACACAAATATCAGACCCATCGGTGGGCCACGTTCATGTGGGACCCACCTTGATGAAATGTGGGCCACATACATGTGGGACCCACCATGATGCTGTGTTTATCCGTGTCGTCCAGCGTCCCTGGACGCTGGACGTGAAGCAGGGTGAGTGCGTGTACTGACATGGGTGTGTACTAACAAGCTAACAAAAAAATAAAATAAAATAATATATGCATATATAACGTCAGTTGCCTTTTTAGATTTTTGGGTGGGTCACTCATATAGGCCCCACCTTGATGCATTAATTTAATCCATGCCGTCCATTTCATTCCCCAGCTCATTTTAGGCGTTGAGCCGAAAAATGAAGTGAATCTGATTTTCTAGCGGGCCATAAAATGTAATGGCTAGAGTGGATCTGACCGATGTCGGCCCCACCTAAGAAAAACCCCGAATAAGCCCAAAAACCATATATATATATATATATATATATATATATATATATATGTTATGTAGCAGGACGTTGCTGCTGCCTGAGGACGGGCAGGCAGTGTCCTGCGCTGTTAGGCGTGAACGGACGGGGAGCCGTGGGCCCCATGCGTAGGCCCCACTATGATGTGTGCCGTACATCGACACCATCCATTTGATAGGCCCCTTTTGGGACTGTGGGCCATCCCAAAATTAGTCGTATGTGTCGCACAAGTGGCCCACATCACAGGGAACAATAGTGATTGAACGTCTGCCATTGAAACTCTTTTGGGTGTCCAGAAGTTTTAGATCATTATGAAATTTGTTTTCCTCTTCATCTAGGGTCTGTGTGACCTTACCAGCGGATTGGATGGCTGATAGACATTTTGGTGGGTCCCACGTGGGACCTCACGATGATGTATGTGTTCTTAACACACCGTCCACACCACTGGACGGTGGGACCTCACAGTGATGTATGTGTTTTCTTCACACTGTCCATCCTTATGGGATCCACCATGATGCATGACTTGCATCCAAACCGTCCAACCATTTTGGAAGCTCGTTTTATGGCGTGAGCTAAAGAATGAGTCAGATCTACAGTTCAAGTAGACCCCACCATTTAAAATAGTGGAAATAGTGGCATTCACCATTCAAAATTTCCAAGGGCCACAATAGTTTCTCATTAGGCTAATATTTGGGTCCACTTCATCTATCGCTATGTTAAACTTATGAATTGGTTGGATCTCAAATACATTACGATGGCCCACACCGTGATGTGATCATCCATTGATCAGGTGGACCACACCACAGAAATAGTGGAGAATTGAACGTCTATCATTGAAACTCATTTGGGTCACGAAAGTTCTGGATCAATGGAGAATTATTCTCCCTCTTAATCCAGGTCTTTATGACCTTATGATTTGATTGGTTGGAAAATAAACTTTATAGTGGGCCCTTTGATTTATTTAACCGTGGAAATTATTATCTCCATTATTATTTGTGGTATGGTCTAAATGATCATTCATTATGATTTTTTTTAGGATGTGATTAGGCCCACCTTGATGTATCTTGTGGCCCATTTGTCGGGCCCACCTTGATGTATCTTGTGGCCCATTTGTCGAGCCCACCTTGATGTAATTTTGTGGCCCATTTGTCGGGCCCACTTTGATGTATTCTTGTGGCCCATTTGTCAGGCCTACTTTGATGTATTTTGTAGTCCATTCGAGGTGCCCACCTTGATATACTTGTGACCCATCTGTGAGGCCCACCTTGACGTACTTGTGGCCCATCTTGAGGCCCACCAGCCTTGTAATTAAGGCCCATTTGATGGGGCCCATCATGATGTATCTTTGGCCCATGAGCGGGACCCACCTATTGTGTATTCATGACCCATTGGTGCGGCCCATTAACACGAACCAACTTGATGTGATGAGGCCCATGTGCAGAGCCCACCTGTTACGTATATTAGGCCTGTGTGCAGAACCCACCTGTTACGTATATTAGGCCCATGTGCAGAGCCCACCTGTTATGTATATTAGGCCAGTATGCAGAACCCACCTGTTACGTATATTAGGCCCATGTGCAGGGCCCACCTATCGTGTATATGAGACCCATTAATGCGGTCCACTTGATGTATATTGAGGTCTACGGGTCGTAGCCCATTATGATGTATCGGAGGACCATGGGTCGTGGCTCATGGTGATGTATATTAGGCCCGTGTATTCGGCCCATTGTGATGTATATCAAACCCTTGTATGAGGCCGTGGGCCCACTGTATGTTCGGCCCTATGTGGGCCACTCCTTGGAAGCAATGTTGGTTGAATGTCCACATTGATGGGCGGTGATGGTTAAATATCCACATTGTGACTTTTCCTTAGGCCTGGATAGGCCCATTCTCATTGTCCTCTAGTGGGTTAACCCAAACGCTTGGGCCCCATTGATATTGTTTGATCCATAATCGGTCGTCCATTTATGGACTCAGCCTTGGGACGAGGTCGATTACTAATTCCGATCATCAAGGTCGATTATCATGACCGATTGCTGATTCCGATTGTCGTGGCTGATTGCCGATTAGCAATCGAGGCCAATTATCATGATCGATTGCCTATTCCGATTGACATGATCGATTTGTCAATTCTGATTATCGATCAATTTCGATTGTCGTGGCCGATTGCCGGTTAGCAATCGAGGCCAATTATCATGACCGATTGCCTATTCTGATTGACATGACCGATTTGTCAATTCTGATTATCGATCAAATTTCGATTGTCGTGGCCGATTGCCAGTTAACAATCGAGGCCAACTATCATGACCAATTGCCTATTTCGATTGACATGACCGATTTGTCAATTCTAATTATCGATCAATTCCGATTGTCGTGGCCGATTGCCGGTTAGTGATCGAGGCCGATTATCGTGATCGATTGCCGATTCTGATTGACGTGGCCGATTTGCCGATCCCGATTGTCGAGGCCGATTGTCGATCGATTCCGATTGTTGTGGCTGATTGCCAATTCCGATTGACGTGGCCGATTTGCCGATTCCGATTGTCGAGGCCGATTTTCTATTTTGATTGTCGAGGCTGATTATCGAGCCCCAATGTGATGTATATGCGGCCCGTATTTGAGGCCCGTTGTGATGTATATTCAGCCGTGTTTAAGGCCTAATGTGATGTATATGAGGCCTATGTGATGAGGCCCATTGAGATGTAATTGAGGGCCAAGCGATGTAGCCCATTGTGATGTATGTTAGGCCCATGTGAAAGGTCCATCGTGATGTGTTAAGCTCTTGAGTGAGGCTCATGGTGTTGTATATTTGGCCCTTGTGTGAGGTCATGGGTCCACTATATATTAGGCCCTATGTGGGTCATCCCTTGGGGGCAATATTGGTTAAACATCCACATTGTCGAGGCTGATTGTTGATGCCGATTATTGATACCAATTATAAGTATGTGACAACATAGCATCATGATACATGCCCATACGCATCATCTGCATGTTTGTTATGAGATGCGATTGACCATTGCATATGTCATTGGGCAGGTTTCTATGAGACTCCCAGATAGGCGGAGATTGTCTCACATAAGCGCATGGTATGCGTAGGATGGATGTATGACTGAATTGTATGACCCATGCATCTTGCATTGCATGTTGTGAGTACTATACGCACTAGCAATATCAGGGCCGTGGCCTCCACAGGCATATTGTGGATGGCCAAATGGAACACCGGAAAGTTTAAATCTTCACAAATAAGCTGAGTGCAGTTTAAATCCAAAGCTCCAATAGACCCCAACACAGAAAACAGTGGGATAATGACACCCACCATTAAAAACTTCTAAAGGTCACAAAAGTTTTAGATCAAGTCGATATTTGTGTTTTCCTTTATTTCATATCTTTTTTAGCTTTTGAATAGGTTAGATTTCAAATAAACATTAAGATGGGCCTTAGGATAGTTTCAACGGTGGGAATTACTCTCCCCACTGTTTTCTTTGGTGAGGTCCATTACAGATTTTTATTTGCCTCATTCTTTGGTTCATACCCTAAAATGATATCTAAAAATTGATGAACGGTACGGATATAATACATACATCATAGTGGGGCCCACAGAACTTGGTGACGTCACTTCAGTAGCCTACTCAATACTCAGCCTGTCAGTTTCTAATCTGCGTCCCCTTGAATGAGGAAATGGATGGTCAGAAAGAAGGATAACCAGTCGTCTATATTGAAGCTCACATCACATGAGGCCCACTTATTGAATGGATAGGCATGAACCTACGGCCAATCGACATTCCCGGCGAACCCATTTCACTATCGTTGTGAGTTTAAATCTCCACAAATAAGGCTAGCCATTTGATTAGTGGACGGCAGCATAATGTTAGGCATCAATTTTCAGGGACCATTTATGACCTATTCTTAGAGGGGGCCGACATCCTGAAATGGGTCCATTGGGTCCTTTTTAAGATTGTATGCTTTGATAGTGACTTATCACACAACTATATAGGTGGGCTCACTCAACATTTGGTAATCAAGGGTGACACCGGCACCATTGCACAACTCTTCCATCTTAACTCGAAATGTCATTAATTTTAAAACATTGGGAGATTGTTGTATTTTAAATTATTTTAAATCAAATTGGGTGTTTCAAAATATCCGTTGGGACGAGTCGTGGCCATAGGTGTGTACGTGCCATAAGGATGTGTCTTTTCACTTAAGTCTGAAAGGTTACATCCTTTCAATTTTTGTTTTGAAAAGTTGTGTCTTTTGAAACATAAGGGTTGCGCCAATTGGGTTTAAACCCAATAGCACAACCTTTTTGAAAGGGTGTCTCTACACCCTTAAGGGTGTCTTCACAAAGTCTATAGATAGACTTTATCTCATCTGTTTTAAAAAAAATTAAGAAAAAGTTTGTTTTACATTAAAAATATGGTTTAAGTATTTTTTAGTTCAGGTTAAGATTACAAGTGGTTCGAGCCCGTGTACAGTGAGTGCACCGTTGGGACCGAGTCATAGTCATTGTATCCTGGAGGTTGATTGCTTTGGAAACCTATTGCACTTGAGACGTTGTCCAAGGGAAGCAAATTCTATTTCAAGCCGATTGACTCACGTCACGCCTCGACTTCTACAAATCGATAAGTTTTCTATTTTCTCATTTTAATTTTAATTTTATTTTATCTAAATAGTTTTCCAAACTCCATATTCTAACAACTGCTTGTTTATTGAAATCGGACCCTTGGATATTTCATTCTCGACCGTTAAATAAATGTTCACCAATTTCATTTTAATAGTTATACTATGTACTAAAATTAAATTGTTATTCATCTTATCATTTAGTTCAAATTCGATCATTAGTGTTGTGTGTACGTGTTGGGCATGTTAGAGATGAGTGCAGTTTGAATTGAACCGAATGTGTGTTAATGAAATAGACGGATTAAGACTAAGTTTTGCATGGATCAATTGTCTATCCAACCATCAATTACAAAGAATTGGGCAGTTTATAATGGGGGCAGTTCATCCTTCTAATTTTCAATGTGTGCTACTGAATTCTTTTTTTGTTATGAACAGAAGAATTTTCAATTAAGTGCACAATAACTTATACAATTCGATGATAAGGCAACATTGATAAAAGAAAAGGAGACTTAAGGTTGAAAGTATTCTATTAATACTTAATGAATGCTTACAATTAGCAAAAATATAAATAAAAAGAAAAGAAACGGATAATTAACAATGATTTGTTCATCGCTTGACAAGATACCAAGCTTCGTAGGCAAGACATTTGTCAAGCACGATAATTTGTTTGTTGATCAATTAGGCTTCATAGGCAAGACAGTCGTTAAGATTGAACTTTGTAGGCAAGACAATCGTGGGTCATGAGATGATTGTCTATTCATCATTTGGAGTGAACCGGGCTTCATAGGTAAGATAGTTGTGCCTAACGACTATCTGTTTGTTCCTTGGAACCTTACTTTATATGCAAGTTTGTTGTGATTCAACTGTTTGTTCGTCGCTCAACTAGGCTTTGTAGGTGAGACAATCATGGTTAAACGATCGTTTGTTCATTGCATAAGTTGAATTTGTTAGTAGGACAACCACCAAAAGCTCTAAGCACGAGGTGAAAAAACCTTGTTAGCCTTCTGTTCGTAACTTAGTGTTGTGTAGGATGCCTTGCATTCTGCCTTTCGGCTATAGGGGAAGTTCTGTCAACCGAGAAATCATTGGGTCGACTGAACCTGGTTGTGATGTTTTTGGTCAACCAAGGATTGTTTCGGTCGATCAAGAGTCTCTGTTGAAAGCTCAATCGACCGAAGGTGTGACTGACAGTTTATGCATTTTTTTCGTAAGGGTATTTAAGCTTAATTCCGAATTAAGGATTATGCTAGACGAACAGTTTCTGTATAAGGGTAAGGGTTTGCGAGGTGAGAAGGTTTCCAATGTTTGTAAGGACTTGGGAAGGGTTTTTCAAGGGTTATGACTAGTAGGGGGAGATCGAGTGATCCTGTTATCAAAGAAGGTGAGTGGTGTAATATAAGGTTTCGATTATAGTTGATATCTTTGTCGCTTTGTGTTATGCTTTTTTCCCGTAAGGGTTTTCCATGTGAAATATTGTGAGCACTGTAGTGGACTGTTTTTGGTTTAGTTATCTATTTTATTATATTGTTCTATTTTTATTGGTCGTTCTTACACAAAGCGCACGGATTAACAACAGGGTTAGATCCAATTTTCTAATAGATAAGGTTTGATCTAGATTTGTTGTGGCTCGGGTTTACATAGTTGTGGTGTGATAAGAAGTTAGTTTACTCCAACAAAGTGGTATCAAATCGTTAGGTTGAACGTTCAAGATTCAACGAAGATGTCAGGATCAAAATTTGATATATAGAAGTTCGACGGGAAGAATAATTTTAGTTTGTCATAGTGGAAGGTCAAGGATGTCCTAGTTTCACAAGGCATTCTTGTAAACAAAACCTGAGAAGATATCAGATGATGATTGGAGCGATTTCGGAGAGAAAGTTATGAGCACCATCCGTTTATGTTTGTCAGATGAGGACATGTACAATGTCTTGGATGGGGAATCTCCCAAAAATATGTGGAAGAATCAGATCTCCTGGAGCTGGTTACAATACTGTCTAAGGGAAGAGCACGATACTTTATGCTATTTATAAACGATTACTCGAGGAAGGTTTGTATTTACTTCAAGTATGAGGTTTTCGTTAATTTCAAGCAATGAAAGGGAAAAGTAGAAAAACAAATCGAGAGACAGGTCAAGTATCTCAGGTCAGACAATTGAATGAATTACAGAGGCAGAATTCATAAAATTTTACAAAGATTAAAGCATGACAAGGCACTTCTCAACTATAAGAACCCCCATAATAGAACGGGGTGTCAGAGATAATGAACAAAACTCTATTGGAGAGAGTGAGAAGTATATATGCAGTTGTATGCGGGGTTGTATAAAAGCTTTTGGGTTGAAGCAATGAATATGGACTGTCACATAGTAAATTGATCACCTTTACAACGCTAGACTCAAAGGTTGAAGAGGAAGTCTAGACTGTCAAGGACGTTGATTACTCAAGATTAAGAGTCTTCAGGTGTCCAACATTTGTTCATATGCACAGTGGATAGAGGTCAAGTTGGATCCAAAGTCTAGGAAGTGCATATTTCTTAGGTATGAGAAATGTGTTAAGATTTACAAGCTTTGGAAGGTTGACATCAGAAAATGATCATTAGCAGAGATGTCATCATCGATGAAACATCAATGTTGAAGGCCAACAAGGACACTAAAGGGAAGTCAAAAAATCATTGTGAGACTGAGAAATTATCGATGCAGGTGGAGCTAGTTGAGCAGGTGACTGAAGATGAAAATTAGCAGGAGTAAGACATTGACCAAAATAATCAGTAGGATACTTAAGAAAGTATAGCCAAGAACAGGGAGAAAAGAACCATTAGAGCCTCGATTTGGTATGGGTTCGAGAACATTGTGTCTTTTGTATTGTTCACAGGGAGAGAGATCCATCCACCTTTCAAGATGTAAAATCTAGAAAGGATGACAACAAGTGGATGTCAGCCGTGGTGGAGGAGATGAAATTTCTACATGGGAATCAGACATAGAGTTGGTGAAGCTTCCTAAAGGTCAGTGAATTATAGGGTGTAAGTGGGTTTATAAGAATAAAAAAGCATTAACAGAAATGGATTATGAAAAGTACAAGGCAATGCTCGTAGCGAATAGGTAGTCAATAAGGGAATGAGTGGATTACAACGAGTTGTTCTCTGATCGTGAAACATACCCCAATTAGAGTGCTACTAGCGATGGTAGTGAAATCCAATTTGGAATTGTAACAGCTCGATATGAAGACAACATTTTTTCATGGGAACTTGGAGGAAGTTATTTACATGAGGCAACCTGAAAGTTTCAGGTTGCTTGATAAGGAAGGCCACATGTATAAGCTGAAGAAGTCGTTGTATGTGCTTAAGCAGTTACTGAGGCAGTGGTACAAGTGGTTCGATTCCTACATGGTGGAGATTGGGTATAACAAGTGCGAGTATGATTACTGCATTTACTACATGATACTTGACGATGGGTCCTACATTCTACTTATACTTTATGTATATGATATGTTGATTGCTGCAAAGGAAAAGAATGAGATACTCTTGCTTAAGTCTTTATTGAGTAAGGAGTTTGACATGAAGGATCTGAGCGCCGCAGAGAAGGTCCTAGGCATGGAGATAAGTAGAGACAGAGAAGCATTCTTAAATGAGTTATGTGCAAAAGGTGCTAGAGAGGTTCTATATGGAAAGTGTTAAGTCAGTTAACACGCCTTTAGAAGGCCACTTTAAGCTGTCAGCTAGATTGTGTCCAAGCAAAGAGGAATATATTTCATAAATGTCATAGGTGTCGTATGCTAATGCAGTGGGGAGTCTGATGTATGCAATGTTTACATAAGGTCAAATATCTCATAGACAGTCAATGTGGTTAGCAGGTATATGGCAAATCCACAGAAAAAACATTTGAATATTTTAAAGTGGATTCTTAGGGCACAACCGATACTGGAATTATGTTCGAGGAATATGGAGCTTCAGGTGGAGTTGTAGGCTATGTAGATTCTAATTATGTAGGCAATCTAGACAACAGGAGGTCCACTACGAGATATGTCTTCAAATTAGAAGACGAACCAATATGTTAGAGATCTACGCTACAGTCTACGATAGCATTGTCTACAACTGAGACAGACCACATGGCTGTAACAGAGGCATCCAATGAGGCATTATAGTTGAAAGGTCTGATAAGAGAACTTGGATTGAAGTGGGAGGTAATTCGGTTGCATTGTAATAGTCAGAGTATTATCCATTTGGCGATGAATCAAGTGTATCACGTGCGAACCAAGCACATCAACACGAGATTCCACAAGATAAGAGAGATCATTACTTCATGAGAGATTTTGTTTCAGAAGATCCATACGAATGAGAATGTCTTAGACATACCCTTGCACGAGGGTGCGGATGGAGTTGCATTCCAGGTGAAAAATGCAGGGAGCAGTCTACACTCAAGGTGAAGGTTACATGGGAGATCTTTAGGGTGACTTGGCAGAATACAAGTCAATATGGAGATTGTTGTGCAGGATGCATTGCATTCTGCCTTTTAGCTGCAGGGGAAGTTCAGTTGACTGAGAAATCTTTAGGTCGATCAAACCTTGCTGTAATGTTTTCAGTTGACCGAGGACTGTTTCGGTCGACTGAGAGTCTGTTGAAAGCTACGTTGACCTTCAGTCGACTAAAGGTGAGACTGACAGTTTGCATGTTTTTACGTAAGTAAAAGGATATTTAAGCCTAATTCTGAATTAGAGCTTGAACCAGACGAATGTTTTCTTTCTAAGGGCAAGGGTTTGCGAGGCGAGAAGGTTTCTAACGTTTGTAAGGGCTTGAGATGGGTTTTCCAAGAGTTGTGCATAACAAAGGGAGATCGGACGATCTTGTAATTGAAGAAGGTGAGTGGTGTACTTCAAGGTTTTGATTATAGTTGATATTTTAGTCACCTTGTATAGTAATTTTTTTCTGCAAGAGTTTTCCACATAAAATATCATGACTTCTGTGGTTGATTGCTTTTAGTTTGGTTATCTGCTTTATTATATTGTTTTATCTTCATTTCTCGTACTTCTACAAAGTGCATGGATTAGTAGTGGGGTTAGATCCAAATTTCTAATACCCATGGTTAGATCCAAGTTTGTTGTAGCTCAGGTTTACATCATTGTGGTGGGATAAGGAGTTGATTTACTCAAACACTTAGAAATCTTTCTAGTGGTTTAGCAGTGTAATCATGGACATACATTGGAGGGATAAAAATCCAATCGATCCATGTTTTCTACGACATTCCGCTGACTAGTAGTGGACTAGTTACATCAAAACTAAACTAAGATATGTGTCCTTGAAGGATAAAAGATAGGCAGCATTAAATGTATTGGAAAGTTACAACCAATCACATTTTCCCACATGTTCTAGAGTATATTATCACCAACTAACTATTCGATTACGTACAATCTTTTAGGCCATTATACGAATTATGGCCTTTCACATTTTATTATGTGTTTGAATGATAGTTGTGTGTTCTTGATTATTTTGACTATTTGTCATGTATCCCTTGACCATGGCTATCTTAATATTTATGATTTACTTTTGCCTAATCGGCTGCAAGGATCTCGTCCTAATCTTCCGCGAGGTGGTGCTACCATGAGTAAGCTTTCTAACCATTGGGTCGAACCATATTAGGTCTAGTGTACACTATTGCATCTAGAGCTGGGCAGGATCCGACCCGAACAGACGGATCCAACCCGAACCGAAGGCCAGGATTGGGTCGGATCGAGTAGGCCCACTCAGATCCATCTCAGATATGAAGGGGTATGAAGGGATTTTTGTGGTTGTTGTCTTGCAGAGCTTTTTTACGAATGATTCTTGTTGTATTTGTATAAAGATCTCCCAAACGCTCCAAAGCCCCTGATCCCTCCTTCACTTCTCCTTTGCTAGATCTTCTCTTCTTGAGTTGATTCAACGGATCTCATCGATCAGACGACGTAACAGGTGCAATTTTCTTCCCTTTCCCCCCTCCTTTCTTTTCTATTTTTCAGTTAGTTTTTCTGGATTTAGGGTATTAGACCTGTGTATATGGTTCCGATCCGAGTTAGACTCGGCTGAGTCAATTCAGTTTTGTTGGGTGATGAAATGGGATCAAAAGAGAACATCTCCAAGTGAGTTGCATTAGGAATGGGTCTTTCGGTTACCTTGTCCCTCAAAATCAATTACAAGAATCCGTACTTTCCTCATTCACGTCTTTCCTTTACATGTATAGTTAGCAAGCTCTTTTTATTTTGGAAGACTCGATCCGAACTATACCCAACCCGATCCAACTCGGTTTCCCTGACCGAGTCGGACTCTGTTCGGGTCAGGTAGTAGTGCATCGGAATTCGGATCGGATCGAGTCATCTGACTTGGACTTGTTCTCGGATTGGATCGAGTTCGAGTCAGTTCCTTGAAAATTTCGGACCGAGTCAAGTTGGACCCAATCCAGTCCGACTCCACTGGATGCCCGCCTCTAGTTGCATGTAAGATATCATCATATCAACTATATTTTGGACATTTAGTTTGACTTATAGTCCATTAATGCAGTTCCCGTAAACTTCTGCTTACTTGCCTATCACCATCACACTCTACGTGAGTATCAAAGCATTTCTCCATTGATCCGGTATCTACTTAAGAGTGGAGCCCACCTGATGAATGACCCGGATGTTGCACACATACAAGCACTGCCTATGAGAGGGGAGATCCAGAACCTGCGATGGTGGGATATGATTAGGAGTGTAAATGGGCCAGCCAGACTGTTGGTGGGCCTGCGTGCAGGTACGTTGCACTGAAGTTGAGTAGCTGGACTGAAAAGAGCAACAAAGCATATTCCTTGTAATGGTTCTTGATTCGAATAGAATAAATGACTGAGGATTCGAATAAAATGGTATCATTCGGAAAGACGTCAGAGGATCGACGGTCAGATGTCGCTACCACCAAACTTACGTGCAAAAGCATCTAATCATTTGGATGGTGTGATGGCTTAGTTCATGGAAACCTAGCACATAGTTGCATTTGGACTTATTGGCATTCACATCCGAACCGTCCATCAGGTGGACCTCTTCTTCTATTACTGCTGAAAAATCACATGCAATCAGATGAATCTAAATATTTGTGACTGGACCTATCTTCCCTATGAACGATCTTGTACATCCATTTTTTGCATGACACTGACTAGATGGTTTGGATCACCACGCATGACATTCTAAGGAAGCCATCCAAAAGTGGATTGGACCCAACTGAAACTGCAGATAGTGACTGGAATGCAACTTTGTGTGCGAAGGTAACGCACACACCACTGAGGTTGCACCAAGCAATCCACTTCCTCTGATTTAATAACCGATCGATCGCGTCCGGGCAACGCCCACGTGTTGCCGTGCCACCTCTTCCGACAACTTGTGCAAGAAATCCGTTCCTTGATAGTCCTCGCCCCGAAGATCTCGGACGTCGATTTGCTAGATTGGAAACCAAGGAGGTTGGGGATCGATGACTGTGGGGCCACCGTGATGTATTTGTTTTATATCCCTCATCTCAGTTTGTTTTTCTGCTCATTTTAGATATGAGACCAAAAACAAAGCAGATCCAAATCTCAGGTGAACCACGACACAGCAAAACGTGGTGATTTTAGAATCTTCCTAAGGCCCCACTACTTGTTGATAAGGTCACACAGCCCTGGTTGGAGAGAACACAAACATCATCTTGATCCAAAACTTTTATGGCCTTTAACGCTGGGTATTCTATCACAATTTCCTATAATATAGTTCATCAGATATCTACTTTATTTTTGGGCTCATGCCCTCAAATGATCTAGCAAGACGATATGAATATGTAACGTGTGTGTGTATATATATATATATATATATATATATATATATATATATATATATATATATATTACGATGGACCCATGGACTCCATGTTTAAGTGCTGAAGTGGACTGCATTAGTACTGAAACAATGTGAATAAAATGTGTACGTGTTGGTTTGGAATTTGACCACATGGTGCATGTAAAATTTATGGGCATGCTAGAATTGATTGAATTCAATTCAAACTAAAATCACTAACCCTGACGTGAAGACATAACAAAGCTTGGTCGATAGTACGACTAGCCATATTTTTAGTCAACCGTCAAGTATAGTATTAGATGATTTGTGGAGGTTGGAGATATCTTCCAATGAGGTTTGTTTGTTTTTTTTTTTTACATATTTTTTTATATATTTTTATTTGTATTAAGAATCGAGGACTTTTGAATGTGCAACAATTATGTGCGTGAGTGAAAATAAATCAAAAGATGGATGCGGAGGAAGCGAGTACTTACCAATAAATTGGGATTATTGACCTGACTGAGAGCAGCAAGGTACATTACAGAACATCAAGTTAATAAGCAAGGATTGAGTAATGTCGGAATTATAGCATATTGTTGATCCATCATATAGCGTAAGTAGATGATTCCTAGAGTTACGTTCTTCTTTCAGATCCAGTATACAGGCACAAATAGAAAGGAATTACAACAACTAGTTATCATTAAGTTAGTGGTCCGACATAATCGCAGGACAGATGAAACTACTTATAAGCTAAAGTTTCAATGGCCATTGAGCGATGAAGAGAGCAAAACTAGATGTCTTGAAGTACTGAATAAATAGTATTGCATTGGAGCTGATTTGTTTGAGTTTGTTTGATTAATCTTTGTTCATTCTCTTCATGTATTCTTCTATTATTTACATAACTTTTGATGAAGCCACGAGAACAATTGTTCTTTGAGTGAAATTTTTCGAGTGCCTTACCTATCAATAACCGTTTACACGTCTTTTACACACTCATGCTAACGTAACTTCTTATCTCCCAGTCGCGTGTTCAACACATCTCTTCGGAAAAATACTCAATAATAAATTATTTTCTAAATATTCAACTCATCACATGGAGAGATCTTGCATGCCACGTTGCTATATCTACCATCTGTGTTTGAGACCGTCGGATCTTGTCCAAATAATATTGAAGAGAACTTCTTGGGATGGGCCTCAATGTTATCATGATAGGGTGGTGGAAGATTTGAGCGGTACATAGGGTGGGCCTCAATGTTATCATGACTATGTGAAAAAAACAGACAGGTCGGCCACAAATAAGTTGAAATGTAAAGCAGCCATTGTTTTTGTAGAGGGGTGGCCCACGTGACGAGTTTGGCACTTGTGAAGTGCGAGCCTTCTCTTTTATTTTATGTGGGGTAGGTGGGATATTGTAGTTTACAATGTGACACTCGTGCACGGTACGATCCATCATACTCATGCGCACATCATCACACGTGGCACAATGTACACGACTCAAACAATCGAAATTGTGGGATCAATGGTGGATGGGAATTGGGACATGATAAAAAATAAAATAAAAAATCACACGCGTACTATGATCCTCTGATCAAGAATCTGATGAGTTGATGAATTTGTACCGTTGATCATTTTCATTTCCAACGGTCCAGTTGCTGATGCGTGATCCGGCAGTGAGGATAATGTTGGGGGCCTTGCACAAAACCTTAGGATCTAGCTTCCCGAAACAAACCAGAATTATGGAATAGTAAAGCAATTAAATAAATCAAATCATAAACCACACACCACACGAGATTTTTACGTGGTTAACCCTCAAAGAGGTAAAAACCACGGGACCTTATCTAGATCAACAATCCACTATTAAGTAGAACGTTACAATCTGCTTCACTCATGCAGGAGTGGATAAACAATGAGAAGACAAAAAAAAAACGGAGAGAACTCACCGATTACGAAGACGTAGAAGCGCTGAGATATAAACTACATAGTAGATAACCTCCACGAGCATAATCTCCCTTCTACAAGCTTCCTCTCTCTCTTTCTCTCTCTATCTCACACCTTTAATAGCCCTCTTGTGTTTTTCATGCACTCCACACCCTAGAAAAACCCTAGGGACCTCCTATTTATAGTTTTAGGAAACTTCCTTCCGCATCCTTGTTGCGAAAGGACTCAAAATCCGTAATCCACACAAAATCACGGAACGAATCTGCGTAACCACGACTGGTCGAGATGAGGCTACGACCGGTCGAGCGTCACCCACGACCGGTCGAGCACCCCGGAGAAAAATAGCCCAAAGTCGTTGGACTTCGAGTCGAGTCATGGCTCGACTCCACGACTGGTCGTGCACCGGCCCTCGACCGGTTGAGCGAGGCTCACGACCAGTTGAGCACGAGACAAAAAATTCCATCAAATCTCTCTATTTTTTTTCCAGGGGGGATTCACCATTGAGCAAAGCATTATTCATCATGTCTGACCCATTATCGTCCGTGTGGACATTCTCAAGCTGTAACACCTTCTGTTCCAAAGTATCCTTGATCCAGTGATACCGAATCTCTATGTGCTTCGACTTAGAATGCTGACTTGGACTCTTGCTCAAGTGTATAATACTCTAACTATCGCGATAGACCACGTGCTGCTCCTGCTTCAGGCTAAGTTTCTGTAGGAACCTTTTCATCCAAAGCATCTCTTTACATGCCTCTGTGACTGCAATGTACTCGGTCTCTGTCGTCGATAATGCTACGACCTTCTGTAGCTTGATCTGCCAAGAAACAACTCCCCCTGTAAATGTTAACATGAACCTTGATGTAGACTTCCTGGAGTCTATGTCGCCTGCCATATATGCATCTGGATGAGCATCTTTGATATCGCAATACCCACTTAACTGCTGCCCAATGTTCTTTACCAGGATTAGTAAGATACCGACTGACAACGCCAACCGCATATGCTATGTCTGGGCGTGTACACACCATAACATATATCAAACTTCCTACAGCTGACACATAGGGTATCTTCTACATCTCTTCTACCTCTGCCTTCATCTTGGGACACTGTCTGTCACTCAATCTAAAGTGATCATCCAGTGAAGTACTGACCGGCTTCGCTGCATTCATATTGGACTACTTTAGGATTTTCTCAATATAACGCTCTTGTGACAGCCAAAGCTTCCTGTTGCTTCTGTCACGAGTTATCTCCATTCCTAGGATCTGCTTAACTGGGCCCAAGTCTTTCATCGCAAAAAACTTGCCCAACTTCTGTTTCAGCCTGTTGATCTTCTTGATGTCTTTTCCCATGATGAGCATGTCATCAACGTATAATAATAGAACTAAGAAATCACCATCTGAGAACTTGCGCGTGAATATACAGTTGTTCGACTCTGTTCCGTCATACCCATAATGTAACACGAACGCGTCAAACTTCTTGTACCATTGTCGTGGAGCTTGTTTCAGCCCATACAAGCTCTTTCTCAGCCTACACACCATATGCTCTTTGCCCTTGACTTCGGACCCCTCTGGTTGGTGCTTGTATATCTCTTCTTCTAGGTCACTATGGAGGAAGACAGTTTTAACATCTAATTACTCTATCTCCAGATCCATGCTAGCCATCAACCCAAGCAACACCCGTATGGATGTCATCTTCACCACTGGTGAAAATATCTCCTCGAAGTCTATGCCTTTCCTCTGACCAAACCCTTTCACCACAAGTTTGGCCTTGAATCTTGTCTGTGAATTCTTCTGCTCAACCTTCTTTCTGAACACTCACTTATTGTTTAGAGCTTTTTTGCCCTTAGACAGTTTCACCATATCATAGGTGTGGTTCTTATGCAAGGATTCCATCTCCTCTTGTATAGCTTTCAACCACTCCTCCTTATACTCATTGGCTAGGGCCTTAGAATAATCTTTTGGCTCTCCCCCATCAGTCAACATAATATACTCATGTGGCGAGTACCTCTTGGACGATTGTCTGTCCCTAGATAACCTCCTCACCTGTGGCTCAACAGGTGGATCAAGGGCTGCTCCCCTGGTCTATATTCTGAAGGAACTTCCTCGTCCTCTGCACCTTGCTGTATTCTCCCGTCATAAGGCACCACAGGAGGAATAACCGGATCCATGTCCTCTAGCTCACCTGAACTAGGCTGGTTCTTCTCTGGCTTACCAATGTCTTCTATACACTGATCTTCAAAGAAAACCACATCTCTGCTCCTGACGAGCTTCTTCTCGGTCAGATCTCACAATCTATAACCGAACCTTTCATCACGATACCCTAAGAACACACACTGTCTAATCTTCATATCGAGCTTGGACCTCTCGTCCTTTTGTACGTGAACGGATGCCCTGCATCTAAACACCCTGAGATAACTGTGCGATGGATCCTATGCAATCCACACCTTCTCAGGTACTTCTCCATTCAACGGGGCTGATGGAGACTTGTTTATCAAGTACACTGCCGTGTGTATTGCTTCTCCCCAGAACTTCTTGGGAAACTTCGCATGCGATAACATGCATCTGATTCTCTCAACAATGGTGCGATTCATTCGCTCAGCTACACCATTATGCTGGGGGGTCTTAGGAACCTTCTGTTCATGTCGTATACCCAGGGACTTGCAGTACTCATGAAAGTCGCCAATGTATTCACCACCATTGTCAGTGCGAATGCACTTCAATGATCTACCTCTCTCTCTCGACCATAGCATGAAACAATTTAAACACATCAAAGACCTCATCCTTAGATTTCAAAGTATATACCCAAACCCTCCTAGATGCATCATCTATAAAAGTAACAAAATACAATGCCCCACCCAAGGTTTTTGTCCTCATAAGACCACAAACATCAGAATAAACCAAATCCAATACATGCACTTTATTAATATGAGAAGCAGATTTAATAAATGAAACTCTATGATGTTTCCCTGATAAACAATCAAGACAAGTTTTGAGAGGTGTACCTGTCACGTCTGGAAGGAGCTGCTTCCTCGCTAGTAGCTAAAGCCCCTTTTCACTCACGTGGCCTAGACGTCTGTGCCACATGTCAATAGCTGAATCTTCCACTGCGTTCAACCCACCCTTGCACACGCTGACACTTGCCTTGTAAATGATGCAACACTTCTTTCCTCTGGCTGCGATCAAATAACCCTTGATGAGCTTCCAGTGCCCACCAGCAAACCGGTTTTCATAGCCATCATCATCTAACCTTCTCATCGACATCAAGTTGAGGCGAAGGTCTGAGATATACCTTACATCCCTGAGAACCAATGTGCAGCCCACATCACTCTTCACACAAATATCACCGACCTCTACGATCTTCGATACGCCAAAATTTCCCATCTTCACGGTCCCATAGTCACCTGACTTGTAGCTTGTGAAGAAGTCCTTACGTGGAGTCGCATGAAATGAAGCTGCCGAGTCTATCACCCAGTCGGTGTCCTGACTTGTAGCCATGAGACATATATCGTGATCTGCTGAAAGAATAACTACAACGTCGCCATTTGAAGCGACCGCAGTGGAATCTGATTCATCTTCCTTCTCCTTTCCTTTTCTTTTCTTGTCGTTCTTCTTACCACGACATTCATGCTTGTAGTAGCCCTTCTTGCCACAATTCTAACATTTAACATCCTTCCAGGTACTCGACTTGCCTCTTGATTTATCTCGGGCCTTCCCGTCCTTCCTGTTCTTTCGTCTCCCCCATTTCTGTGTCACAAGGGCCTCTTGCTGAGTAGATCCCTGAGACTTCCTCATTGTCTCCTCATTGAAGAGACAACTGGTTACCTGTTACATGGATATCTTTTCGTCTGGCACGGAGTTACTTAGAGACACCACCAATGTCTCCCAACTGTCAGGCAATGAACTAAGTAATAGTAAAGCCTGCAATTCATCATCCAGGACCATCTTTATAGCGGAGAGTTGATTCATTATATTGCTGGCCCCATTCATATGCTCGGCCACAGAACCACCATCCTTGAACTTGAGATTTACAAGTCACCTTATTAGAAAATTTTTATTACCGGCTGTCTTTCTCTCATACAGCCCTTCTAATTTCAGCCATAGGCTAGCGGCTGAGGTTTCCGTAGACACATGGTGGAATACGGAATTGTCCAACCATTGTCTAATAAACCCTATCGCCTTTCAGTCCATCTTCTTCCAATCATCATCAGACATATCCTTGGATTTTGCTGATATGCCTAAAATTGGAGAATATAGGTCCTTGCAATAAAGCAAGTCTTCCATCTTAGCCTTCCATATGGTCCAGTTAGAACCATTGAGACTGATCATCCTTGATGAGCCACCTTCCATTATTCAAAACCAATCCTACCCGTTTAATGAACTTAGCCTTGATACTACTTTGTTGGGGGCCTTGCACAAAACCTTAAGATCTAGCCTCTCGAAACAAACCAGAATTATGGAATAGTAAAGCAATGAAATAAATCAAAGCATAAACCACACACCACACAAGAGATTTTTACGTGGAAAACCCTCAAAGAGGTAAAAATCACGGGACCTCGTCTAAATCAACAATCCACTATGAAGTAGAACGTTACAACCTTCTTCGCTCACGTAGGAGTGGATAAACAATGAGAAAATAAAATAAAAACAGAGAGATCTCACTGATTACGAAGACGTAGAATCGCTGAGATATAAACTGTACAGTAGATAACCTCCACGAGCATAATCTCCCATCTACAAGCTTCCTCTCTCTTTCTCTCTCTATCTCACACCTTTGATAGCCCTCTTGTGTTTTTCATGCACTCCATACCCTAAAAAAACCCTAGGGACCTCCTATTTATAGTTTTAGGAAACTCTCTTCCGCATCCTTGTTGCGAAAAGACTCAAAATCTGCAATCCGTACAAAATCGCGGAACGAATCTGCGTAACCACGACTGGTCGAGATGAGGCTACGATCGGTCGAGCACCCTAGAGAAAAATAGCCCAAAGTCGCTGAACTTCGAGTCGAGTCAGGGCTCGACTCCACGACTGGTTGTACACCAACCCTCGACCGATTGAGCGAGGCTCATGACCAATCGAGCACGGGACAAAAAATCCCATAAGATAATACCCATTGGTGTGATTTATGAGATATGGTCACCACAAAAAGGAAATGGATTGGCTACTCCCCCACCATGATGTATGTGTTTGATCCATCTGTCCATCCATTTTTAACTATCATTTTAGGGTTTTATCCTAAAAATGAGAGGGATATAAATCTCATGTGAACCACACCACATGAAAACAATAGTGATTGGATATCCACCATTAAATTGATCATAAGGCCCACTGTACTGTTTATTTGACATCCAATATGTTGATTAGGTCATACAGGCCCAGATGAAGGGAAAAAATAAAGATCAGCTTGATCCAAAACTTTTATGGCCCTCAAAAGGTTTTTAATGGTCCACGTTCATTCAACACTGTTTCCTGTCATGTGGTCCACTTGAGATTGGTATATACCTAATTTGGTCTCATATCATAAAATGAGCTGGACAAATATATAGATGACATGGATGAAATACATACATCATGGAGGGGCCCACAGAGCAGCGACCATCAGCCATTGGCTGGTGGCGGGGGAGTAGCCAACCCTTTTCCGTTGGGGATCAGGGAGCGGATTAGGTGAGACCCCGGATCCACCGAGGTGGGTGGGACCCTAACTGTGGGGCTCACAGTGATGTATGTATCTTAAATCCATACGGTCCAACCATTTTGAAAGATCATTCTAGGGCATGATCCCAAAACTGAAGCTGAGGTAGACCACACCACATGAAACAATCTTGATTGAATTCTCACCATTAAAAACTTTATGAATTCCACTGGAATGTTTATTTTCAATCCAACCTATTGATATGGTCACAAACACCTAGATAAAGACACCCCACAAATATCATCTTGATCCAAAGCTTTTGTGGCCCACAAGAAGGTTTTAATGGTCAATCACTGATGTTTCCTGTACTATGGCCGAACCGGGATTTGGAACTGCTTCATTTTTGGATCATGCCTTAAAATGAACTTTAAATATGGATGAACGGTGTGGATGTAGTCACATACATCACAATGGCCCCACAGTCAGGGGTCCGACCCACCTTGGTGGATCCTGGGTCTCGCCTACTCCGCTCCGTAGAGATTAGGTACGGCCAAGGCCTCATTGATCACGGGCAAGCCCCTGTCGTGGAGAGGTTTGATGGGCCGTGACGCTGTAAGAGAAGGGCACCCCAAAGCACGTTCGGGTCGAGTACGTACTGGGAGCCGGGATCGGGCCAGGTGTCTTATCCTGATATGACCGTACAAAGCACGTGGGAAAGTTAGTTGGGTTGAGTACATACTCAGATATCACGTGGGCCTACCGTATGTGATATTGATTGAGATTGCAGGTGGTAAAGCCTTTTCGGTGTTACGTGAAGCTCCAGCCGGGATTAAATGGTATGGGGTTGATGGGATTAACACCATTATTGTACAATG
The DNA here is from genome assembly GCA_021015155.1 of Magnolia officinalis. Lineage (NCBI taxonomy): Eukaryota > Viridiplantae > Streptophyta > Magnoliopsida > Magnoliales > Magnoliaceae > Magnolia > Magnolia officinalis. The sequence continues at coordinate 9,288,233 of JAJHSJ010000013.1, forward strand.
ATTACATGTACACAAATACTTATGGTATTTTGGCCATCTAATCCTATGTTTGGGATATAATCCTTGTTACGTAAAAACACTGGATTAAGCAAAACCTCATTTGGTGGGCTATGAAATTGTAATCAAAGTACCAAATTCACAAGTGACCTATGAAATTGTAATCAACGTACCAAATTCACAAGTGATGTTGGTCACTGGTACATGTATATAACTAGAATATCATGCGTAAAGGGCGTATATGAATAAACGGCATAGTAAAACACACGTATCAATGTAAGGCCCACATGTGTAATAAATTTTAAAATCCACCAAAAATTTCACATGGGACCAAATGCAATTCCATCCTAGATAATAAAACCCTTCTTGTCCTCTCCAAACATTTGATGAAATTTATAATGCACCTAATGTATTTCCATTGCACCTGATCCCATCTAAGCCCACGTACCAAACAGATCCTTACTAAATACCAGTAAGGCCTTGACATGGCAAGGTTTGATTGGGCGCCATAAGTTTATGCTCTTACCCATTATCTGGATATACTAAGAGAGATGTGTGGTCTAATGAAGCTACTATGAAATATTTACTCATGGGTGTTTGCCTGTTCCGGCCTTACCGGTGGAGCTTGGCTTCGTTAGACCGTACATCTCTCTTGGGCCCACTTTAATCATCTTTTTCTTCAACTCATTTTAAGATCTGGGCTCTTGTTGATCCCAAACTCAAGTAGACCCACCACAACTTGCATGTAACCCATTGTTGAAACCTTCTTAGGGCTGACTAAGATGTTTAGATGCGATGCAACCTATTCATAAGGTAATTTTCATCCGGATGAAGGGAAAAAACAAATGTAAGTGAGTCCCACTAAGGTTTTAACGGTGGGCGTTCAATCTTCACTTGCATGGCAAACTTGAGTTTTGCATATCCTTCATGTGGGGGTGGAAGTAGTATAATGAGCTGACAAAACTGATGGACTGTCCATATGGCAGGACCTATCATGGAGATATCTCATGCATATTTTCTTTCTCTTTCCAGCACTGAATCTCAGCCGTCTGCTGCTTTTGTTCTCGATCGTCAATGTGAAGGCCACTAATTAGATGTCTAGGATCATCTGATCCATGTAGATTTGGAACCATTTGTCATTCAAAGTGAAGCCAGCTAGTGGACGGTTTCAAGTGATACTTCTGTTTACACCTGATCTAATGCCATGTGATAGCAAAATGTCAACAATAAGCAAACAAAAGATTTCTTCGGCTACTTGACGGCACCGGAAGTCGGGAATACTTAAAATCATAAGTAACATGAAAAAGGATAAGTCGAATTGACTATAACAATGATATAAACACATGTCGTATATAACACTCATATTGTAGAGCAAACTAGTAATCACAATGGCCTCATGACTGAAGATGGGGTTTGACGAAATATGGTCATGACAAGCGATGAATTTGGCCAATGTATCTTGGTGTTGTGTAGGAAATCTACGGCCAAAAACATTTGAGGAGCATAATAACAACTGCACTAAGTTTTCGTATAGCTATCACCAATACGGGACAACTTGAGAAACTCTTATCCACGAGTAAGATGTGCGCACGACCAATATCCAACCCATGATAAATGAGTAGCTTACATTGCGTCGTTTGATGGGCCATGACTATCTTTGGGCCCAAACGGTTATTTCCACAACAACAGACAAGAGAAGTGATTACAAATATCTCTCTAGCAACTGTCATAAAATTCTATAAATAGGAGGAAGATCGAAGAGCTATAAACCCTCACCAACCTAACACATGTCAAATCAAATCTATAGCTCAACATTGCTTATCTTTTATCGTATCTTAGCTTATCCTAGGCTTGGATAACTCGTCTACACTACCATGTTAGACCAATTTTTAGCATATGAGTAGTGTAATCATGTCCTTATATGCTAGATAGACTTAGAATGGAAGTAGTGTAATTCACTTCCATGAGCGCTAAATTGCAAGAACTTTTTTTTTTCTAGTAGTGTAATTACTTTCGTATATACTCAAGTCATTGGACCAATGAAAACTTAGATTTAGAGCCTTGCCATCTATGCTACAAATGTTGGATTGCCGATGGATATTATTGTAAGCTTTTATTTTCAATTCAGTTCAATACAATTGAGTTCATTTCTCTCACATTGCATGAATTAGGTTATCTTTGCTATCATGGTGAGAAAAAAAAATCATTTTAGTTGAAATACAAAAAGAACTTATTAGAATGACGAATCATTCACTTCGCAAACAACCTGATTTCATTTACAAGTGGCTGAATAGACGGCCGAACTACCTCAATTCTTGATTATAGATGACCACTCACAATATCTCTATCTCGACGCTTGGAGTCATATGCATTTGGTTTAAATCGATTTGTAAAAGGCTTTGGCACGCCTAGCACCATAAACAAGTACCAACAACTGAATTTGTAGCCAAACAACCTCACCAGCCAGGTGTACTATGGAGAGATGACTCTAACATATCTTGGGCTCTATAACTCTACCATATAATCTTTGATGATCCATACTGTTCTTTTAGTTTGACCCATCATTTTTCCAATTCTAATTCTGACTTCTACCACCATGTTTTAACATTATTCTACCAAGTTCTTTAAACGAGTGACAGGTTAGTAGCCCACACAAATTATTGTCCCATGTGGAATATGACACTTCATTTGTTGATGAAAGAGGAACAGTGGGTCACACTCAATACACCAGTGCCCATTAACTTTTTTAAGTGGGGCCATGTCTTTTACCAATAGTAAATTCCATTACATTTAGTTGAATTAAAGGGTCTGCTGAAGATTGAAAACTCAGAATAAAAACTCAAGAATAACTCATTAAGTTATATTGTTTACACTTGGCTTAACATACTTAGGTCAAATTACTCAGAAGACTTTACGACGTTGCGAAGATGAAGCTCCGGGCCAAGAAGTTAGAGGCATATTTATATTGGGAAGCAATAAATGTAAGAGTTCAATAAAGACAATGTATTAAATGCAAGATCCCAATAAAGAAAACTCTCTAGCAAAACATTACAGCTAAAAGAGATTGTTCATGGCAAGTTATAAATGACAATAATTAGAGTAATGGTCTATAAAGTGTGCACAATCACATAATTTACTAGAGCTTGAAATAATATGCATAATCACGTTACTGGATACGATTGTTTTTCGTACATGTGGACAAATATGAAAGGGTACACTTATGTGGAGATTAAAAAAGATTTGCACGGTAACTAGCTTAATTTCTCATGATGTCGAAGATAGCTTTCTAGCAACTGCCTCTCAAGTCTATAAAAGTATTCGAAAACAAAGAGCTCCGGGACCTTGCCAATCTAAACACACAAATCTCACATTCAACAAATTGCTATTTATCTTTTCATTCCATGTGTACACTTATCTTAGGCTAGCTTAGTTTAACATCTCCACTTTCGTCTAATACAATTTTGCCGTAAGTTTGAATCCATTAACGTAGTTTTAGTATAGTTTTCATCAACTTCTGTCCAGCGCATCACTACAGTAGTTTAGATTAATTTAGCTCTTTGTCACAAACTAATCATCGGACCTCAAATCTCAAATCCTTAAGTTTTTAGTTAGCAATTTTGCCGGGCCATGCTCACTTGACTAAACCACGATCGTCTTTCAGTTGTCCACATTTATATGACTGTCAACCATCCACGGTTGCTTCACCTGCTTGGATTGCCATTGGCAATTTTCTTCTCTACTTTTATTTATTTGCCGAGTGTACTACATTCTATATTAATTTAATAAAATTGGTATATGCCATTATCCCTTGCTTTTGAGCATTACATTGTTGTTACACGATGTAAGCTATCGCCACTGTAATAAAAAGTTCTTACTTCTAAAGCAAAAGGAACTCATCTAAAAAACTAACCTTTTCCTTCGCAGATTGCCTGATTCTTTGTAATTGATGGTTAGGTAGATAGTCAATAGATCTGGTCTTAATTGGCCTATTTCAATGCTCAGGGTTATAAGGCGTTCAGTTTGATTCAAGTCGCATTTCAACTTCGGCATGCCCAACACATACACACGTAGCATGTGAAATCGAATATCAGCCAAGCGATTTCAGAAGCATTACAATTACGATCGTGTGCACACATATATATATATGAAAAGGTACTATGCACTCGAGCTGATGATAACCTCCCATGAGGTCGAGCTGTGTGGGCCCCACCGTGATGCGTGTTGACCATCAACACCGTGCATTTGATGGGTCCCGGATATCCCAAAAATCAGCCGCATATGGAACTCAGGTGGGCCATACCGTCTAAAAACATGTGAAGACATGCCAAAAACATATAAAAGCACTTGGTGGGGCCCACTTGAGTTTTGAATGCTGCTGAAACTTGGTCTGAACCCTCATCCAAGTGGGACACACATAATGGATGGGCCGGATTTGCAAACCACATCTCAGTGGGCTCAAAAAATGATTATGAATGTTTTAATGGTGCACGACCCCTCTCAACTTCTGTATGTGGTGTGGCCCACACAAGTCACGGATTGACTTGATTTTTGAGACCTAGGCCCAAGGTGGAATAGTGCATCTGACTGATGGGGTAGATGTTCGAAACGCATCACGGTGGGCCCAAAAAATGATTATGAATGTTTTAATGGTGCACGACCCCTCTCAACTTCTGTATGTGGTGTGGCCCACACAGGTAACGGATTGACTTGATTTTTGAGACCTAGGCCCACGATGGAATAGTGCATCTGACTGATGGGGTAGATGTTCGAAACGCATCATGGTGAGGCCCACACAGCTTGACCTCATGGGACGTTCCCATCAGCTCGAGCGCATAGTACCTTTTCCCTATATATATATATATATATATATATATATATTGTCATGCTCACCTGTGCACCTATGCATGTGCGTACCTTTACACACGTGTCATGGGTTCCTAATCTGAACGGTCCATGTGATGCGGATTCCTAAGGGACAAAATTTCACCCTGATTTAAAATTATGGTGAGCCATAGCAAAGAGAAATGCAAATTAATGGATGAAATTGTTTTCATGGCCCACTAAAGTTTTGGATCAAAGTAAAAATTGGGCCGGGGGGATCACATCAAAGTTCGAATGGCCCACATAGTTCGAATGGTCCACGTGAACGGTGCTACTTCACGTGGACCGTTCAGATTTTGGAATCACATTACGTATGATGAGTTATAAAAAAAAGTTCGCACGAGTTCCGTGCGAACTGGTGCGCAGCTGAGCATTCATATATATATATATATATATATATATATATATATATATATAGAGAGAGAGAGAGAGAGAGAGAGAGAGAGAGAGAGAGAGAGAGAGAGAGAGAGAGAGGAATGCTCAACTGTGCACCAGTTCTCACTAGAACTTGTGAGAACTTTTTCAGAACTCATCACACATGATGTGAGCCCAAAATTTGAACCATCCATGTGTTGTAGCACCCCATGAAACCCTTAGGGCAGCCCAATTTTCACTTTGATCCAAAACTTTTGTGGGCCATGGAAAAAGGAAACAATTTCCCCCTTGGTTTCTCTCTCTCTTTTGCCATGGGCCACCAAAGTTTTGGACAAGGGTAAAAGTTGAGCCCCGTAGGTTCAGGGGGTTCTGCATCACATGGACTATTCATATTTTGAGCTCCCATCATGTGTGATAAGTACTGAAAAAGTTCAGTACCCGTGAGTAGTGCACATGTGAGCATTATATATATATATATATATATATATATGTGTGTGTGTGTGTGTGTGTGTGTGTGTGTGTGTGTGTCCAACATTTACCCCATCAGTCAGATGCACCATTCAAAGATGGGCCATAGGTTTAAAAATCAAGTCAATCCATTACTTGGGTGGGCCACACTACATACAATAGTTGACAAAGGTTACCATCCCATTAAAACATTCATAATCATTTATTGGGCTCACCTAAATGTGGTTCACAAATCCAGCCCATCCATTGTATGTGTCCCACTTGGATGAAGGGTCAGACCAAGTTTCAGCTGCATCCAAAACTCAGGTGGGCCCCACCAAGTGCTTTTATATGTTTTAGGCATGTCTTCACATGGTTTTAGATGGTAGGGCCTACATGAGATCCGTATATGGCTGATTTTTGAGATATCCCATAACCTAAAGGGGACCCATCAAATGCATTGTTGATGTTCGACACACATCAAGACGAAAAACAAATTTCATATTGATCCAAAACTTTCGTGACCCCAAAAGGGTTTCAATGGAAGACGTTCAATCCCCCACTGCTTTTTGCAGTGTGGTCCACTTGATCGTTTTATATGTCTTATTTTTCGTCTCAAGCCCTAATACGAGATCGTAAAATGGATGGACGGTTGGGATATAACACATACCTCATGATGGGACCCACATAACTTGCCGACGCCAACACACCAGCTATATAGCTGGTGTGTTGTACACTAGCCAATCCGTGGGAAACATCATAATGTTTGTGAGAAATCCATCCCGTCCATACCTTCTGCCGCCTCATGGCACGTGAGTCCAAAAATGAGGCAGATCCAAAACTTTAGTGGGCCACATGACAAGAAAAAGCTGTGAGTAAAATGCCTACCGTTCAAACTTTTTCGATGGTTTTTATGCTATCCAAACCATTCATAGGGTCATTCTCACTGGGATGAACTGAGAAACACAAAATATCAGCCTGGCCGAAAATTTGTCACCCCTCGAATGTTTCACCGTTAGGCGTTCAATCCCACTGTGTTGTGTGGCTCTATCTCATTTTTAGCTCATATCCTAACACGACGGCAAAACGTATGGGTGGAATGGATTTCTCACAAACATCATGGTGGGCCCCACCTAGCTTCAGACGGCGCGATCAGGGTCACAGGGTTGCAGGCAACCAGCGTCCGTTCCGATCGACTATAACTTATGGTCCACCCAGCGGTTAACTTCCGACCTTTTATGTGCCTGCAACATCCAACCCATCCAATCAGTTGGCTCAATAATGGGGTCCATTGTGCAAAATTCATCCACATCCAATCATCAAGTGGGCCACATTTGTAGTTGCTATTTATCAATGGTAAGACATTATTTTCAATGGTGTGGACCACCTTTTGATCATATTAGGCTGTTTTTTTTTTTTATTTTTTTGGCATTAGGCGATCCTCATGGTGGAGCCAACCAATTGGATGGGTTGGATGTCATATGTCCTCAATAGGTTGGAAGTCATCAGCTGAGTGGAGTATAACGACTGGTCGAGCTGGTTGGACAACTAACAAAAACTCTAATGGAGTTCATAAGAATCCGGACCAAGACATTAACTCTCCGAGTTTGAGTTGACTCGTCAAGTTTTTAAACTATGCATTCTTTTAGGGCTTGTTTGGATTCATGAAAAGCGTGAGAAAGGAAATAATGTTTCTTGGATAACTTTATTTCCAAAAAATTGTTTTCCTTATTTGATTTTCAACAAGATTTTCATAGAACTTGAAGATTTATTTTCAAGTTTATTGTTAGGCAAACAAAAAAAAACTAGCATGTGTCAGGTTAGCACACATGGCACAAGCACTTGAAACTAAATTGTAGCACATGTGTCGTGTGGTACACGTGAGGTTCTTGAAGCTTTATGGTGGCACATGTGACTGAAGACATGCATTGGCACATTTGACATGTGGGTACCAAAGCTAAATGACAGCTTGTATACATTGGTACCATTTGCACATGGCATATTTGAGGATTGAAGATGGACAATGGCACGTGTGGCACATTGGCATATGTGGGATGCTTTCCATATGATGGGCACGAGTAAGATGAATGGTGGTACATGCTGAAGAATACCACGTGTAGGATGCAAGAGAAGATGGATGGTAACACATTTGGCACATTAGCAGATGTGGGGCTCTTTACACGTGGGGGCACAAGAGAAGATGGATGGTGCCACATGTGACAGTGGCACGTGTGCAGCATAACTGAAGATGGACAATGTCTAGCATGTGGGGCAATTGAACATGGTGGTGCATTTTGGCTTTAACCCTTAAGAAACCCATTTTCCTTTTATTGTGGAAAAATGTGTTTCTTAGGAGTGGAGCAACAAAAATAGACAGCGGGAAACGGTGTTTCTCACAATTTTCCACAAAGAAAGGCTTAACAAACAAATGAAAGTGAGTTTCATGAGAAACATTATTTCCTTTTCATGCTTTCCATGAATCCAAAAGGAAAATAAGAAAAGGCTTACCCAAAAATCATGGAAAGAAAAATAAAGGGTGACTGAAGAAGAAACAATCCCCTGCAAACGAGCATGTCTAAAGGGCATCCGGTTTGTTCATGAGGTGGGCCTCGCCTTGCGGGTGACCTGGCCTAAGAAAATAGGACCGTTTCCTCGAGGGCTATGATGCATGCACTTTCAATTTGGACCATTTCGAATTTTCCTCATACATGGGCGGCCTGCGCAATTGAATGGACCAGTCTATCTTTGCACCTGATCATCTACATGGTCGGGTCCACCTTATGCACAAAATCAAATGTCCATCCCATGTTGGAACATGCATTGTGTGTAAAGGTGACTACGGTTATAGAAGACATTAAGATCAGTAGAAGAAGATGAAAAAGCTAAGACGAGAGCAAAGGTCTGTATGCACTTCGTAACATTTACATCTATAAAGTTCACTTTAGAATTTAGATTAGTGTTGTAAACAGCTTGTAGCATAGCATTCACCTCTCTAAAACATAAAGCCTACTCTACATCCTACTTTTAGATTTTTAATTAAGGTGGTGCTTGGTTGTACCAAATATCATGAAATTTCATTATAAACCAGTCTAATTCGGTGCAAATATCATGATATTTGGTACAATCAATGAACAATTTTAAATAATAGGAAATAAACCAATGATTTAATAAAAATAAAGAAATAGCAACGGAAATAATTTAATACTGTTACTTATACTACAAAATTATTGAAAAGATTAACTAATTTCTATTTAAAATAAAAATATATTAAATCATTGAAAACATTACTGTTTTAAGGAAAAATAAGTTGTGATATAAGTCACGTAACCTATGTAATGTGTAACATATTATAAATAACATGTAACATAAGCTACACATGACTTAAGCTATTTTCATGAGCTACACAGGGTGAAGGCTAAGCTATGTGATGTAGCGTACGCTACATGGCTGGAGTTTTTTAAAACACCAATTTAGATTCATGACTCAAAAGAAAAACAATAGTAGAATACGATAAATAATAAATAAATAAATTAGATACAAACAATTTAATCATATACCCTTTATCTTTCACCAAAATGCAAAATGATGTAACCTCAAGTGAGCTTTGTGCATGGGTCCTTACTCTTACTCTGGTGGTAGACTCTTAGGAGTTTCAACACCTAGCCAAGGGTTCAAGTACCCATCGGTGGTGAAATCCCACTCCGGCTTGAGTGTGTGGGGGTGTGTGTGCATGTGTAAAAAAAAAAAGTGAGCTTTGTGTATGGTCGATCCCAACCGATGTCTCGTCACCTTTGCCAGGACTGAATTGTTCATTAGCTGGGGCTCCAATTTCTACAAAGGCAGTGAACCTTGGCAAGAGAAGCCATGTAATCATCCAACCTGAAATCAAAAAGAAAATAATAGCACAATCCAGAATGTTGTATAACGCTGATTTTGGATGTAGTATTGGACTGAATTGCAATAATTAGTTCAATGAAGTGGAAGGACCGAGTTGTAATTATCTTCCTTAGTATTCATTCCGATGGACTCGTTTCCAAATGGCAATTGTGTTACTTTCAAGTGGGAATATGAATGCTGCAGAAGATAATTACAATTTAGCAGCTGTTTGTTTTTACATTTCCTCAGGTAAATAGGGGTAAATATGTGATCATGACTTTCTCAGCTGTTTGACAGAGCAGGAATTAGCCTTGTATTTAGGCCTTGTTTTTTTTTTTTTGAAAATGGATGGAGATTGAGCAACATCAATTTGTGGGTCCCACCGTGATGCGTGTGTATGATCCATGCCATCCATCTGTCTTGCAAGCTCATTTTGGTCCATGAGCCTAAAAATAATGCAGATTATAAATTCACGTGGACCACACCACAGGAAACAGGGTGGGTAATGATGTCCACCGTTGAAAGTTGAAAACTTCTTAGGGCCCATAGTGATGTGTAGTGGTAATCCAACCTGTTCATAGGGTCAAACAGACGTGGATGAAGGGAAACACAAATATCAGCTTCATCCAAAACTTCTGTGGCCCTCAAGAAGCGGTATGCGTTCAATTCCCCCCTTTTCAAGTAGTGTGGTTCACTTGCGCTTTGTATCCTTCTCAATTTTGGGCCCATACCCTAAAATGAGCTGGTAAAATGGTTGGACGGCATCAATCAGACACATACATCATAGTGGGCTCCACAGTTTTTAGTTCTCAATCCTCGATTTTAGTGTCAAAAGCTATTAGCTGTCATGTCGTAGGGGCGGCTGGAGAGAACTTCTGTAAATAATAAATGTTTATTTACCACCAGTTACAACCAATTACAGGGGAAAATGAAAATCAAACAGCCCCTTAGCCATTTCCTGTTTGTTAAACTAATTATTGCAATTTGAGTCAATAGTATATCTATACGTAGCTTTATTAAATCACCAACCACTGTAAAAAAGAGACAAGAATCTTATATACTGACCTCAGTCCATATGGAGACTGACATGCAGCGAGCATATGAAACTTCGCTGCATCTGGATTGTTCTGGACGGTCGAATATAAAGTTAATAGTCAGCAATTAATTATGGAAATCACTCTTGTAATTCTGTAAGGATGCTACTGAGCTCGACAATTGTTGAACTGGGATCTCAGTGAAATGTGAACTCTGCTGGAAAGATCTAAGCATTCATACAAGCATAGTTGCTACAAACATACAGAAAGGATTAGCCATTTTTTCAAACTTCATCTCTTTAAAGAAATGACTCGATTGATATCTTTCTAACTGAACGCACCCACATGATTTCAATCTTTGGATTCTTTACTATGTTAACTAAAATCATGGATTGAATTTGATTCTTTTCAAGCGGCCTTGATGGCTGTAAATCCATTTTTACCATGCCTACAATTATTTGTTTTTGGCTATTGCTCATTTGTATCATGACAGGGAACAATTTATGGTTGTATAACCAACTCGGGGAGCCAAGTCAGAAAGCTAGAAAGCCCGCATGGGGCTTGCAGTTCTTTTGAGGATTGACCTTGCAAGAGGGCAATGCATGCAAGGGATAAGATGATAAAGAGGGACAACTGCATGCATGAGGTTGTATAGCAAGGGAAAGGTAGTAGTAAATAGTGTTTTAAATAACGGTAGCGTGTTGCGTAGTGCTCAGCCCTTTGTAGTGTGTAGTGTAAGCCACACGATACTTCTACTATACTTTCTATTTCTTAATTTTAAAATAGAAAAAATATGATAAATAATAAGAAAAAAAAAAGGAAAAAAATATAAAAATGCCTAAAGATTATTCATTTTTTCAAGTATAAGCATGTTCAAATAAGTTATTGATTATCATTTATCAAAAGCCAATCCACGTATAAAAACCAAATCAAATAATTATCACATCAACGACTTTTTCAGCAAACTACTTCAATTAATAATGTCTAATTGAAACCACAAGTCACAGGTACGAAAAGAAATAAAAATCTCACAAGTTAAAAGTATTAAGTATAATACAAGTGCACATTCCTCAACATTAGATGCAAAGAAAATGTTAAAATAATAATAAATACATCGTAGTAAATGGTCTCCATGAAGACTAGTTTCATGCTGTGGGAAAATATAACATTGAGAAAGTAAACAAAAACCACAACTAAATTAGTCAAATAAGCACCATTTATGTTGAATAGAAGATGGCCCATATGTGCACTGTACACTAGGATACATAACTATGCATGAACGTGTCTAAAATAGAATTTAAAAAAATAAAAATAAAAAGCATGAAAACTAGAGATGGGTAAGAGATAAATCTATAAATGAATGGAATGTACACTAGTATACATAACTATTGCACAACAGCTTGAGAATATTGATAGATCCAAAATACAACAAAGAAAAAAAAAAGGACAAAAGATATTGATAAGGATGAATCTGTAAGCCAAAAAAGGGAGAGAAAGGCAACATGTTTTAAAAGGAAATATTCCAACCTATTCAAGCATCGTCTACAACAATGGAAAATATTACTGAAAAGAAGGAAAAGAGAGTAAAAGAAAGTATGTATGAACCTCTACTTTTTTCCCGTAATCTCAAGCCAATAGAAATTTTATGTTTACCCATGTTGCTAAAACCATGAAAATCATTAGAAAACCATAAAATCACATCATTATTATCAGAGTCATGTCACAGTTATTTGGGGTCAGCTTTACAGATCCTTCTCGCCAGTCAATGCAATCCAAGGACCTATAAGCGAACAAGCTTTCAAATGCCTTTTCGCCAACTCAATCAAAATCCTATTAGGTTTTATTCACATCCGCTGTCACGACAATGAACACAAATGAACTCCCAAATCTGTCCTAGTGGGAAATCGCTAATGCATTTTATGCAGGTTCCTACGTGGGTTCTCCATAATAATTATGTGCCATCCCTTTAGCCAATTTAGCTCATTGGCAGAAAAGTTCATTCTATGGATAGATTTTTCCACTCACAGTGCTATGCTACAAATTGAAACCTGGAGACATTCTATTCATGTACTACATATGTTTGTGTGTGTTTGCATATGCATACTGAATAATACAGGCTTTCTACAAGCACCCACGACACTTAAAGTCATGACACATCTCTAAATGATGCATACAGCTTGCATTCAATGTTATTGACCTAATGAGAAGAGTACTGGGTTGGAGATAAAATGTTAGAAAGGAGAATCATAAAGGACAATAACATACCTGAGATTCATGATAAAGCCCGGCATACAAAGAAGCATAGAAATATTCATGTTCCTGACCACGAATAAATGCAGAAACAAGCTGTACAAATCCACAATATGATTTGGTTAGGTGATCATTTATGAATTGCAGGCCTCAAAAACCTAGATCACAGATGTTACAATTCATGTATGATTTTATGCTATATGTACTGTAGTAAAATTTAAAAATATATAATAAAAAAATTCCTTAAGGTGCTTTAGAACTTATCGTTAATATTACGGACTTTTAAGCGAGTCAACGATCATGAGCATTTAGAGCTAAGTAATTTCAATGATTTTAACAAAGTTGTCTTTCTCAAGGCTACTGAGAGTTTTCCAAACTTGACAATTTGAAAATAGGACGAAAAATATCCTTAGGAATAGACCGCAAGGTTGCACTCATAATTTTAATTATCTTATATTTAAAGACTAAGCCACTATTTGGTACACACCTAAACATGAGTTCATCTCGTTTTAGTTAACAGCAATTACGTATTAGAGATCTTGGTTTCTAATATGTAACCACTGTTACATGAACCCATTATGCATTAAAGATCAAGATCTCTAATATGTCATTACTATTAGCAAAAATTAGATGAACTCATTTTTAAGCATCTACCAAACATGGCCTAAGTCTTTCACGTAATCATCTGTTTTATATAAATAACTGTTTGCTCATTGTATTTTTAAGTAGAATGGATGATTAATCTCATGTAGTTGCCTTCAATGAGTAAGTGTTATGTGACTATGTAATTTGAATCTGGGATCATGGCATTTAATGGTTTTGCATTGAGTTAGATTCGCAAGTGCATGGCCATCATAATCATTCAAAAGTCTACCAATGTAAGTTATAGAAGGTTTATAATAGTGCATATGTTTATGCTTTATGGCAGTATTTTCCAGATTCATATTCTTCATATAAAATCCCCATGAGCACATTGCCAGAGAGATCACAAACATAGAAATTGAAAGAGAAGAAATATATTTTGGAAGATCATCTTAGAATGACAAAGGCCCACAATTTACATACATACACCCTGAAGAAGAGAGAAGTAAAAAAATAAAAATAAAGTCAAAATAGATATATGGATTAATGAAGTAAGCACATCTGCAAAGAAAAGAGAATGCATTGTGGGATGTTCAAGAGATGAGATCCCATTGAGAACTAACGACTACCACGAGCATAAGAAAAATAAAAAATAAAAATCAAGAGCATCTCTCCACACCTTTTCTGGGTCGCCCCCATCCTTACACATATGATAGGCTTCGCGCATGACAGGCCGTGGATCTCGACCAACCTACATTCAATTTCAATTGAGATGAAACACTTTGGGCATGTATATCTTCAATGTACTCAAAACTATAGTAGAAAATCACTGAAGGAGCAAACTATGATCGAGAGAGCGAGGCATGTTTTGGATCCAAAAAATGAAGTTACACTGATCAATGCACAAGCAAATGGAGGAGAAAATAAACCAACAAAATTGTAAAGCCTTGAAAAGGCCAGGCGTTGAGAACCTCAGTGCCTTCTCACATCCTACATCTGCAACTATAGTTCCTCATGGAGATGGTGAAGAGGGTCCATTGAAGCAGTTATGTCAAATTAGGAACTTTTAATATGATTAAACAATGGACTTTGAAATTTGAATGTATAAATGAGAAGAATAAGCAACACCCAATAACCACCACTTGCCTCCAGGAATCGTCTCCTTGCTTCATCCACTCCATACAGTTGAGCTTCACATAAGAAACACCATATTGACTCCTCTGTATCATTTGGATTTGCTGCAACATCTAACCGGAACTGCTCTGCCCCATCTTCAAACCTACATTGACCAAATACAACAGGATGTTTTTACATTCTCCTACTCATGCAAACTTACATGCTAGATGAAGAATTCAATTCAAATTAGGTAATACCTATCCAGATAATACAACGACAAGCCTCTTTGCCAAAGATCTAATAACAATTACACCAGAATTCCATTGTTCAGAGTAAAACACTTCCGAAAGATAAAATTAAAATAACAACAATATTAATAATGCTGCAAATGCATTGTAATAAAGTCCAGCAACATACATGCCTTCTGACGAGGATCCAACTCAATTGCTTTATCAAACTCCACCAATGACCCATGAACATCACCCTTCATCAAATAAAAGTACAGTACTAACCAAAGCATCACTAGAAGTATGTATGTAACATGATTAATGATACTGGCAAGGACCCATCTCCATAAGCCAAAGAGAGGAACCTCACATGTGCCAAGACAGTAGACACGTGTGAGATCCAGACCATTCATCAGGCAAAATGCATGTTAAATGTGACCTGCCCAAAAAATCTAGTTGGCCCATTGATCATGTAAGCCAACTCCTATAGATTGAATGTGGAGCAGCCTGATTTATGGACAAAGTCATATTGATGATGGACCCACCTGAGAAACATCCTTGATCTCGCACATGTGCATGCTGGCATGTGTGGGGCACTTGTGTTTGGTAGATGATATGGATGGGTGCTTGCAAGTAGCAATCCTTCATGTAAAAACCAACTTTGGATTGGATTAGATGGATATTTTACCTGTCTGAAGAGCTGCATTCCTCGTCTGATGGCAATTGATGCTTCACGAGCAGAGTTTCCACCGGTTAAGGCATCCCAAATACCCGATACTGATGGTAGGAACAACCGCCGGGAGATTGCTGGTGCTAGAGCTGGTTGATCACACAGCCTCAATGAATTAACCCCAAACAACTGTAAATTGTCGCGAGTTTTGAGTCCAAAGGGCAATGCAGAAATGGTAACGGACGAAGAGTATGGAAAACGTGAAGTTAAGTAAACTTTGGATGAGAAATTCAATTTCAGAGCCATAGATGTCGTGGGGATTGTTTGAATGGACATCATTCTCAAGTATTCATCTAACGAATTTGGTTATTGAATAATGCCGCATTTCTGCATTGAATTCACATGGAAAAATGACTATTAGTGAATGCCAACAACAAACAATGGCATATATAATAGGCTGAAATTCCATCAAATATAAACAGGAAGGCTAGAAAGCAGGAAATTTTTTCTCAAGTTATCGACAATTCTAGTTTGCATGTGTACCACATCAGATCCAAGCCATTCATCTTGCAGGCCCTACCATGGATGGGCCATGGGCCATGGCCCAAAAACATGCCGATCATATGATTGTGATCATTTAGTTCTGGACTTTCAAGGAAAACAATGAGCGAATAAAAAGATTGACCAATAAACTGTTGACCGTGCCTTTTTCCCCTAAAAACTCCACATTGAAGGTTGGGACTAAGGTTTTAAAACTCGATAACTCGACTTGGAAGATGGTCAGGTGGAGTCGAGTAAATTGGTGATATTTTAATATTTAAAATTTTACAATATTGTAGAGTCTAGATGAGTCTAGTCGAGTTTAGCTGAGGTTTATTATCTAAGATTGGTCAAGTTGAATCCACCGAGTCAACCAATTCTTGAAGGAGTTCAATCAATACGGGTCCCACCAAATCAAGTTGTTTTCAAGTCTTGGTGAAATTCAATCAAGTTGACTAGTGCTTTTTTTGAGTTTTCGAAAGGATGCAAATGTGATAGACTTGGAAGGAATCGGGCATAGAGATTGGGCCCACCAGCATCATTGATCAGCTGGTTCACTCAAATAAAAGCTATTCAACGTAAGGCGGAAATACAATGCCCATCCATTTTTTGTTCATTGCTAGAACCCATAATCACTATTTCCACAACTGGGAAGTATGTTCGTTGTTGGGATCATTGTTAGAACACGAATTATTATTTCTGAGCCTGGAAAGAATGACTTGTGTTGAAATCATTGCTGCATCATAGAAATGATATTCAAAGCGGGCAAGCCTTCTCTTAATTTGGGACAAGTCTTCTTGTCTTGTTTTCTATGCTTAAGCTTCGGTTTAGCTTAGAGGTGGCAATGGGCCGGCCTAGGATTGGCCCTAACCCTGCCCTAGTCTTCTAAGCCCTGGTCCTGGCCCTAATCAGGCTAAAAAGGCCTCGGTCAGGCACTATAGGGCCAACCCTGTAATGAAGAGAGAGAAAGGATCACATTTAAAATAGTCCAATAGAAGTTCACATCCTGTCCATACGTAGCAGGTCCCATTGTATTAAATGGTTTTAGCCATATATATTACCCCTGATCCAAGATTGCCTTTAAACTACATATATACTTTGAATTTGAAATGCTTACAAGAATATTTAAACTACAATAGATCAAAAACCCAAAAACCAGACTTTTCAATATTCATCTGAGTCAGTTCGACTCCAGAATTCAACATGAACTCGACATTTATAATCTAAAATAGTCAGAATTTAAATTATAAAAAAAATAGAAAAACTATTATCAAATTACTAGTTGATGCACTGCTCTCTACATAACTAACATGTACTTTTGTATTAATACCATAACAATTTGACCTCAAGTTACTCAAACACTTTTGTATCGATACCATAACAATTTGACCTCAAGTGACTCTGTTTGAGTCACCCAAGTCGACTTGACGAGTCACCTTGAGTCATGATCAAGCAGACCCAGGACAGAGTATCAAGGGATTCGGCTTGAAATCTTATCGAGTCAGTTGACTCAACCGAGTTTCAAGTTGGGATTACGATTTTTAGAATCTGCTTTCCACTACTAATGTATTATAGTGGCCTACTTGATGATTGGACCAGGCCATTCATCATTAGCCCAGCTCATCCCATCCCAGACATTGGGCCTGGCTTTCAAGCCTAGGCCCGGCCTTCTAGCGAAGTTTAGGGGCCGAAGCCTGACCCTAAGGGGTCGTTTGGATGCCTAGAAGTTCTGTAAGTGGGAAGTGACTTATAGGTTAGTCACTTACAAGTGGTGCTTGGGGAAGGAAAATTCACCCATAAAGTTGTTTGAATGCTTGTAAATGGGGCAAGTTATAAATCATTTACACTCTGCATTTGGATCAATGTTCGAAATATCGGTATTGCGTTCCATATCGCATCCTTTGGATACAGATACGTATCGGTTATCGCACGGGATATATCGTTTGTATTGGGTAATTTATTACACTTTTTGGGAAACGTGGGAAAATGGTTGAATTTTTCAATAAAATTTAAGGGATTGTTAAAAAAGACCTTAATACACACTTTTAAATCATAAAATCTTAAAAAAGAAGTGCACATAATAGGTTTCCTCTATGCGTTGTCTAACTAAACTGATGCAACTATATTCAAATTGAATGCATAACCTTTAGAATACACGTGATGATCATTTCATCAAATACTCCTAAATACTTTGAAATTAGTCTCAATTGACGAATGGTTGAAGGGAAATTTTGAAAAAAAAAATTTATTTTAATAATTTTTAGTTAAAAAATAGTTTTTATTTTTTGAAATTGACAAGGACTTAACAAATCAGTAGATCAGCCCTCATACATGCTTGATTTCATGTTTGGAGTGCAACATTGCAAGCAATTTGGGAGAAATAGTGGAAAATTTGAAATTTCCCCAAATCGAATCACCCACACTCAAATTTTGAAATTAGAGTGTATGTGGTGATCATTTAATCAAATACACCTAAATACTTCAAAATTAGTCTTAATTAATAGCTGGTTGAAGAAAATTTTCAAAAAAATAAAATGGAGAACATGAAGAATCAACGGATATCAAAATCAAAGCTCCAACTACATGATATTTCAAATAAAACATGGAGAACAAATGTATTTATAACCATTTGACACTTATTTAACATAATTTTAACAAACAAAAGGATCGGAAATTGAAAATGCTCACTAGATCGAACATGTGGGATATATCGACACTACCTGTGCATTTTGTACTGCACAGGTGAGATAGAAGATATATCGCGGGATATATCAACCAATATCATCGATATTTAAAACATTGGTTTGGATGACTTTTTTTTGCATGTAAATCATTCACAGGTTGTAAATGATTTACAACATGTACCCCCATCTCATTTACAAGCAAAAAGGTGGGATTTCATTTATAGGCTCTCCATTTACAACCTAATGGCTATATTTTCAAAGATTGACTCTCCATTTACAGGACTTGAACAATGTACAGGCTATCGAAACACAGACAATCATTTACCTGTAAATCATTTACAGCTTGCAGCCAAACAGGACAGGCTGTAAATGGTTTACACCCATAAATCATTTACCACTTAAACCATTTACAGGCATCCACACGACTCCTAAGTCACTTAGGGGGCATTTGGAGCGTAAGTTGCTTAAGATAAGCTACTTATGCCACAAGTAGCTTATCTTAGTTTCTACTTATTAAGAAGATAAGTATGTTTGGTAAACAACATATTTATCAGCTTCCCCTCTCTTTCATCTCTCCCGTTGCCTCTCTTCACCAACTTATGAAAAGTAGAAAAGCTTTAAAAAAACTGAAGGATTAAGTACTTTTAAGTAAAAAAAAAAAATACTTATAACAAATCATAAACCAAACTTACTTATCTGAAATAAGTCACTTTTTTTTTTGTTAGCTTGTTAGTACACCCATTGTCAGTTCACACTTCACTGTTAGCCACCCCCACTAGGGAATCGATACCAAGACCTCAATGTTGAAAAGAAGTATCTTTCACTCAGTCTGCCAGTTGAGCTATGGATCTGGGTGTCTGAAATAAGTCACTTATCTACTACTGTAAGTAGAAAAAGTAACTTATTTGGTGGTATCCAAACGGGCAGGGCTGTGGTGAGAAGTCACTTCCCTATAAATGGCTTACAACCGAAGGTCACAACTTAAAAACTAACAGGCATCCAAAGGATCCATAAGGGCCACCCAGGCTGCCCAGCCCATTGCCAGCCCTAGGGTAGCATAGTATTCTAGCTCTTGAATCCTTTGTTGGACTGTGGAGATTGTGTGGGAGTTGAATTGTTCGGGCACCACCTTCTGGAGATTGTTTGATCAGTGTAATTTTTAGGCTGTCTACCATTAATGGGGCTGTAAGGCCTGTCAAATGAGTGGCTTAGATCTTGTACAAATGGACTAAGTGTACCAGAGTGACACATGTACCACTGTAGAAGTGCAGACAATATAAAAAGATAAAAAGAAAAGAAAAGAAGCGACAAACAATGCAAATTTGTTGAATCAATGCATGAATTGTGTGAATTGCTAAGAGCATAGCAATTTTCAGGTAGACGACAGGCTCTGCACAGCATACGCGGGGCTTTTCAATTCTGGCAGGTGGGGCCCATGCTTTGGCAATCCAAACCATGGGTTTGTTGTGTAACACCGTCGACGGACCATGCCCCAAAAATCTCCCAGGTTGGAAAATCCTAACACAAATTCGTGGAACTTTTTTCTGGCGAATGTGGAACATTGTATTACAGATCTCATCAGATTGATTGCCACATTATTTGAGAAAAGCTTCAATTGGGTCTCATCAGAACTACCCACATTTCCACATATCAACAACCCTCAGATATCTTCACCAAACCTATTGGTTCTTCTCAATTTCATCATCTTATTTGTAAGTTGGGTATTACAGACCCTCACAGCTGGCTAATTGATTCTACAGCCAGTTAATGATTTCCCAAATCCCAGATTTTATCTCCACTTGTGCATGTACGATGTACCGCTATTTGTATATATTCCCATTTTATACAAGATTAATACAGACAATTATTTCCATTCTCCTAAATTTGTTAGGTTGCTGTAAGCATGTAAATACCTTCTTAACCGTCCATTTGTAGGTCAAGATAGAAAGTTTTATGATAATGATATTGGGAGGATTTTGGCATCGTCCATCCATTGTTGGATGCAACAGACGATTGCTTGAATTGACATCCCGAGTCTTATATGCAACGCCTCGGCTCGAGTATAGGCTTCAAATGTCGAAATGAGCAGAGAGAGAGAGAGAGAGAGAGAGAGAGAGAGAGAGAGAGAGAGCATAAGAGCAGTAGAAAGAATAGATTCTTTTTTGAAGTGGTTTTTGTGGCAAATGAAAAAAAAAAAAGGAGAAGAATTCGAATTCTGAGTTGAAAAGGAAAGTTACCTCCGCTTTTGCAAGAGAGGGAGAGGAATGGCGGATAAGGCGAACAGTGCTAACTGCCAAAGCCACACACTCCCTTTTTGGGGAAGAGAGAAAGTCTGCTACTCTGGTAGAGTTATGTTCATACTTAGGCGTAAAAAATCATACACGTGTCGTACGTATAAGTTATAACTAAAGTTAAGACTCCCGACAGCTTTTAACTAAACCTCGAAAATACATGGTGGACCCATTTTTCAAATCATATGAGTCGGCAAAATAAGATTTTGGCAAAATAATTAACAAACTACATCAATGAATTAGGGGCCCAAGTAATCCAACCTAGATCAAACTGTCGGAAACTTTTTCAGAGACTTAAAATGCGCACCACTCTTATAAAATCATTTCCTACCGGTCCAGAAGACCTTAAAAAATCAGATGGGTCGAATAGAAAGGGTCCTTTGTCCAATTAATAAAGAAGTAGTGGACCAAATTAATGGGCATGCAACTCGATGAAATCAGATATCAGTGGATCATCTAATTTACTTAGAAACCTTGGCTGCATATAACCTTGTACAACCTCGAATAGGGTACATTTCTTAGACTCCAACAATGGTAAAATTTGAACCAATCAAATCAAAAGGATCCATGGTGCCTCTTGGAGACGGTTATTGGATCCGATTGACCCAAAAATGAGCCAAATGGGAGTAGATCTCAATAGCATACTTCAACTCCAACAACCCTAAAATTATTCACTTAGCAATTGAGACAAAAAAAAAATGACAACAAATGACCATCTATTTTCTGAAATTATTGGCATATCACCTTGTAGCCAAAAAATGACAAAAACTGGTAGGCGGCTACGCCCTCATAGGGCCCATTCCCTGACATTCTATCCTAGCTATGAGGGTAGCCCATAAGGCTATAGCTACTCATTCAAATGCCCTTGTGGTCTATTTAAGCCACATCGCAACGAGCTTCTGGGATAGTTAACAATCAATGAAGGAGAAGCAGTGAGTGTGAAAGTTATTTTTATTATTTATTTATTCATTTATTACTATTATTTTTTTAAGAGGTGCAGGGTGTACATGTCTCCAAAGTACACAGAAATTCTCAAATGTATTAAAGTTTTGCCCAACTCAAGAAATGTCTATTATTAAAGCTACTGAAAGACGAGTAGAGTTCGAATTGAAGATATCAAGCTATTTCTTTTAGAGAAAAAGGTGTCTAGTCTCCCGTATCCTTTTTACATCTTAAATTAATCCGCATTCAACTCCACACATTATAAGAACATTAACAACATACTTATTATTTTATTTATTTCTGCAACCCTTGTCTCATATTTATACTTTATTTTTATTTTTATTTACTTACTCAGGATCATAAACCTTGCACAGTAAAACTAGAAGTAAATATTGCTGAAGATCCGTTAAAATCTTCCAAAAATCATCAAATCTCTCAAAGTAAAGACCGTATGTGAGTATGGGCAGAAAAGTGTGCATGACCTAAGAGTCACTTAAATTGTGGAATTTTACGATTCTCTGATCCTTAAACGATTCTATAATTTCTAATCGATTGTAAATTCTAAGTTTCATTTAGCTAATGACGAATCCTAGTCAAATACAATTTTATATCCGATTCAATACTACAACCCAAATTACTCCAAATCAAACATAGAAAAAAAATCCAAGTGGGCCGACACCATTTACAGAATGATACGTTGCAATTAAGCCCTAATTGACCAGCTACTAGTATCTTGTTAACCACCATTTTTCCTTATAGGTTCATCTATTGGATTTGGGACACCGCATTCTAAAATTTCTACTCCTATCATTTCTCATCCCTTTATTTTCTAATCGGTTAATTATCATGGATAACCCTACAGGTCAAATTTCTAATATCCTTAGTAGGCATTTCTTCCCCACTTTTAATAGGCATATTTAGAGAGAGAGTAATAATCGCAATTTCAATTCCAAATTTCTTTCAATAGAAGTCATCTTTAGACAAAATCTCAAACTCGTAAGCTAGAATTTTATTTTTTTATCACCTATTGCATTAAGGGCTTCTAATTCTCTCTCCACGGCTTAAGACCTACTTACCTCATATTCCATTAGCCAACCCCTTAACTCATCGGATTCACCATCCCAAGAGAGTGAACCACTTTGAATGCTTGCATGTGTTAAGATTAATAACTCTAAAATTAGTCTCATTTGTTTCCCTCATTCCTCTACAACAATTTGGGGAATGTTCTCTAAAGTTGGCATACATGGGTCTAGGGATAAATGCCTCTTAATTTTTTTTCATAGCATATCAAAGCCTAACTTTACCATTTTTATTAGTGCCACCATTCAAATCCATAATAGAGAGAGCTTTCTTGTCTTATCATATCCTTCCTCCTAAAATATCACAGGCCAATGTTATCATGTGCTGCTACAGATATATTCTCTTAAGTCTGGCTAATGATCTGCTGTCTCTCCCTCTCCCCTTATCACTTAAGTTAGTTTGGTAAACATGTTGCAAAAGTAACTTAACGTGCTTAAAGGTACTTATCCCGTAGGAATTTTTTTAGCCTTTTAACTTTTCAATTTTCCACTTCTCCTCTCCATATCAAAGGAGCCCTACATGATGAATGATCCACATCAAAGGTGGAGCTCACATGATGGAAGGTCCACAGCAAAGGTGGGTGCCACATGATGGATTAGCCAATTTAATGTGGGCCAACATAATGGGTGGTCCACATCAAAGGTTGACCTCACAAGATGGACAGTTCACATCAAAGGTCTACCCTAATGGTGAGTGGCTCATATCCAAGATAGGACCTGCATGATGGATGACCCAAATTGGTGGAGCCCATGTGATGGACAGTCTACATCAAAGGTAGGCTC
Organism: Magnolia officinalis; assembly: GCA_021015155.1. Classification (NCBI taxonomy): domain Eukaryota; kingdom Viridiplantae; phylum Streptophyta; class Magnoliopsida; order Magnoliales; family Magnoliaceae; genus Magnolia; species Magnolia officinalis. The sequence continues at coordinate 9,312,007 of JAJHSJ010000013.1, forward strand.
TACATGATGGGTGGTGGATATTGAAGGTGGGCCACACATGATGGACAATAACAATGATGATGGGCCCAATATAATGGATGACTGATGTAGAACGGGTCGCGGTCAGTTTCATGGCCAAGATGGATCAGAAAAGGCCCAGTCGACGACAGAAGTGATCCGGACCATCGGACTTTAGATCGGGCGTATCTCGCAATCTGGAATGAGTTACCTGACGTAAAATATATGATTTTGGGGTAGAACGAGCTACTTTAGCCAACCAACCCCACTACACCGAGTTGCGACACCCTGAATTGCGAAAAACCCCTAGATCGACCGTCATTTCCCTATTTTAATTTCGTTTTTATTATAAATAGTAAGTTTTAGTTTGATTATAACTCTTCATCCGTTGGGCTTTAGGAGGAGCTTAGAATAATTACGAGAACGGTTTTGTGAAGCCAAATAGGACACTTACTATTTTTGACCGAAAACGTTGCGCACTAGTAGACATCACGACCGTTTATAAATAGTAAGTTTACTATTTATAGTAAGTCGCGAATTCTAGGAGTTTTAGTTGTAGTTTGATTCTGATTTCTTTCCCATTGCTTGGTATCCCTATTTAAAGGATTGTGAACTCGTTTTTATTCATTCATTAATCAATTTCGAATTTATTAGAATTTATTTATATTTTATGCTTTCTTTCCTCGTGGATTTGAGAAGTCTCTGTGAAGAGTCCAGAGAAGTTATGTGGATTCAGAATAGTTATCCTCTTGAGGAAGACGGTGCTCGACCTCACGTCCTCCCCTGCGTCAATGACCAACATCAAAAGTGGGCCATACATAATAGACAATGCACATTAAGGATTGACTCCTAATGATGAATGACTTACATCCAAGGTGGGGCCCTATAATGGACAACCTACATCACAGGTGGGGCCAAAACCATGAACACTCCACATTGAAGTTTGGCCCCACATATTAACTAAGTAGAAACAATAAGCTACTTGTGGCATAAGTAGCTGATCTCAAGTAACTTATGTTCCAAATGCTTATCATAGCTTCTTCTTTTTTTTTTTTTTTTTTTTTCTTTTCTTTTCCTTTGTTTTTATTTTTTTCTTTTTTTTATTTTGCTCCCTTGGGCCCAGTAGCGTAGGCTACTCCTTTTCTTTTCTTTTTCTCTTTTTCTTTTTCTTCTTGAGAACTTTGGCTCACTTTTGCTTGTATATCTTCTTCATGGCAAATAATAAAATAGCCATTTCTTACTTTAATTTACTTTAAAAATAAGAATAGTAAATGTCCACTAATCAAAAGCTAGGATTGTTCGGACAGACTGACATTTTTATTTTAGTTAGATGTATGAAGCGTATGCAATCTCTGAGTGCATGCGTATGAACCATTTCACTACGCCAGAGTTTTTTTTTTTTTTTTTTTTTTTTTTTTTTTTTTTTTTTCCGAAGCGAAAAAGTGGGAATGAAATGTGGAGTTTCCAACGGCGGTACGGGGAGGGACTGCCAGGCGAAAGCGATACCATGTGTCACGTGTGCACCAGATCTGACCATTCATCTGAAGGGACCCATCAGTTCATCTGCACTTTGCATGAGAGAACTTGACAGTTGGAAAGAATGACCAACCGACTAATGTGGCCCACTTGTTGTGTGGACTGCTTTTTTCTGCACTTGGCAAAAGGCCCACCTGTTGTGAACTTTTTTTCATTCCCTGTGTCCCACCCTCTATTGAAAATTGAGAATCCCAATAGATGGATGTTTTTTATAGGAAACATCTCGACCATCCATAGGTAATTGATCAGATGTTTAGAATAGTCCAATAATGTTTTTTAGCTTACAGTAATGAAATGTGTGCTGGACCTAAGGGAACTTCCTCATCAATCAACCTAATGGCCTGAGAAGTAGGCTCGGCCAAACCTTCTCTATTTAACATTAATGGACGGTATTTAGATGGTGGGCCTAGCGCCTTCCATTCCAACTATGGCTGTCAACGTACCAGATTGGGCGTTGCCTAGATCTGTACTGAACTGGCCCATAAAGTAAAACTTATGGCTGAGCTTGGTGTAGACCATCTTGGGTTCGATTTAGCTTGAGATGATAGAACTGGCCTAAGATGGACCCGAATCCTCTGCGACACCTGTTTTAGGTAGCACGTAAAACCTGCAAGATCTGTGGGGTCCACCATGTTGTGTATGTAATAAAATCCACACCGTCCATCTTAAGGAGAAACTATTGAATCATTTGTACACAAGATTAGCCTGATTAAAACCTCAAATGGGCCACTCCAATGGAAACAGTGTAAAATTGCTGCCGTACAACATGGTGGGCCCACAGACATGGTGTTTTACGCACTGCATGAAAAGAGGGAAAAAAAAAAAAAAAAACAGATTGGCCGTTCACAGCAACCGAACAATCCCAGCGACCTTGGTTTTTGCTATTGGTGCACATGGAACCAGTAAACCAGACCGGAACAGAGCAAACGACGTGGTTTAGCATAGTTCTGAAGTGGACAGGTTCGAGTTTCAAAAATCAAAGAACTGATTAGTTCGGTTCTCAATTTGGAGTTATGTAGAACTGAACCGGTCCTTCCTAAGTCATAAATAATTTAAAAAAATCTTGATCTCTTGATTCTCTTCATGCCACCCCAGCTGTCCCCATTCCATTCTCATTCTCTCTCTCTCTCTCTCTCTCTCTCTCTCTCTCTCTCTCTCTCTCTCTCTCTCTCTCTCTCTCTCTCTCTCTCTCTCTCCCTCCCTCCTAAAACCGTGGAACTAATCCGGAATTGAACCAATTTTTACGGTCCGACTCCGGTTTAGTTCTAGGGTGCAAATGGTCCTGTTCAAGTTCGATTTTCCTAGAACCGTTAGGAACGATTTGGTTACGAGGTGCAAACGGTCCGGTTCTAATTTGATTTTCCTGTGTTAGAATATTGTGTAATCTTGTTACCATACTTTGTGTAATCTTGTTATATTAGATTGTAAATCTCCACTTATGTAATATTCTCTCTAGATATGTAATATCTTATATTTAGCACCTAGGATCTTTCTTACAACTATGCATATTTACTATCTATAGGTTGTAATCATATATAAAGAGGGTATTCTTCCTTCAATACAATACATTGAAATATAGAATTTCTACGACAATCTTTATCTTTTTCTTTATTTCTTCATCCTGGAACCGTTAGGAATGATTTGGTTACGAGGTAACCCCAGAATTCGACTGAACCGACCTGTGTGCACCCCTAGTTTTTGCCACTTTAACCAACACAATAGAACCAATCGGACGGTCAAGATCATCCGTCCAAGCACTACTCTCAACTTACACAACTTCATACATTTCTGTTACGCCCACATTGATCACGACCGGCAATTTTGATCAACTGGGCCCCACAAGCTAAGATAATAAATCGCAAAGCTGCTATTCCTTGCCAAATCTTGCATTTTAGACGGTGGATCCAGACCATCCATCTACTGGGCCCTATCCATGGATGCCCATCTCTTGATAATCACACCGTTTAAATCCTATCCAAGAACAGTAATTTCCAACACTCATCAACAAAAAAAACATCCCACGATCATCCATCTCATGTGAATTTCAACGCTGGGCCATCATCAAATCAAAATCTACTTTCAAGTACCCAAAACAGATAAACTAGATAAAAGGAACCAACGGCTATGATCAATCAAGGAGACTTACAATCACCTTACTAATACTACATAGCTTTTCCAAGATCTCATTTCTATACGTTAATGGCGACGGTGATTTAGGCACAGGCGGTTTTTTGAACATATTATCACATTCCACACCTTCACCTCCTGCGGACCCCACCAACTTGGCTACTTCAATGTAAGCCTTCAGATCAAGATTAGTTAGAGCGTCTTTGAGGTAATTCACGCCGATATCATAGACGGCCGAGCATTCGTAGAGGCAGATTTTCAGCACGTGGTCGTTCTCGGTGTCGTTGATCAGCTTAGCGATGAATGAATAAGTGTCCGTTGCGTTGGACAGTGTTAGCTCGATCATGATCTTAGCAAAGATATTTAGATCTGCGGTGGAGCTTCGAGGATCGGATTCAAGAGAGGAGATGCAGAGCTGGTAGTCGTTTGTTTTGTTGCATGTTGTTTGAATCAAATCAGTGCTGTTGTAGGCCGCAGATGATAGGTTGAAGAAGAGAGCGAGAGCGAGAGCGAGTGGGAAAACAAGGAACGGATGGAATGCATTGGCCATGGATCAGATGTTCGGTGGAAGTGTTTGGAGGGAATGAGTATTTATAGATTAACAGGTTCATGCAATCTCTGTAGAAAACGAAACGCTTGGGCTGGCATGATGGGCCTGATGGGCCTGACGGGCTTGGGTCTGACTTATTTAGTCGGGCCTAGTTGGTGTTGTCGGGCCTGAGATGGGTTGGGGTTGAATCCGGCCGATTCGTGGTATGGAACCGAATCCGACTCTTAAAACCATGGTTCAGTTTCACTTAATTTCGTGGGCCGTTTATGGGGCTTTCAGGCCCACCAAATAAATGAGTCGGATCTGGTTTTATACTTACGGGCCTAAAACTAGGCCCAGTGGTAATGAATGCCTTGCTGCTGGAATCGGCATGAATTCATGGGTTTGGGAGGGTGATTTTTGGGAGGGGACCGGATGTTGCCGGGTAACACCTTAGTGGGTGTTTACTTGACTGTGGGGTCCATCTTGATGTATTTTTTTTTGTATATCTACACCGTCTATCAGTTTTTATAGATCATATTAGGGATGGGTTCCAAAATTGAAGAAGATATCATTCTCAAGTGGACCACACAGTAAGAAATGAATGGACACCATTAAAAAATACTTGGGAGCCAGAAGAGTGTTGGATGAAGCTGATATTTGTGTTTTCCCTTCATCCAGGTCTTTGTGACCTTGTCAACAGGTTGGATGGCAAATAAACACTTCGTTGGACCCTAGGAAGTTTTTAATGGTTGGCGTTCAATGAACACGGTTTCCTATGGTGTGGTCCACTTGATATTTATATCTACATCTATTTTGGAGATATTCTCTAAAATTATCTGGAAAAACTGATTGACGGTGTGGATATACAATACATATATCAAGGTGGGCCCACGGTAAGGGAAACACCCACCTACGTGTACCTAAGTAACACCTATTCCGCTCCCGTTATTTTAATGAGCGTTATAGGCCTATAGCTTTGAGTATTTAGAAAGATTAGGCTTTATTGTTAGAATTTTACGAGTTCCAAACAATCAAACGTGCCATTTCAACGGCTGGGATGAATGCGCCCCCAGTCGAACTGCTCCGGTTGGCCACGCATGTACCTGGAATTCAGGCCGTTGGTCGCCTTTTTTTCTAGCTGTCCATCTTCATCGTTAAAGCAAATCCAGGATCGGACAAGTGGGCCAGCAAGATTTTTGGGACAGATCATATTAATAGTGGTCCAAATGTAATGAACGGCTTAGATCTGGAGCTGTTTGCACATGGGCTTCGTTTAACCACCTCAATGATTCAACCTTTCCTTGCTGTCTTCTCATCATTGAATTTGGACGGTTGGGATTAAAGAAATAGGTGATTGGGTGTACGGATTCTGCAAGTCCATATACTCAGACAAATCCATCGATTCATTTCTTTAGAATTTGTATTTAATAAACCAGAAAATCGGAACAGAATCGTCTTCAAAGCCTGTTCAAGGCAGCTGCTTATGTTAAAACGGAAACGGATTGGCTACTCCCCCTGTCACCAGCCCGGTGGCTGCTGGGCCCCATCATGATGTATGTATTTCATCAGTGCCGTCCATCTATTTTTATAGACCATTTTATGGCATGAGACCAAAAATGAGATGGATATAAATTTCAGGTGGACCACACCATAGGAAAACAATATGGATTGGATATCTACCATTAAAAATTCCCTAAGGCCCACCGTACTGTCTATTTGACATCCAATCTGTTGATTAGGTCATACAGAACCAGATGAAGGCAAAAAACAAAGATCCGCTTGACCCAAAACTTTTATAGCCCCCAAAAAGTTTTTAATGGTCTACATTCATTCAACACTGTTTCCTGCAATGTGGTCAACTTGAGATTTGGATATACTTTATTTTTGGTCTCATATTATAAAATGATCTAGAAAAATAGATGGACGGCATGGATGAAATACATAAAGCATTGTGGGCCCATATAGCACCGACCATCAGCCATTGGCTGGTGTCAGGGGGAGTAGCCAATCCGTTTCCGCTTAAAACACCCAAGCTCTGTAGGTCCCACCATGTCGTATATGTAAATCCACGACGTCCATTAGGTGGAACCCTTATTTGAACCATACATACATAATATACATAATATGAATGTATCAACGTAAAATTTCTCCTAAAACCTTTTAGTTTTCGTGGTGTGGCCCACCTAAGTTGAGAGATATAGACCATGGCTACCCCACACACAAACCAACGGTTCACATGTTATCCCCGTTGTTTCCCTTGGTGTGGCACATAGGTGTTGTGGGTGTGACTGATTTTTATTGTCAAGGGCTAGAATCAAGGATACAGCCAGATGGACGGAGTGGATTTTACGTACACAACTAGTGGAGCCCACAGAGTTGGAGTGTTGTACGCGCTGTGTCAAACAGTTGTTGAGGATTTCGGTACCATGTGGGTCTAATGAATTAATGGCATGCATTATATGAGTCTAAGTAAGGCTGCACATCCAGCCGAGTCGAGTCGAGGTGGGCCAAGTGATGGGGTTTTTTTCCCCGTCTTCGACCGGTCCTGAGCCCCGCTCGACCGGTCGTGGGAGGCGCTCGACCGGTCGTAGGTTCGAGCCCTGGCACGACTCAAAGTCCAGCGAGTAATTTTGCTGTTTTTTATGAGCTACGACTGGTCGAAGGAACCTTCGACTGGTCGAAGGGGGCCTACGACTGGTCGAAGGGATTCTCGACTGGTCGAAGGTTACGCAGTTTGTTCCGCGATTTTGCGCGAAACTGCGGATTTGAGTCCTTCGCAACTGGGATGCGGAAAGGAGTTTCCCAAAACTATAAAAGGGGTTGCCTAGGGTTTTTCTAGGTATCACAAAATAGCAAGAGGGTTTCCTAAGCTTTACAAGGTATTTGCTAAAGGGTTTAGGGCTATCAAAGGTGAGAGAGAGGGAGAAAGAGAGAGAGGAAGCTTATAGAAGGGAGGTTCTGCTCGTGGAGGTTCTCTACTTTGCAATCTACATCTCAGCGCTTCTATGTCCTCGTAATCGGTTAGATCTCTCCGTTTTCTCTATTTCTCTTATTGTTTATCCACTCCTGCGTGAGTGAAGAAGATTGTAACGTTCTACTTCATAGTGGATTGTTGATCTGGACGAGGTCCCGTGGTTTTTACCTCTTTGAGGGTTTTCCATGTAAAAATCTCTTGTGTGGTGTGTGATTGATGCTTTGATTTATTTCATTGCTTTTATTATCCATAATTCTGGTTTGTTTCGGGAGGCTAGATCCTAAGGTTTGTGCAAGGCATCCCAACAAAGTGGTATCAGAGCTAAGTTCATTGAACGAGTAGGATCGGTTTTGAATTATGGAAGGTGGCTCAAGGATGATCAGCCTCAATGGTTCTAACTGGACCATATGGAAGGCTAAGATGGAGGACTTGCTTTATTGCAAGGACCTATATTCTCCAATCTCAGGCATATCAGCAAAATCCAAGGATATGACTGATGATGATTGGAAGAAGACGGACCGAAAGGCGGTGGGGTTTATTAGACAATGGTTGGATGATTCTGTGTTCCACCATGTGTCTACGGAAACCTCAGCCGAAAGCCTATGGCTAAAATTACAAGGGTTGTATGAGAGGAAGACAGCCGGTAATAAGATATTTCTGATAAGGCGACTTGTGAATCTCAAGTTCAAGGATGGTGGTTCTGTGGCCGAGCACATGAATGAGGTCAGCAATATAGTGAACCAACTCACCTCTATGAAGATGGTCCTGGATGATGAATTGCAGGCTTTACTATTGCTTAGTTCATTGCCTGACAGTTGGGAGACATTGGTGGTGTCTCTAAGTAACTCCGCGCCAGACGGAAAGATATCCATGGAACAGGTAACTAGCTGTCTCTTTAATGAAGAGACAAGGAGGAAGTCTCAGGGGTCTACTCAGCAAGAGGCTCTTGTGACAGGAACGGGGGAGAGGAAAGAACAGGAAGGGCGGAAAGGCCCGAGATAAATCAAGAGGCAAGTCGAGCAACAGAAAAGATGTTAAATGCTGGAATTGTGGCAAGAAGGGCCACTATAAGCATGAATGTCGTAAGAACGACAAGAAAGGAAAAGGGAAGGAAGATGAATCAGATTCCACTGCGGTCGCTTCAGATGGCGACGTTGTTATTATTCTTTCAGCAGATCATGATGTGTGTCTCACAGATACGAGTCAGGACACCGATTGGGTGATTGACTCAGGAGCTTCTTTTCATGCGACTCCGCACAGGGACTTCTTCACAAGCTACAAGTCAGGCGACTTAGGGACCGTGAGGATGGGAAATTCTGGCGTATCAAAGATCGTGGGAGTTGGTGATATTTGTGTGAAAACTGATGTGGGCTGCACATTGGTTCTCAGGGATGTGAGGCATATCCCAGACCTTCGCCTCAACTTGATGTCGACGGGAAGGTTGGATGATGATGGCTATGAAAGCCGGTTCGCTGGTGGGCGTTGGAAGCTCATCAAGGGTTCGTTGATCGCAGCCAGAGGAAAGAAGTGTTGCACCCTGTACAAGGCAAGTGTCAGTGTATGCAAGGGTGGGTTGAACGCAGCGGAAGATTCAGCTATTGACATGTGGCACAGGCGTCTAGGCCACATGAGTAAAAAAGGGCTTCAGGTACTAGCAAAGAAGCAGCTCCTTCCTGACGTGACAGGTATGCCTCTTAAAACCTGTCTTGATTGTTTATCAGGGAAACAACATAGAGTTTCATTTGTTAAAACTGCTTCTCATGTTAATAAAGTGCATGCATTAGATTTGGTTTATTCTGATGTTTGTGGTCCTATGAGGACAAAAACCTTGGGTGGGGCATTGTATTTTGTTACTTTTATAGATGATGCATCTAGGAGGGTTTGGGTTTATGCTTTGAAATCCAAGGACGAGGTCTTTGGTGTGTTTAAATTGTTTCATGCTATGGTCGAGAGAGAGACAGGTAGACCATTGAAGTGCATCCGCACTGACAATGGTGGTGAATACATTGGCGACTTTCACGAGTACTGCAAGTCCCAGGGTATACGGCATGAACAGACGGTTCCCAAGACCCCCCAGCATAATGGTGTAGCTGAGCGAATGAATCGCACCATTGTTGAGAGAATCAGATGCATGTTATCCCATGCGAAGTTGCCCAAGACGTTCTGGGGAGAAGCAATGCGCACGGCGGTGTATTTGATAAACAGGTCTCCATCAGCCCCGTTGAATGGAGAAGTGCCTGAGAAGGTGTGGACTGGACAGGATCCATCGTACAGTCATCTCAGGGTGTTTGGATGCAGGGCATCCGTTCACGTACCAAAGGACGAGAGGTCCAAGCTCGATATGAAGATCAGGCAGTGTGTGTTCTTAGGGTACGGTGATGAAAAATTCGGTTACAGGTTATGGGATCCGACCGAGAAGAAGCTCGTCAGGAGCAGAGATGTGGTTTTCTTTGAAGATCAGTGTATCGAAGACATTGGTAAGCCAGAGAAGAACCAGCCTAGTTCAGGTGAGCTAGAGGACATGGATCCGATTACTCCTCCCGTGGTGCTTGATGACGGGGGAGTACAGCAAGGTGCAGAGGACGAGGGAGTTCCTTCAGAAGATGGACCAGGGGAGCAGCCCCCACTTGATCCACCTGTTGAGCCACAGGTGAGGAGGTCATCTAGGGACAGACAGCCGTCCAAGAGGTACTCGCCGCATGAGTACATTATGCTAACCGATGGGGGAGAGCCAGAAGATTATTCTGAGGCCCTAGCCGACGAGCATAAGGGGGAGTGGTTGAAAGCTATGCAAGAGGAGATGGAATCCTTGCATAAGAACCACACCTATGACATGGTGAAATTGCCTAAGGGCAAGAAAGCTTTGAGCAACAAGTGGGTGTTCAGAAAGAAAGTTGAGCAGAAGAATTCACAGACGAGGTTCAAGGCCAGACTTGTGGTGAAAGGGTTTGGTCAGAGGAAAGGCATAGACTTCGAGGAGATATTCTCACCAGTGGTGAAGATGACATCCATACGGGTGTTGCTTGGGTTGGCGGCTAGCATGGATCTGGAGATAGAGCAGTTAGATGTTAAAACTGCCTTTCTCCATGGTGACCTGGAAGAAGAGATCTACATGCACCAACCAGAGGGGTTCGAAGTCAAGGGCAAAGAGCATATGGTGTGTAGGCTGAGGAAGAGCTTGTATGGGCTGAAACAAGCTCCACGGCAATGGTACAAGAAGTTCGATTCGTTCATGTTACAGCATGGGTATGACAGAACGGAGTCGGACCACTGTGTGTTCACGCGCAAGTTCTCAGATGGTGATTTCTTAGTTCTGCTGTTATATGTTGATGACATGCTCATCATGGGAAAAGACATCAAAAAGATCGACAGGCTGAAACAGGAGTTGGGCAAGTCTTTTGCGATGAAAGACTTGGGCCGGCTAGACAGATCCTAGGAATGGAGATAACCCGTGACAGAAGCAGCAGGAAGCTTTGGCTGTCACAAGAGCGGTATATTGAGAAAGTCCTAGAGCGGTTCATATGAATGCAGCGAAGCCGGTCAGTACTCCACTGGATGGTCACTTCAGATTGAGCGACAGACAGTGTCCCAACGAAGACAGAGGTGGAAGAGATGCAGAAGATACCCTACGCGTCAGCTGTAGGAAGTTTGATGTATGCTATGGTGTGTACACGCCCAGACATAGCATATGCGGTTGGTGTTGTCAGCCGGTATCTTGCCAATCCTGGCAAAGAGCATTGGGCAGCGGTGAAATGGATACTACGGTATCTAAGAGGCTCATCCAGGTTGAGCCTATGCTATGGTGACGGTAAACCTGTGTTAGAGGGCTACACAGATGCAGATATGGAAAGGTGACATAGACTCCAGGAAGTCTACATCGGGGTTCATGTTCACGTTTGCAGGGGGAGCGGTTTCTTGGCAGAGCAAGCTACAGAAGGTCGTAGCATTGTCGACGACAGAGGCCGAATACATTGCAGTCACAGAAGCATGTAAAGAGATGCTTTGGATGAAAAGGTTCCTACAGGAACTTAGCCTAAAGCAGGAGGAGCACGTGGTCTATTGCGATAGTCGAGTGCTATACACTTGAGCAAGAATCCAAGTCAGCATTCCAAGTCGAAGCACATAGAGATTCGGTATCACTGGATCAGGGATACTTTGGAACAGAAGGTGTTACACTTGCTTGAGAAAGTCCACACGGACGATAATGGGTCAGACATGATGACCAAGGCTTTGCTCAAGGGCAAGTTTGAGTTTGTAGAAACCTGGCTGGCTTGAAGAAGGTGGATCCCTCTGGGTCAAAAAGGGGGAGATTTGATGGTTTTTTTT
>JAJHSJ010000013.1:9323598-9434261 GCA_021015155.1 Magnolia officinalis
TCCTTTCGCAACTGGGATGCGAAAAGGGAAGTTGCCAAAACTATAAATTGGGGTTCCTAGGGCTATTCTAGGTTAAGGTGAATATTAGGAAATTATTCTAAGGTGTGGGTAAGGGATTTTCTCTGTACTTCCAAGGGAGAGGTTAGTATATTGCCTTGTAATCTTCGTTTCTCTTCATAGTGGAATTTTGCATCTGTGGTTTTTTACCCTAGTTTGAGGTTTTTCCACGTATATCTTGTCTTGTGGTTTGTTTTGGATTGCTTTGATATATTTTTAGTTTATATTTCTTCCTGTCTATCGTTTGTGGGTGAAGCCTTAGATTGGATCTAGGCTCACTGCGTTGTTGGCGTGCTGCGCAATAGGCAATTATGTAATTTTAAATGCTATTTTATATAAATCCTACTTGATTTTAAGGTAATATATTCAATTTGGGGGGAGGGGGCATACCTAAAAAGAATCATGTAAAATTTTATGAAAATCATGTAAATTTTTGTATTGTGGTTTATATCTTTTTTGAGAAGAAATCTTCTCCCAACACTCGAGACTAACCCAGCTCGAATGCTAATTAGGTCCGAAACTATAGACCCAACCCAACAGGATGGATCTAAGAGTTCAACAGCGAGCCTGACACAAGACAGGACAGGGAAGGACAGGTCTTGAGGCCTGCCAGCTAGGGCTGGCCCATCCTTTTGCAAAACTCCTCAACTGGCCTGCTAAAGGCCACTGGCCAATCATATATATATATATATATATATATATATATATTATATATATATATATAGAGAGAGAGAGAGAGGAGAGAGAGAGAGAGAGAGAGAGGCATGCTCACCTACACACCCACGCACGTGCGCACCTTTGCACACGTGTCATGGGTGTCGAATCCGAGCGGTTCATAAGATGCGGAATCCCATGAAACCTCAGGAGGTGAACTTTCACCCTGATCTAAGATTATGGTGGGCCATAGCAAATAGAAATTCAAATCAAGGGAAGAAATTGTTTGCATTTTCATGGCCCACCGAAGCTTTGGTTCAAAGTAAAAATTGGTACTAGGGGGTTTCATGAGATTCTGCTTCATGTGGACCGTTCAGATTTTCGAGACTCATCAGATATGGTGAGTTCTCAAAAAAGTTTGTACGTAGTACGTACGAACTGGTTGGCAGGTGTGTGTGTGTGTATATATATATATGCGCTATGTGCGCTAGCGCTACAGGCCTGTGTGAGATGGGGCTTACTGGTTTTGCACTATGACATGGAAGTCCAGCCGATCCAGTTATCATGTGTGCCACACAAACAATTGATGGGGACTCTAGGTGTTAGGACATGCCTGGCCCACCTAGAAGGATGGTCTGGATGCCATTACAGGAATAGACCAAAGGTCGGCATTTCACATTAAGTGCAGCCTCTGTAACGATAAAAACGGCTTCATATTTGCAACAGGGAACATACAAATGGTGGCCCATTTGAATGAACAGCCTCACACATAAGAATCAAACGGTTTAAGCCTATCAACTAGCAATGTTGGAAGTGGCAGGACAACTTACCATAATTGGCTTATGTCCTGCGGTAGAAGAATAGAGGAGCTTACACAGCCTTTGATTTGTCCACGTAGGCAGTGGGCCTCCAACATTTCCCTATGTGAGAGATATCTTTTCTACTCGGGTTGCATGAGTAAGCTTAGTAGAGTCATGGGGCCAGATTCAGGTGGTTTGAGCCTGGTTGCAGTCAGTCATTTTTATTGATTTGAACTAAGGGCCCATTTGGATACCACCAAATAAGTTACTATTTCTACTTACCGCAGTAAATAAGTAACTTATTTCAGATAAGCAAGTTTGGTTTATGATTACAAGTAACTTTTTTTTACTTATAAAGTACTTAATCACTTCAGTTAATTTTTTAAAGCTTTTTAACTTTTTATAAGTTGCTGAAGAGAAGCCTAGGAGAGATGAAAGAGAGAAGCAGATAAGTATGTTGTTTACCAAACATACTTATCTTCTTAATAAGCGGAAACTAAGATAAGTTACTTGTGGCTAGAGCTGTACACGAACCCTGCTAGCTCGGTTAACTCGCTCGATTCGGAAAAGCTCGGCTCGGCATGAAATTGGGTTCGAGTTGAGTCGAGATGATTTTTTTAGCTTGAAAAAATTTCGAGCCGAGTCTGAGCTAAACTGAACCCAACTCGACTTGACTCGAAACAAATCAATTAAACTTGGATTCAACTCGGATTGGGTTCACTTAGTATAAATATTTTTGTGTGTGTGTGTGTCTATATATATATATATATAACTAAACTCCAGCTCAGCTCTAGGTTTGAACTCGAAATTGGCTTGAAAGACCAAGCTCAAGCTCGACTCGAACTCAGCTCAAGCTGGACAGAGTTGCTGACTGAGCCAAGCTGGGGTAGCCTGCTGGCTGAGCTGAGCCAAGCTCGACTTGGTTCAACGGGCCAAACACCGAGTCCGTTCATTGATCAGGGCCAACATGTCAAGCCCACCTCAAATCATAACAACCACAAACGTCTTTGGATCTTGACTTGGGCCGGGCAAAGATTTCCAACTCTGACCACCGCTCGTGGTTGGGTAACCCAACCCATCGGTTTTCTTAATACTGTTGTCTCGTACAATGTACGCGTGGCATACCTATAAGTTTATCCACACCATACAAATCATGGTGGCCATTATAAATGGTTTATAACCCAAAAACAAGAATGTGGACAACTGAAAAAGAAATTATCAACCGTTTGCTGCGTCCTACTCTACAAAACAGAGGCCAGGATTGTTCCTGCAGGGTGGTTTTTAGATATAGGCCATCAGAGGCTTCAGCTAGAAGATGGACGATTCTAATCAATGGACCATCCAGATGAGCGCAAATGAAAGTCATACCCTTCGGCAAGTAAGGAAGACAAGCAGGAGGAGCTGATCTTAGACCCGACCTGACCTACTTATCCTTCAACAAGCCCAACCCGACCCAACCCAACCCATTTAATTATAATCAGGTTGACTACATACGACCAAAGTCTAAGAAGAATACAGGGTAGCAATAGGCCGAGTGGTTCGGCCCTGTAGGGTTAGAGCTTGGCACGGGGTAGGGCCATGCTTGAACATCCCCCCTCCCAACTGTTTCTCTTTGTGTGGCCTACTTGAATTACGGCTCAGCCTGATTTTTGGTCCTTAGGCTCACAATTGAAAGAAGCATATAACTGTCTGAGTGGATTTGCCATACAAACTATCGTGGGCCCATAAAAAACCAAGGGTAGGCACACCCCTCCCAGCTGTTTCCCTTGATGTGGCCCACCAGAGTCAAAGATCTGCCTGGCTTCTGGGCCTTGAGCCTAGGATGCAGTAATGTACCTGATTGTTAGAGAGGATTCACAAAAACTGCCGGTTGGGCCACCTGAGCCAGAACCATTTTTGCTCCCAGCAGCCAGTCCACTCAGTGGATAACTTCCAACCTATTAAGTGCAAGCGACATCCAATGCTTCAAATAGGGTGGCCGGATTATGAGGATCACCTATTGCAAAAATCAGCTCTATGTACACATCAGGTGGACCACAACGTAGAAAATAATGTCTAGCCATTGATAAATGCCAAAATACAAGTGTGGTCCCACTACATGAGGGGTTACGGCTTTTACACAAGGTGATTTTCATCATGGGGCCAACCTATCAGACAAGTAGGATGTTCGAAGTTATCCACTGGGCAAAAATCCTCAGCAATTAACATTTTACCGGATAATGCCTCCACGATTAAAAATTCCAGGGAGGTGCTCCTTGAATAAATTACAAATAGTGCGGATCCTCTGTTTCCTCGATTCGACTCGCCGACTCCGGCGTTTTCATTGGTCCACCTCATACAAGTGAGGTAGGTAGCTATTTAAATACATAAAAAAAAAAAAATTCAGAAAAAATTTCTAATGAAGACGGCAGCCTCTCTCACAGCTCTTTTTATTTGGGTTTTCTAATTTCAGATTTTCACCGAAATCTTCTTCTTCTATTAAATTTTCCCATTTTGATTTTCAAAATCCTTTCTAATTTAGAAATGCTTTCGATCAAAACTTCCATTAGAAGAAAAATGTCTATTGCAATTGATTCATGACCCCTCCTTCAATTTCTCTCTAGTGTCATCTTGAGTGCGTGTACGGTTAATCACCTCAGAGTTTCGACAAGCTTGCCGCCGATAGCCGATCTCCGTGCATTGAAGCCTATTTCATCCATTCCTCCCTTGACGATTCAAGCATATCACCAAAGGGGGCTCCACGGACACGTCGCACTCATATCAAAGGATCTAGGATTCTAATAAATCCCTATCATATTTATATCCACAACATCCATCCTTTTTCGGCGATCATTTTAGTACATGGGAAAACAGGCTTGATCAAAAACTTCTGTTACACCAAAGAAGTTTTCGATGGTTCTCCTTATCGAAAGGGTTAATCCTTTTAATTTGACAAATTCTTCAAGGCATATTGTACTTAATATGGTGAGTTATTTTTCCTTATGTTTCTTAAATTTTTTTATCAAATTTTAAAATGAGATATAAAAATATGTATGACTTAATTGTTATTATTTTTCATAATTGTAGGATGATTCATTCTAATCACAAAACTATGATTACAACACCAGATGTACTCCGTCAAAATTTTTTGATTTTATCCATCAAATTAATTTAAAAGATTAAAAAAAAAAAAACAATATCAACTACTCATTTTAAAAAATTTATGCGTTTTCCAATGTTAGTAGTTCAAAGCACATTTTTAAATACTATTCCACGTATATGGGATAATGAAAGCAAAAATTTCATCATTGAAGGAAATAAGCTATTTATTAAACCCCAAGACATTACTTGGATATTAGGGTTAAGTATGAATGGAGAGTCTACAGATATAAAGAAGAAATTAGATGATTGCGATGAAAATCTAAAAGACAAATACTTTCCAAATGCTCTTATATTGAGGAGTTTGATTGAGAAGAATATTAAGAAGTTGATGGAAGAAACTTTGGATGATTGTTTAGCTGACTTTACTAAACTCCATTTTTTGTATATATTGAATATAATTTTATTTCCAACTTCAAATCATGCAACACTTAAATTCTTATTACACTATGTGAATAACCTTGAAAAGTTGCATAGTTATGATTGGGCGACTGCCGTTTATGAGTTTTTAGTTAGAAGTATTTCTAAATCTGTGAAGGAGAAGAAGACTTATGTGAATGGATGTTGCACTCAATTACTCAATTTTATTTCTAGTATCATAACACATCCGTTCACATAACTCTTCTTCTCCTTACATATTTAAAAATGCTTCTAACCAAAAGCTCATAAACAACAGTTGCTCAATCATAACTATATAACTTTTCCAGGCTATTCACATAGTGCAATAAGAATGTAGGTGCGACATGATTTAAAGTCGGAAATAAATTTGTATTAAATATATACAAAAGGAAGAGTTTGGTAAAGTCAGCTAAACAATCATCCAAAATTTCTTCCATTAACCTCTTAATATTTTCCTCAATCAAATTCCTCAATATGCATTTGAAAAATATTTGCATTTTAGATTTTCATCGCAATTATCTAATTTCTACTTCATATCTATAAGCTCCATTCAAACTCAACCCCAATATCTAAACAATGTCTTGGAGTTTAATAAATAACATATTTACTCCAATGATGAAACTTTTGCTTTCATTATCCCATCTATGTAAAATAGAATTTAAAAATGTGCGTTGAACTGCTGACCTTGGAAAACGCATAAATTCCTTAAAAGAAGTAGTTGATATTGCTTTTTTATATTCATCTTTAAAATTAATTTGATTGATAAAATAAAAAAAATTGAGAAGTACATCTGGTATTGTAATCATAATTTTGTGATTGAAATATTATTCACAATCATGAAAAATAATAACGATTAAGGCCATACATAACTTTTATATCTCATTTTAAAATTTGATAAAAAAAAAAGAAAAAATTAAAAACATAAAGAGAAATAACTCACCATGTTAATCATAATATACCCTGAAGAACTTGTCAAATTAAAAGATAGACCCCTACTTAAGGATAATGATAAACAAACAAAGTAATAATATAAGATAAAAAAATTCTGAGATACAATTAAATTTATAGTAAGTTTCCTACTATTATCAAAGATAAGGAAGGCAATAGGCGAAGTGGTTCAGCCCTGTAGGGTTAGGGCTTGGCCCGGGGCAAGGCCATGCTTGAACATCCCCCCTCCCAACTGTTTCTCTTGGTGTGGCCCACTTGAATTACGACTCAGCCTGATTTTTGGTCCTTAGGCCCACAATTGAAAGAAGTATATAACTGTCTAAGTGGATTTCCCATAAAAACTATGGTGGGCCCATAAAAAACCAAGGGTGTATCCCTTGATGTGGCCCACCAGAGTCAAAGATCTACCTGGCTTCTGGGCCTTGAGGCTAGGATGCAGTAATGCACCTGATTGTTAGAGAGGATTCACATAAACTCCCGGTTGGGCCACCAGAGCCAGAACCATTTTTGTTCCCAGCAGCCAGTCCACTCAGTGTATAACTTCCAACCTATTAAGTGCAAGCGACATCCAATGCTTCAAATAGGGTGGCCGGATTATTAGGATCGCCTATTGCAAAAATCAGCTCTATGTACACATCAAGTGGACCACAACGTAGAAAATAATGTCTAGCCATTGATAAATGCCAAAATACAAGTATGGTCCACTAGATGAGTGGTTACAGCTTATTTTTACACAAGGTGATTTTCATCATGGGGCCAACCTATCAGACAAGTGGGATGTTCAAAGTTATCCACTGGACAAAAATCCTCAGCAATTAACATTTTACCGGATAATGCCTCCACGATTAAAAATTCCAAGGAGGTGCTCCTTGAATAAATTACAAATAGTGCGGATCCTCTGTTTCCTGGATTCGACTCGCCAACTTCAGCGTTTTCATTGGTCCACCTCATACGAGTGCCATGTAGGCAGCTATTTAAATACATTTTTAAAAAAAAAAAATTCAAAAAATATTTCTAACGGAGACAGCAGCCTCTCTCACAGCTCTTTTTATTTGGGTTTTCTATTTTCGAATTTTTACCGAAATCTTTTTCTTCTATCAAATTTTCTCGTTTTGATTTTCAAAATCCTTCCTAATTTAGAAATGCTTTCGATCAAGCTTCCATTAGAAGAAAAATGCCAATTTTTCTGCAATTGATTCATGGCCCCTCCTTCAATCTCTCTCTAGTGTCATCTTGAGTGCGTGTACGGTTAATCACCTCAAAGTTTCGACACGCTTGACGCTGATAGCCGATCTCCGTGCATTGAAGCCTATTTCATTCATTCCTCCCTCGACGATTCACGGCATATCATCAAAGTGGGCTCCACGGACACGTCGCACTCATATCAAAGGATCTGGGTCCCAATAAACCCCTATCATATTTATATCCACAACGTCCATCCTTTTTCGGCAATCATTATAGTACATGGAAAAACACATATATAGGCTTAGGCTTGATCAAAAACTTCTATTACACCCAAGAAGTTTTCGACGGTGATCCTTATCTTCGATAATAGTAGGAAACTTCCTATAAATTTAATTGTAACTCAAAGATTTTTTTTATCTTATATTATTACTTTGTTTGTTTATCATTGTTAATTTGTCCTTAAGCAGGGGTCTATCCTTTTAATTTGATAAATTCTTCAAGGTATATTGTGCTTAATATGGTGAGTTATTTCTCCTTATGTTTTTGAAATTTTTTATTAAATTTTAAAATGAGATATAAAAATTATATATGACATTAATCGTTATTATTTTTCATAATTGAAATATGAGTCATTTCAATCACAAAACTATTATTACAACATCAGATGTACTCCGTCAAAATTTTTTGATTTTATTCATCAAATTAATTTAAAAGATAAATATAAAAAAATAATATCAACTACTCATTTTAAGGAATTTATGCGTTTTCCAATGTTAGCAGTTCAATGCACATTTTTAAATATTATTCCACGTATATGGGATAATGAAAACAAAAATTTCATCATTAGAGGAAATAAGCTATTTATTAAACCTCAAGACATTACTTTGATATTAAGGTTAAGTATGAATGGAGAGTCGACAGATATGAAGAAGAAATTAAATGATTGCGATGAAAATCTAAAAGACAAATACTTTCCAAATGCTCTTATATTAAGAAATTTAATTGAGGAGAATATTAAGAAGTTGATGGAAGAAACTTTGGATGATTGTTTAGCTGACTTTACTAAACTCCTCTTTTTGTATATATTTAATATAATTTTATTTCCGACTTCAAATCATACAACACCTAAATTCTTGTTACACTATATGAATAACTGAAAAAGTTGCATAGTTATTAATTGAACAACTGCCGTTTATGAGTTTTTGGTTAAAAGTATTTCTAAATGTGTGAAGGAGAAGAAGACTTATGTGAACAGATGTTGCACTCAATTACTCAATTTTATTTCTAGTATCATAACACATCCGTTCACATAACTCTTCTTCTTCTTACATATTTAAAAATACTTCTAACCAAAAACCCATAAACAGCAGTTGTCCAATCATAACTATGTAACTTTTTCAGATTATTCACATAGTGTAATAAGAATATAGGTGTGACATTATTTGAAATCGAAAATAAAATTGTATTAAATATATACAAAATGAAGAGTTTGATAAAGTCAGCTAAACAATCATCTAAAGTTTCTTCCATCAACCTCTTAATATTTTCCTCAATCAAATTCCTTAATATGCATTTTGAAAAATATTTATCTTTTAGATTTTCATTGCAATAATCTAATTCCTTCTTTATATTTATATACTCTCTATTCATACTCAACCCTAATATCAAAACAATGTCTTGGGGTTTAATAAATAGCATATTTACTCAAATGATGAAACTTTTGCTTAAATTATCCCATCTATGTAAAATAATATTTAAAAATATGCGTTGAACTGCCGATCTTGGAAAACGCATAAATTCCTTAAAAGGAGTGATTGATATGTTTTTTTTATGTTCATCTTTTAAATTAATTTGATTGATAAAATTTAAAAAAAAAAATTGACGAAGTACATCTGGCGCTGTAATCATAGTTTTGTGATTGAAATTACTCATCCTGCAATTATGAAAAATAATAACGATTAAGGTCATACATAACTTTTATATCTCATTTTAAAATTTGATAAAAAAAAAATTAGAAACATAAGGAAAAATAACTCACCATATTAAGCATAATATGCCTTGAAGAATTTGTCAAATTAAAAGGATAAACCCTGCTTAAAGGACAATGATAAACAAAGAAAGTAATAATATAAGATAAAAATATCTTTGATATATAATTAAATTTACGGTAAGTTTTCTACTATTATCGAAGATAAGGATGACAATAGACCGAGTGGTTCGGCCCTATAAGCTCAAGGCTTGGCCTGGGGCAGGACCATGCTTGAACATCCCCCCTCCCAACTGTTTCTCTTGGTGTGGCCCACTTGAATTACAGCTTAGCTTGATTTTTGGTCATTCGGCCCACAATTGAAAGAAGCATATAACTGTCTGAGTGGATTTCCCATACAAACTTTGGTGGGCCCATAAAAAACCAAGGGTAGGCACACCCCTCCCAGCTGTTTCCCTTGATGTGGCCCTCCAGAGTCAAAGATCTGCCTGGCTTTTGGGCCTTGAGCCTAGGATGCAGTAATGCACCTGATTGCTAAAGAGGATTCACATAAACTCCCGATTGGGCCACCTGAGCCAGAACCGTTTTTGCTCCCAGCAGCCAGTCCACTCAGTTGATAACTTCTAACCTATTAAGTGCAAGCGACATCTAATGTTTCAAATAGGGTGGCCGGATTATGAGGATCACCTATCACAAAAATCAGCTCTATGTACACATCAGGTGGACCACAACGTAAAACATAATGTCTAGCCATTGATAAATGCCAAAATACAAGTGTGGTCCACTAGATGAGTGGTTACAGCTTATTTTTGCACAAGGTGATTTTCATCATGGGGCCAACCTATCAGACAAGTAGGATGTTCGAAGTTATCCACTGGGCAAAAATCCTCAGCAATTAACATTTTACCGGATAATGCCTCCACGATTAAAAATACCAGGGAGGTGCTCCTTGAATAAATAACAAATAGTGCAGATCCTCTGTTTCCTGGATTTGACTCGCCGACTCTGGTGTCTTCATTGGTCCACCTCATACGAGTGCCACATAGGCAGCTATTTAAATACATTTTTTTTAAAAAAAAATCAGAAAAAATTTCTAACAAAGCTGGCAGCCTCTCTCACAGCTCTTTTTTTTTTTGGGTTTTCTATTTTCGGATTTTTACCGAAATCTTCTTCTTCTATCAAATTTTCTCGTTTTGATTTTCAAAATCCGTCCTAATTTAGAAATGCTTTCAATCAAATCTTCTATTAGAAGAAAAACGCCCATTTTTCTGCAATTGATTCACGACCCCTCCTTCCTCAATCTCTCTAGTGTCATCTTGAGTGCGTGTATGAATCTTTAATGCGTGTATGGTTGATCACCTCGGAGTTTCGACACGCTGGCCGCCGATAGCTGATCTTCGTGCATTGAAGTCTATTTAATTCATTCCTCCCTCGATGATTCACGGCATATCATCAAATTGGGCTCCACGGACACGTCGCACTCATATCAAAGGATCTGGGGTCATAATAAATCTTTATCATATTTATATCCACAACGTTCATCCTTTTTCGGCGATCATTTTAGTACATGGGAAAACACAGATATAGGCTTAGCCTTTATCAAAAACTTCTGTTACACCAAAGAAGTTTTCAACAGTGATCCTTATCTTTGATAATAGTAGGAAACTTACGATAAATTTAATTGTATCTCAAAGATTTTTTTATCTTATATTATAACTTTGTTTGTTTATCATTATTAATTTGTCCTTTAGCACGGGTATATCCTTTTAATTTGACAAATTCTTTAAGGCAAATTGTTCTTAACATAGTGAGTTATTTCTCCTTCTGTTTCTGAAATTTTTTTATTAAATTTTAAAATGAAATATAAAAAATATGTATGACATTAATAGTTATTATTTTTCATAATTGCAGGATTAGTCATTTCAATCACAAAATTATGATTACAGCACCAGATGTACTTCGTCAATTTTTTTTATTTTATTCATCAAATTAATTTAAAAGATGAACATAAAATAGCAATATCAACCACTCATTTTAAGGATTTTATGCGTTTTCCAATGTTAGCAGTTCAACGCACATTTTTAAATACTATTCCACGTATATGGGATGATGAAAGCAAAAGTTTCATCATTGGAATAAATAAGTAATGTATTAAACCTCAAGACATTGCTTTGATAATTGGGTTAAGTATGAATGGAGAGTCTATAGATATGAAGAAGAAATTAGATGATTGCGATGAAAATCTAAAAGATGAATATTTTCCAAATGATCTTATATTGAGGTGTTTGATTAAAGAAAATATTAATAGGTTGATGGAAGAAACTTTGGATGATTGTTTAGATTACTTTACCAAACTCTTTTTTTTTTGTATATATTTAATACAATTTTATTTACAACTTCAAATCATGCAACACATAAATTCTTGTTACATTATGTGAATAACTTGAAAAAGTTGCATAATTATGATTGGGCGACTACCGTTTACGAGTTTTTTGTTAGAAATATTTCTAAATGTGTGAAGGAGAAGAAGACTTGTGTGAACGAATGTTGCACTCAATTACTCAATTTTATTTCTAGTATCATAACACATTCGTTCACAAAACTCTTCTTCTTCTTACATATTTAAAAATACTTCTAATCAAATACTTATAAACAGCAGTTGCACAATCATAACTATATAACTTTTCCAGGTTATTTACATAGTGCAATAAGAATGTAGGTATGACATGATTTAAAGTCGGAAATAAAATTGTATTAAATATATATAAAAGGAAGAGTTTGATAAAGTCAGCTAAACAATCATCCAAAGTTTCTTCCATCAACCTATTAATATTTTCCTCAATCAAATTTCTCAATATGCATTTGGAAAACATTTATCTTTTAGATTTTCATCGCAATCATCTAATTTCTTCTTCATATCTATAGACTCTCCATTCATATTCAACAATAATATCAAAAGAATGTCTTGGGGTTTAATAAATACTTCATTTCTTTCAATGATGAAAATTTTCCTTTCATTATCCCATATATGTAAAATAGTATTTAAAAATGTGCGTTTAATTGCTGACCTTGAAAAACGCATAAATTCCTTAAAAGGAGTGGTTGATATCATTTTTTTTATGTTCATCTTTTAAATTAATTTGATTGATTTAAAAAAATAAAAAATTGACAAAGTACATCTGGTGTTGTAATCATAGTTTTGTAATTTAACTTACTCATCCTACAATCATGAAAAATAATAACGATTAAGGCCATACATAACTTTTATATCTCATTTTAAAATTTAATAAAAAAAACTTCAAAAACATAAGGAGAAATAACTCACCATGTTAAGCATAATATGCCTTGAAGAACTTGTCAAATTAAAAGGATAGACCCCTGCTTAGGGATAATGATAAACAAATAAAGTAATAATATAAGATAAAAATATCATTGAGATACAATTAAATTTACAGTAAGTTTCCTAATATTATCGAAGATAAGGATCACCATTGAAAGCTTCTTTGGTATGACAGAAGTTTTTGATCAAGCCTATATCTGTGTTTTCCAATGCACTAAAATGAACGCCGAAAAAGGATGGACATTGTGGATGTAAATAGGATAGAGATTTATTGGGACCCAGATCCTTTGATATGAGTGGGTTGTGTCCATGGAGCCCACTTTGATGTATGCATTGCACGTATATGTCGTCTATTGAAATAATCTATATATAAAAAAATATACTCGTAAAATACCGTGAATCGTCGAGGGAAGAATGGATGAAATAGGCTACAATGCACGAATATCGGCCATCAACAGCTAGCGTGTCGAAACACCGAGGTCACGCACTCGAGATGACATGAGAGAGAGATAAAGAGAGATTGAGGAATGAGGGGGCCATGAATAAATTGCAGAAAAATGAGCGTTTTCTTCTAATGGAAGCTTTGATCGAAAACATTTCTAAAATAGGAAAGATTTTGAAAATCAAAACGAGAAAATTTGATAGAAGAATAATATTTCGACAAAAATCCGAAAATGGAAAACCCAAATAGAAAGAGCCGTGAGAGAGGTTGCCGTCTCTGTCAGTCTCCATTTGAAATTTTTCTTAGATTTATTTTTTTAATGTATTTAAATAGCTATCTACGTGGCACTCCTATAAGGTGGACCAATGAAGACATTGGACAGAGGATCCGCACTCAATTACAAAAATGGCCTCATCAATTTTATTTTTTCTTTAAAAATTAGTAAAAGTCAAATACTTGTAGGCCAACATGGTATGTGGATTACATCCAATCCATCCAATTCCTGGCCAGTTATCACCATGGATGATCCCTGATGGGGCCCACCAAATGAACACTTTCCAGTCACTGATGTGCTTATTTTTCAAACCTGCTATCGATCCATCAGGATGCTCGACTCAAAATAACTGTTGAAATGTGAAGAATATCGTTTCTTGTGCACTAGGATGCAAAAGACCTGATCTCTTTAAAAATACGAGCTATTTCAGGGCATCTCAAACGCACACATCCCTGATCTTAGATATTCTTGTTAATTGAGAGAATATACACTTTCTGGATATGATTCGGGGCCCACTTGGATGACAATTTTGACAGTCCACATAAGTACCACCGACGGGATCCAAACCATTCATTAGATGGATCTTACCGTGACCATACCCTATGCATAAATCAAGCTCCTCCCGTCTTCATGTGTGGGACACAGTCCTTCAAATCCAAACTTATAGCCACGTTTCTGCTAAAATTGAAAAGCCATACAAAAATCGACTGACATGACTGTGGTTGTGTTTGGTAACCATCTGTGTAAAGATTAGTGATTTTTTGGAATCATCCAAACAGGTCCTTAAGGGAGAATCTGCACTCGAGGGAGCAAATATTATTGAGTTCCAGCCGGTCTTTTGAAACGACACTCTAGTCAGTGTTCCAAATATTGGCAATATTATCGATAATGTTGCTGATAGTGTCAGTATCAAGTAAAAAAAAATTCAAATATCACTAATATTTTCAATAATATCAGAGATACTTGGCGATATTTATCAAAATTAACGATAAGAATCTCTTATAAAAGTTCCCTGTGATACTATCGATACTAAGCCCCAATGCCAGAAGAAAATATCCCTGATATCAAGCAAAAATCCATAAATATGCATAAATTGACAGGAAATTGGAAGAAAGATAATTTAAAAAAAAAAAAAAAAAAATCAGAAAATCTAATATATATATATATATGAATATATATATATATATAATATATATATATATAATATATATATATATAGATATATATATATATATATATATATTATAACATATGGGTTTTGCAATATTTTAATTCCTACATGTAAACATGCCTGTTTTAAAAGAAACACTTCCTGAAGTTTTACTGAAAAATTCCACCTTTTTCCCAACATTTCCATCAGACAAGGATATCAATACATGTTTCCGTATCCCTGGTCATCAATACATGTAACGATACTGATACTCTGGAACACTGTCCAGTAAATGATACTCTGAACAATGTCCAATAAAGGTTCAGTTCACAGTTGTGCAGGATTCTGCAGATGAAGCCCATGGTTCAAAAAAATGCATACTGTTGATCTGATGGGCCCAACGAATGAATGAGGATGCCCAGGAAATCTCCTTGCTTGGAAGATCCAGTATGGGAGATTGTCAGGTCATCCTCTCCATGTTGGGGCCCATCAAAATCAGCAGCTTGGATTGTCAAACCATGGACCCGACATGTAGAGAATGCAGTGTCAGCAAACTATATGCTTTCAGATGACTAGGACCCTATAATTCCTTCAGCTGAAGAAGGCCCAACAACGAAAGCAGATTGGGTGGTGGTGTTGGGCGTTGTGGGGCCCACTGTGATGTGTGTTTTATCCACGCCGTCCATCCGTTTTACCAGCTCATTTAGGGAATGACCCCAAAAAATGAAGCAGATCGCAAGGTCAAGTGGACCACACCACAGGAAACAGTGGTGATTGAACGCCCACCATTAAAAACTTCTTGGGGGCCACAAAAGTTTTGGATCAAGTTGATATTTGTCTTCCCTTCATCCAGGTCTGTGCGACCTGATCAACAGGTTGGATGGCAAATAAACATTACGGTGGCCCTAGGAAGGTTTCAACGGTGGGTGTTTCTTGCGGTGTGGTACACTTGAGCTTCAGTTCTGCTTCATTTTTGGGCCCATGCCCTAAAATGATCTGAAAAATGTATGGACAGCCTGGATATAAAACACATACACAGTTGGCCCCACAGCACCCAACACCACTTATCTGGGTGGTGTTGGGGTCAGCACCCAATCCGCTTTCCCCAACAACACCTGGTTAGAACTCCAGGTGTAAAGCACACTCAGCATAAGCATAGGACTCGGCAACAACTTGAGAGTATATGAATCAGATGATTCACTGGACACAACGTAGTTCTACACATGGAAGTATAGAAAATACTTGCAAGATCATGACACGTTCAGATGCCTTGCAAATGGGCCCCCAATCATGTGACCTCGGTGACTTTCAAGCCAAGTGATCATGGTTAAAAGGCTCAGTGACTTGGACTTACTCGTTCAGTCACGAATCGAGTCAGGACATGCCTGAGTCAGGGTGACTCAGGGTGCCGAACCAGATCGAGTTCTACTGAGTCTGAGTCAACTCAGGCGAGTTGCATCAGATTCGTCGAAGTCTTAAAACCGTGGTAGTGATGCCATGGGTCCATGGTGGCATCTTGGGGTTAGAAAGCATATTATGAGCAAAACTCACTTGTTAGCAATTTCACGAGCAAAAAAAAAAAAAGGGAAAAAAAGGCAAGGAATTATGAGATACACTGCCTGAGGATAATCACGTATACTTGGGGTTCTCAGTTTGTACACCTAAGCATTAGTCGGTCCCATGCAACCTATGGTGGAAAACCCCTGCCTCGAAAATCTCCTAGATTGGGGATCCAAAAGCCACCAATCTTGGACCATTTTGCCTGCATACTGTTGCTGTATTTGTCCTTACCCATCTATTTGCAGGCCACAAAACTGAAAGGTCAGGATCATCCACTTTTGTGTGGTCCATCTATGGCAGGGTGCAAAATCATGGGTTCATTTCTGCAAACTAAAATCCCAAGGTGTACTCTGCGTACCTCATTAGAGGATCTTATTGCTCGGGGGTAAGCCTGTGGGATCTGAGAGGAATTATAGGATCCTTTACTGGAGGCTCTGCACTGTATATTAGGGATTTCAGGTCTGAAAAGTGAGGTCCATAGTTCGGTGATCCTGATCATTGGACTGATGGGCCCACCATGGCTCGCTAGGATATTCTTAAACTTCACTAATAGATGATTGGAAAGAGGAATAGACCAACAATTGCATTCAACAAACACACACACACACACACACACACACACACACACACACACAAAAAAGAGACCCCCAAATTAGTTGGATAAAATCTTCCAATTTAAAGGAGTTACAGGGCATAGATCATCCACTCTGATGCAATAGACAAATGGTCTGGATTACTGAACCATGGGCCCCTACTTTCAGAGTTAAATACCTGAGACTACTGAGCAGAGCTTCAGGTCGAGGATCCTATAGTTCCTTGTATGATGACCAAATGATGTACCATTTTATTCATACAAAGATGCATGTAAGGAGCAGTAATTTGGTGTGCAAGGTAGAGAATACCTCTCATATTTGAAGCAACCGATTTTGGGCTGCTCGGCCAATACCCATCTGGACAGCCCAAACCCTGCAGTCAGGAACTCCCACCAACAGAAATCGAATATACCAAGATAATAAGGTCAGAAACATGGTAGAGTTGAAGGTAGTATGTAGGGTTTTAATATTTGAATCCCAAATCACTTACATATCGCCATTACTTCAGGAGCAGTTTCCTCAGAACATCAGAAGAATAGTTGCAAAACCAACTGGACTAAGTAAGAAAAGGAGAGAGCTAGGGGAATTTCAAGTCCTCTTGATCTTTGAGAACGTTCCTATTTCTGAGAAATAGGTACTTTGAGTGCCACTGCCTAGCTGATTCACGTGAGCCTGTGGATTTGTGAGCTCAATTCCCTGCAATACAATCATAGCCACATTGTTATTGACATAAAAATAGAAAGACAATCACAAGAGAGAAGAATCAAATCAACAAGAAAAAAAAGCTCGGGTTGGAACTCAGGTCGGGTCGGATTGCAGGTTGGGCCCCATTGAGGTTGGGTTAGGATTGGGTCGACTCCCCCACCCCAAGAAAAAAAAAAAGAAGAAGAAAAGCCCAGTACCCCTAGCTGACATCTTCATTTGGATGCCTGTAAAATCTTTAAGTTGTAATCAGATTATAGGTGTAATGTGTTTATAGCTTGTCATGTTTGGCTTTAAGTTGTAATTTGTTTACAGGTAAATAGATGTTTGTGTCTGGATAACATGTAAATTAATTACAACCTGTAATTGGGTATTCAGCTTGGACTGGTAAATCCTTTAAAAATCATCAAATAACATATAGTCTTCATTTAAGAATGATTGAAGCCCAACTTGAAAAAGCACAAGGCCGATCCTTAACACTAAATGAATCATTTGGTGAGCCACAAAAGTGGGTCCACTAATTCAAATTCCCTTTTATGATGAGAAACTATTGAATATCAACGACCACTCTCCTTAGCATTTGTTAGCAAGTCAAGATGCACTATCCCATTCACATTTCACATTCTCTTTTATTAAGTGGACAATGAGAGCTATCAACGAGCAACAAAAATTCAAAAGAACCAAAATAAAATCAAATCAAAGGGAGCAAATTTGAAGATTTCATACAGAATACGAAACCAATGATAACGTGAAGATATACATAGACTAACAAAGAAATTATTGGATCCTTGATCTAGGAAATGCACATTATGCTCTAGCTTTTAGCTTGTTAAGGTGGAGCCCACAATTTAGTGATCCAGGCCATTGGTTTATTAGGCTCCACCATGGATGGCCATGGGCCACCGAATCGATGGTTAGAACCATTGAATCCAAACCTTTCAATTGATGGCCACAATGAAGGTATGGTTAAAAGAAAAAAAAGAAAAAAAAAAAAAAAACGATTAGGCTGTCAATGGGCCAAAGCCAAGACATGAATTTCAAAAAAAAAAGACACGAATTTTCAAACCCTTACCTTTTGATCCTTTTTAAAAAAAAAAAAAAAAAAACGTGTACCTATTGATGCTATTGGATGCTATTGAATCTCTCCTTGAAAAAGCTTCCCACTGTTGCCTATTGCAGTTTTTTATATATTAAAAAATAAGTATTTACAGGCATTGGGGTATTTTGTCTTTAGGCTTGAAATATCTTAGCAGTTGGATTAAATTAAGGCCTTTGAAAGAGTTAAAATCTAATGATCTACTTAGTAGACCATGTTGGCTCTGAGCCAATGGCTAATAATCTCTCAGATGGACCATGTGTGCTGATTAACGGTTGTAAACAAAGAGAATCAATACTAGAAAGTAGGTATTGCACGTGTACACATATGAGGGAATGAGAGACTAGGGACGTCTTTTAAACGGGCAACCATAGAAAAAATACTGAGCTGTGGACAAAAGATCTGCACCATTAATCCCAGCAATATGATCCGCTAATTTTGATTTGATCGCCCCACATTGGATGTATCATGCCCCACCATCCTCCCTAATGGGGAAATCCTAATCCTTGGATCGACCGACTTGGAAATAGATGGTATATAAATATACAGCAGCTGTCCCATTCAACTAAAAAGAAGGCCAAGGATCACATGGGCAATTTTGGGCTTGCTCCAGACATTGCGGGCCCCATCAAATCAACATTCTCAATCACCCACCAGTAAATAGTTCCCCCACAGCCACTTGTAGACCAATGGGCTCTCTCTGTAAGAGTGGTTTTAAAAGTAATCATGTGGTACCCTAGAGAGAGAGAGCTTTCTAACCCTAGAAAGAGGGGGAGATTTGTAGAAGGAAAAAAAAAACCATTCGGGCGGAAGATGAGAAGTGAGGAGGAAGACAAATTGAATATCCAAAGATGCTGGATTTGAGGTATGAACAATCTTTTTCTCTTCTTCAATAGAGATGAGTTTTTTAGTTCCCAGATTCAACGATTTCACAAACGAACCATTGCAGCACTAGCCATTGGAAGAAGGCATAACTCTCATTGCATTGAGATTTATTTTTTTTTAGAGGTAACGAAACTTTTATTAAGCAAGCTCACCAAAAGGCAAGCAAAGAATATAGCACCTGAATGAATTCACACCCAAGAATCTAAATACAAAGAGGTTCTACTAATAACCTCCTCGACCCTCACCTGAATATTGTTGAAACAACAACCAATAGTCCATGAAACAACAATCAATAGTCCATAAAAGACCATCGATTGACTTCGACATCACCCAAGACAGCTAGAGCGCCGAAGGGAAGTAACTCCAAACCTACCAAACTAGGGAACAATGGATAAAGAGATGATCAATGGTCTCCTCATTACCCATGCATATGAAGCAAATGTTCAGAAGGATCATAGCCCACCTCTGCAAATTATCTATCGTAAGGATATGCTTCCAGCAAACCAACCACATGAACACCACAACACGAGAAGGAGCCCCATAAAACAAGCGATGGAACGGAAGGCTAGGAAAACGATGCGAAGCACCCGATATCACACCAAATAGCAACTTTACTGAAAACTTCTCCGAAGCGCTTCTTCTCCGCACCATCGAATCTTCCTCGAGAGGGTCAAACTTGACATTCCTAAGAAATTGTTGGAGGCTACTGTATTCAACGGTCTCATCATCCAAAAGATCTCTATGACAGGGTGACAACCAAACCGTCGATTGCCCCGAAATAAAGAAGCAATCGGGAGCTAGCCGAGCAATCCTCGGGAATATAGCCTGCAATTCCTGATCCCCGCACCAAATCTCAACCCAAAAGTGAATCCGGATTCCATTTCCCAAAGCAAAGGAGGTGCCCCTGTGGACAAAATGCTCAGTCGTAGCCACCGCTTTCCCAAAGCAAAGGAGGTGCCCCTGCGGACAAAATCCTCCGATCCTCCTCGCATTAAGAATTAAAAAACCAAAAAAAAAAAAAAAAAAAACATGTAATCTGTTTTATTTGTAAATTAAAACATGACCTTTTGCCATGTTTCATATTACAGCTAAAAGTAGTAATCTGATTACAACTTGTAGTTACTTTACATGCAAATGCACCCATCCAAACAACCCATGTAATCGAATTACATGTAATCCGACTACAACTTATGGAGTTTACAAGCATCCAAATGACCCCTAAAGGATATCTTTCAAAACAATTTTGAAAGGAAAAACAGACTTTTATTTACTTAAAATGGTTCTTGTTTTGGATTATGGTTGATCGCAAATCCAAGGTAGATCTTCAAGTACCATTAGGTGGGGTTCGCCTTAAGACCTGGACCTACCTGATGGATCGATGATGATGAAGTGGAGGGAGAGACAAAATGTAACTAAATGGGCGTGAGCTCATGTGCGTGAAGGCCTCCTTAATACATAAGGTAGTGATAGGCCTTTGTGATTAAGTTGAGGACATTGGATATTTACCTCATGGAATTATATAAATAGCCCCATAAGGTTCCAACCTCAAGAACTATTATGCTCTTCATCTCCTCAAAAATAAGGGTTTAGGGTGTAGAGAGAATGAGGAGCCACCATTTTCTGAAGGGTTGAGCACTTGGGAAATTGGGGACACGAGCTAAAGGAGGTCAGTCTACTATAGAGTTTGGTGGCTCATCTTTCTTCTACACGGGGTCTATTTCTTCTCTAGAGGTATGCCAAGATTTATCCCTTGCTGTTTGATTATTTTCTTTTTATTTTTGTCTACCATCCCACATTTTGAGCTCTTCATGGAAAGGCTAGTGAATTCTTTCTAGACTACAACAAAAATCATGTTGTGGTGCCAATAACAACTGTAGACATACAAAATGGTGACAATAAAGCATGTATGCTGAAAACTGGGCATTTCATCGTCTTCGTCTTCTACACAAGGAATCTTCTTCTCTAGAGGTATGCCTAGATCCATCCTCCATTGTTTATTATTTGCTTTTGATTGTTGTTTATGATCACACATTGAGTCTTCCTGGAAAGGCTATTGAATTCATTCTAGCCTACAAAACACATCATGCTATGGTGCCAATAACAACCGTCGACACTCGAGATACAAAACCTACGTTAAAGCATATGTGCTGAAAATTTTGTCTAATCTCACTACTTGTGTACGTCTACTCAAACAGAGGCCATGGTGAGCTGAATTGCCCACCAAAAACAGAACTCAAGAAAAACTATGCATGGTTAACTTGCTGGATTTATTCTGGATCATAGAAACCTTGCCAAATTTTCAATTGCAAATTTCGATTTTTACAGCAAATGAATCAAAGCGAGAATTCCTATTAACTTCCTGAAGTGCTCGACTAGGATATTACTGTTCATTGCTTTAGTTACTTTCATTCAATGGAGGTTGCATGAACAAAATATTGCATATTCTCATCTTCTTCATTTTTATGCAGGTGTCAGTACACATATCCTAATATCCAGATAACAAAAAATCCCAATTCGCATCCAAATAGATATGACCCAAATGCAATGCCACATACAACATAATTCCAAGAAGCAATTTTCCATAGCCGAAGTACCAAGGAAAAGTAGAAAAGAGCAACATGGCAGTGGCTATACAGATGCTCACCTGCACCGGTGTAAATGCCAGACTTGAAGTCAATCCTGAGGTGGCACCACTGCTTCCATAGTGCTTTTCCTTGAACCTGAAATATTGAGATTTTACTGGAAAGTCAGGTAGCTTGAGATAGACGGAAATTGAAGTGAAGAACTACGAAGGTTACAAGAAAACAGAAACAACAATAACGGCACTAATTCCCAACTCTGACTAGAATTATTAAATTAATAATCATCATGTCTCCAAAAGAAAGTGATGAGAGATTGCAGCATCTTCAAGGATAAGATGGGAGATGCATAGAAAATGCCTACTTTTTAGCAACTTTTGCAGCAAGTTTGCTCTGGCCAACTGATACACGCAACTTCCCATTTCCAGCTTGACCAAGCATGCCGTACCCTTCGCCCAGTCCATCCCCTGAGACAACAAATGTGTAAAAGACAAATAGATATAAACCTGCATAACTCGATGCAAAAATTTTATATTGAAGTTTCAACTTGAGCAAGTAAAATCAGATGAAAACTTCCTCTAGAAGTGCAGTAGATAGATTCTACCACCCATCAAACATGTTCAAAATGTAATCCATTGTCAACAAAAATATCTGTTGAAGCTGATACAGCAAGGGTGTTGCTAGAAACTTACACACAAAAATACCAATTATAGATAAACCCCACAACAGCATCAGATATTTTGGGAAAATGGGATGAGTAAGAAATGGCAACTGCCTCGTTGTCGTCATCATTTTTTTTTTTTGAAGGATGAATATTATTAAAAGGGATCAACAGCAACCCAAAACAGAAAAACACAACAGAGCCATACAACTCGAAAGGCTCGAAGGGGGTCCACACAGAGAAACAAAGCAAAACGAAAACAAAACTACAAGAGCTTCCCAAAACTACAGCTATATCAGCATAAACTGGGCCGAAAAGAAAGAAGAAAAAGCCAAAACAAAAGCTACCCAAACCCTAGTGAAACAGAAAGCCTCCCATGGACAGGATCTCAGCCCAAAAGAGAAGAAAGAGTTGAGGCTTCCCTCTGAGCAAGGGAAGCAGACCAATCCTTTGCCGCTCTAAAAACTTGAGAAATCACTGAAGAAGGGAGGAAGAGTTTCTGAAGCATCAAGCATTCCTCTCTTTCCAGATACCCCAGAGTGTCGCTAAGAGCAGCATGCGCCACACAAGTCTGAGGTCACTTTGAACGTGGACATCATGCCAGGCGTGAAGTAGAAACAAGATGTCTTCCAGCATGACCCAGAAGACCCAGAACTTAGCAACTATAGAGGACCAAACTGCAGCTGTGAATGGACGGTGAAGGAAGGTGTGGAATAGATTCAGCATCTCTACCACAGAGGGAGCAGATATTGGGCAGGATCATACGTTGATGTTGGAGGAGGTCGATCATAAGCATCCTTCCTCTAGCTAGGATCCACGTGAAAGCCAACACCTTAGGAGGGGCCTTCTAAGACCAAAAGAAGGAAGGAAATTGAAGAAGAGGCAGCGTGCTTCGCAATCTGATTAGATTCCAATAGATTTATGGGAGAACAAGCCCGAAGGAGAGAATGACCGGCGGAGGTGATCTTCCTCCCCAGGAGTAGGTTGAATACCATGCAGGAGTCTCAGCAACTCGAGGACTTCGATCTCTGGTAGGGGCTCATCTACAAGGGGGACACCAGGCACCTGAACTATAAATAGAAAAGCAATGAGCCACCGAAATGGAGGTGTTGGAAGACACTCTGGCCAGAGCCGGAAAGACATTTGCAAGAGGTCTGTTGGAAATCCAACAGTCTCCAACCAGAATCTTATCCTGGACCCCTCCCTTAAACTGAAGGAGATGCCTTCACTAAAGTGGGGGAGGCTAAAGGAGATGGCCTTCCAAATTGCAGATGCCCTATATAGAGAAGAAGGTTTAGTATGCGATCCCCCCTCCAGGATCCCCATATTTACAAGCAATGATTTCACTCCACCTGGAACTAGTTTAGTATGCCAGTTTCGTTGTCGTCATCATCATTGCCTTGTCCAGCTATTTGAGGTCTCCTAGTGATGAATGAAATGATCACATCATGAGGCTATGGTCCTTGTAGCATTATGATATTCTAGGCATAAGAGCTATCAATTGGTGTTCTAATCCAAGCAGTTAGAAACTTAAAAGGGGATTCACCCATGCCTTGCCTTCTATTAGCCTTAAAGGAAGGATCCCACCAAATTCCAATGCGCTTCTGCAATCTCTGTATTATCAGCCTCAGTTGGCCATCCAAAGCTCTCAAGCAAAACCGAATCTCCCGATCTGACAGAGCAGGTAATCGACGGGCCAATCTGGGTCGCAATTTTCCACAGATCCAAAACTGCAACGACTATAGAATAATCACCAAAAAAAAAAAAAACCATAGGAACGATTCCTGACAGTCACATGCACACACCCCCTCTCTGCTACTGATTAACAAAACTTACTAGAATGAGAAGCTTTTTTTTTTTCTTTGAAAAGTAATTGATTTTATTGAAAGGGCGTAGATATCAGCATAGATGAGATATCTACGCTAGAATGACAAAAAACAAGACCAGCAGGGCAGAGATTAAATCACAGTTACAAAAGGCCTTGATGGAAGAGACCCAGTCTATAACATTTAATTAGCCTTTCTAAATGCCATATCCAGCATACTCCAAAAACATCAATTGTTTCACTCCCTTCCATATTGTCCACAGCCCAGCCAAATGAGTGAGCTGCCACTTCTTCCTCTCAATATGCCCAATCTGCTCCCCAGCCATGCAAGAAAGAAAGCTTTGATCGATGGTGGTATCACCCAACCAACTTGAAAAAGGTCGGGGAATCGATTCCACACTAACCGAGAAAAAATACAATGCATGAATAGTTGACCTGCCGACTCCCATGTCCCGCACACACGAGGCACACATTGGGAATGATCATATGGTGCTCTTAAAGATTGTCCAGTGTAAGGAAGTTGCTTCTGCCTACCAGCCCAGCGAACGCCGCAACCTTGCGAGGCCACCCACAATGCCAAATGAAACTAGTTGGGGCTAACGACAGTCTCGGCACAGGAGCGCAAGTATCACTATAAATGGAACGAATCAAGAATTTTCCGGATCTCTCCCACTCCCAAAACCAACAATCTCGACACAGAAGCATGAATCTCCCTATAAAAGGAGTGAACTGAGAATTTCTCGATTATCTCCCCCTTCCATACCCAAGCATCAAACTAGGAGTAAGAAGGCTTGCATTCGTAAAGAAGAGAGATCAAGCAAACAAGCTCATCCATCTCCTCAATCACCAGCAAACTTCAATGACAAGGCAGATTCCACATTATGTTGTTCCCGGATTTTAACCAACATCAAGATTCTAGAATGTTCAATTCCGGGTAGCCAACCCTAGGAAAGACATGGACAGAGAAGAGTCCCCGCACCAAGCATCTTCCCAAAACCAAATGCAAAATTCGTTGCCGTTCGAGAAACCAATACCATCCTCAACTTGATAGCCATCCCCACGATCACTTTCCAAGCTGCCAAGGCTCTATACAACGAAGATTCTAGGTAAACCACCCACCCTTAATAACATGCTTACTAGAAATAACTTCACTCTATAGCCAACTTCTTCCACCCAAAACCTCCACAACCACTTCGACAAAGAAGGCCAAATTTCAACGATTTAAGCTCTCTTGAACCAACTCCAAAAGTTTGGCATACATCATCCCAACTTCACGAATGGAATTTATGCTTCGCCTCTACCCTTCTCAACAGGAATTCGAGCTTTGTTCGTTCCAACCTAATCAAGATAGTGGTCAAGCACTTAAATAAGGACATGAAATACACGGGCAATGTTTGATAAAGCTAATTAAACTGAGGTGAATCGTCCCACTAAGGATAGGTGCCGACTCTTCCACCTCGATAGTTTCCTTTCTATCATTTCTTCACCTCGTGCCACAAATGCTTAGTTAGTTTACTAATGCATAGCGGAATACAAAAATAAGAAGCAAGACACCAGAATTTGGACCCAAAGACCCCTGCAAAGCTCCCACAACTTCATTCAGCAGCTTAACTACCAAGATTTCACTTCTATGGATGTTCATTTGAAGCCCCCAAACCAATTTGAAATATCAAACGATATTCTCATTATGTCCACCTGCACCATGTCTACACCACAAGAAAGAGTGGATCGTCTGCAAAATGGAGGTGAGACATTTGAAACAATGCATGCTCGACTTCGAAACCACTAGATGAGACCTGAAAAAACCTCTTTTTCCATAATTTTACTCAACACCTCCGCCGCCACAAAAATAAAAAACATATCCCCTTGCCTTAGACCTCTCAACACCTTGAAGAAGCCTTTGGGAGACCCATTGGCCAACATGGAGAATCTAGCTGAGTTGATACATTTCTCAATCCACTTCCTCCACCTCTCACCACACCCCAACCTCTTTATAGCATATAGTCTAGAAAATTCCAGTCCATAATCGAGGATTTTTCTAAATCTAACTGACAAATGATGTTGCTCTTGCTTGCCTCGTACCACGAGTCAATGCACTCATGCATAATCAATGTACCATCCAAATCTGTCTCCAAAACACAAGAGCTCCCTACACCTTAGATATGACATTGCCGAACACTCGCCAGAATCTAGACGTCAAGATTTTAACCAGGATTTTCTAAGGGCCACAATCAAGCTCATTGGCCTGAAATTTCTCAAACATTTTGTTCCTCATCTTTCCTAGATGAGAGTTATTAAAGGATGCACCCAGAGTAGTCGAAAGCCACCCTTTGTCAAAAGACTCTTTAACAAAAGCCATAATCGTCCTTCACAATCTCCTAGCGAACCTGAAAACATGCAATTGCAAACCCATCCGGCCTAGGGGCCTTAACCCTCCCTAAAGAAGACACCATCTCTTTGACTTATGCTTCCTCTATCAGCTTCTCTAGGCTTGCCACCTCATCCCTAAACACTGACCAAATGACAAATTGTCTAACTTTTAGATGTTTCTAATCCTCGCCTTTAGGAAGACTAGCATAAAACTATAGAATTGCATCAAAGACCTTATTCTTCTCCTCTACCCTGGCTCCATCTACCATCATGCTATGGATTCTGTTGTTTCTTAATCTTGCAGTTTCAATCCCATGGAAGAATTTCATGTTCTTGTCCCCTTCTTTTAACCTTCCTTGGATCTCTGTCTTCACTTGATTTTCTCTTCTTAAGTCTATTTTAGTATTTGATGGAGAGCAGTGTTTCAAGGATCAGTATCGCTACAAGTTTCACTGCCCGAGGATACGGAAGCAATATCGATATCACCGATAATATCGCTGATAACTGGAAATACAGAGAAACATTGAGAAAACATGGGGAAAACGGTGGAAGTTTTTAGTGAAACTTTAGGCCGTGTTTGATAGCCAGTAAACGAAAGTAGCTGCTGGTAAAAATACCATCATTGCATTCGCCAAGTGTTTGATAGGAATCACATGCGTATATGGTAAATGCAATGGTAGCTTCATTGACAAGCCCCATCGAAATCATACCCTCTCCGGTTTGGTAGCAGATTAGGTGTGGCCGATGTATGCACCCAGTATGGTGCGGTCCTTACCATGGGTCCCACAGTCATGAATGTATTATACATCTACGGCGTCCATCCACCTTGAAAGATCACATTAAGGCACAAACCAAATAATGAAAGAGATTCACATCTCGAGTGGACCATATGATCTGGAAACAATCGTGATTGATAAACTCACCATTAAAATCATATGGGCACACCTTTCTGTTTCCATATTGTTTATTTGCCATCCAACAGGTTTATAAGCTCACACAAGCCTGCAAGTTTGGAAAAGACGGATATCAAATTGATCAAAAACATTTCTAAGCTGCAAACATACATTTTAATGGTCAACCACCGATTTCTCTGTTGGTATGGTCCATCAAACATTCAATGTGCTGAAATTTTCAAGCTCCTGTCCTAAATCCATGTCCAGAAATTGATGGATGGCATGGATGTTGAGTACGCATATCAAGGCAGGCCCCACGGTAAGGTTCGCACCATCCTGGATTTGGCAATGAACATACCAAACCAAATTCCCCTCGCTTCTTACCCGTGCCGCCATGCGTTCAAATACGAGATACGAAATAAATTTTGACACGACCATATATGACCATTGACATGTAGGTAGACCTCAAGTTCACACAAATTTGTGGTCCCGCAAGGATAAAAACTATTCCATATTCAGAAACGTCATTTCAGCGACGATCTTCCCAACCCCACCATGGTCCGATCGTTTCTCTCCAATAGAGGCCATTGTTGTGGTCTTTCGAAGGTACTTCCATGAAGTCAGAAGAAGACAGTCACCTAACAGGGAAGAAGCTATGTCCATCGTTCTCCTTTAAACCACCATCTCGGTTTTACAGTCTACATATGAAGACATCAGAAAGCCTAACATTTGGATCATCAGGTACGCCATATTCCATCCCAATCTTCATCTCCAACGTGCATGCACTGTGACATTTTGGATGCATGAATTGTTCAACCTCCATGACGGAAGTATGATCTGGTGCATGAATGGGTTTGAAACGATTATAGCAATTCAACCACCAACCGATGTGCAGCCACATTCTGTAGAGTGATAAACCTAGATTGATCGGCAATCGTCAGACGGCATAGCTTGCATTTTCCTATTTCGGCCTTGGTAAGTTGTGATTTCTCCAACCGTTAACTTGTAATGAATGATAGGCCCCAATCTGATGTATTTGCTTAATCCATAACGTAAGGTTTGCTTTTGTTCAGACAGCGTTCTCATTCTCACATTCCGCCAGAACCTTGTATTTGGGTCTGCCCTCGCATCTTCTTCGGCCTCATGGTGCATGCACTATTGTAGATTGTATGCATTTACAACCGTGTTGAATGGTAGTTACAACGTGTGTACGCGGTTTGTACGAATTTACACCATGTTGAGGGACATAGGTTGAAGTTGTGTATTGATGGACCACCATAGGTTGGCATCCCTTGATCGATAAATTTTCTATGTTGCTACTATCAAACATGGAATTTGGGGACCATTAGTGTATGGATGACGGTTCTAGTCACTGAATCAAACAACATAAATGGATCTACCATTGAAGTAGATGGTAGAGAGAATTATTGATGTAGAGCGGGTCGCGGACACTTTCATGTCCAAGATGGACCAGAGAAGGCCTGATTGGAGGCGGAAGTCATCAAGACCGTCAGAACCTTAAAACAAGCATATCTCGCAAACCGGAATGAGTTACTCGACATATCATATATGATTTTGGGGTAGGACGAGCTTCTTTAGACAACCAACCCGGCTATGCCGGGTTGCCCACACCGAATTTGCGAGATTCCATCAGATCGACGGTCGAATTCCATGTTTATTTATATTTTTACTATTTTTAGTAAGTTTTGGTTTGATTGTAACTCTTCGTTCGTTGGGCTTTAGGAGTTGTGTCCAACATGAAAAGTGCTTAGAATAAGTAGGAGAATAACGTGGTTAAGCCACATATGACACTTACTATAAAAAGTAAATTTACTATTTATAGTAAGTTACGAATTTTAGGGAGTTTTAGTTGTAGTTTAATTTCGTAACTT
The DNA here is from genome assembly GCA_021015155.1 of Magnolia officinalis. Lineage (NCBI taxonomy): Eukaryota > Viridiplantae > Streptophyta > Magnoliopsida > Magnoliales > Magnoliaceae > Magnolia > Magnolia officinalis. Next base: position 9,353,029 of record JAJHSJ010000013.1, read on the forward strand.
CTTCCAAGGCTTGGTATCCCTATTTAAAGGGTTGTAGACTCGTTTATTTTGATCATCAATCAATTTACGAATTTTCATCATACCATTTCTATTTTCTTAATTTTTTCCTCGTGGATTCAAGAAGTCTCTGTGAGGAGTTCAGAGAAGCTTCGTGGATTCGAAGTAGTTATCCTTGAGGAAGAGGGTGATCGACCTCATCACGTTCATCCCTACGTCGATTATTGATGTAATTATCATTACTATTATTTACCACACTTTACATTCATTTCGGGGTTATCAAACGCAGCCTTAGGAGATGTTAAAATAAACATATTTGCATATTTAAGAGTCAAAATTTTGAAAAAAGAATGTACACAGTAACTTTCCATTTAATGGGGGCCAAAAAGCATGTGTTGACGTAGGAAATCAGTCCAATCATCCCATCTATCCCATCTATCCATCCAACTATCCAACCTTCCATCCAAACATCCATCGATATTTCAAAATATCGACAACACATGATATTCGCCGAGAGATCATCGACAACTAGAAAGGAAACAAAAGACTATAAAATTGATATCGCTCATGTTGCGATAACAATAATAGCATGATATTATTAATATTATCATTGACAATTTGAACACTTTATACAACCATGCACCCATTAAAAAAATTGAAATGGAAAATTTTTTAATTAACAATTTTTTGGCAATATCGATACATTGACAATATTACCGAAATATTGTTGATACACTGGCGATACAAGCAACACCTAGAATTTACACAGTAAAAAATATTGGCGATACATAGGCAATATTGATACATTGGTGATACAAGCGACACCTGGAATTTACACGGTCGAAAATATTGGTGATACATTGGCAATACTTAGCAATAGATCACTGACACCTGGAATTTTTTATACTACCAGTGCTATGGGTACCGCTACAAGTGTTATCGATATCGCCGAGCTAGAGATACGAATAATATCGAAGAGATTTTGATAATATCGAGGATACTCTGAACAATTATGGAGAGAGAAAGCCCACCCATTCTTTTATGCCTTGAACAACACATCCATGTTTTCCTTGATTTCAAGCACATAGATCTTCTGGAGGATGCTCTCTCTTCCTCTTCTTCTTGCTTCCCTTAGAAGTCTTATTTCCATAGATTGAGCTTTTCATGATAAGCCGTAGGGGGGATATCTTGGTCAAATCCAATTCTTTTAAGGGAAATAAACTAAAGATAAACAAATACATAATACTAAGTATATCACTCACTCACAAGTGTTATATAGGGTCCACACGTATCATCATATAGGGAACACAAATAGGATTAGAGTTCTACTTGTATCACCATTAATTTTCGCCATTTCTAGCCACCAATTAATCCCATCCACATGCTTCCATTACCTCTTTAGGCCAAGAAACCAACTCTCACCTCCTAAAGCACAATTGCTTTAACTTCTCATCCTACAGCATAATGAAGTATGCTCTTCCTCATCAAAAGTTCCCCCTTCCAAGCACATTTCAAGTTTGATGCGTCCTTATTGCTATAGGTTTTTGTTATCCTTCTATTATCGGTGTCCTCTATTATCTTTTGAAAAAAGAAATTCAATGTCCTCTATATCACAGTATAAGATCTCTAAGATCTTCTCAAACACATGCCCCTAAGAAGAAGTGTCCCAAAATGTGGCATAAATACAAGTTCACCCTACTTGATGATTGTCCTCCATATCTCCCAAATGGACTAATCCTCTCTTCTTGATTGGCAGATCCAGCTCATTAATCGGAACATGAATTCTTTGGCAAATTGGCCAAAAGAGTTGTGATATCATCTCTAATTCTCTAGTATGATGATGCGATATCAACGTCCAATATGTAACATGGGATGAGATTTTGTCAATCAATACATATACAGAAAGTTCATTTCACCATAAATGAAAGCAATTTCAACTTTATAATTAATTGGATCGGTTCATTGGAGTTGAACGGCCTAAAAAGAGGATGAGGAATGTTTTAAATATCGACAATATCAGCCGATATATCCTACGATATATCTTGTATCCCACCTGTGCGATACGAAACGGACAGATGGTGCCGATATATCCCACCTATTCGATCTAGTGAGCATTTTTTATTTTCGATCCATGTTTCTGTTGTAAGTCATGTTAAACCAGTGTCAAATAGTTACAAACCTATGATTCTTCATGTTTTCCATGAAAAATCATGGATTTGGAACTTCGATTTTGAGATTTGGGGGAGATGTGTCAAGTTGCGGAAAATTGGGGTTCCAGTCCTAGGCCGAGTGGTAGACTCTGAGGAGCTAAAACACGAGGTCTTGGGTTCGAAACCCATAGGTGGTGAAATCCCACTATGGTGTGCGTGGGTGTGTGTAAAATAAATAAATAAATAAGTTGCGGAAAATTGAAAAAAAATCGAAATTTCTCAATTTCTCGCAAATCGGTTGCAATCTTTGTATCCAAGCACAAAATTAAACATGTAACCTGATCTAGTGATTCTTCTTTTACTTTTGAATGTATTGCTTGTGTTTCCATACATGTCTTCTTACATTTATAAATTAGATATTTAGAAAATTAAATATATGAATTTTGTAGTCAAATTCAGGTTACCTAGTTAAAAAATTAATCAGACAGTCCGATACAACTTCTCACCAAAGAGTGAACCGTTACACCACCATAAACATGTTCCAATTTATAAATGAATGCATAATGCTTAGAATATTCCGGATTTAATCCATATTTTTTCATAATTTTTTGGCAAAAAAAAAAAAAAATTGCACCGTTACGCCCCCATATCGCCGTTACACCCCCGTATCCGTATCGGTTTCGGAGAGCACCGTTACGCCAACCGATACCGATACGGGATACCTTGCTCGTGAGGGAGAGTCTCATTATGAGTTCATCATGTGACACCTAGACCTCTAGATACATATTTTCCCATATCATCTACTCCGACTCCACCATCCCGCGGTGAAAGAAACAAACCATGCACTTCACACTCATCATTGTCACCTTTGGTTGAGGATCCTACACCCGTGCTACCACCATCCGATATCAATCTTCCCATTGCTCTCCAAAAAGGTACACATTTCTATACTTTACACACCATCTTTATTTTTGCCTCTTACCACCGTCCCAGCCCTACTTTCTATGCATATATATTGGCCCTATCCTGGGAGGTGGTCCTTAAGTAACACCGCGATGCGCAAGCTCATCTTGGGTGCGACAAGCCATGGAGGAAGAAATTGTTGCTATGCACCGCACTAGGACATGGTCGCTTGTCTCTCTACCTCTTGGAAAACGAACAATTGGTTTCGGTCGGTATACACCATTAAGTACCAACCTGATGGCACGATTGAACATTTAAAGCAAGAATTGTTGCAAAAGGCTACACACGAACTACCAAATTGGACTATGAAGAAACTTTCTCTTGTTGCTAAGCTGAACTTGGTACGAGTTTTGATTTCTATTGCAGCAAACAGCTTGGCCCCTATATCAGCATAGGTCAAGAAAGCTTTCCTAAATGGAGACTTAACAGAAGAAGTTTACATGGAGCAACCTCCTGGTTTTGTTGCTCGGAGGAAGAAAGGAAAAGTGTATAAGCTATGGAAAGCTATTTATGGGCTGAAGCAATCTCCTTGGGTGTGGTTCGAGAAATTCATTCAAGCTTTGGTGGAATTTGGATTTCTGAAGCAAAATTCCAAAGGGATGATGGTATTGATCGTCTATGTTGGCGACAATCATCACTAGAAGCAATGAAGTTGGCATTTTGGAAACCAAAAGTCACATCAAGATTCAGAGTTCCAAACCAAAGATCTTTCTTTGGTCCTCTACAATTTTTCTAGGGATTGAAGTGACCCAATCATCCAATGGTATTAATCTATCCACAAGGAATGATTCCTGTAAGGTGAACGGAATGGCGGATGTTTCCGGAATGATTCCTATAAGGAAGCAGTTGTTATTTCTAAGGTTACGGACTTTGTAGCTGAGTGGGTTTCTTATACAAGTTATGTACAAGATTTTAATCTTTCTTTCTTGCTTAGGCTGTAATTCTTTGTGCCTTTCGGCGGTGCCTCAATAAATTTCATGTTAATCCTCAAAAAAAAAAAAAAAAAAAACTATCCCCAAGGAAATACACTCTAGATTTGTTGGAAGAAACTTGACTAATGGGGCATAAGCCATGTGATACTCCAATGGACCCTAACAACAAATTATCCAGTGATAAGGGTGAGTTCTTCGATAGTCCAGAGAGATACAGGAGACTTGTTGGTAAGCTAATTTATTTGACTGTTACGCACATGATATATCTTTTGTCATTGGCGTGGTGAGCCGATTTATGCATCAGTGCAGCCCGCGGGTCCAACGCTGGAATGCAGTCTTACATAATTCTCTGGTATTTGAAAAGTGCTCCAAAAAAAAGGACTTGTCTACAAGTCTAATAGACATCTCCGAGTCGAATACAGGAAGTCCACTTCCGATTATTGCACGTTTGTTGGATGCAACCTGGTTACGTGGAAGAGTAAGAAGTAAACAGTCGTTGCCAGATCTAGTGCAGAGGCAAAGTATAGGGCCATGGGTCATGTTGTCTATGAAGTTTTGTGGATCCGATCCCTTCTACAGGAACTTTGATTGTTTAATGGAAGTCCAATGACTCTTTTCTATGACAACTAAGTAGCATCATATAGTAAGCAATCCAATATTCCAAGATCGTACAAAACACATAAAGGTGGATGGCCACTTCATCAAAGAGAAGATTGCGTCAGGTGAAGTTGTGACAAAGCATGCTCCTTCCAAGTCCCAGTTAGCGAATATCTTCACCAAGCCGCTACCACGTGTACAAAGATCATTTATCAGCAGCAAGCTAAGAATGTTTGATGTATACACCCAGTGTTGAAAGATTGACAGAGCATGCATAGTTGAATAGACTAATGAACATGGTGGAATAAGCAGAAGAATTAGTTATTGGGCCCTGCCCATGTCATAAGATGGGTCCACGCGGTCTGCACATGGAATTTAATTAATAAAAGGGAGAGGATCTTAGGGTTGCAATATGTAAAACCCTCGCCTCTTCTCTCTCATTCTCTTCCTACAATCCCACGCCCATTCACCTCTCTTATCTATCATCTCTCTATATGTATGCAAGAATAACAATCACTAGAATAGTAAACAGAAAAATATAGTAGCTAAGGGATATTGACAGTCTCCACATGAAAATAACTTCCAATTGTAGGAACCCATACCTTTTGGGCATCCTAAAAACGTAGGCAACTAAAATTACAAGTATTTGCAAATAACTATGTAAATAATAGGGTATTTGCAAATACCCACATAAAAATAATACGTAAATAACCATATTTTAGTTCATGGTTACCCACTTCCAGTTAGTTTTTTATAACGGCTGTTAACTTTTTTGGCATATTTTGAAAAAATAACAAAACTATGCCTACCCTAAAAACTCTCTCTTTGCAACTCAAAAAAATTAAAATTAAAATTATTTTTTGGTGTGTTTCATATGGAGGAGAATTGAAGGGATTATGTTCTTGCCAATTAAAATTATTTTGTGGTATATTTCTTGTGGAGGAGAACGAAGGGTTTATGTTCTTCCGATGAAGGAGAATTTTGTGGTATGTTCAATACAGACATTTTCATCATCTTCCAACAATTGCCAGCGGAAGTTATGAAAAAATAGCGGAATGCGAGTATTTACAATAACGGTGAATTAACGATGTGGTTATTTGAAAATCATATATTTTTATGTGGGTATTTGCAAATTGAAATACCCTATTATTGACTTGGGAATCTGAAAGAAAAAATAAACAAAAAAACCCTTAAAGTCACAAGAATGAATAAATCACAAATCTGCAACAAAAATTCTATTGTCAGCTACTGTATTTAGCATTCAGTTGCAGAAAGTTTGATGGAAATGGGAAGATTCGGGTGAAAGAGAGGGTAAAACACTTGACTCAAAACATTACCATGTTCAAAAGCATTGGAAGTGGAAGTAGGATGCAAGTCTAAACAACAAGTTTGACACAGAAGACACCCTGGTTGAAAGGCTTGTGCAACTAAGAATTAGCAACAACACCCATTCCAGTTGTTCACACAGTTGACCTTGCCATAACTTACCAGGGCTCTGTCAGATGTTAATTTTGACCTCAGAAAATGGCTATGGCGATTTGGAACAAAAATTGGGAGCTGGTGGAGGGAAACCATAGCAGCTAAATATGGCAATGAGGGTGACTGGTTCACCAAATCCTCCTCACTTTATGATGAGGACATCGTGCACACGCACGCCCGCACACCACCATCCCTACGCACGTACGTACGCAAAAGGAGGACCCCACCATCGATCTAGCTCGACGACGACGTCCGGGGAGAGCCTCCTAGTTAGAAAACAAGTTTTGGTTCAAAAAAAGTGGGCCCGATAGTCAAGAAAAGCCCATCATGGGATCTCATGATCGTGGCCCACTCGGCGGATTGGTTTCATATTTTAGGTTTTGCTTATTGTTATTATTTAGAACATTGTGAACGCTTTACATTTCTCTGTTTGGTTTTTATTTTAGTTTACTTCATCGCCAAGTAATAGGTTGCGCACATGGTGCGAGTTTTGGGGTATAGGATTTCCCCTATAAATAGGCACCCCTTGTAGTTCTTTTGATTCATTGAAGTTAATAAAAAAAATTCCTGCTTTATTTTTCTGCTCTCTTCGTGAGTTGTGGAAGAATTCAAAAGTGGGTGCAAATCCCTCCCTTTTTGAAGGGCTTAACGTGGTGCAAAACCACATCAATCCCGATTCACCCCCATCCTCCATCATCTTTCTTTTTTTCCATCTTCCCCCACCAGCCGTACTTCGAATTCGTCCCTTTTGTTGCATCAGATTTCTTCATTACAGTAGATTTCCATATTTCGGCCCGCAGGCGAGCTGAAACTTCGGCGGAACACCACACTCAGACCAGAGCTCGGATCAACGTCAAATTTGGGGGTTTTGCAGCCCAAGCCTGGCCGACCAAGGTCTAGGAATCTGTTTCTGGATTCCATCCCCCGCCACACGTGCGGCCGGCCTCAGGCCCACGTGCGCCCGCACCTAGCTCGTTGTCCACACGCAGGGACTGTCTCGGGTTCAGTTTCTTCGTACTTTCCTCTCTTTTATACGTGATTTCATAAATCCTGACCCTAGATTACATTATCCCTAATTGATTTGCCAATTTTCTCATCATAGGGTTCCTTGAATTGAGATTGGGGAATCCCTTGGATTAGGGACTGATTCTTATGCATGTGTGGTTGATTTCTATTTTCCTTTTGAGTATTGTTTGGTTCATAATTTTTATTGATCCAGCCCTAACGTGTGTAGGCCTGGATCCGCATAGATTCCCCTTTAATTGAATATTTGGATTTTCATGTGGGATGTGGAATTTGTGTGATTGTTTCTGAATTGGTGTGAACTAAGCCTGAAATCTTGCATATCATATTTAAATTCACGTCCTGCATCAAATTTGGTATCAAAGCCTAGGGTTCTTGTAGGGGAATTCACCACATATTTAGGGTTTAGTTTATTTGAGTCCTTCATGCATCCAATCCATCATATATAGCTGCTAGAAAACCGTAGTCCCTGATATATGTAGCTGAATTTTAGTAACAGTGTGTAGTCTCCTTCATATAGAGTCTCGTAGGGTCATTTAGTTTTTTTTAGATGCATATAGTTGTCGTAGCAGGTCCTTAAGATTGAGTTAGCCTGTGTATGCCCACACGTACAGGTCGCGGTTTTGATTTGCACCCTACTCTAAACATAGAGCAACTACAAGAATCAATGGCCAAGTTAGCCCAGCAGGTTGAGTCTATGTCTAAGCGCTTGGAACAACGCATAAATCAACGCCTTAACCAATTTGATGATCGCGTTACTCAAATAGAGGCCTCCCTCAGGGCAAACCCCACCATTGGGGAAGATGTCCATTCTCAGGCAGGTGGTCAAGAGATTAGAACAAGGAATGGAGGCGGCCAAGGAGTTGGTCATGGGCGCGCACCTGTGCACCCACCCCGTGAGGGACATCATGACCAATATGACTCAGATGCGCAACTCCTCAAGGGAGTTAGAGTAGATGTCCCTACTTTTGATGGCCACTTAGACCCTAAAGATTTTTTAGATTGGTTGGCGGATATGGACCACTATTTTAAGTGGTATGATATGTCAGATGCTCGACGAGTCCGATTCGCCAAGATGAAGCTTGTGGGTCAAGCAAAGAGGTTTTAGGCGACGGTTGAGCAAAAAAAAAAAAAAGAGCGAGGGAACTCCCAATAGTCCATTGGGGAGAAATGAAAGAAACGCTGAAAGAGAAGTACCTCCCTTTCTCTTATCGCCTGCGGTTGATTGAGGAGTGGCAGTCTCTTCGACAGGGTTCCATGAGTGTTGTGACTATATTGAGAAATTCGAAGAGTACTTGACCCGTTGTGAGGTTGATGAGGACCCCGTACTCACCCTCGCTCGTTTTAAAACGGGCCTCCGTCCTGACATTAGGAGAGAATTGCTCGTCAAAGACATAAACACTATCGAACAGTTGTACCAAGTAGTGTTACATGTCGAGCAATACCTTAAAGCATCTGTGGGAAGGCGGTTTGACTTTCGCGAATCCGGTGCTAAGGCCAACCCCTCTGGGGCTAGACCTAACACGGAATTCCAAAACAAACCTTCCCCTAATGTTCAGCCCAGACCTAAGGATGATAAGGGTAAAGAGATTGTCGAGTCTAGTTCACATGGAAGTGGGGCCACTAGGTGTTTTAGGTGTCAGGGGTTTGGTCATTTTGCTCACCAGTGCAGCATGAGAGAGGGCATCAAAGTACTCCTTATTGATGGGCAAGTAGAAGTAGTGCCCCCAGAGAGAGATAGTGAGGAGGAATATGAGCCAGTCGGAACCCCTAGTGATGAGGAAGAGGGAGCACAAGAGTGTGACCATTGCAATTGTACGTTGCGCCCTGGCTCAAGCCAAGAACACTGATGACTGGCGCTGCAACACGATCTTCTACACTTATGCAAAATGTGGGGAAAAGAGCTATAAGATAATCGTGGATAGTGGTAGTTGTGCCAACGTGGCATCGACTAGCACTGTGAGTCGTTTGGGCTTGAAGTTGGAAGCCTATCCTCAGCCCTATAGAGTCTCCTGGGTTGATGAAACATCCATTCCAGTCTCGCACCACTGTCTTGTCCCTATTCAGTTTGGATCTTATAGACACAATTTGGTGTGATGTTGTTCCTATGGATGTGGGCCATATCATTCTGGGTAGGCCGTGGCTCTATGATAGAGATGTTACCATATTTGGTCGTTCAAATGTGTGTACATTCTGGTTTGACGGCAAGAAGGTCAAGCTAAATCCTTTGCCACCCAAGAATACAACTAGAAAAGAGTTCACCACACAGAGTGGTGTGAGCGGCCCAAAAGAAGTGACGGAGTCGAAGTCCAAGTCCAAACCGTTCCATATCTTGAATGCCAAAGACTTTGAGCGAGAGACGAAAGCGGACTCGATGATATACGCCATTGTGGCTAGGGAGAGTGTACCAGAGACTAGCGTAGAGTTACCCACTGAGGCCATTCAGGTAGTACATGAGTTTCGTGATGTCTTTCCTGATAATTTACCGAATGAGCTTCCCCCTATGAGGGATATACAGCATGCCAGTGATTTAATCCCTGGAGCAACTCTACCAAACCTCCTGCATTACAGAATGAACCCAAAGGAGCACGCTTAGTTGAAGAGGCAGATTGATGAACTCCTAGAGAAGGGTTTCATTCGAGAGAGCATGAGTCCATGTATCGTGCCCGCCCTTCTTACACCTAAAAAGAATGGCACACGGAGGATGTGTTGATAATAGGGCCATCAACAAAATCACAATCAAGTATCGGTTTCCCATAACGCGTCTTGATGACATGCTAGATATGATGGCCAATGCTACTATCTTCTAAAAAATCGACCTTAAAAGTGGGTATCACTAAATCCATATACGCCTTGGTGATAAGTGGAAGACGGCCTTCAAGACAAAGGATGGGCTATATGAGTGGCTAGTTATGCCTTTTGGGTTAACTAATGCCCCAAGCACTTTCATGCGTATGATAACCCAAGTGTTGAGACCCTTCATGGGGAAGTTCCTGGTCGTATACTTTGATGATATCTTGATTTATAGCACGACTAAGGAGCAACACCTTAACCATTTGAGGCGGGTTTGTGGGATTCTTAGGGCCGAGAAGTTATACGCCAACCTAAAGAAGTGCGCGTTCTTGTCTAGTAGTGTGATCTTCTTAGGTTTTATTGTGTCAGCTGAGGGCGTATCGGCGGATCCCGAGAAGGTCAAGGTCAACGTTAATTGGATTGAACCCCGCAATATTCATGAGGTGCGCAGCTTTCATGGCTTAGCCACTTTTTATAGGCGGTTCATTCGAGGCTTCAGTTCCATTGTGGCTCCCATCACGGACTGCATAAAAAAGGAAGAGTTTCAATGGACAAAGGCTGCCTCGAAGGCCTTCAAGGAAATAAAGGTCAAGATGACCGAAGCTCCAGTCACGCGACTTCCAGATTTTTCAAAAGCTTTTGAAGTCGCATGTGACGCGTCAGGAGTCGGCATATGAGTACTTAGCCAGGAAGAGCACCCTGTCGCCTTTTTTAATGAGAAACTGAATGAGGCGAAGCAAAGATATTCCACCTATGACAAGGAATTCTACGCGGTAGTGCAATCACTACGTCATTGGTGACATTACCTGTTACCGCAAGAATTCGTCTTATTCTCAGATCACGAGGCCTTAAGATACTTGAACTCTCAGAAGAAATTAAGCCCCAGGCACGCTAAGTGGGTTCAATTCCTTCAAGAGTACACTTTTGTGCTTAAGCACAAGGCCGGTGTAGAGAATAAGTCTGCCGACGCGTTGAGTCGTCGAGTCGCATTACTCAACTCCATGAGCGTTGAAGTTACGGGCCTTGAGCGCATCAAAGAAGAGTATTCTGAGTGTCCAGATTTTAGGGTTGTATATACGTCTTTATTAGGGAGTCCGTCGGGAGCTAATAGTGAGTATTTGATTTTGGACGGATATTTGTTTAGGAGTGACCGCTTGTGCATACCACACACCTCCCTTCGCAATTTTCTTGTCTGGGAGTTACATTCAGGGGGGTCGCGGATCATTTCGGTCATGACAAGACCATTGCCCTAGTAGAGGATAGATTTCATTGACGAAGCCTCAAGCGGGACATGGCCAAAATTATAGGGCAATGCCGTACTTGTCAACTGGCAAAGCAAAGGAAACAGAATACAGGATTATATACACCTTTGCCAGTCTCATTCATCCCTTGGCAGGACATCAGTATGGACTTCGTGCTTGGACTTCCCAAGACTATTCGAAAGCATGACTCCATATTTGTTGCCGTGGACAGTTTCTCTAAAATGCCCCACGTCATTCCTTGTTCTAAGACCTCCGACGCCTCTCATGTTGCCAAGTTGTTCTTTAATGAGATCGTCAAACTGCATGGGTTACCAAAAACCATAGTGTCTGACCGTGACGTGAAATTCATGAGTTACTTTTGGAAGACATTATGACACATGATGAATACTAGGCTCCAATTTTCTTCTGCCTACCACCCTCAGACCGATGGCCAGACTGAGGTGGTTAATAGGAGCCTAGGGAGTTTACTTCGATGTTTAGTGGGGGAGCATACCAGGACATGAGACGCCGTACTACCCATAGCCGAGTTTGCATACAATAGTTTTGTCAATAGGTCCACAAGTCTTAAGTCCTTTCGAAGTCATTACTGGTTATAAGCCTAGGAAGCCTATTGATATTATCCCCATGTCATTGTCCTATAGGCCATCAGAGTCTGCAGAGTCTTTTGCGCATCACATACATTCATTGCATCAAGAAATCAGGCGAAAGATCACTACTAGTAATGAACATTACAAATTTTCTGCAGACCTACATAGACGTTTCAAAGAGTTCAATATTGGGGACTGTGATGGTCCGCAACAGGCCCGAGCAGTACCCTCCAGGGGCCGTTCATAAGTTACACGCGCGTAGTGCTGGGCCCTTCAAAATTATAAAGCGAAACGGTCTCAATGCGTATGAGGTAGATCTTCCACCTTCCATGGGAATTAGTTCCACATTCAATGTGGAGGATCTAGTTGCTTTTCAGGGACCCACTGATACTTCGTCCGGCCCTTTGCCCACCGATCCTGATGCCCCAGCCTTATCCTTTGATCCATGGCCTCTTCCCGACCTTTCATCCCAGCCTCTGCCTCCCATACCTAGCCTTCACACACCCAGAGAGGAAATAGAGGATATCCTAGACCATGAGATAATTTCCACGTCGGATGGCAGGTTTCAGAAATACCTAGTTAAATGGAAGTCACGTCCAGCTTCAGACAGCGCGTGGCTCACTGAGGAGCTTCAGAGACTTGATCCCGACATCCTAGAGCGGTTTAGGAGTATTATTTCGCCAGTGGCGAAATCTTCGCAGCCGAGAAGAGTTGATGAGGACATCGTGCACACGCACGCCCGCACACCACCATCCCTACGCACGTACGTACGCACGCAAAAGGAGGACCCCACCATCGATCTGGCTCGATGACGACGTCCAACGAGGGCCTCCTAGTTAGAAGACAAGTTTTGATTCAAAACAAGTGAGCCCGATAGTCAAGAAAAACCCATCATGGGATCTCATGATCGTGGCCCACTCGTCGGATTGGTTTCATATTTTAGGTTTTGCTTATTGTTATTATTTAGAACATTGTGAACGCTTTACATTTCTCTGTTTAGTTTTTATTTTAGTTTACTTCATCGCCAAGTAATAGGTTGCACACATAGTGCGAGTTTTGGGGTATAGGATTTTCCCTATAAATAGGCACCTCTTGTAGTTCTTTTGATTCATTGAACTTAATAAAAAAAAAAAAAAATCTGCTTTATTTTTCTGCTCTCTTCGTGAGTTGTGGAAGAATTCAAAAGTGGGTGTGAAGCCCTCCCTTTACGAAGGGCTAACTACCGTGGTGCGAAGCCACATCGATCCCGATTCACCCCCATCCTCCATCTTTTTTTTTCCATCTTCCCCCACCAGCCGTACTTCGAATTCGTCCATTTTATTGCATCAGATTTCTTCATTACAGCAGGTTTCCAGATTTCGGCCTGCAGGAGAGCTGACGGTGGAGCACCACACTCAGACTAGAGCTCGGATCGACGTCAGATTTGGGAGTTTTGCAGCTCAAGCCTGGCCTACTAAGGCCTAGGAATCCGTTTCTGGATTCCGTCCCCCACCACACGTGCGGCCAGCCTCAGGCGCACGTGCGCCCGCACCTAGCTCGCTGTCCACACGCAGGGACTGTCTCGGGTTCAGGTTTCTTCCTATTTTCCTCTCTTTTATACGTGATTTCATAAATCCTGACCCTAGATTACATTATCCCTAATTGATTTGCCCATTTTCTCATCCTAGGGTTCCTTGAATTGAGATTGGGGAATCCCTTGGATTAGGGACTGATTCTTATGCATATGTGGTTGATTACTATTTCCCTTTGAGTATTGTTTGGTTCATAATTTTCATTGATCCAGCCCTAACATGTGTAGGCTTGGATCCGCATAGATTCCCCTTTAATTGAATGTTTGGATTTTCATGTGGGATGTGGAATTTGTGTGATTGTTTCTGAATTCGTGTGAACTAAGCCTAAAATCTTGCATATCATATTTAAATTCACGTCCTACATCACTTTACAAAGCCTCCACGGTCTGGAGAGTCATTACTGGTCTTAAGAATACCTTCCTTGAAGGTGTCTCCTTCAGCCTAGGAGATGGCTCTCAGATTAGGATCTGGCTGGATAGTTGGATTTTAGATAGGCCTCTCTTATTTGTTTTTCCCAATCTAGCCGGAGTCTCCTCAAATATCTATACTTCAATCGTTAATTGCTTCTCTTGCCCAATCTAGCCGGAGTCTCCTCGAATATATCTACTTCAGTCGTTGATTGCTTCTCTTGTTGGATCAGGGGCTTGGTCTCCTCCTTGTAGGACTCTCCCAGAGTTAAGAGACAAAAGCCCTTGAGCTCCTTCATCTTCTGCAAGGGATCCAGCAACCCTAGGGCAGTCGATTGCTTATCCTGGGTGCCCTCCCCCTCGAGAATTTTCTCAACCAAGCCCCCCACAAGTGTTTGTTTGGCTTCTAGCTGGAAGGAGAGTTGTGACAGTGGATATCTTGCAAAGTCCCAATGATGGAGAGTTCATCCCCCACCTATTCATCCACTGCCCTTTTGTGGTTGAAGTCTGGTCTGCCATCTATTTGAGATTCAATGTCTTCTTTGGTTTCGCTCCAAATTATCAGGGATCTAAAGGAGTGGTCTATCAGTCTAAACCTCATGGACAGATCTATCATTCCAATCTTGGGCTAATTTGGTCGTGTTTTGGTTTCTCTGCTTTGCAGAAGCCTTTGTTTCGAGTTGTATAGTTGTTTCCTAGGTTTCTATTTGTTTCCTCTGTTTTGCTTTTGTTCTGTCTGAGCCTCGCATTTAAGCAACTAAAACTTACTTCAATATTTCAATAAAGAACAACATCTTCAATTGATTACATTCACCAGCAACCAGAGAACCACATTTACAAGTTGGTTTGGAACTTAATTTCAAATTAATGCATAAATACTTGCCTAAGGAGCTCTCTTCTGGTACACCAAACTGCATTCTATTGGCCAGCTTCCTCATATCTGTTATTGCATACCTGAAAAAATAGGGTGAATAAATACAGGAAAGCCCAAGAATTGAATCCTGCATGAGTAGAAGACCATTAAAGAGAAACTGTAATACCTTTCCTTCATCTTCCGCAACCGACGACCTCCTCTCTTCTTTTTAGGTTCAGAATCAGGAACTGGCAGAGGTTTTGGAAGCTTTGCGGGAGGTGGCTCTTGCCATTTCTCAATCTTTTTCCGGATCTCCTCTCGCAAGTCTCTCCCAGTCTTCCCTGTTGGATCTCCTCTTGTTGAATCTACTCGTGCTGCAAGTGTTGATTTTGCAGCCAATAACCGGCATGCTCGCATCCTCAAAGAAGGGGGTGTGCTCTGGAAGATCTCGGTTTGCTCAACATAGCCCACTCGAAACTGAGAGGTCGCTGTAGAGAACCCAGCCAGGTTCTTTTTCTTCGCACCAAGAAGCTGAACATTACACGCTGGCATCTTAGCTAGTGCAGAAAGACCACCGGCTGTCCCCATTAGCTTTGCTGCGACTGCACTCCCAACAATAGCAGAAAGGTTTGGTGCAATATATCCCATTCTACTCTCTACAAAGTCAAGGACCTTCTTCTTCGCTAAATCAAGTGCAAGAGCTCGGTCACATGCATCAATTGTCTTTTTAAGGTTCTCTTCTGGCAGTGGCTTTCCACTGGTAGTTGATGCCGTGACGGAAACAACCATAATAATAGCTGAGGGTAAAAGGCCTTCCAGATCAACCAGAGTTAGATCCACTTCATTTCCAATTTTCTTCACGACTCGGGCATAATCAATTGGGTGGTGTACGAGGGATTCAAGCTCAGGAAACTTCAAGCGATAATTGTCACGAATAAAATTGTGGATAATAATAATTTCGTTCTCAATGTCAACTGACAAAGCATTGCAATCAACTATAAGCTGATATTCAGGATCATCCTCCAAAACCATTCCATGGCTTGACATATCTGATCCCTTTTGAAGTGCATCTTCGACTTTCTGCAATTCGAAGCCAAAATAAATAGTGTAGCATGTGTAAAGTAACGTATGAAAAATAGAAGTTTCTAAATAGACTTGCATATGTAGAACTTGTATGAGCCTTTATAAAAATATATATTTTTTTTAATGCAGGCTCGACTCCCAAAATGTAATTTGCTAAGACACAAGCTTGAAAGAAACTAAAGGAGCAAAAGGAAAGAAAACACTGATTACTCGAACGAAGACAACCTTGTAAAAAAGGAAACAAGACATATCAATTTACCGATACTACGTGCATTTGACCACACATGCCAACATGGCACAGGTGTGCGACATCCTTACAGAAAAACAGGGGGGCCCTGCGCACCTGATGATTGAACCGGTTTGATTTTGGGCCAGTTCATCTGCCCGTGTGGCACACATTGACACCTGGGTTGGATGGGGCACATGTGGCTTTCTTATAGGTGGGCATGTAGGGAACGGCATGAAGAATTAGCAAACCTCAGATGTTTTAATACATTAGAGGGAGAAAAAATAATAAATAAATAAACTGAAGTGTTTATATAAAACGTGGTAAAAAGGGAAAAAAAACCTACGAGCAAATAGAGGAAAATTTCACGTGAAAACGTTGAAAGTTTAATCAGACCAAGGTTAGCTCATTTACCTGCATGATGTCAATATAACGTTGTGTTTTCTGCAGTTTTGAAACACTATCCAGATCATCATAATTGAGAGTTTCAATGTCAGCCATGTCACCATCAGCATCTTCCTCCACATCGCCTGCATCCTCACCATCATCATCCTGAGAGAACAATTTCTTATGAGAAACATGCAGCAACCAAGAACAATAAAGACATAATTTACTGCAGGAAAACATGAGAGGAAGACAAAAGCAGTGGACTCATAACCCTGAGTAAAAACTCAACTACACTAACGATTCCAAGGAAAGACTGAGTGCTTCCTTGGCGTGAAAACATGTAAATGTTGCAAGAAGAGAAGGAAATAAATACTCACAAGAAGAGTGGCTTCATTATCAGATAAATCATCAAGGTCCGCCAAGAAAGAATCAGCAAGGGTGGCCTGGAAAGAATTAAATATCGATGACAATCAATAATACTAAGCATGTACGAATCAGTCTGCATGTAATCAATATTTACAGTAACGAAAGTCGAAACAATAGCGAAGCTCTTCTACAACGAATGAATCACTGATAAGTATCAAACAACAGCCAGAACTTTAAGATCTAAATCTGGTTGATCGTTTTTTTTTTAAAAGGAACTTTAAGAAGAATTCTAAGTCAAAAAGCATCAATGAATTGTCATAGATATTCAAATATGTCCATTATAAGCACTAGAAACCAACATCAAATCTATGTTCAAAGCATTCTCAGTTAAAAAACTTCCTGAGCTACCTGATGATCTGCAGTGCTTCAATTAAAGTTCAGGACAAATGAAACTACGCAATAAGCAGCAAGACCAATTTTCCGGACAACCCTTCTAGAGATTCAAAGGTGTGCCAAAACAGTTACTTAATGGCCATTACCTAACGGTATCGGCTGGAACCATTACACAATTCCAGATTGAATTGGTCACCATTAAAAAACATGACCATAAAGGTCGTTCCAACAAATGTAGGATGATCGGATGTACACCACCATAATTTTTTATTCTATTTTTTTGCTGATTTTCAGATGAATAGTTTCTATAATGAATATATATATATAGTGTCTAAAATTTAATGTGGATGATTCAAGATATGTAGGAGGACAACATGTACAAAATCATGCCTTAGATTTTATAATTTTTTTTATTTTATAGTTTTATCTAAATACTGACTATGAATAAGCATGTGAAAAAATTGTTGTTTTTTTTTTAATTTCATCTTGACAATATTTATACATATGATAACTGTATGTATCTGTTTGTATTTTGAGCAGTTGAGAAGCTTGATTCATTTTCATTTAGAGGCTTTAAAGTTAGATAACCTAGACTTTACTACTTGTGAGTTTAGACTTTAGTTTACACTTTACACATTAGTTTGCTTTAGACTTCTAGGGAGCAGTGAGAAAATGGCCGGCCAATCAGGATCTGCAAAATATGTTTTGTCAAATTGGCCACCCGTAATAATTCTGGTCACGAAAATCAAGCCTCATAAAGGCCAAAGTTGATGCCCACAGGCTAATCACTCCACGTACGAGGTCAAGGTGGACCCCGCCCCATCACATGAATAAATAGGGAGCCGTTACCCATTTTTGGGATTTTCTACTGTAATGATAGAGTAATGCAATACAGTACGAGGATGCAGACTGCAGCATATAACCTTAAACAATTAAATTATTTAAATGACGAATATGCTCCTATAGGAAAATTAAGGGCCTGTTTGGTTGGGATGTATAATGTATTTGATGGGAGTTGTAGTGTATTTTACACTTTTTTAGCATTAATTGCATACCAGAGGAATTGGTGATGGAAGGGCTGCTGTATGACATTGACAGCGCTACTTTCAGGTATGGAAAACGAGATGGACTATGTGGGTCCCGCCATGATTTATATTTTTTATCCACGCCGTCCATTCATTTGGCCAGATCATTGTAGGGTATGCCTCCAAAAAATGAGACAGATCCAAAGGTCAAGCGGACCACACCACAAGAAGAACATTTAAATGGTTAGCATTCAATCTCCACTATTTTATATGGTGTGGGTTTGATGTATGTATTTAATGCTGATTTGAGAGAAAATACATGTAATTACATGATTTACATCGAACCAAACATGCCCTAAGGAAATATACAAAGTATTTGATTTTTTGTCCAATTGGGGTCGGACCAATGCCAAAATGGTCGAAAAGTTATAGTTTGATGATCTTCTAGTTGGTCTGCTCCATCTATATCTTGCATTAATCCTGAAGCATTTTAGGGCCCCACGTATCACGATTCACGAAGCAAGCCAAAGTTCGCCCTTTTGGATTTGTTTCTTGCTTCTAGCAACATTCGGACTAAAACAAAAAAGTCTCTCCTCCTCTCAGATTGTAAACCCCAAGACATACATTTGTCATTTGACTAGATTTACTTTGTAAGCCATTTTCTTAATAGATTTGGTCAATCATCTCTATCTTGAACAAGTTCTCTTTGTTACCAACAAATTTAGAACATGTTCTCTTTCCTGTTAATACCATAAGACAAATAATGTCTCTTTAACAAAATCAAAAGGTTCAAACATGGTTCTTTAGTAGAACAAATGTCAAAATAAAAACTTACTAATAGCCAATCACAATAGAATAGAGGAAATATTCTAGAGTAGAGCAACTATTCTAGAGTGAACTTCACAGTCTCCTAAAAACAAACATGATATTGGCAAGATGCAATAATAAAAAAGATTAGTAAAATGCTTATGGAAGGAAAACATAAATAAGATTGATAGCATAAGAGAGGCATGAGAATGAGATATATATATATATATATATATATATATATATATATATATATAACCCATGTTTTATCTCTAGGAAAAAGAAAAGTGGACTAACCATTCCCAATCTTCCAGGACTCTTTAACAGTATATTTCAAGTGCTGAAGATTGGCTGATCCAATGAGGGTACTGCACAAATACACACAAAGAAGAAAAGAGTAAAGGTTCTAAGCTAGTTTCCATGTTGACTCAATATAGTCAACATCTCAATCCTATACAATTTCCAAAAAGACACTATAATGCAAATTAACCAAAAAACTCTCATGCTTATGTACTCCCAAAATCTCAATTGTATGCAAATCCTGTTAGGACACTGTCACGCAAACCACACTACACATTATAGAGATTATGTTTCTCATAATAATAGCTGCTCTAGGAGAAATACTTCTATGTGGTGCTAAAGATTCACTAACTATTTTTGTAGCTCCAGAATGTGTCATCTGGATATACCAAGAGAGATGTACAGTGTAATAAAGCAAGTAGGAAATATTTACTCATGGGTGGTGGGGCAAGCTCTTCTATTCTAGTTCACGGTTTCTCTTGCTTCATGGCTTATCAGGGCAGAGAATCAAAAACCCTATGAAAATTACAAAATTTCTTACAATAACCTAACCATGGAAATGAATATCAGTATCGTATCGGCCGATACGGCCATATCGTATCCATATCAACACGAGCCGATACGCGATATGGGGTCGTATCGGTCATATAAGAAAAAACTATCCTGTATCGGTCTGAATTAGCTCGTATCGGTCAGATAAGAAAAAACTAACCTGTATCGGTCTGAATTAGCCCATATCGGCCGATACGGGGCCGATACACCTATAAAAGCCCAATTTTGATTAATTTATTTTTTCAAAATTCCACTTCTTCTCTTCTTTTTTAAATTTAAACCATGGAAGAAGTTTAAAAACTTATTTTAGGCTAGACCTAGACCTATTTTGGGATCGAAATAAATAATTTGAATGGGATTCAACAAATCAAAGCGAAGTGGACCATTATAGGAAAAATAAAAAAGAATGGTAAATCTTCACTTTCTTTTTTATATTTTCATATTCTTTTTGTTGTATTTCAATGTAACGAGCCATTGTTCACCAAATCATGGTTGATTTATGTTTAATTAGGGCCCATTTAGTTGACCTTCAACAAGTCAAATCGACATACATCATTCTTATCAAATAATGGTCTAATGCACCATTGAATACATGGTCAAAATACGGGGGAAAAAAAAAAAGAAAAAAAAAAAAGATAGATTCTTGAATATCTCATTTTTTCTATTTTTCATATTATTTTGCTTTAAAAAAAAAAAAAAAAAAATAAAAAAAATAAAATAAAATAAAAAAATTTGACTGATATGGGCCAATATGGCCCCGATACCGATACACAACACCATTTTTCCGTCGGGCCGATACGCCAACCGATACCGACATTCAAAACCATGAACCTAACTACACTTGTTGGTGGCTAATGGATCCCACAGAATCTGTTGCCAAATGCATGCTAAACTAAATTGCCCTGCTACCTCTCGATTTGATCACCGCACGCACGCCATATGCCGCAGCAAAGAGAGAGAGGGGACAAACCCCGCTCGTCATTAGAAGGAACGGCTACAAGAGAATTTTTTTGGTGTGGGGGGGACGACAGAAGTCTCCCTCTCAAACATAAGTGTGTCATAGAGGGGTCTAAGTTATAGAGTCAAGGACAAATCGGGTCCAGTTTTTTAAACCGGTTAAGCGGGTTAACCACTTATTCCAGCGGGCTCATTCTCAACCGTTCATCTTAATGCAAGAAAGTTTCGGATGAATGCTATGTGCCCAACAATTGGCAGGTGAATTTCTCTCCCTGTATGGCACGTGAAACATGCATAGAGATAGGAAGTGAGGGAAATTTTTCCAAAATTTTTTTGAAACAAAGCAACATGGAAAAAATAATTTTTTCATGTGCCAACAATTCCTCAATGCCAAAATCATCATCCATTCAAGGCCAAAATCATGATGCAACCCACGAGATGAACGGTTCAAATTACAAATCATTATAAACATCTTCGATTATCAAAATGACTAAAGAATACTAGAACTCTAGAAAGAAGAACCTTCCAAAATAAAGAAAACCATAGAAACTTCTATAGAAATTAAAAAAATTTAGTAAAAATCTTTAAAAATGAAAATAATAAATAAATAAATAAGAACCCTACAAAAATCAATATATCAAGAACACAATGATATAGGAATAGATACATTTAATACAGCATCGAGAGCATGATTATCTAATTTCTAACAAATAAACAACGAACGTTTGTAAAAAAATCTTTAGACCAAAAACAAAATATAAATAAAATTTTGAAACACCCAAATCTGATGGAAACCATATGCGCAGGTGGTGCCCAGCAGATCAACGGTCCAAAATCTTGAAAAAAAGCTTACCACCTCTTGTTCTTCTTGGTAGTGGCTTCAAAAGTGATAATAATAGAAAAAGCAAAATCGAGAGAGATAGATGAAGGCAAGGGAGAGATTATAGCTTCCATAGAAGAACAGATGCCAAGTTCACAAGGTGTGGTCCATGTGAATTTCTTATCACGCCGATTTTTATATCTTTTATTCACCCTTGTGAGTTAGACGATGCGTTTCATGAAAGGAACACAACATAGTGCCCCCCACACAAACCTATAGTCAGCATTTTTTTCCGTATCGTTATCACGTAATGTATCGCACCCTTGGGATACGGATACATATCGGTTATTGCACGGGATATATCAATTGTATCGCATAATCTATCGTTGTTGTTGGGAAACATTGGGAAATTGATCGAATTTTTCAATGAAACTTTAAGGATTGTTATAAAAAAAATATATATAAAATAAAATTTTAAAAAAAAGACACCAATACACAGTAAGAAATCAAAAGGTCACAAAAAACAAGTGCACATAATAGGTTTCCTTTGTATAGAATCCTAATCTATGCGTTATCCAACTAAACTGATGCAACTATATTCAAAGTCAATTCATAAAATTTATAAATGTAAGAATACATGTATTGAAACACAAACATTACATTCAAAAGCAAAAGAAGAAGTAGAAATATAAAAACATACTCGTGGATTTCTGAAGAAAAAATTTATATTTTAACATTATTAAATAAATTTAATTAAAAAAAAAATTTACGAAAAATACCCAAATTGCCAAGAATGTATAGATCAGGCTATATACATGTTTGATTTCATGTTTGGACACTAAAATTGCGGCCAATTTGGGAAATTTTGGGAAACTTTAATTTTCCCCCAATTTTACGCAACTCGTCCCATCTCCCCCAAATCTCGAAATCAAAGGTCCAAATCCATAACTTTTCATGCAAAACATGAAGAATCATGGATTTCTTACCATTTGACAATATTTAGAACATATAAAAACAAATCAAAACTAAAAAAACATGCACCTTTTAGAATCCAGCTCCAAAAAGCTTCTGATCGTGATTTCAAAGAAATTTTGAAGATTTTCTTTCAACAAACTAGAGTGGATTGGTCAAAATCACCTTACAATGTACTAAAAAGAATGTGATTTCTTTTTGGCAAAAAAAATTTTTTTTTTTTTTTTTTGAGGTTTTTAGGATTTTCTAGAGAAAATAGCACCGGTTTCATTATCCCTTTCAATATTGCACTCAATATCGATATATCACATGATACATTAAAAATTTATAACGGGGGAGTGTAGATATATCGCACGGTATCATGATATCCACAGTATATTGAGATATCATGCAATATATTGCACAATATTATGAAAATTGGATATTAAAATTAGGTTTCATATCGCCTAGCTGGGATAATGGATATATGCGGGATATATCGATGATATTGCAAGACACTGAAAACATTGGGCATAACAAAGCCTCAAAGTTATAACATTTCAATTTGTCCCATAAATAGACATTACAGACTATTGGCCAAGAAGAGAAATACCATACCAATCTAGATTCAACTGAAAATTTCCTACTGGCCAAGATCTAATTTGATTAAACTTTGGGCACAATAGAGAAATGGTCTAGATCATGGATTACTGAATCTGGACTCCACTATTGAGAAAAGAAAACTTGATGTACACTGTTCACAACATCGGGTCTGGGATCATAATTCCACTTTTTCAATTAAGTATGGTGGCAACTTAACATGTTTAATCGGGTGAAGTGAGAACCATTTGAATGAAAAAACAATACCTTGTTGTATTAAGAAAAGAGAAACACGGGTTATGGGCACCTCTCTCATTGTACACATGGAAAACACTCGTGGTTATCAGGGTTGTTAATCTAGTGGGCCATCGCATAAGTAGGCCATACCACGAAAGACGAGGATCGGATTGTGTAGCAATTTGATGACTGGGATGCAAATGAAGTGTTGGAATAGTGGTCCATGATCAACCAACAAGCTCCTATGTGATTTTTATAGGAAAATGCTCAACTAATCTAAGAGTATCGTCGCTCAATATGGTTATTTTATGATGATTACAGTTGTCATATCAATGGATGTAAATTTGTAAAACAATCTTCTAACCAGAGGGAGGGCAAAATTATCAAGATGTCCTTCATCTTTATTATTATAGAAAAATGTGGTAGAAGCAAGCATTGCGGGGCCCATTTGGTGTGTATGACATCCAACCGTCAAAGACATGCATCCAACTATGAGGATTGTGTGCCACTAAAAATCAAGATAATCCAATCTGCGATGGGCCACAGCATAGAAAACAATATCCCCATCGTCATCATCAGTGTTTTAAGTATCGACAATATCGACCGATATATCCCACGATATATCTTGTATCCCACCCGTGCGATATGAAACACAAAAGTAGTGGGATATATCCCACATGTTCGATCCGATGAGTATTTTCAATTTTCGATCCTTTTTAAATCAGTGTCAACTTCTTACAAATTCATAATTTTTCATATTTTGCATGAAAAATCATGAATTGGGATCTTTGATTTTGAGATTTGGAAGAGATGGGCCGAGTTGCGGAAAATTGAAAAAAAAAAAAAAAAAAATTCTCAATTTCTCGCAAATCGGTTGCAATCTGGGTCCAAACATAAAATCAAACATGTATGTAACTTGATCTATTGATTCTTCTTTTACTTTTGAATGTATTGTTTGTGTTTCCACACATCTTCTTACATTTATAAATTTTATGAATAGAGTTTGAATATACTTACATCAATTTAGTTAGACACGGTGTTCGAAGTATTGGTATTGCTACAAGTTTCGCTAGCCAGGGATATGGAAACAATATCGATATCACTGATAATATCGCTAATAACCGAAAATATGGGGAAACATGGGGAAAACAGTAGAATTTTTTGCGAAACTTCAGGAGATGTTAAAATGTACATATTTACATATTTAGAAATTAAAAAATTTTCAAAAAAAAAAAAAATGCATACATAACAAGTTTCCATTTAATGGGGCCTTAAAAGCATGTGTTGTTGTAAGAAATAAGTCCAACCATCCCATCCGGCCTATTTAACCATCCAACCTTCCATCCAAACATCCATCGATATTGCAGAATATCAACAACACATGATATTTCACCAAGAAATAATCAACAATTGGAAACGAAACGAAAGATCGTGGTCTCAATATCACACATGTTGCAATATCAATAATATCGAGATATTATCAATATTATTAATGACAAATTGAACACTGCATACAACCATGTAACCATGAAAAAAAATAAAAATAAAAATTTACTATTGAAATATCATCGATACACTTCGGATACAAGCATTACTTAGAATTTACATAGTCGAAAATATTAATGATACATTAGCGATATTGATGCATTGGCAATACAAGCGACACCTAGAATTTACATAGTTGAAAATATTGGGGATTACATTAGCGATATTGATACGTTAGCGATACTTAGCGCTACATTGTTAATACCTGAAATTTCTAATACTACCAGCATTATCGGTTTCGCTACCAGTGTTATCGGTATCACTGAGGTGGAGATAAAGATAATATCAGAGATATTTCGATAATATCAGAGATATTTCGAACACTGGTTAAACAGCGCATAGATTAGGACCCTGTACAAAAATAACAACAACAACAACAAAACTAATTGTTATGTGCGCTTGCTTTTTGTAATGTTTTTTATGCAAACCCAAAAGGGAAAGGAGATAAATCAATAGAAAAGAAAGAGATTGTGGGAAAGACCCAACAATCCTATAGCCAAATGCTAGAGATCAATCGGCACGTGTGGCCATTTGGTTGCATCAGTTTTGATTCATAAGTGTGTAGCGATGTCTTTTTTAACAATCACTGAAGTTATACCAAAAATTTTGAATAATTTTCCAATGGTTCCCCATATTTCCAACAACAGCGATACATTATGTGATACGACCAATATATCCCATGCGATAACCGATATGTATCCGTATCCCAAGGGTGGGATACATAACGTGATATCGATATTTCGAACACAGGTCATCATCATGATCTAAACCTTATCCTCACTATAATTAGGGGCCATTGCACAACTGTTCTGTCATTCCATTCTATCAAGGACAAAATCCATTGCACAACTGTCATCAAATCTTTCTGTGTATGTGATAGTGATATTATCGATATCGCACCTGTCCGATACAAAACCCCAATGAAGTTCATGAGTTTTGAGATATCGGCGATATTATCGCGATATACCGCCGTGTATCGACCGATACATAGCCATCTATCGCCAATATCGATACATAGAGATGAATCGCCGACATATGGCGATGTGTCGACGATACCGGCGATATGAGACAAAAAAAACTCAAAAAAAAAAAATGGGGGGGGGATAACAAAAAGAAAACCTACTCTTTTTCTTATTCGCCTTCTCCTCTTTTCTTTGGTACGTCTCTCTCGCGCGCTCTCTCTCTCTCTTATTACTCCGGACTCGGATTGCGTGGTGTGGTAGAACACAGCGCCGACCTCGGTACTTGTATACGTGGCAAAACTCCCTGGCCCACCGTCATGCGCGCGGAAGGAAAGGGATTGGCTACTCCCCCACACCGGCCAATGGCTGGTGGTCGATGTTATGTGGGACCCACCATGATGTATTTGTTTCATCCATGACATCCATCTATTTTTAGAGATCATTTTACTGTATGAGTTCAAAAATGAGGTATATCAAAATTTCAACTTGACCACATTACAGGAAACAGTGTTGAATGAGGGTCGACCATTAAAAATATTTTAGGGCATAAAAGTTTTGGATCAAGCTGATCTTTGCTTTTTCTCTTCATCTGAGCCTGTATGACCTAATCAACAGATTGGATGTCAAATATATAGTATAGTGGGCCTTAAGAGGATTTTAATGGTGGATATTCAATTACTATTGTTTTCATGTGGTGTGGTCCACCTGAGATTTGTATCTCTCATTTTTGGGATGAAGCCATAAAATGATCTGTTAAAATGGATGAATGGAATGGATGAAACACATACATCATGGTGGGGCCCATAGAGCACCGACCATCAGCCACGGATCCCGTGGCAGGGGGGAGTAGCCAATCCGTTTCCCGCGCGGAAGGGCGTGGATTAGGTACTACCCCTGCCTACTCCGGGACAGGCGGATGCTTCGAGTGACACTGAGGGCCACCATGATATATGACTTTTATCCACACCGTACATCCATTTTTTCATATTATTTTAAAATATTGGACGGAAAATAAGATAGATCTAAGGCTCAACTGGACCACACTACAGGAAGCAGCGGTGCTAAGGACGCCTACCATTGAAACTTTATTAAGGTCCATCGTGTCGTTTATTTTCCATCCCACCTGTTGATATAGTCATATGTACCTGTTGTTGATATGGTCACACGTACCTGTGTGAAGTGAAATATCATTTTGATCAAAAACTTCTGTGGTGCCTGTGAAATTTTCAATGATAGAAATTTAATCTCCTCTGTTTGGTTTGTTTGAGCTTGAATCTGCGTTACTGTTTTTGTTATATATTTTAGAACGGTACCGGAAAATGAATATATCGTGTGTAAAAAAGTCATACGTCACAAGTGGCCCTCAGAGCCTCTACCTGTCCCAGCTCGGAACCGGCGGGGTAGTACCTAATCCCCGCCCCACTGATGGGGCATTAAATGGAAGCGGATTGCGTACTGAGGAAACTCTGTGAGGCCTTCTATCATTCATGCATTATATCTATTCCGTCCATCCATTTTAGTATATAATTTTAGGGACTTAAACTAAAAATTAATCATATCCAAATCTCAAGTGGACCACACCACCTGAAACAAACTGAATTGAAGTCTACCGTTGAAAAGTTCTTGGGCCCATGGAAGTTTTAGATCAAGATAATATTTTTGTTTTCCCTTCATCGGTATCCGTGTGATCTTATGAACAGTTTGAATGACAAATAAACATCAGTGGGCCTTAGAAAGGTTTTAACAGTGAAAATCAATACTTTCACTGTTTCTTTTGGTATGGTCTACTTTAGATTTTGATACACTTCAATTTTTTGTTCAACCACTTAAATGATCTGAAAAAATTAATAGGAGATGTAGATAAACCAAGTGGATACAAAGCAAGCCTAACCGAGCTTCGTCAGTAAGAAAAGAGCCTACTTTGTGAACGCAATCCGATTTAGCGTTAAATGAAGTCCCTAAATAACATGGACCAATCACGATGGAAGTGGATTGGCTGTTGTACTTCCAGTTATACAAACGGTTCCAAGGAGATCAAAGTTACATGGCCCCACAGTGATATATTTATTATATCTAGATTGGACATCTATTTTTAGAGGTCATTTTAAAGCATTATCCAAAAAATGAATCATATCTAATGATCATCTGAACCACACCACAAATAGCAGTGAAGATAATGATTTTTACCGTTAAAAAATTTGTAAGGCCTACCATAATGTTTATTTTCCATCCAATCTGCTCATAAGGTCACAAATACTTGAATGAATGAGGAGAAAAAACAAATATCTTATCGATCCAAAACCTCTTTAACCCTAAAGAAGGTTTCAATGGTAGACGTTTAATCTCCACTGCTATTTGCAGTGTGGTACACTTCATAGTTATATCTCTCTTACTTTTAGTATCAAACTTAAGACTATCTCACCAAATGGACAGACAGTTTATATAAAACACATATCTCATGATCAGACCCACTTGCTGAAGTCAACACAGCAGCTATATAACTGGTACGAGGTACACCAGCAGATTAGCTTTCAATCAGGATGAACCGAGCAGAAAAACGCTGATTATACTGATGGGTTGAGTAGCCTAATGAAGTCACGTCACCAAGTTCTGTGGGCCCACCATAATGTATGTGCTATATCTACACCATCTGTCCATTTGGAGAGATCATTTTAAGACACGAGATAAGAATGAGCCAAATCCAAATATGGAGTGGACCCACCATAGAAAATAGAGGGGAGGAACCTTACATTTGAAAACTTTCTAAGGTCCACTATAACGTTTATCTAAGATCCAACCAGTTTATAAGTTAAGAGAGACATGTAAGAAGGGAAAAGACATTCCATTTTGATTGAAAACTTTCGTGGCCCTTAGAAACTTTTAACGGTGGGTGTCACTCCTCTCTACTGTTTTTTGTGGTGGGGTCCACTTGAGCTTTAGATCTGACTTATTCTTTGTCTCATGTCCTAAAATAATATCTCCAAATAGATGGATGGGGTGGCTTTGGATACAACACATACATCATAGTGGCCCATAGGGACGCGGATTGCGTCCTACCCCCGCTCGGACGGTAATCCGTCCGGGCAGGGCTCTGTGGAGCCCACCGTGATGTAACTATTTTATCTCGTCGTCCAACGATTTTTTCAAAAAATTTTAATATGTGAACCAAAAAATGAGGCTGGTCCAAGGCTTGAGTGGACCACAAAGTGGGGATTGAACGTCCACCATTAAAAGCTTCTTGGGAGCCAGAGAAGTTTCGAATCAAGCTGATATTTGTGTTTTCACTTCATCCACGTCTACGTGACCTTATGAATAGGTTTTATGGTAAAAAAAACATCACGTGGGCTCTTAGAAAGGTTTCAACGGTGGGTGTCATATCAGTGCATGTTCCTTTGGTGTGGTCCACTCAAGCCTTGGACCTGCCTCATTTTTTGGTTTACATATTAAAATTTTCTGAAAAAATCATTGGATGGCGGGATAAAACAGTTACATCACGGTGGGCTCCACAGAGCCCTGCCCGAACGGATTACTGTCCGGGCGGGGGTAGGGCGCAATTCGCGTTTGGCCCATAGAAGTTGGTGACGTCACGAGTTTGGCTACTTAACCCGTCAATATCTAATCGGCGTCCGAAAATTTTTGCTTTTATCTCTATCGTGATTCTCGCAATTTTTGCTTTTATCTCTATCGTGATTCCCGCAGCCGAAATCGGATTGCGTACAGTAAACTGAGTTGGGCCATGAGTAAACTGATTTGGCCCACCTTGAATGTATATGATCTATCCACACCGTCCATCTCTTTTTCCATGTAATTTAAGGGGTTGAGCCCAAAATTTAAGCATATCTAAAGATCAAGTGGATCATAACACAGGAACAGTAGGATAATGATTTCCACCGTTAAAACCTTTATAGGCCCCACAGTGATGTTTATTTGTCATCCAACCTGTTCATAATATCATACACACATGTATGAACGGAAAACACAAATATAAGCTTGATCCAAAACTTCGGTGGCCCCCAAGAAATTTTCAACAGCAGAAATTCAATTCAACTGTTTCCTGTGGTGTGGTCCATTTGAACATTGTGTATGCTTCAATTTTGGGCTCAAGCCCTCAAAATTATTTAGGAAAATGGTTGGACGGATTAGATAAAATAAATAAATCATTGTGGACCTCACAGAGTCTACTCATTACGCTAAGCCTACCAAGTTACTCACTATGCAATCCGCTTCCCTTGCAACCTTCTCCCATAAGCCGCTTTCTTGTATCGGCGTTAACAAACAGCTCTTGATACGGATCATTTTCTTAATTCCGCATTAGGTATATTTTTTCAGAGTTAACGAATATGCCCCAAGGCTACTGGCAAATCCCATACACATGCCAGTGTGACAAGCTTGTGTGAGATCCCATCCATTCATCTGGTGGGGCTTATCATTTATGCACTATGACATAAAAGTTCAGCCGATTCAGTTATCATCTGTACCACACAAACAATGGACAACGACTTAGGACGGCATTACGTATTCAAGTGAAGCCCATGTGACGATCAGAACGGCTTGATACTTGGGTCAGGACACATAAAATATGTGGCCCATTTGAATGAACAGCCTGGATCAAACGATTCAACCTTAGCAACTAGCAATGTTGGAATCATAATTGGCCAATATCCTGCGGTTGAGGAATAGAGGAGCTTGCACAACCTTTGATTTGTCCACATAGGCAGTGGGCTAGCCAACATATTCCCAATTTGAGAGCCCCTTTTTTCTACTCGGTAGTAGGCTCATGAGAGTTATGGGTCATGTGCCGTTCTTATCCCGGTTGCACTCGATTATTTATCTAAAAGTCTGACTCGGGCCCACACCTAGTCCGGTCATTGATTAGGACGTAGTTTGGCGGTGACCACATCACCAGCCAGCTAGCGGGTGTCAAAGCTCCGTGGGACGACAATGATGTATGCATTTTATCCATGCAGCCATATAATTTTCAGATATTTTTAAGGCACGACCTCAAAAATGAGGCGGATATAAGTATAAGGTGGATCACACCACAAGAAAGCAGTACACTATTAAAATTTTCTTAGGGTACTGTAAGACCCGTGATCCCGAAATCTGCTTTGTACACTGGATAGCCGTTGACTATAAGTTTATTGGCCTTGAGAATATTTTGACTTGATCATAATGTTGTTCTGTTATCAAGCCGCAAGCCGTATTTTAACCCGATGTCCGAATTTTAAGATACAGACTTAAAATTAAACAATCTGAGAAATGACAATTATGTCCTTATTTTATCTGGTGGAGCCCCACCATCGAATTTTTAAAATCCGTTAGGTCCGAGAGCCTAACCATTGTAACCGTAGTCGTTAATGACAAAAACAGCATGTCAATAGGACACCCGGATTGTAAGTTATGCATAGATATGTACATGTATATTTTGAGAAAATATACTCAAATGACCTCGATATTTTTAAACTCCTTGGAATACGTTAGTTCCAACTACTTAAATAACATTGTTATATTGCTACTATATGCTTAAATCTTTTCAAAACCATCACAAAACATCTCATAACCCTTTAAAACTAATTTCAAGTTCACACATATGAAAACCCTCTTACAACAATTTATTTTTCAGCACTCTTTCTTGTTGAGTGTGAAATTGAGAAGAATTATAAATAATAAAAAAAAATGAAAGAGAAGCTGAGGTTGAGAGCCAAACCTCTGATAATTACAGGTGAGTGCATAAATTAGGAGCACGTATATGTGTACGTTGAGGTTTCCTTCAAAACCCTATCGTTGGAATTTCTGTTTTAAGGTTAGAAAATTACTGGATTTTTTTGTTTTGGGGTTAGGTTTTCGCTGGATTTTCATTTAGGGTTAAAAGATTGCTGGAATTTCTGTTTTAAGGTTAGATAATTGCTGAAATTTCTGTTTTAAGGTTAGGTTTTCGCTGGCTTTTCATTTTGGGTTAGAAGATTGCTGAAATTTCTGTGTTAAGGTTAAATAACTGCTAGATTTTCTATTTTATGGTTAGGTTTTCACTGGATTTTCATTTAGGGTTAGTAGATTGCTGGATTTTCAGGGTTAGGTTATTGTTGGAATTTCTGATGAAGTTGGTTAAGGTATTACTGAATTTTCTTTTAAAACCCTATAGAAGACTAGCTTTTTTTTATTTAAATTCGTTAGGTTATTGTTGAATTTTCTTAAGGTTATGGCTAGATTTTCTAAGTTAGTTGACTAAGTTATTAATGATTGATTAGATGAAAGTCATACGTATTTCTAATGCGTTCTCTCTTTGTCCCTTATAACGTTCGCTCGTTATCTGTTTGACAAATTGTTTCAAAGAAATATCCTTCATCCTTTTAATGTAGTTACTTCTTGAGAAAAAAACATGCTTTTAGCATGAAGTCTTATAGAAAAATAAATTTCGAATTGGAGTTAGATTGACTAAGTCATGTGCATAATTCATAGTTGTTGTATCATTGTATGCTTGAGAGTGAATTATTCATATCATGATATGGTGATCATAGTGGGTTGTTGTGCGACACGCGATGTGTCTATGATGAGTATGTAAACCGTCTAGATACATGATGTATTACATGAGATCCTTATGAGGAACTTAAATGTGGAACTTACATGTATGAGGAGACCACATGAGGAAGGTTGTCTTATGCTTGCCTTAAAAATCATGACATATTGTGCTTGTATGTGGACTTATGCATATAACGATTGTAATTACGATGAAATATACTTTGTTATAACTTGAGTTGGACACCATGGCGATTGTAATTGCGATGAAATATACTTTGTTATAACTTGAGTTGGACACCACACCGGAAATGTGTAATTCGACAGGACATGATTAGAGGGTCCGTGGGTGAAAGTCCCTAAACCCCGATTGGTACCATTGGGAGCGACCAATGCTTAGACCGGGTGGAAGAACAGAGCGCTGAAATGCCGAAATATCAAAGTAGACAGCGACTCCCACCGACGTGTGTCGATTGGTTGAGAGGTTTGACTTGACCTGCTTATGGGCAAACAAAGATAGGTTGTGTGTGACGAGCTCGTAAATTGTCCACTATCATTTTACCAGGCGACTTATCACTTCTCGCCGTTAAGCAAATAGTGAGGTTTAACACAAGTGGGTTAGACTAGTTCGGCCCGTGAACTATTTAGTCACACCTCTGCAGTTGACCACGGTGAAAAAGTCTACACAAGTGGGTAGTAATCATATGCGAGTCTCACCTCTGTTTTAGACCCTGGTGATCCAATTGAGAAATGTGAAAAGTTGTGAAAAAGTTGAAAGAGTATACATTGTATCTTTATTTTATTGTTATCGAGCCAGAAAGCCTTTGCATTATAGGAGCATAACATGAAACATGCATTTTCACTGCACACACACACACTCACTGGGCTTAGTAGCTCAAGCTTTCCTTTCTATTTTTTTTCCAAGTGAGAGAAGGGAGTTGCGGGAGTAGATGCTACAGACTCCAGTTGTCCCTTTTGTTTTGTACATATCAGTGTATATATATTTTTTGTAATACCCTAAATATGTACATAAGGTATAGTAAATATACATGGTTTATGTTTTGGTTTTACCTTGATGTGCTCAGTTGCACACAATAATATATGTTGAATATGATGAAATTTTGAAAAATGATACGTGTTTGTCGTCTTTACTTTCAGAATTCCTCCTTGTGGAGCTCCGCTTATGGGACTTAGTATGTAATAGTTGGAAGTCCGAAAATCGGAGTTCCACGAAGGCTGTCAACCAAAATTTGGTGTATAGTAATCATGGATTACCAATACTAGATTCAGGGTCGTGACAGGTACATTATAATGTTTATTTTCCATCCATCCTATTGAGAAGGTCACGTGGACCTGGATGAAAGGAAAATACAAATAACAGTTTGATCCAAAACTTGTGGACCTCAAGAAGTTTTCAATTCTTGTTGTTTCCTATGGTGTGGTCCACTTGAGGTTTGGATCTGCCTTAATTTTAAACTCATACCTTAAAATGAGTATATAAAAAATGGATGGATGGTGTGGATAAAACACATATATAATGGTGGGGTCCACAAAGCTTGGACACCAGCCAAACGGCGTCCCAATTATCAGGGCCAACATGTAATGCCCGACCCAACTCATAACAATCATAGACGTCCCTGGACGGAGCAGATTTCCTGCCAGAGCCTTTCGGACTGAGTTAAAGCAATGGAAACCTACGTGGGGCACTGTGGTGCTTTTGAGAAATCCAATTCGTTTTCTGAGTTCATTGCAGGACATTAGGTTAAAAATAAGCTGTATCAAATACTCGAGTGAGGTGAAAACATGAGGATTAAATGTCCATAGTTGAAATATTCATGGGCATAGAAGTTTTGAATCATGTTAATATTTATTTTTTCAGTTCATCCTAATAGAAATGACATTATGAACCATTTGGATGGCATATAAACACCACTATTGACACAAGGTGGTTTCAATGGTAGAAATTTCCCTAACAACATTTTCCTCCCGTAGGGATCACTTAGGGCGTGTTTGGCCGGGCGCTGGATATGGTATTAAGAGGTAATAGGAGGGTTATTGCGGGCCATCCCATCCCATCTGTTGTTTGGGATGACGGGATGTATTTCATCCGCCGTACCCTCGTAAACACCACCCGTCTCTAAGATGAATTCGGCCAATCCCGGGATGCGAGTTTTCACCACTATGTGGGGCCCACTGAGATATCAATGAGATATCCACTCCATCTATCATTTTCACCGGCCTACATTCAGCCATGAACTGGTTTTGAGGTGGATATAAAACAATGAGTGGGGCACACAACAAGAAGCAATGGAGATGCAAACCCATGGGACTTGCCATTTGTGACGGTCTAACACGCTGCTGTATATCTCATGGGCTATTGCAAACCCATTGGATCAATGGACAAACACTAACATAACCATCATTACCTTAAAATTGATCCCATCCCTTCTAATCCCATAGGTTTCACCCGGCCAAACACACCCTTAGAGTCTTATATCCTACTCACTTTTGATCTCTATCCTAAAATATACTCATAAGATGAAGGAATCTTATAAATTTCTCACAAACTTCACAGTGGCACACCTAGGTTTGAACTTCCTGCCAAAGGCTTTTGCAGTAAATCTACCAATGGGCCGGGCTCGGGCCTATAAGTTGAATAACTCCGGCCCCGACTTCTCAGCCCGAAACAGTTTCAGGTTTTGGGCCGAGTGATGTCTGGTCCTCTGGTTGAGGCTATTATCAGCTATATGGGTGGTTTGGGTTCAACATAAACCCGACCCATTTTCTTAAATGGGTCATGATTTTTAACACAAGCCTGACCTACTCATTTAGCTTGACTCAAACCTGTAAAAGAAATGGGCAGGGCCAGTTCACCCGTGGGCCGAGCCAACCCATCTCCACCCCTATTTCAGCTAGATGGGGCCTTCGTTGCGCACATTGCCAAATGCAACATAAGTCCAGCCAAGTACTTGTTGGGTCTAAAAATCAAACTGAAGGGCCCGAACACAGGACAAAGCAGGAATGGACTTGATTGGGGTGGCCCCACCTGGTTTGACACCCTCTTTCGTGCACTAGAACTTAGGAGCATCTTCCAGAATCAATCATGGCTCTAGCACGTGGGTCACACCGTCCATCAAGTGGGTGTAACTCTACTCTAATTTCAGTTCGAAGGCAGGGGATATGTGGGCCCAACGTGATGTATGGGTTTTATCCACACTGTCCATTCATTTTTTCAGATTATTTTAGTATGTAATCCTAAATATCAAGCAGATCCAACGGTCAAGTGGACAACACCATAGTAAGCAGTGCTGTAATGACGCCTACCGTTGAAACTTTTCAGGGCCCATCGTGATGTTTATTTGCCATCCAACTTGTTTATGAGTACACATAGACCTGTACGAGGGAAAACACAAATATCAGCTTGATCAAAAGTTTCTGCGGCTCCCAAGAAGTTTTTAATGGTTGGAGTTCAATCCCCACTGTGTGGTCCACTTGAAATTTAGATCTGTCTAATATTTGGGATTAAACCATAAAATGATCTAGAAAAATGTATGAACGGTGTGGATAAAACTCATACATTACTTTGGGTCCCACAGAGCTCTTGTCTGAACCGAGTCGATCCACAGGGGGCAGGACGCAATCCCCATTCCTTTTCGGGAGTTTTCTGGAATACTTCAGTGGGAAGAAGCCGCATCGCGAAGAGTTTAAATCCTCTTCCAGAGTTCTCTGGCTACAGGCAATCCCTATGGTGTACATGCCACGTGTCAGCAATGAGGATTATCTGACCTGGCATCGTCGAATTTGGATCGTTGGTCCAACTTCCCGAACTGCTACTTTCTTTTAAACACACGTGGCCCACCTGATTATGAACCGTCCAAAAAGGGATACGATGTAGATGGACCACTGCCCCAAAATGAGATTGATTAAAATGACTCTGATCTTTAGATGAACGGACGGACGGACAGCTGTTTGTTGAATTTGGACCGTTTGCTGGTTTCCGTTTCGTCCGTCCAATAGATGTCCACAAATCAAAAGGCTATAATCTTACATTCGGTAGAAACCCTGGGTCATTACCCATTTCTATAGGGGCCCACCATTTAGACGGTTTACTTTGACGGATTTATCATCCGGCTGTATAATTTTACGTGCAAATGTATGGAGCATCGCCATCCGCCTGAGTATCAAAGATTTTCCCGCCCCCCGACCGCTTTACTTTACCTACCGACACGCATTACAGGAATAACGTGTAGCTCTAAAAGTTCACACGTGTACAACTTTGACACGTGTCAAATGTATATTTATCGACGCAGCATCATGTGTCCTTATAAGGAGAGAGGGGGTCGCATCTTCTCTCCATCGGGAAGGAAGAATGCAATCGAGAGTGGTAGCGATTAGGTCGCGTTTGTTCTTCCCCGCAGCCCGCACGCGACTTCTTCCATGGTCACGTGCGACGAACTCTTGTGCAAGTGGGCCTGGGGACACTGCCGTACACTCGGAAGATCCTCAAGTAGCAATCTCAACCCTTCGTTACATACCTTTTCTTGGGGCGGATCAGGTGGCCCAGCGGTGTGTGTCGATGTGTGGGTGATGTGGGTCCAGCGTGTTATATCCATGCCGTCTATCCGTTTTCCCCCTCATTTAGGGAAGTGGATCACACGACAGGGAACGGTGGTGATTGAACGCCCACCATTAAAAACTTCTTGGGGCCCACCAAAGTTTTGGATCATGGTGATATTTGTCCTTTCCCTGAGTGACCTTTTATCAACGGTGGGTGTCATTATCCCCGTTGTTTACTGTGGTGTGGTGCACTTGAGCTTCTGATCTACTTCATTTTTTGAGTTCGTATCATAAAATGAGATGGAAAAACGGATGGACGGCGTGGATATAAAACACATCAGTGGGGCAACACCACCTAATCCCCGTCCCACGGGGAGTTCCAGCCGGAAACGGATTGGATGTCATCAGCCAATGGCTGATGGTCGGTGCTCTGTGGGCCCCACAATGATGTATTTGTTTCATCTATGTCGTCCATCTATTTTTCTAGAATATTTTATAGTATGAGACCAAAAATTAGGTATATCCCACTCTCAAGTGGACCACATTACATGAAACAGTGTTGAATGAACGTCAAACATTAAAATCTTTTTTCGGGGCCATAAGTTTTGGATCAATCTGATCTTTGTTTTTTACCTTCCATCTGTGTCATACACTAATAAACAGATTGGATGTCAAATAAACAGTACAATGGGCCTTAGGAGGATTTTAATGGTGGATATCCAATCACTATTGTTTTCCTATGGTGTGGTCCAACAGATATTTATATTCATCTCATTTTTTTTTTGGATCAAGCCCTAAAATGGATGAACGGCATGGATGAAACACATACATCGTGGTGGGGCCACGGAGCACCGACCATCAGCCACCGGGCTGATGGCAGGGGGAGTAGCCAATCCGTCTCCGTTCCTGTTAGCCAAAGCTACGCAGGATCCACAGATGTCTGTGTGACATTCACTCGTACGTCGGTTTCATCAGTTTAGTAGATGAGCCTAATTAAATTTGGCAGATCCAAAACTCAAGTGGGCCACACTACAAAGAAACAATGGGTATTGAACGCTATCCGTTGAAACCTTCTTGGGAACCTACATCCCAGTGGGAATCACCTTTTGAACGGCTTGGATGACATGTAAACATTACGGTGGTGGAACCCAGGAAGGCTTTCAATGGTGGTCATTCCCATCCCCAATATTTCCTATAGTGTGCCCACTCGAGTTTTTGATCTTCCTCAATTTTGGGCTAACATGGTTAACATAAGGTGGCGAAACTGATGGACGGAGTGGATTTCACACGGACATAACATGGGGCCCCACAGAGCTTTGGGTTACAGAAATCCCTGTAATCCTGTAACAGAAACTCGCCTCTTTTCTTCTACCATCTGATGGATCTGACGGATATGGGCAACTAAAACAAACGGTCCATATTCATCACGGCCCAAGCGGGTGGTTACGATTAGCCAATGATGCAATCTTCTTGCAGGGAGAAGAGGCAGATGAAGCTGCAAAAGCTTCCATGGTCCAAGAGCAACAGCATCCTAACAAGAGCCGCGAAAAGAGCCCACCACCATCATCATCAAGAACACCTTACGCTCCTTCACTGAAGCTGGAGAATTCAAGCGTAAATCCGCCCATGGAGCCAACGTTCCAACAGAAGCGAAGCTGCCATGCACTAGCAACTGTTGTGATTGATGATGTGGTGTGCGTCGGGTTTGATGGAATGCCTGTCGATGTTGAGCAACGGGAAGAAGAAGATGACTACATAGCTTACTACAGAGAGCACAAGCCATCTCCGCTGTCGGAGATGGCGTTTGTGGACACGAGGGTGCCGTTAAGGCGGGTGACTGATGGAGGATCGGATGATGATGAGTATATTGAGGTGAGAGGATGGAGAGAAGAGCAGCTAGATACTGCAGAAGCTGCTCTCTTGAGAGCTGAAGCTATGTTTAGAGAAGCGGCTGAGAGGGGCGATCCTGACTCTCCTCAAGCAAGGGTTCTCGCAGCATTTAAAGCGAGAGGGCTACAGTTGTAATGTTGTTCCCTGTGTGTGTGAGAGAGAGATGTACAGTTGTTTTCCGGTCGTTATGGGATAATCTAATCTAACAAGTGAACTGGCAGCGTCACCCGTGCCAATCGTGTGGGATGTTGGTATATTTGGTTGAATCAAATATCCTATCTAATAACGTGAAAAAAGAAAAAAAAGAAGATGACATAGAAGACCCGTAGAATTGAGTTCACTTGGTTTGAAATCAAATTTGTTTCGACGGTGTTTCCGAAGAAAGGTCGCAATTGACCTTTAGGATACAACGATTATAACCCGATTCCAGTGGTGCAGTCACTATACGTGGGTTGGAACCTCTTGCTGTTTAACCAAGTGTTGAGTTAATTACTCAACGACGAACTTAATTACTAACTAAAATTTGTAAATTAGAAGACAGTTTTCACAATGTGAGAGGTATTTTGTGTTTTAAAAATGGAATGAAATGCCTTATATAGACTTCGAAGTAGTGCCATTAAGTACCCTTTCAAAAGGATTTGATCAGTTGGATTTAAATCGAATTGGTGCGACCAATTGAATAGTTACATCTCTTTAATTTAAAACGAGAAATAAAGTCGCATAAGTACTCATACACATATACCTATACCTTGGTCTGTCCCGTCCAGTTGCGCACATGGAATTGGTGCAGCGTGCGTATGTGGTTAATGATATAAATTAGAGTTATTGGCTCCTCTATAAGACCAAATTCACAAGCACCCTGAATGAGGCTTAAGTCTTAAGGTAAACATTCTATCTTATATAAAAGGAATTTTTTGTAAACAAATTTAATATGGGACTAAACTTGCAATTCAAAAGTACCAAATATTTCAAACAAGGAAGAAAATCGAAATATTTGAAATATTATTTTTAGTATAAATTTTGAAACAAAATACAACATGGAGCTCGTGTGGGCTTTTAGATGAGAGGACTTTGTTTTCACTTAAAAAGTAGATGGGTCCTGCATCTAGAATCCCCGCTAAATAGAATTAATCAGGTCCCTATTGTGGGGTCCCGGAACCATGGATGGTTGTTGTCTGCATGTGGTAGGGTCGCGGTACTTGGCCAAGATATAGCTTGTTGCGCGCTGAGCTAGACCGACTCAGCTGGCTGGTTGGCTGGACAGGTGCACTTGGACTGATGGACTTGAAATCTAGCCCTGTTCTGGGCTAACCCTCTCAGGTGTTCCCTATGGTGTGATTCACAAAAGGATTAGATTTACATGATTTTTGTCATGCCTAAACATGTGGATGTGCATGATGGTCGAAGTTGATGTCAGCCAGGGTCCCATGGTGCTGGCCATGGCCTTTTAGCTCAGCACCTAAAATGGTTCAGGGCTTGGCCAGCGCCAAGTTTATGGTAACTGTAGTGTGATCATACACATTATATGTTTGATGCTTCTCTTTCAATAAAAGTGTATGAAAAAGTGAAGAGGGGGATGGAAAGTGATTAAAACTTGGAAAATTAAGGAAAGTTTTAGGAAATTAAAACAGAAAATTTGAATATTTTATTAAATGATGTTTACATGCTTATAATTTTTCAATTAATAAAGAACAAAATAAAATTGTAATTCGAAATGATTCAAAATAGCAAAATTTTATTTTTAATTAAAAGTTACCCAAAAGTTATCCAAAATAGTAAAATTCATTTAAAAGCTTAATTTGTTAAAAATAAAAAAGCGCAGATAACTTTCATTAAAGAGTCTCAGCATCATTATAATTAATTTAAAAAAATAAAAAATTTAAAATTCTAAGAATAAAAAATATGTTAAAAATTAAAATTATTAAAAATAGTAAAATCTTTTTATAAAATTTCATTTTTGAAATGAAACGGTTTTGGTTTAGCCTTCTTTTGGTTCAATCATGTTAGGAATGTATCTATGCCACATCCTAGTGTTCTGCATTTTAGTGAAAACACCAACGTTTGTACTCAAATCTTTTTCCACCCATGTACATCTGCCATGGATTGGATTTTTACCTTCCCTTTAGAGCTGGCTCTTGGCATGAACTGGGACCAAGGTCAAAGCTTTTCCGACCTTAACCCTATTACCCGGCCAAAGCCAAAGTCCATGCCCGGATCGCTGGGGTTTGGTTAGAAATGGACCTGCAAAAGAATCAGCCCTAGGCCAGCATGTGATGGATTGTTGGGGCTTGAAGAGAAAAGTTCCAGCCCAGTTTTCAGCAACTCCAGCAAACCTTTTGATGCCTTTGACCAGGTCCGGACCTAAACCGTTTATTACATGGTTGGTTTTGGACCCAACCCATTTGTCGCATGCGTCAGGCTTAGAAATTAGACGAATTTTATATAATCTAATTCATGTGGCCATAATGGTAAAAAAAATTAAAATGGTCAGCAGTCTGCAGTCTAAATTTAGCAGGCGAATTCAAGCTGCCGATGTTTTATATATTTTCATCTTGCATGTTCTAGATTGTAATCAGAAGAAAATTGGCTAAGTACAATTAAAAGAATTGGTGAATTATTGTTATGGTAGAGCACGCAAGTAACTAATTTTTCTAGACGGTTGGGTCCATTCGTGTTAATGACTCAAAAGTCGGATTCATTTGCATTCAGACTGAGTCCATTTTGAGAGGATCCAAAGAAATGAGAGGGCTCAAAGAATCATTTTGAGAGGATCCAAATAATTGAGAGGACTCAATGTGGGTCCTGCAAGTAGTCTCATGGACGGTCATTAAAGAGTGGTTGGCCCTCTAACGGGAGGAATTTGGGTCCTTACTCATGCCTCAATGTTAGACTCACAAGAATTTCAACACAAGTCCTGGGTTCAAGTATCTACTGTGGTGAAATTCAACTGTGGTGTGAGTGGGAGAGCGTGCGTGAAAAAAATAAAAACTGAAGGAATTTGGCCTTTCAATTCATCTGTGCTCTTCCTCCAAGGATTTGTGCTGCACAACGAACGCTTCGCAAGCTCCTGTTACATTCGTTCATCCACCACATGTGTTGTCCTGGCTTTGTTATGGCCTGTTTGGGAGGGTGGATTTGGAACCCCTGGGATTGGAAACCCCCTGGATTCGCAATTCTCATGTGTGTGTTTGGCACCCTGGGTTGTGAATCAACTTTATCTAAAAATACCTATGCATGGTATATTCACAGGGGTTTCAATTTAATTATTAAATCAACTTTAATATTTCTAATTAGTGAGATATATAATTTTTGACACTATGGTTGTGATAAGCCCGCTGAAATATATGCTTTGCTTGAAAATGATGAAATTCCAACTCTCAGATGGATCGCAAGCACAAAATCATGTCCGAGTAGCTAACCAATGATTTTTAATCATTGATTAAATAGAGACAATGTTTGGACGGTGCTGATTTACATGGACAGTGTTTGGACGGTACTGATCATCATTAGTGGGCCATGTGCCCAATAGAATGATAGTGTATAGTGACACACATGTCACACCCGCAACTATTGAAGTGATTTTAGGTGTAATCCAAGCTCTCAGCCTGGACTGCAAACCGCCTCAAAGAGGGGATTGGAAACCCCCGGTATTTGCAACCCCCAGTTACTTTATGCGCCAAACAACCAAAGGGATTTGAAACCCCCTCCAATCCCCTCCAATCCACGGTGCCAAACGGCCCCTTCATATTAGGTGGGACACAACATCAGAAAAAGTAAAGCTAAGACTATCCTTTTTTCTTCTCTCTTTATCTCTTTATAGATTGGCACCCTTTCCCAGCCTTTCCCTACTTCTACTTAATTGTCCTCGTTGTCAAGCTATTATAAATGCAACAGTAATACCAGAGTATTCACACAATTTTGGGTGAAGCCCCACTTTTTTTTCTTCTCTCTCTTGGTCTCAAATCTCTTCATGGTATAAGAACTCATGACCAGTGCTGATTAATTCTTTCACCGTAACAGATTCTACAACATCCATTGATTTTCTGCAAATTCCAATCAGCTGCCAAAAACCATTAATAAAAAACCCTCATCTAAAAAAAAAAAAGAAAAAGAAAAATCCTTATGAAAAAGCGTCATCTTCAAAATCCTATGCTCCAACACTAAAATACCTGTCAAGATCTCGCTTCCATTTGTTGGCGACATCTCCGTTGCCACCACTGTTGGAACCGGAACCGCGGCTAGTAAAATTGCAACTGACTCTATGTTTTCTTCCTCTTCCTCCTACTAAGATTGATTGTGATTTATGGGGTCATGCGCCTATTGTTTCTTTCCGGAATATGGGATATCATACGATTTTTGTTAATGACTATCGTGTATTTAAATGGTTATATCTTTTGAAAAACAAATTAGAATTCTTTGGTGTATTTTTAAAATTCTAGAGATTAGTTGAAAATCAATTTTCCACAAAGATAAAAATAAATAAATTCAAAGAGAGAGGAAAGAGAATTTCGATCAAAAAAATTTATTAACCATCTTGATAAATTTATTAACCATTTTGATAATTGTAAAATTCTTGGACAGATCTCTTATCTAGGAACACCAAACAAAATAACATAACAAAAAGAAAACGCTGATGTATGGTTGAGACATGTTTGACTATTTTTCAAATTCATTATAAATGTCCTGTAAATACCCACTAATTACACTAATTACAATTTCACCATGTTTGGAAATAGGCAGGCACTTCTGCTTGGGAAAACGGTCCAAAAGGATTAACTTAAATTTGTGGGCCCGACTGAGATGTATATGATATATCTGCGTCATCCATCTGCTTTACCATGACGTTTTTGTTGCGAGATGTCTTAAATCTGAGTTATTTCGCAACTGGGATGCGGAAAGGAGTTTCGCGGATTTCGTATCGCAAGTCTTTTCGCAACTGGGATGCGAAAGGAGTTTCGCGGATTTTGTGACGCAAGTCCTTTCGCAACTGGGATACGAAAGGGAAGTTACCAAAACTACAAATTGGGGTCCCTAGGGCTATTCTAATATTTATTCCAAGACTTCCTAAAGGTATTCTAAAGGGTTCTAGGGTTATCAAAGGGTGTAACAAGGGTAAGATTCAAGGTTGTTCGAATCGGGTAAGTCCTTTCTCTTTGCAATTGATGCTTTCATAGTGGTGATCTGTCGCTTTGTGCCGTGGTTTTTTTCCGCAAGGGTTTTCCACGTTAAATCTGTGTGTTCTCTTTTCTTATGTGTGTGCTTGGTGCTATTGGATTGCTACCCTAGATCTAGATCTCTGTGATTCCGCAGGCCAAAAATCCCCAACAGTTTTGAGCCATGGGCCGAAAAATGAGGCAGATCCAACATTGAAGTGGTCCACACCAAAGTAAACAGTGGCCCCAAGAAGTTTTTAACAGTGGATGTTCGATTCCCTTTTTCCTGTGGTGTGGTCCACTTGAACTTTAAATCTGGCTCATGCCCTGAATTCAATTGGCATAACGGATGGACGGTGTGGATAATCCACATACATCACGGTGGGCCCTACAAATATTTGGCAACATCCTTAGTTTTAGTGTTGAAAAAAGTAGGAGTCAACTCAATCCTCATAAACGATGCGGTAATTATCCTTGGAAATAATTATTACCCATTTACAATGCAATTACGTTTACTTTTAAAAATCAAACATACCCTAAAACTATGTGTAGAAGTTTTTTTAACAACCACATTTCTCGTTGATTGATTGCCATCAACAATTATTGGAATGAAGACTCCATTCTACGAGTTATATAGAATACACCTAGATTATTCAGCTATGAAAGTCTTTGATTGT
The DNA here is from genome assembly GCA_021015155.1 of Magnolia officinalis. NCBI lineage: Eukaryota > Viridiplantae > Streptophyta > Magnoliopsida > Magnoliales > Magnoliaceae > Magnolia > Magnolia officinalis. The sequence goes on from JAJHSJ010000013.1 coordinate 9,397,647, forward strand.
CGTTGTTTTCCACATCTAAAATATATGTCTATCCAAAGAGGTTTTTGATACTATAATCCACCAATTAGAAAGATTTACATCTTTAGGTAAGTGATTTTCGATGGGTATATTACTATATACTAATCCAACTTATTTATTTGGTACTTCATAGGGTGAGAATTTTGTTACTATTTGTTTACACCAGTCTTAGTAGGTCCACATAGACCAATGAGATATTGTCGCGTGTCAACGCTATATACGAATGACGAACGAAATCCTACTCACGCCTTGATAATATCTTTCACTCTATATTCTTCAGTGACATGTCACCTGCCAAAAGTAGAACGACTCAAAGTTATATGCACGCCTACAGATGAGATACTATGATGAAAAACACGTAGCCCTTCACATGAGCAACACGTGTGGTATAGTAGCGTGCTCGACACCCTGAGATAGAAAATCTATCGCCATATAGATATACTCCGCAGTGTTGTCTTATACAATTATGCCTAAATAGAAAACTTTTCAAAGACAATCAATGCTTTCATGACGACTATGAAGGTTCAAAAGATGAATTCTTTCCAAATTAGAAGAAAATTGAAGGACAGGATGAAGAATCTGAGTCTGACTGGGATACAGTCTAATCTCATAACCTTCAAAGATCTCATGCCAATAAGAAAACCCAATATAGTTGCCACTTCCTAATCTATATAAAGAGTACACAATATAGAGTTCGAGGAACCAACTAAGCTATCACACACAATCTCTCACAGCATAACACCGTCTTATATTAGTTTTAACTTCAAATCCCTTTAGTTCTGTCCAGCCCTACTGTAGAACGTTTAGAGTTTAGCGTAGTTTGGATCATTATTGTTCGCCGTAGTATGCCTAGGAGTAGTGTAAATATCTACGACATGCTGTCGTTAGTTTCCTGATCAATCAAGTCCATACTTGGAAGATCACACCTTGGTCCTATCCTGTTGACCATTTGCCTCGATTGTTTGTCTACACAGGCGATTGTAGTTGCTTACCTTTTATTTATTTTATGCTTATTTAATGTTCTAACTGATTGTAGTAAACTTTATCATAAATTAATAAAATCGATGTATAACCGTTATTTTTAATTCTTTTAATACATTATTCCATTACTGAAAAATCTAAGGCCCGCAATCATCGTTGAAAGAAAAGTCTTTACCTCAAGGGAAAAACATCTCATTCAGAACGACTAACACTCCCCTTTTAAATCGCCTAATCACTACAACATTGGTGGCTTGACAATCATATTAACCTTCACAAGTATGATCTTATGGCTGGTTTGGCGCCCGGGGTCGTAAATAGTCAATTGAACTTGAGTTAAGTATGACTCTGACGTGCCTAACACTATCCTAATCATACATGTTTGACTGAATACATATTATTTGTTAACATGTGTACCATCATGTCTAATTAAACTACAACACTATCTATGTTGAATTTCTTAACTGCAATAATGTCCAAGACACTGCATTATCACCGCAAGCTTCAAGATAACCAAATATTTTAATCATATCAATTCATGGAGAGTTTACTCCTTAAGTGTGTTTGATTTAGAGGATATAAGTATCATAAAGGATGTTGCAAATGTCGAGTTTTTATCCCCTTCTGAAGACTTGCCTAGCCCATAAAGTCCTCAATCAATTAGACATACTCATGCTTCAGCTCAATCGATTTCACCTAATGGGTTTCTTTCATCTACAACTCGAGTTGATAAAGTTTGCCATCAAATTGAAAAATCTATTATTACACCTCCTTTGATGATTGATGATCCTTCTCAACACACCATTATTCCTTTGATTGGCCCGTCGCCTCCTCCGTCCGACATTGATCAAAGAACACCATCAGATATGCATAATCCCGAGCATGTATCAACTGTGTTATCTACTGATTAGAAACATTACAGGAACATACCCCTGAATATGTACCAACTGCATCATCTACCAATTCAGAATCATTACAAGTGCTCCCACCCCCTGGATCCTAATCTAACACCATCTTTTTCTCACTCCTCCATTAGGTTTTATAATCACGCATGGTCGAACCGGTATTACAAAGCCCAATCTGAAGTACTTTTCATATGATTATGTATTTATTGTAGATGTTGTTCCCCTTATGCTCACCAGAACCAAATTGGTTATATATCCTTTTACTCTTTTAACTGCAACCATTGATGGCGATACTGAGTTGTTTATTGGTAGACAAGCCTTAGCTCGACCAAAGTGGACTGCTGTAATGCAAAAGGAGCTTGACGCCATTGACCGAAATCAAATTTGAGAACTTGTTCATCACGCTACTAAGATGAATGTGGTAGGATCAAGATGAGTGTTTAAAACAAAACTCAAGTTTGACGAGTCTATTGATATATTTAAAGCTTATTTTGTTGCTAAATTATACAATCAAAATAAAGGTATTGACTTTGACCAAACGTTCATTATTAAACTCACTATCATTCAAATTATTTGTACTCTTGTAGTTGTGAATCTATGTATATGGAACTACTACCTAGTTTTATTAATTATTTTCTTCCTAATTATGTTTGTTGCCTAAAAAAAGCCATATATGATATTAAACAGGTTTCTTTCATAGCAAACAGGTCATATTAGTCTTTTCGTTTCTTTTATTGCTCTATGTGAATGATATTATCATTACCAATAATATTTATTTTCTTCTATATTGATTAATCATCAAATTAGGATCTAAATTTGCTATGAAAGATTTAGGCTCTCTTCACTATTTTCTTAGCATTGATGTTATTCCCTTTAAAGGTGGTCTTTTTCTATTTCAGTCTAAATATGCTCTTAATTTCTAGCCTAAAGTTAAAATGTTGGACTCGAAGTACATTATCACTCATTCGAACCAGAAATACAATTTACATGCCTATAGAAAACTTGCAATTGATAGTACTTTCTATAGAAGTATTATTGGAGCTTTATAATATTTAACCTTAACGCTTCCTAATTTGTCACATGTTGTCAACTTTTTTTTTGCCAATTTATGAATTCACCTACCGCCATTCACTATTAAGCAATTAAGGGCCTGTTTGGGCAAACGGCTTTAGGTGTAATGAGGCGTATGAAATTACCGTGTCAGGTGCATTTATTGGCGTCAATGGATGGTCGGGTGGTTTAGGTGTAAACACCAATCCCATACCTAGCAAGTGGGCCGTTTGGGTGTTGTAGTATTGCAACCATCCAGGTTTGGGTGAAGAATGCAAGAGACGGAGATGATGAGATCATGAAAAAAGATACAACAACTGTATCATAACTTCAGAGAAATGCACTATTTTTCTCCAAGATATCGCACTTTCGTAAGATCTAAACCGTCAAAATAGTGGTCCATAGCATCAAAATCATTAAAGACGAAAATCAGACTTATCCACTGTCAATATGGACAAATTATCTAATCAATGGATGGAAAATGGTATGACTCACCGTACTATTTTGGTCAACCTAATAAATAGATCAGAATAATTTTCATCTAGAATAATTTTTCATCTAGAATAATTAATATAGTGATGTCCACATTTTTAACGGATTTGATATTCTATGTATGTGATATATTATCTGAAAAGTATGACTGTCTCATAACTTATGATACAACCACTGTATCAGATCACGTCCAGTTCATAATACGGGAGAAATTGCTAAGTACTGGCGTTAGTACCCTAAGCATCTCGTGCTTCTCCTATTTCTCTTTTAACGTGTCGCATTTGTGGGAAACCTAAACCATTGAATAGTTTAATCCATAAATAAAATATTATATTATGAAATAATAAAAATTCATAATTAAAAAAGACTACAAATTTCTATATACTCAGATCAGTGTCTTTAAATTCATATCAATTCTCTAGATCATCAGATAAGTTGAACGGCCTGATTTTTGAGCCAGATGATTTCCATGATGTTTCCAACCTTTTTAGACAGATACGATGTCATATAAATGTAACACATTTTTCAGAAAATGGAGTATTGTGAAAGATATTGGTACTGACTGCAGTACCTGAACATTTATTCCCTTTGCTTTGCAGTGCGAATTCGAGGAGGGATTTCGCAATCCCTCTATATCTCCCCCGTATACAGCAAAGGACGGACAACGCCGCCCAAGCAGGAAGAGGGATAGGGTAGGAGGGATTTAACAATCCTATCCCACGTAATCCCCTTTAATACGCCGTAAGCCGTTTGCCCAAATAGGCCCTAAGAGGATTCTTAGATACATCAAAGGCACGGACGCGGATTGCGTCCTACCCCCGCCCGGACGGTAATCCGTCCGGGCAGGGCTCTGTGGGGCCCACCATGATGTAAGTGTTTTATCCACGCCATTAAATGCTTTTTTATTATAATTTTAATGTGTGAACCAAAAAATGAGGCAGGTCCAAGGCTTAAGTGGACCACACCAGAGGAAACACTGATGATGACACCCACCGTTGAAACCTTTCTAAGGGCCAACGTGATGTTTTTTTACCATAAAAACTATTCATAAGGTCACGTAGACGTGGATGAAGTGAAAACACAAATATCAACTTCATTCGAAACTTCTCCGGCTCCCGAGAAGTTTTTAATGGTGGACGTTCAATCCCCATTTTGTGGTCCACTTAAGCCTTGGACCTGCCTCATTTTTTAGTTCACACACTAAAATTATCTTTAAAAAGTGTTTAACGGCGTGGATTAAACACTTACATCACGGTGAGCCCCACAGAGCCTTGCCCGGACGGATTACTGTCCGGACGGGGGTAGGACGCAATCCGCGACTCAAAGGCACGTGGCATCATGGAATTCAAATTACAACTTAGTGTTTGCTTAACTTATGTGTGTTTTTATATGTTAATTGGGCAGGATGTGTCCTTACTCGGTGATCGATTACAGGATATTGTAGTTATTTAGGATTTAACATATCTTTTAGGTTGCTAAGAAACAACTCACTATTGCTCGGTTAGTGCCAGGTTGAGTACCGAGCTCTTCGCCTTCTACCACTGAGTTAACATGGATCTCTCATGTATTATGTGCATCGACCTCCTATTATTTTCTATGATAATTTAAGTGTTGTGCATCTCATTGTAAATCCAATGTTTCATGCACATATACAAAGCATATTGAGATTGACTTCTATTTTGTTCAAGAAAAGGTCACATTAGGTACTAGGTGACACGATATATTTTTTCTTTACAATAAGAAGCCAATATCTTCACCAACCCATTGCAAATGTTATTTTTAAGAAATTGCACACTATGCTTTCCTTCTCTCTGCTTACTTTTCTTCTACTTCTTCCCTTCTCTCCCGGTCACACAATTTATTTCTTCTTTACAATAAGAAGCTAATATCTTCACCAACACACCTGAAAATGTTATTCTAAGGGATCGCACACCATGCTTCCTTCTCCTCATTTCCTTCCTTCTCTCCTCTCTTTTCTCTATTATTTGATTGAAAGCTATTATAAATACAATAGTGATAATTGTTGCCTTCAATTTAGGGTCATTAGTGTGACTGAGCACCTAGATCAGTTGTATGTGTGTGCGCCTGATTGGGCGGGCGTGCCAAAGTATGTTTGACTCAAGGTTTTATTTGCTTGCTTGAATTGTTCGTGTCCCCACACCAGGATGGGCAGGTTGGAGATTTAATCGGGATCCAAGGTCCTCACAGATGAGTTATTTTTAACTTGTGCTAATAGATGTAAACTTTTTATTACATTAGCGCTTTAATGTGATATTTTTCAATCAGAATAGAAGATTTGCACAAAAACAGGATATAAGCTAGACTAAATACAATCAATTTTATTCGTATCTTAGCCATGTTACAACCATCGTGCTTTACTACCACATATAAATAAAAGCAAGAAACAAAATAAGTCTTGATGCGCCTATTGTAACAAAAGATCAAGGTAAGGTGGTCAGCATATGATTAGGGTATGAACAACTAAATCAACACTCAAACAAATCACAAATATTTAGCCTACTTCTAAAATAAATGTAATATAGTAGGTAGTAATGAACTAAACTAGGAAAAGTAAAATTAAAAGTAAGATAATTTTAAAAATAAATAGGTGTATTTAGCGTAGGGCCTTGAGCTCTTCTTTTTGTGCTTTATATCTTTCTCAAGATTGTGATTGCCCATCACTATGCTTTTGGATCCTTCTTGGAAGCTTTGTGAATATGTAATTTCAATCTTAGCAAATCAAGGCCAAGTCTTCTTTCATAAAAAATTCTTTGTGAAGATGTTTATTGCTCACTAAAGACTAGGCCGGGATCAGAAAGGCATTTTTATTTTGGAAAGATTGTGAAAAATAAAAATGGCATAGCAAATGAGAACTCTGAGGAAATCTTTTATCGGGGAAGGATTGTTTGAGACCGCATCACAAATAAGATTATATTCAATAGTGGGATTATGTACAGTTGCTCAAAGTCTTTTATAAATGTGTTAGGCACATTAACTCATTTAATGGCATGTTAATCATAACAATGTAGCATGCAATGATTTATCTCCGTGCAAGTATGAATTCTGCATATGCATATACGTAGTAGCCTCCAAGCCCTACTTTCTTTCTCTCTCTCAATCTCCACTGTCTCTAATCTCTTCAATACGCTAGCTACAATGTTCCATGCAAAAATGATAATGTCCCAACTTGCACAAGTCTATGGGAAGGAAACGATGAGGAATCACTTGGATCTCACACGATGGTTCAGATTTTATCATTTGCTTGCATGAGATATGTAAGCAAGATGTGTTTGCCACTGGACATTTCTCATTTAACTCGATAAGGTCTTAGTATTAGTCCAAGGGGTCATCCATCAACATTAAAGGTGGGCCTAACAGATGTCCTGGTCTCCAAATCAGTGTATGATGTCCAGTGCATACTGTTCCAAAGTTGTATTGGGAAAGTGATAGGTCTGTATCATCCCATTTGCAATAATTCATGGCAGTGGTGACTTATAGGGGTGCACATAGGTCAGTTTGGTTCGGTTTTAGGGTGAAACTAGAACCAAACCATTCTAGAGTTCTAGGATTTTCAGAATCAAAACCGGACTATTAACACCCTAGAACCGAATCAGAACTGGACCGTTAAAATCAGCTCGGGGTTCCAGATTGGTTCCATAATTTGGGCTTTTTATAATCTAGCCCAATTTAGAGAGAGAGAGAGAGAGGGGGGGGGGGGGGGGGGGGGGGGGGGGGGGGTGGGGTGGAGAGAGGTAGCTGCAGCAAGGATTGAAGTATTAAGTTTTTTTTTTTTTTTTTTTTTAAATAGTCTGGTTCTTGGTTAGATTCTACCCCAGATCGAAAACCAATGTAATCGGTTCTTTAATTTTTGAAACCGAAAACCAGTGCACTCTAGAACCAAACCAAACCAAACCGTTTGATTGGTTCTGATCTGGTTAACCAAACCAAACCAAACCAAACTGTTTGATTGGTTCCGATCCAGTTCCACAGTTCTACCTGTTCAATGTTGCACCCCTAGTGACTTTAAAACTTTTAAATGTAGAGTATTTCACACAGTTCTTTAAAACATCCATGATCATGCGTTAGTACATGAAACATGGCGGCGTAGAGCCCAACCCCACCAAATAACTGGCCCAGATCGCATGCTCACATGACCCATGCCAACATGTGCCCCTCGCAGTTCCCTTTTTCAGTTAGTATACCATTTCACAGGTAAATGCTCACCATGTAATTGGTTTGCTAAGAATTCACTCAGTTTGGTTTGGTGTGAATTACCTTTCGTATTAGGTGTTACCCTTACCGTGTGGGGCCAAGTTGATGAATGTGTTGTGTTACCCTTAATGTGTGGGGCCCACCTTGATGAATGTGCTGTGTTACCCTTAACGTGTGGGGCACACCTTGATATCTACTCCGCCCATCAGTATTCACCGCCCAGTTAGGACGTTATCCCTAAAATTACCATCTAAACCTTTTTTAGGCCTTCAAAGAGTTTCGGATACGCTGATCTTTGCATTGTCAATTCATCAAGTTCTGGTTGACCTTATCAAGGGGTTAGATGGGAAACATCATGAATCTGCTTGTGATGGCGTTTAATCACCTGTTTCTAAAGTGTGGTCCATCTGAGATTTATATCTGCTTAAATTTTAAGACCACGTCCCGGAATGGGCTGAAAAAAACCATCATCAAGGTGGGCCCCACAGCAAGGGTGTTCCCGGGTAACACGTCACCAAAGGTTGTGAATATGCTACAGAATTTCAGTGATTTCACTTCCAATGGATTCCAATCCACGTTGATTCAGTGACCTAATGGGTGGCATGGGTCCTGTGTTGATGGGTCAAATGGCTGTACCAGCCAAAATAGAGAGGAAGAAGATCAGAGGGTTCAAAGCCAAGATGGAGAGGAAGAAGATCAGAGGGTTCAAGGTCAAGTTGGAGAGGAAGATGATCAGAGGGTTCAAGGACAACATGGAGAGGAAGCAGATCAGAGGGTTCAAGGACAACATGGAGAGAGCAGATAAGAGGGTTTAAGGCCAAGATAGAGAGGAAGCAGATAAGAGGGTTTAAGGCCAAGATAGAGAGGTAGCAGATAAGAGGGTTTAAGGCCAAGATAGAGAGGAAGCAGATTGGTCACTCTTGGGTTCAAGAGCCTAATCCCTCTCATATAGAAAATCTATGGGCTGGAGCAGATGATCTGCTTCGACCGGACCCAAGACCTCAAAAAAATGTAGAAACTAGATGATTTTTTGTATGCATGTCTGTAACCACACACTGGACTAAGCTGTCCATAGCCTCAGCCTGATATTCCATTTCTTAAACATAAGTTGGGTTGGGTCAGATAGTCGAGCCGGCCCATTTCTACAATCAAATGGGTTGGGTTGGACTGAACTTGAAATGATTTTTTAAAGTGGATCAGGTTTCCATTTGGTAAATGGATCAGCATTTGGGCCGACTCGAATCCGGCCTGATTGGCACTAGTGCTGGGCCATGAAAAAATCAGTTGTAATTCCTATAAAAATTCACTAAATACCTCTAAATACAAAAAAGAAATCGAAACTAAAACGGCAAAATGAATACAATGATCCACTTAAACGGAATTCTATTAAAATAAAATCATACTTTATTTTTAGAATGAGAAAGGGCTTCACTTCCCTCAATCCGTCAAAAAAAAGTAGAGAAAAGGAGCATGCTAACAAAAGGAAGGGGGGATTCCTCTCAGACAAATGCCTCATTCACATCAGGATTTATAGAGAATGGATATTCTTCAGACTCGTCATCAATCTTTGACATCACTGAGAAATCCCCCAAATACCCAAAAGCATTGATTTAAAAAAACAAAAAAACAAATAATAAAAACGCGATTTGTTGCAGCTAATATCGTGTTTGGCCTTCTAAAATAGCTTTTTTCCGCCTATTTCTGCCAAAACGACGTAGAAAGGAGGACTAGGGCAAAAGAAAACATCAGAAAGGAGAAGCGACAAGTAGAGAGCGACGATTGAGGGAGAATTGAGGGTTGGGGACTATTTATAGATGAGAATTAGGGTTTGAGGGAGTTCTCTTCCGGAATTATATGATACGCGGCCGCGCCTTTGTCTGCGCGTGTTTTTAGTTCTGAGAAGTGGGGCTCTGGTTCCCTAATCCAGACCATTGGTCTGTTGCGTCCCACCATGGATTGAGGTGGGTGTGATCCCTGACAGTGGGGCCCACCTTGATGTATTTTCCTTATATCTACGCCGTCCATCCGTTTTGAAAACTCTTTTAGGGGATGATCTAAAAAATTAAGTAGATCCAAATCTCAGGTGGACCATAATACACGAAACAATTGTAATCAACCATTGAAAACTTCTCGTGGGCCACAAAAGTTTTGGATCAAGCTGATGTTTACGTGGTCTCTTAATCCACGTCTGTCTTTGTGACCATGTCAACAGGTTGGATGGAAATAAACCTTCCGGTCGCCGGATGAAGTTTTTAATGGTGAGGATTCACTCATGACTGTTTCCTGTGGTATGGTCCACCTAAGATTTGAATCTGCTTCGTTTTTTATATCATGTCCTAAAATGAGCTTTCAAAATGGATGGACGGTGTGGATGTAAGAAACATACATCACAGTGGGCCCCACAGCTCAACCAAACTGCGCCCCGATGGATGAGCCATGTTATGCGGACCCGGCCTCACCCAACACGATGCAGCCCTGAACGTGTGCCACGTTGATGTATGTGTAGTATATCCACGCCGTCCATCCACTTTTTTAGATCATTTCAGAGAATTCAACCAAAAAAACGAAGCGGATCCAACTCTCAGGTGGACCACACTACAGGAAACAGCGGTGATTAACCATTAAAAATTTATTGCGGGCCACAAAAGTTTTGGATCAAGCTTGTGTTTTCCCCTTAATCCAGGTCTGCTGACCTTATTAACAGGTTGGATGGCAAATAAACATTACGGTGGGCCCTAGGAAGTTTTTAATGATGGGCGTTCAATCAACAGTTCCTGTAATGTGGTGCACCTGAGATTTGATTCTGCTTTAATTTTGGTCTCATGCCCAAAATAATATGGTAAAGCAGATGGACGGCGTGGATATACACATTAAGGTGGGCCCCATGGTAAGGACTGCACCATGTTGGGGGAGGCCAGGGTCACACCTAATCCGCTCCCAGTTCTAACTGTATATCTGTCGAACTCACGTGTAACTAAACACCTTATATTTTATGAAAGGAGAAAAATCAGACCACGCATGATAGAATCAAAAGATTTTTATTTTTAATGGTATGCATTCAAAGCACGAGTGACTCATGGATGGCTTTATTTTGTGCCGTATAATCATCAGGTGGACCTAACTGATTCACGGCCATGAGAAATCACACTCGTGAAGTGCTTCAATCCAATCCTACCAACTGCCCTACTTAGGCTAACCAACTACAAAGTCAGTAGTACCATTCCATCAGCGCAACGTTTTAGCTGGACCACATCACAAGTGGGCCACAGGTGAATGGCCTAGATGAACCTACACGTGTGCCATGTAAGGCCGCACAATACACCCCTCTCGCAAGCTGTTGCGTCTCACTTACAAAAGTGAACCGCTTCAGATGTGACCAACTTTTTGAAAAAAGCTCACTGGTCTGTTTGGGTGTCCTGTCTGTATATAATAATCTGATTTTAGTTAGGGCTCTTTCAGTCGCACCAAATATCATTGCATTTCATGGTAATTTGCAAAATATCATGAAATTTTGTGATGTTTGGTGTGGTGTCACCAAGCGCACCCTTTGGTAAAGGATTTAATGCCCCTGCATTAGTCAGGCCTGGTGAGTACTAGTAGTCTTGAATGCACGGTACAATTAACCACTTACTCTGAAAGCTCGAATGATAGAGCTGGTGAATTAATTCCTTTATCTCATAGTGCCCCAGATCGCATGGGTTAGACCTCGGCTGAACCCCCTCATGGGCTCTACATCACATGGGTACCTCCTCACACGGGCCACCCGCCTCAAGTGTACCCCTGCATCCCATAGGCCACCGCACTCGAGCCCAGTGTGAAAATGCCCCTGCATTAAATCTTCACTCATCATGATTACTAATATGAAGTATTATTTAATTAAAATACAATCAGCTCATTTTTAAGTGGCAACCAAACAGCCCCAAATCCATCACCCAAAAATCCAAACCCAACCTCCCAAAAGATTCCACTGCAGAGATGTCGCAACAAAAACGCCTAATGAGAAATGGCTCAAATCAGAGTTTCCAAGAAGGGAAAATCTCTAACAAATTTCTCCTCACATTGCAAAAATAAAAACAAAAAACAAAAATAAATTTCCCTTAAGTTCAACAACTCTCTTGAGTGTAGTGAGTGGCTGCCCCGTGTCATTGGACTCAACATTTGCTTTTTTCCGTTTTTCTTTGATTCCTGAATGATGGGTTTTCATGGCTGTACAATTAAATAATGATGAATCCAATGGCTTGTAATTTTCTGTTACCTGGATGAGAAAATTTCATCTTGGAGAATCAAAATAGAAACACAAGCAAACATTCAATTCCACGACAAGACAATCACCGATTCTTTTGAACTGCATCATTTCTTGATACTAAAACGGAATCCATGCAATCAAAGTATCAAAAACAAGGTTAGTTTCATAATGCTTTTGGATCCTTAGTTGAGTTGAATTGCAATAAACAAATATAAATTGCGATGAGAAAATGTACAAACTTGGGTGGTACAATTCTAACTCATGGTGCTGAATAAACCCAAATTGCAATTTCATGCCTGAAAGGTAACGGTAAACTACCGGATAGTCTCTATGAATTGAGTGGGGTCAAGTCTTCTTTACTGACTTGAGTTATTGCAGTTCATTTCGACCCCAACATAGTTAACGATAACAGAATCTGTGCCAAGCGGATTAAGTTGTTCGTGTCCTCATGTAATCAACTTCAAACTGTCGTTGGAGATGCATCGACTGGTGGTAGAGGTTGAGGTCGATCCCATCCACATTCCTCCCAACACGGGCCTGCAGGACAGCCTGAAAATGACAAATGGGGAACAAGTACTAGTCGAGTGGGCAGTTGAACAAGAACAGCAGTGAAAGGCTTTTGAGGAGATAAAGGAGCACCTACTACTTACATCGGTTCTGATTGTATGAGTAGTTCGCCGATGAACTGGTAGATCGATCCCACACGGAAATTGAGGTCCCTCAAGTGTTGGGTGTCGATCTTTAGGCTAACGCTTCCATCAACAATGGTGGCAATGGCTGTCCCTACACAATATTCTTGTAGTCTGCATAACACCAAGCATTCAAATTGCATTGTAAGTTAGGAGGGAAATACTTGGATAAGGGCTGCCAATCTTGTTTCCAGAGACTTGAAATCCAGATATATTGGAATTTCTCTTGAGTCATCAATTATTTAGAATCCAAAGTGAATCATGCCAATTAGGCTACGAATTCTTGTGATAGTCATGGAAGTAAAGCCGTCTGAAAATATTTGGGACCAGGCTAGTAATGGCACTATTATAACGACTATGCTTTATGAGCACTGAGCAATCCTCGCTGTGCCTGGGTCCAGAGAATTTGGATTTTGAAGATCTTCTGAACCCAATCCTCCATATCTGCACCCATAGCTTCATGAGATGAACATTTAAAGCCTGTTTGGAACGTGGGATGTAATTGCATTTTGTCCCATGTAAATTCCATCCGGCATTTGGAATTGATGGGAAGGATTGGATTAATCCAGATATTTGACCTTTCAATCCCAGCAAGAGATAACAATGGGATTCTAGCAGAATTAGAAATCCACCACATCTGTGGGCCCCATGTTGACGGATGTGTTTTATCCACATGCCATCCATCCATATGCACCCTTTACATGTGACACTAAAGTTGCATATGAGTATAGGTAACCGGCATCGGTTGTGAAATCTCGCCTGTTGATTACAAGTCTAGGTCTACCAAATGCCGGCTTCAAGTAAAATAGTGTTTTTCCCAAAGGAAGAATTCAATCCCAAACAGGGGAATGTATGGTCAAAATACCATGGTATTTCCAGACATGCAATCATTGTGCATGGTATTTTGAATGTCCAATCCCACGTTTGGGATCACATTCTTCCTTTGGGAAAACACTGCATTAAGTGGAACCTACGTTTGGTGGGCCATGGAATACAAATAAATGGACCAAATTTCACAATTGATGCCGGTCACCTGTACACATGCAACTCGAATGTCACGTGTAAAGGGCACATATGGATGGACGGTGTGGACAAAACACATGCATCAATGTAGGGCCCATAGATGTAGTGGATTCAAAATCCACCAGAAATCCCACAGTATCTACTTTGCGACTGGATGATATGACACCTGGATTAATCCAATCCATTTTGTTGTTTCCAAACTCTGGCTGGAATTTGCATGGGAACAAATGCAATTCCATACCACATAATCCCACCAAATCCCACGTTCCAAACAGGCCCTGATGGTTTAGCAAGGGGGGGAATGTTTTAAGATAGTTGCCAGATCACACGCAACATGGTTTCCTGAGGATATGTTTGCTTGAGATGAGATGGGTCTGCAGTCTGCACATACTCAATATACAGAGCATTTCAGATTGGAGGAGACATTTTGGATACCCAATATCCTGCAACTCCATGATGCTCTCTCCTTATAGCAGGAAACTATTCCTTCTCTGGCTTCTACTCATTCTAGTATGAATAAACAATTTGCCAGAGAACCTCCCACGCACACTTAAGGAGAGAGTACAAGCCACAAGGGCACAAATACAACTACCCATGGAGACTCAGACAAAATGCCTATTCAGGCTTACAATAAAATGTTGGTCATTTCCAGCCATTTGATGGTTATTAGCTGACCATTCCAATTGAAACATGTTAAAGTTTCTACCACATGATTTTATATAAAACTGTTTGATTACAAAGCACAAAGGTTTACCTATTTCTCTTGGATGATGATGACAACCAATCCCCGCCCTTAAATTTCCCTCAAATGACTCGGTGAAGTAATTTCAGTCTTTTTTTGTAAAACGACTCTTCCATGAAAAAACCAAATGAATTTAGTTCAGTTTAACCAAAAAAAAAAAAAAAGAGTTCCCTTGCCAGCCTTTTGAAATATATGGGGTTAGAAATGTGGTTGCAATGATTTGAGTTTTACTTTTTCTTTTAAAAAAAAAAAAAAAACTAATAGAGTTTAAAATGATGTTTTGCTAACTGTAACAAACAACACATTTCAGCACGACAACTTGACTCGAAAGTCTCTCGAGTCAAGTAGTTAAAGGTCTAGTTTTTCAAGTCTTTAGTTCCGACACGTGGTAAATATTTAATATACGTTTAGAAATATTTTCAAGTGCTACCCTAATAAAATGGGATAAGATTTGGATGATGATGATGATGATTTTCAAGTCTTGGTGAGACTTCCAGAGTAAACGTTTAGAAATATTTTCAAGTGCCAACCCTAATAAAATGGGATAAGATTTAGATGATGATGATAATTTTCGAGTCTTGGTGAGTCTACCCAAGTTTTTCCAAGCACTGTGTTGTTGAGGTGAGTCAGCTGGTCGACTGAGTCATGAACAAATTGGGTTCTTTCAAGTCCTGATGATACCTCATCGAATTGAGTTGAGTCCACCTGTCAAACGATTAGTTACTGAATCAAGTTGTTTTGAGTCTCCATGAAATATGCTTGACTCGAGGCAAGTTTTCAAAGCATAGTGTTGAAAACACAACTGAACTGAATTGTAAACATTTAGCTCAGTCAATAGGAAATGGCAGAATTGTAATGACATTTCCTAATATTCATAATAAAGAAAGTAACTCTCAAATTGCATTTACTTTCCTAATGGCTTAGTGGTAGACTCTGTGAGTTTCAAGTTTCAAGACCGAGATCATGGGTTAGAGTACCCATGTGATGTGTGGGCGTGAGTGTGTGGGAAAAAAACAAGCACCAACTTGTAAGCAATGTAATTGCAATTTGGAACCCAGACCTCTGAGAATGACAAGGTAACTACAGTAACCTTATGAAGTCTCAATTCTTTTATATATTTACCTTCGCTCAAATAATTCATGTCTATCAAGTCTCACACAATTTCAGCATTCTCAACTACACATTTGAACTCCCCCCCGCACACACACACACACTTACACTTCATGTGGATGTTTTGTTGATTTTGGTTTTCTATCTCACTGACAGTGAAATCTCGAAGAAACACTACTTAATTATTTAAATTTCATGCATGGATAACCTGTAACATATACTTTAAAAAGTTCACTTACCACTTATACGTTCTCAATTTATATGTAAATAGGATTGTGTTTGGAAGTAACTGTAAATTTTGTAATGATAAACGCACAAAGAATTAGGTCACTGTCACCTACTTTCCAGTAACTCGAAGTGAAGCACCTTGTTTAAACAGGGGTGAAGAAGAATCTAATTCCTGTAAAGCAACCAATTCTCCATGTTTTATTGCAGATGATGCCATTGAACGACCAAACTAACTCTCAGAAAGTGACCAGTGAACTGCAAATCAAGGACCCAATGCAGCATATCACAGTGTGGAATAATCAGCCACTCAAACTCTGTTTCTAATATCAGAAGGATAAAACCAAGAAATTTGCATGCAAATGCAATCTCATTAATGCATATGAGCAATGAATTTGACAAAGCAACCAAAAAGAATCAGAACAGGACTGTCAAAACTAAGTTGTCGATCTAGGCTAATCAGGACAGATTATCACATGCTGTCGAGTTAAAAATATATCCACAGTTAATGAATTCTTCAAGAATGCTAAATGGGATAATTAGATTATTGCATGTACCCTTCTCCGCTTAGAGTCGTTAGGGGAACCAACACATAATGATAAGGATATCCTTGCCTTAGGAGTTCATTTTGAACCATGTGGGCCCATCTCTATGCATACATAGGATCCAGCCCATCTAATAAAGCCCTCAACCATAGACATTGGACGTCCAAAAAATCAGATTGATCCCAACCCAAAACGTCTTACATGGTGGCGTGATCATACTTAGCAAGGTTGGATGACAAACATTTACGATGGCAGGTCCACGTATCCACAACTAGTTACAAGATTGTAGAGGGTCAATTTCTCAAAGATAACAGTGCTAGTAGATGCGTCGGAAATCTACAACGAAATGTAAACCAGAGGGGAAGTATTTGCAGTATCCAAACTGAAGGAGCGGTGTTTACAATTATCCATAAACAACACATTGTAAGTGGTCATTACTCTTTTAATATAGTCTTAAATGAAATGAGTGCATTGGAGTTGGCAGTATATGAGATGGTATAGTATAAAGAACTATATGAACCCTTCTACCACACTATCTATTATTGTATAAAGTTGTATAAAATATGTGCTTGATATGGATCAATCTATAATATGTATCCACATATGTTTACATGTAAATAGCACTCCAATTCTATTTCTTCGCTACATCCATTTGTATTGATTTCGATCAATCTGAAATAATCGAACATTAACTCTTCTAATTCCTAGGTTTTTGATTATTTTCAATATTGATCCTGAGATCTATCGAAACAATCAGCGTAGGAAGAATAGTATAGGCATATATTATATAAATTATATAAAAGGGAAAAAATAGGGGTTGGTTGCTCCTCATTGTAATATCCATGATTTTGGTAAGGGCCACTTCGTTGAAATAGAATATTTAGGAAGAATTTGGTTGGAAAAAATTTCCATTTCCTATCATGTGTGTTTAGTTTGGAAATACAAACATGGGAATCAAATCATTGAAATCTTTGTTTTATCAAGAGGTTCTTATTCATATATTACTAGATTCTTGTAGAATTTTTAAAAATTTTAAAATGGATATATATATATATATATATATATATATAATATATATATAGCTTCTACCCATGTACAATGATTGAAAAAGTATATTATATATGCCTACGATAATAACAAAAAAGTGAGGGGCAAAAACTTTGTATAATTAGTTTTTCTTGTTGCTAAAATTATACATTATTATAACATAAAGGGTAGGGCTATCAATGATGAAGATTCAAGTCGAGTCCTCAAGTATCCATATTTGGACTCAATTCAACATGAGTTGACCCAATCCAATTTTAACCAAGTCAAAGTTGGTAGGCCGAACCCAAACACCATTATACTTGATTTTAATGAGCCTAAGAAAGTGAGACCCAAGCCCAACCTAATTTCTTAATAGGTCCAAAAAATTGAACACGGACCTATTAAAATTAGGCCGGCTCCATTAAATACCCTTAGCCGCTCTAGGTGAGGGTTTTAAACCAAATGAATGGCACTTGGGTAATTTGGAGGTAGTAAGAAAAGACTTGACCTATTGTCTAACTAAACATTTGGCCCTTGATAAAGTGGAATGGCAGAACATGATTCATACAGTTGGCCCCAAATAATTAAGAGAAGTTTATATGATGATGATGAATCTGTGACCATTCTTCAACAACTGATTTGAGGAAGAATTTCAATTTCTGAGAGTGTCTCATCATCCTCAACGCAGCATTCATGTACATTTATTCAGACCATCCAAATTGTGTGAAATATTGTGGATGGATCATATCACTAAAACCATGCTGATCAAGAAATCTTAACCATGCAATTGATGATTATCAAATAGATACTTAGAGAAAACTAGCAGGTAGTGAGAATGCCATGGGCAAAATAGATGGTTACTATCTTCTCAATGAAAACTTTTTGTATGCTACGTCCATAGCAAGTTCAAAGATTTGGATGGTCTACAGTGCCTTGAAACAGACAGTCTATGGTGCCTTGAAATTGTCATGTGTATGGTTGAAGATATGTCACCATTTTAAATGGTGGTGTTGGACTATCATAGTCTAGCTTATTAAAAAAGTTGGTCTTTCAATGGATGACTTCAGTTCCGAATTACCTAAGCGTTGTTTTGTTAGTTTAATAAAACCCTCACCTAGAGCTATCAACGGATACTCAATGGAGCCGACCTAATTTTAGCAGGTTCATGTTCAATTTTTTTGAACCCATAAAGAAATTGACTTGGATTTGGGTCTCACTTACTTGGACTCATTTAAATCAACTCTAGTGGGGTTCAAGTTGGGTCCACCAACTTAAACTCGGTTAAAACTAGGTCAGGTCAACTCGGTTTAGGTTGGGTCCAGTTAGTCCAGGTATGGACACTTGAAGACCCGACCTAAACCCTCATCGTTGATAACCCTACCCTTTCTTTTTCCTTTAATAATGCATAACTTCTATAACAGGAAAACTAATTATGTGAAATTTTTGCCTTTCACTTTTTTGTTATTATAGTAAACATATGTAATATACCTTTTAAATCATTATAAAAGTATTTGAAAAATTATGATCACCTACAATGGGTTGTTTATGGGATAAATATAAACACCTCCCATCTAGTTTGGATTACTAGAAATACCTCCTCCTCTAGTTTACATATTCGTTATAAATTCTCTCACGATCTACTAACACAATTATCTTTGAGAAATTGAATCTATCCTATTTTGTAGGTATGTAGGTCACTAGTTGTGGACACATGGACCTCCCATAGTACATGTATGTCATCTAAGCTTTTGAAAATGATAAAACCTAACAATTAGGTTGATTCCACCATCAAGTGGCCACCCACCATGCAAATTTAGACGTCTTGGATTAGGATCAACTTGATTTTTTGGGTGTCCAATATTTATGATTGAGGACCCTGTTGGACAGATTGGATACCATGTATAAATAGTGATGGGCATTCCAATATGCATTCAAAATGAACTTTTAAGGCTAGGGTATCTTTGTCAGTTAGTATAGATTCCCTTGATGGAGGCTCGGTACTTGCAATAATCTAAATCAGGGGGGTTACAATTGTCAGAAACCAAAGAGGAAGTGTTTACAATTATCCCATTTAGAATTCTCTAAAATTTTCACTTGTAAAATCCTAAACGAGCAAATGGATCACCTCTTTAATCTCTTTGACGTGAATATCCAAACAAAAAACACCGTAGTTTGCACGACGAACTAAGATTCTACTCCAACTATTTCCTATTCTTATCATGCACATGGAATTTATTTCTCTTGTGCTTTTCTTTCTGGTAATGATTTCTCGTTATTTGAATTGCTACAAATAATGCGCCACAATAACACTAAGCCATCATCATCTCTCCCCCCCCCCCCCCCCCCCCCCCCCCCATTTTAGGCTCGATACTCGTAATAATCTAAATCAGGGGGGTACAATTGTCAGAAACCAAAGAGGAAGTGTTTACAATTATCCCATTTAGAATTCTCTAAAATTTTCACTTATAAAATCCTAAACGAGCAAACGGATCACCTCTTCAATCTCTTTGACATGAATATCCAAACAAAAAACACCGTAGTTTGCACGACGAACTAAGAATTCTACTCCAACTCTTTCCTATTCTTATCCTGCACATGGAATTTATTTCTCTTGTGCTTTTCTTTCTGGTAATGATTCCTCGTTTTTGAATTGCTACACATAATGCGCCACAATAACACTAGCCATCATCATCTCCACACTCCCCCCCCCCCCCCCCCCCCCCCCCCCCCCCCCCCTCCCCCAATTTTAGGCTCGGTACTTGCAATAATCTAAATCAAGGGGGTTACAATTGTCAGAAACCAGAGAGGAAGTGTTTACAATTATCCATTTAGAATTCTCTAAAATTTCATCAATTGTAAAATCCTAAATGAGCAAACGATCACCTCTTCAATCTCTTTGAGTGAATATCCAAACCTGTAACTTTCTATCAGGTAAGATTGCAAAGAAATGTAATAGAGAAATTAGGTGTTTTTCAAGTCACAGGTTACTTTGTTACAGGCAACGGCTATCCATTTCGAAGTTGGGAGAGGGAGGAGGAAACGCAGCTGCATTGAAAGTGCACCTACCTGCTCAGACCCAACGTCTCCTTCTCCCTCTCTCAGCGTCTCCTTCCCTCTCTCTCTCTCTCTCAGCGTCTCCTTCTCCCTCTCTCAGCGCCTCCTTCCCTCTCTCTGCGCTGGCAGGTAAGGCCTGACCCTTTCTCGTTTTTCTCTTTTCCTCTCCTTCGTTTTTTCCTTTTGCGTCAGTGTGGAACGGCGCTGTTTGGCAGGGGCGGTTTCGGATGCCTAACTACGGGGCCCACAGTGATGTAATTTCCTTACATCCACACCGTCCATCCGTATTGAAAGCTCATTTTAGAGTATGACCCAAAAATAGAAGCTGATCCAAATCTCAATAGGGCCACTCCACAGGAAACAATCTTTAACTAAATTCCTACCATTAAAAACATCACGGGTCCACTGAAATATTTATTTGCCATCCAACCTGACAAGGAAATTCGATTGCCATGCTGAGTCATATCCATGCTTGAAACATTGCTAGGCCCCACAGTGATGTTTATTTGTGATCCAACTTGTTCATGAGATCATACAGACATAGGATGAAGGGAAAAATCAAATATAAGCTTGATCCAAAACTTCCGCAGCCCCAAGAATTTTTCAAGGTGGAAATTCAATTCACACTGTTTCCTATGGTGTGGTTCATTTGATATTTGGATATTCTTCATGTTTTATACCAAGAATTAAAATTATATAGTAAAATGGATGGACGGAGTGGATACAATACATAAATCATGATAAGCCTTAAAGAGTTTATTCAATACACAATCTGATGGGTTTTTTTTGACCCGTCGATGCGCAAGTCCTTTCGCAACTGGGATGCGCAAGTCCTTTCGCAACTAGGATGCACAAGTCCTTTCGCAACTGGGATGCGCAAAGTCCTTTCGCAACTAGGATGTGGAAAGGAGTTTTCTAAAACTATAAAAAAGGGTCCCTAGGATTTTTCTAGGGCATGTTGTGTGAAGAAAATAGCAAGAGGGTTTCCTAAAGCTTTGCAAGGGATTTGCTAAAGGGTTTAGGGCTATCAAAGGTGAGAGAGAGGGAGAAAGAGAGAGAGGAGGCTTATAGAAGGGAGGTTCTGCTCGTGGAGGTTCTCTACTGTGCAATCTACATCTCAGCGCTTCTATGTCCTCGTAATCGGTTAGATCTCTCCGTTTTCTCTATTTCTCTTATTGTTTATCCACTCCTGCGTGAGTGAAGAAGGTTGTAAACGTTCTACTTCATAGTGGATTGTTGATCTGGACGAGGTCCCGTGGTTTTTACCTCTTGAGGGTTTTCCACGTAAAATTCTCTTGTGTGGTGTGTGATTGATGCATTGATTATTTTCATTGCTTTATTATCCATAATTCTGGTTTGTTCTGGAGGGCTAGATCCTAAGGTTTTGTGTAAGGCCCCCAACAAAGTGGTATCAAAGCTAAGTTCATTGAACGGGTAGGATCGTTTTTGAATTATGGAAGGTGGCTCAAGGATGATCAGCCTCAATGGCTCTAACTGGACCATATGGAAGGCTAAGATGGAGGACTTGCTTTATTGCAAGGACCTATATTCTCCAATCTCAGGCATATCAGCAAAATCCAAGGATATGACTGATGGTGATTGGAAGAAGATGGACCGAAAGGCGGTGGGGTTTATTAGACAATGGTTGGATGATTCTGTGTTCCACCATGTGTCTACGGAAACCTCAGCCGCTAGCCTATGGCTAAAATTACAAGGGCTGTATGAGAGGAAGACAGCCGGTAATAAGATATTCTGATAAGGGCGACTTGTGATCTCAAGTTCAAGGATGGTGGTTCTGTGGCCGAGCATATGAATGAGGTCAGTAATATAGTGAACCAACTAACCTCTATGAAGATGGTCCTGGATGATGAATTGCAGGCTTTACTATTGCTTAGTTCATTGCCTGACAGTTGGGAGACATTGGTGGTGTCTCTAAGTAACTCCGCGCCAGACGGAAAGATATCCATGGAACAGGTAACCAGTTGTCTCTTCTCTTCAATGAGGAGACAAGGAGGAAGTCTCAGGGGTCTACTCAGCAAGAGGCTCTTGTGACGCAGAACGGGGAGAGGAAAGAACAGGAAGGGCGGGAAGGCCCGAGATAGATCAAGAGGCAAGTCGAGCAACAGAAAAGATGTTGAATGCTGGAATTGTGGCAAGAAGGGCCACTATAAGCATGAATGTCGTGAGAACGACAAGAAAGGAAAGGGAAGGAAGATGAATCAGATTCCACTGCGGTCGCTTCAGATGGCGACATGTAGTTATTCTTTCTACAGATCACGATGTATGTCTCACGGCTACGAGTCAGGGCACCGACTGGGTGATAGACTCGGGAGCTTCTTTTCATGCGACTCCACACAGGGAATCCTTCAAAGCTACAAGTCAGGTGACTATGGGACTGTGAAGATGAGAAATTCTGACGTATCAAAGATCGTGGGAGTTGGTGATATTTGTGTGAAAACTGATGTGGGCTGCACATTGGTTCTCAGGGATGTGAGGCATATCCCAGACCTTCGCCTCAACTTGATGTCGACGGGAAGGTTGGATGATGATGGCTATGAAAGCCCGGTTTGCTGGTGGGCGATGGAAGCTCATCAAGGGTTCATTGATCGTGGCTAGAGGAAAGAAGTGTTGCACCCTGTACAAGGCAAGTGTCAGTATGTGCAAGGGTGGATTGAACGCAGCGGAAGATTCGGCTATTGACATGTGGCACAGGCGTCTAGGCCACATGAGTGAAAAAGGGCTTCAGGTACTAGCAAAGAAGCAGGCTCCTTCCAGACGTGACAGGTATGCCTCTTAAAACCTGTCTTGATTGTTTATCAGGG
This sequence comes from Magnolia officinalis, assembly GCA_021015155.1. Classification (NCBI taxonomy): domain Eukaryota; kingdom Viridiplantae; phylum Streptophyta; class Magnoliopsida; order Magnoliales; family Magnoliaceae; genus Magnolia; species Magnolia officinalis. Next base: position 9,420,784 of record JAJHSJ010000013.1, read on the forward strand.
AAACAGCATAGAGTTTCATTCGTTAAAACTGCTTCTCATGTTAATAAAGTGCATGCATTAGATTTGGTTTATTCTGATGTTTGTGGTCCTATGAGGACAAAAACCTTGGGTGGGGCATTGTATTTTGTTACTTTTATAGATGATGCATCTAGGAGGGTTTGGGTTTATGCTTTGAAATCCAAGGACGAGGTCTTTGGTGTGTTTAAATTGTTTCATGCTATGGTCGAGAGAGAGACAGGTAGACCATTGAAGTGCATCCGCACTGACAATGGTGGTGAATACATTGGCGACTTTCACGAGTACTGCAAGTCCCAGGGTATACGGCATGAACAGACGGTTCCCAAGACCCCCCAGCATAATGGTGTAGCTGAGCGATGAATCGCACCATTGTTGAGAGAATCAGATGCATGTTATCCCATGCAAAATTGCCCAAGACGTTCTGGGGAGAAGCAATGCGCACGGCGGTGTATTTGATAAACAGGTCTCCATCAGTCCCATTGAATGGAGAAGTACCTGAGAAGGTGTGGACTGGACATGATCCATCGTACAGTCATCTCAGGGTGTTTGGATGCAGGGCATCCGTTCACGTACCAAAGGACGAGAGGTCTAAACTCGATATGAAGATCAGGCAGTGTGTGTTCTTAGGGTACGATGATGAAAATTCGGTTACAAGTTATGAGATCCGATCGAGAAGAAGCTCGTCAGGAGCAGAGATGTGGTTTTCTTTGAAGATCAGTGTATCGAAGACATTGGTAAGCCAGAGAAGAACCAGCCTAGTTCTGGTGAGCTAGAGGACATGGATCCGATTACTCCTCCCGTGGTGCCTGATGACGGGGGAGTACAGCAAGGTGCAGAGGACGAGGGAGTTCCTTCAGAAGATGGACCAGGGGAGCAGCCCCCACTTGATCCACCTGTTGAGCCACAGGTGAGGAGGTCATCTAGGGACAGATAGCCGTCCAAGAGGTACTCGCCGCATGAGTACATTATGCTGACTGATGGGGGAGAGCCAGAAGATTATTCTGAGGCCCTAGCCGACGAGCATAAGGAGGAGTGGTTGAAAGCTATGCAAGAGGAGATTGAATCCTTGCATAAGAACCACACCTATGACATGGTGAAATTGCCTAAGGGCAAGAAAGCTTTGAGCAACAAGTGGGTGTTCAGAAAGAAGGTTGAGCAGAAGAATTCACAGACGAGGTTTAAGGCCAGACTTGTGGTGAAAGGGTTTGGTCAGAGGAAAGGTATAGACTTCGAGGAGATATTCTCACCAGTGGTGAAGATGACATCCATACGGGTGTTTCTTGGGTTGGCGGCTAGCATGTCTGGAGATAGAGCAGTTAGATGTTAAACTGCCTTTCTCCATGGTGACCTGGAAGAAGAGATCTACATGCACCAACCAGAGGGGTTCGAAGTCAAGGGCAAGGAGCATATGGTGTGTAGGCTGAGGAAGAGCTTGTATGGGCTGAAACAAGCTCCACGGCAATGGTACAAAGAATTCGACTCGTTTATGTTGAAACATGGGTATGACAGAACGGAGTTGGACCACTGTGTGTTCACGCGGAAGTTCTCAGATGGTGATTTCTAATTCTGCTCTTATACGTTGATGACATGCTCATCATGGGAAAAGACATCAAGAAGATCGACAGGCTGAAACAGGAGTTGGACAAGTCTTTTGCGATGAAAGACTTGGGCCGCTAAACAGATCCTAGGAATGGAGATAACCCCGTGACAGAAGCAGCAGGAAGCTTTGACTGTCACAAGACGGTATATTGAGAAAGTCCTAGAGCGGTTCAATATAAATGTAGCAAAGCCGGTCAGTACTCCCACTAGATGGTCACTTCAGATTGAGCGACAGGCAGTGTCCCAAGACGAAGGCAGAGGTGAAGAGATGCAGAAGATACCCTACGCGTCAGCGGTAGGAAGTTTGATGTATGCTATGGTGTGTACACGCCAGACATAGCATGCGGTTGGTGTTGTCAGCCGTATCTTGCCAATCCTGGCAAAGAGCATTGGGCAGCGGTGAAATGGATACTGCGGTATCTAAGAGGCTCATCCAGGTTGAGCCTATGCTATGATGACGGTAAACCTGTGTTAGAGGGCTACACAGATGCAGATATGGCAGGTGACATAGACTCAAGGAAGTCTACATCGGGGTTCATGTTCACGTTTGTAGGGGGAGCGGTTCTCCTGGCAGAGCAAGCTACAGAAGGTCGTAGCATTGTCGACGACAGAGGCCGAGTACATTGCAGTCACAGAGGCATGTAAAGAGATGCTTTGGATGAAGAGGTTCCTACAGGAACTTAGCCTAAAGCAGGAGGAGCACGTGGTCTATTGCGATAGTCAGAGTGCTATACACTTGAGCAAGAATCCGAGTCAGCATTCCAAGTCGAAGCACATAGAGGTTCGGTATCACTGGATCAGGGATACTTTGGAACAGAAGATGTTACAACTTGAGAAGGTCCACAACGGACGATAATGGGTCAGATATGATGACCAAGGCTTTGCTCAAGGGCAAGTTTGAGGTTTGTAGAAACCTGGCTGGCTTAAAAAAGGTGAATCCCTCCTAGGTTAAAAAGGGGGAGATTTGATGGGTTTTTTTTTGACCCGTCGTGCGCAAGTCCTTTCGCAATTGGGATGCGCAAGTCCTTTCGCAACTAGGATGCATAAGTCCTTCGCAACTGGGATGCGCAAAGTCCTTTCCAACTAGGATGTGGAAGGAGTTTCCTAAAACTATAAAAAGGGTCCCTAGGATTTTTCTAGGGCATGTTTGTGTGAAGAAAACGCAAGAGGGTTTCCTAAAGCTTTGCAAGGGATTTGCTAAAGGGTTTAGGGCTATCAAAGGTGAGAGAGAGGGAGAAAGAGAGAGAGAGGCTTATAGAAGGGAGGTTCTGCTCGTGGAGGTTCTCTACTGTGCAATCTACATCTCAAGCGCTTCTATGTCTCGTAATCGGTTAGATCTCTCGTTTTCTCTATTTTTTATTGTTTATCCACTCCCTCATGAGTGAAGAAGGTTGTAAACGTTCTACTTCATAGTGGATTGTTGATCTGGACGAGGTCCCGTGGTTTTACCTCTTTGAGGGTTTTCCACGTAAAATTCTCTTGTGTGGTGTGTGATTGATGCATTGATTATTTTCATTGCTTTATTATCCATAATTCTGGTTTGTTCTGGAGGGCTAGATCCTAAGGTTTTGTGTAAGGCCCCCAACACAATCTACTTCAGTTGATAAGGTAAAAAGACTTAGACATAGATACCAAACAAATATCATCTTAATCCAAAAACTTCCGTGCCAGATAAGTTTTAAATGCTCAATTACTATTGTTTCCTATACTATGGTTCACATGAGATTCACATATTTTTTAAAATTTGAATCATGTCTTAAAATGAGCTTTCAAGACAGATGAATGATGTGGATGTGAGAAAAATACATCACGATGGACTCCATGATTTGGGATCCCACACACCTTAGTGGATCTACTCCATTTTGACTAGCGACGTTAACCAATAACTAGATCACTACTAGTTGGTGCTTTGTGGGTGTTTATGATTAAAAATCTCCTAGTGCCAACTATAATATTTATTTGATGTCTTACCTCATGATTAGGACATAGAGACCTAAATGAAGGGAAAAATAAATATTAATTCAATTTTAAACTTGTGGCCCTTAAGAAGTTTTTAAGTCACATATAAGTGGGCCCACTTTTACATGGTTTTTAATATGTTGGCATACTTTTAGGACCCACCTAATGATTAATTTAACTTAAAAATTGGTCCAAGTATTCATCTAATTGGTTCAATAAAATTACATACTTTTATCAAAGTTTTTTTTTTTTAATGTATTAATTTGATTTTTAAATAATTCCATACTCCAAACTCAGGTTGGTGTGAATAGAAAGCATCTTAACCTTTAACTAACTTAACTTAAAGGCTATCCAAATACAGAAACTAAGTTACCTGTAAGTAAATTACACCTTACACTTAAATAAAATTACATGTAACTTTATTTCACTTGTAAGTAGGTTATTTGTAACTTACTTATAACTTAAAAAATTTACAGACATCCAAACGCAGCCTAAGTGAATTATAGGCCAATGTTTTAATCTTTCAAAAAGAGGGGAAGAGGGGGAAATGCACCTTTGTGCTCTCTTGAATTGTGACTGATCGAGTGTCCGTCCCACCAGATGGACGGTGCAGAGAGAGGCGTACATGGGTTTGGAAGATGAGAATTCAGCGATTTCAAGAGAAGGAGAAATGTTTCTTGAAGGAAGAAGTTGGGATTTTTAACTCATTTCCCTAACTTTCTTCAAATCGTATCTTCCTCACCAGGAGTCGAAACGACAAGGATATGATCTTCCTCCAAATAAATCTAAAGCCTTTCGCTTGAAGTTACTGCGTTATGAAACTAGGTGGGGTCCACCAGGAAGCTAGGAAGTCATCATTATATGCTTTAAATTCTACGGAGCCCACCATGATTTATGTATTTTATCCACCATGTCTATTTATTTTACCAGATAATTTTTGGGCTCTAGTACAAAAATGAAACACATCCAAAGCTCAAGTGGACAATATGAATTGAATGTCTACTTAGTATATAAATTTATTAAGAGCAACAAAAGTTATAGATGAAGTTGATAGTTACATTTTCCCTTCATCCATGTCTGCCTGATCTTATGAATGGGTTAGGTGACAAATAAAACTGTGGGCCCAATGGTGGAAATCAATATTCTCATTGTTTCTTGTGGCATGGTCCACTTAAGCTTCGAATATGCTACAATTTTGGAATCAACCCTTAAAATGAGTTGGAGAAATAGATGGACAGCATGGATAAACCACATTTATTCTTAGCGCACCCAACAAAGTTTACTTAGTACGATAAGAGCATTATGAGTAACTCAAGACACAGTTTGATTTACGTGAATCGTAAAATTAGAAAAAATGTACAAGGTAACACCTACTCTCTAAAATGTTTTTCTTTGTGTGGGCAACTTAAGTTATAAATATAGCTAAATTTGAGTCCTGCATTTTATATAATTACCATAGTGGTCTTTAAAATAAATCAAGAGTGAATGATCTCCTCTAAGTATTTCGAGGGTAAACGTCCCATTCAAATTGTTTCCATTTGAATGGCCTGTCTGAATCATGAATACGGTTGATTTTTATGCATTACAGTTAAAATGTAATGATACACTTGGTGATTGATGTGGATTTCACTAAAACATTATAATGGGACCTACTTTAACCGGCCACATGTTAAGACAATAGCTAATGTGAGACCCGTATCCTAGCCCGTACTGTTCCGTAGGCTTTCGCGGTCCTCCCGGTCGAATTCTGGTGACTCGCGATCTGTTATCAGTGTTTGCGCGCGATCCTGAGTCGTGTCTTGTATATCAGAGTCGGCTTGACCTGAGACTTATATCCTTGCGACCGCGCCATTGCTGCGGTTCCGATGCCGCGTCTCGCGCGCTGAGGCGATACCCGGGCCAGAAGATGTGGGCCCGCGTTCAGTTCGAGAAAAACGCCGCGCGTTGCTATTCCCAAGAGAATCCATCACATCAATCCCATCAATCATATCAATCAAGTACACATCACTCCTATCACTCACACTCATCCCCAAGTACAACTACTCATCCCCAAAGTCAACTATCTCTCTTACACAAGTACTCCCATCACTCACTCACCCATCACTCACATCTCTCATCTCTCTTATTTCTCTCATTCTCCCAAGCAACCATGGGAGGTGGACGTCCAAGCTCTCCATGAGAAAGAGCTAGGTGTGGCCCACCTTCCTACCATCCAATCCCACCCTCCATGATCGATCTCAAACGTTGAAGTCCATCCATTGGAGCTCTAGCATGCATTGGCGGAAGAAGAAAGAAGAGATCTAACGATGGGTGTTCATTTCATTTAATTTTGATGTAGGGTCCACATGATTTGGGACCCACTTGATGTATGCATCGTACAGGGAGGGCCCATAGTGGCGGGGTCCCTCCCTCTATCTCACCGATCTCTCTCTCTCTCTCTCTCCTTTTTCTTGATTTGCTGGCCCACCTAAGGGCGATCCAGACCATCCAGCAGGTGGGAAGGCCTTTCTGTTCACCCTGCTGGGCTGGCAGTCCTGATGGACGGCCTGGATGATGGGAAGACACAAATATCATCTTGATCCAATCAGGTGGACCACGTGTGCATGGACCCTACATGCTGCACATGTACAGTACCCACACTGTCCAGCTTCCCAGACCATTGTTAAGCCCAAGCCACATAGGCCAGGTCCACTGGACGGTCTGCTGTCCAGCAGCAGGCCCTGGCGTGAATGGCAACACAAGCACCAACTTGTTTCAGCGCTGGTGGGCCACATCCGCATGGAACCCATCTCAGAACGTGTGTGGTGTACACGCCGTCCATTTGTGGTGACCCGCCATGATACATGCGTTAGATCCAACCGTCCATCCGTGTGGACCCACTTTGATGCGTGTTGGATCCACACTGTCCAGACTCTGGACAGTGGGTCACACACAGCTGGTAGCTGCTGTTTACGTCAGCTAGTTCTGTACGTCCCACACATGAGGTATGTGGTTTATCTGCACCGTTCATGCACGAGGGACCCACTTGATGTACTTTATCCACATCGTCCAACATTTGGACGGTGGGGCCCTTTCCTTGATGTATGAATCTCGTCAACGCCGTTTGTCCATTTGGACGTAGCACCCCATCTTGATGAACGTGCTGTGGACCCCACCGTGTTGTATGTATTTCATCCACACCGTCTAGAAAGTTGGACGGTGCTGGACAGAGCCTTGCATGTGCTGTGGACCCCACGTGTTGTGTGGGTTTGATCCACACAGTCCATTCGTGTACCCCCACCAGCAGACGTAGCTGCTGGTTGACTTCAGCGAGTTCTGTGAGGCCCACCATGGCGTATGGGTTGTATTTGGACCGTCCAGCAGTACTGGACGTGGCCCACCCTGATGTGTTTATTATGCATCCTCACCGTCCAGTCCAGTCCGCTGGACGTGGACTCGACCAAGATGCACGTGTTATATTCACACTGCTTATCCATTTTGATGGATGAGTGGTCCACCCTGATGATGTATATGCACGCCGCCCATTTGCTAGACGGGAGGGGCCCACCTTGTGATGCGTTGTATTCACACCGTCCTTCCTCGTGGCCCCGACGTGATGTACGTTTTCATCAGCACCATCCAGTCCGTGGACCCCACGTGGTGATGTTTATGAGGCCATTGTGATGTCTGTTTGAAGCCCAGCTAGGGCTGTGAGGCCCACCCTCATGTATGTATACGCCCATGAGGGGCTGGCTTGTGAGGCCCGCCATGATGTACGTGTCATATACACGCCATTCATCCATTTTTTTCTAGGGCCGTGGGCCCCATTACTGTGTGCGGGCCCACCTGTTTGTATTTTTAGCCCATATGATGGGGCCCACCTGCCTTGTATTTAAGGCCCATATGATAAGGCCCACCTGCTTGAATCTGAGGCCCATGAGCAAGGCCCATTATGATGTATTCGATGCTTATAGACAAGGCCCATGACGTGTGCCCCTTTTGATGTATTCGAGGCCCAGATGCTAGCCCATTTGATGCATAAGAGACCCATGTGTAAGGCCCACATGTTATTTATTTGAGGCCCATGGGTTGCGACCCATTATGATGTACGGAGGCCCATGGGTCGTGATCCATTGAGATGTATTTTCAGCCCATATGACGTGGCCCATTGTGATGTATTTCCTGCCCATTTGGTAAGGCCCAATGAGATGTATTTTCGACCCATATGACGTGACCATTGTCATATTTTTTGTAGCCTATTTAATGAGGTCCATTATGATGTGCATTAGGCCCATGGGTTGTGGCCTGTGCAATGTATCTGAGGCCCATGTGTAGGGCCCACCTGTTGTGTATGTAGCCCTTGTGTGAGGCCCATTGCGATGTATATTAAGCCTTTGTGTGAGGCCATGGGCCCACTCTATGTTTGGCTCTATGTGGGCTACTACTTGAGAGTGATGTTGATTAAGTGTCCACATTGATGGGCAATGATGATTGGATGTCCACATTGCGACCTTCCCTCAGGCCTTGTTAGGCCCATTCTCACCGATTCCGATTGTCGATACCGATTCTGATTGTCGATGCCGATTATCAAGGCCGATTCCGATTGTTGAGGCCGATTCCGATTCCGATTGTTGAGGCTAATTCCGATTCCGATTGTCGAGGCCGATTGTTGAGGCCGATTTCGATTCCGATTGTCAAAGTCGATTATCGAGGCCGATTCCGATTGTCGATATCGATTCCGATTTTCGAGGCCGATTCCGATTGTCAAGGTCGATTGTTGAGGCCGATTCTAAATGTTGATACCGATTGTCGAGACCGATTATTGAGGTCGATTCCGATTCCGATTGTCGAGGCCGATTATCGAGGCAAATTTCGATTGTCGATACCGATTCCGATTGTTAAGGCCGATTTCGATTATCGAGGCCGATTTCGATTGTCGATACTGATTCTGATTGTGGAGGCCGATTCCGATTGTGGAGGCCGATTGTTGAGGTCGATTGTTGAGGTTGATTCCGATTTCGATTATCGAGGCTGTTTCCAATTGTTGAGGCCGATTCCGATTGTTGAGGCCGATTGTCGAGGTCAATTATCGAGGTTGATTCCGATTGTCGAGGCCGGATATCGAGGCCGATTGACGAGGTCGAATGTGATGTATATGTGCCCTGTATTTGAGGCCCATTGTAATGTGCATTCGGTCCGTGTTTTGAGGCCCAATGTGATGTATATGCGGCCCGTTGTGACGTGTATTCAACCCGTGTTTAAGGCCTAATGTGATGTATATGAGGCCTATGTGATGAGGCCCGTTGTGGTGCATTTGAGGGCCAGGCGATGGAGCCCGTTGTGATGTATATTAGGCCCATGAGAGGCCCATCGTGATGTGTATTAAGCTCTTGAGTGAAGCCCATGGTGTTGCATATTAGGCCCTTCTGTGAGGCCATGGGTCCACTATATGTTAGGCTCTATGTGGGCCATTCCTTGGGGGTAATCTTGGTTAAATGTCCACATTGTCGAGGTCGATTGTCGATGCCGGTTATTGATACTGATTGTGAGTATGTGACAGCATAGCATCATGATACATGCCCATACGTATCATCTGCATGTTTGTTATGAGATATGTTTGACCATTGCATATGTCATAGTGTCGGTGGTTTATGAGACTCCCTGATAGGCGGAGACCGTCTCATATGAGCGCACGGTATGTGCAGGATTGATGCATGGCTGGATTGTATGATTCATGATCTTACATTGTGTGTTATGATTACTGTACACCCTACCGACATCAGGGTCGTAGCCTCCACAGTCATGCTATGGATGGCCAGATGGGACACCGGAAATCTGTTACTAGCATCGGGCGTCATAGATGGCCCTGGGTGAAAATCCTTAAAACCCTCTTGGTACTAGAGGACACCCCAATGTCGAGACCGAGTGGATACATGAGTGTCTGAGTGCCGAATACCAGGAGGCCGCGTCTCCCAATGTGTCGTGGTCGGTTGGGAGGGGGTGTGGCCTTACCTGCCCGAGGGTAGGGGGTATAGCTAGGCTGAGTTTGACCAGCTCGTGAATGGGTCCGCTATCAACGTGCTGAGTAGATATTGACTGACTACTGGCCAGGAGGATAGTGAGGTCTCTTCCACTTGCATGGTCGCACGTCAGTGGGCGACGATTACATGTAAAGTGTACTAGACCCCGGTGATGATCCCAAAGATGTACAGTACTGATTTGTGAAGCAGGAGTTGCATACTCATTCATTCACTATCCACTCGGGCTGGTAGTGCGCAACTGTTTGTTACGTGTACATTCGCAATGGTCAGGATTTCGGTTGGGGCGCGCGACTAACCTGAGATTAGGAGTTTACCACATTGAGTTTGACTATCCAAATTAGGTATGAGACTGTTTTGGATAGAAGTCCCTTGTGATGGACCCCATAGCCTGTGATACTACGTACTATCATCCCGACTTCACACTCCAGTATGGTCATTCCATTCGCACCGCATATTGCATTACATCCGCGGCATATGTTATTTTAGGTTACTGTGCTTTTGCATTTATATGGTCTAGGTACGGCTGACGCTCTTTGTAATACTCATCATAAATTGTATATTGCATTGCATCCTCGACATCTAATATTTGGCTCTTTATGACTCCTCTTTGCATAGTTGATTTGTATTGCGTATTCTGATATTGATTGACTCATGGACTTGTCAGTATTTTCGCTTACTCTGATATCGTATAATTCATGATCTTACCAGTATTTTCGATATTGTATGATTATGGTATGTATTGAATACTTGACACTTACCTTGTGCACACACTTACACCACCCTCTAAGCTTTCTACAAGCTTGTGCACGATAAATGCGTGCAGGTAATGTTAGGTTGCAGCAACGTGGAGCTTGGAGCATGTAGCTGACTTCTGGAGCTTTGATTTTGACTTATGTATTTCCCTTTCAGCATTGTATTCAAATGTTTATATTAGTGGATATGTAATGATGATGTTACCTTTGTGATTTGGATAAACTTTTGGTTATGCTTATTACGAGTAATGTACATTGAAAATCCTCCTTATAGGATCTCAGGATCAGAATCTGACGTATGAATGCTGGGGAGCGAGGAGAATGGGGTACTACGGAGGCTGTCGGCACTGGATTTGGCGATCGGGAAGGGAATTTTGTGAGCCTGTTTCCAAGTTTGGGGCGTGACAACTAAAGTTTCATGTAGACCAGTGTAAGAAACTTAGAATATATATATATATTATATATATATATATATATATATATATATATATATATATATATATATATATATATGTTGTAACGTCCCGGATTTTTACTATTTTGGATTCTAAAAATCCTTGAAAATTTTCGATATACTTAGCTTACGTTGTCACTGACTAACCATTAACACTCGATGTTAGCCTATACACGGGTAATAGCAGTAAAGAACCTCACGAATTCGATTAATCAACCGTACGAAGCCAATAAATCCGGTCGATCGCTTGAACACCGAGTTTAGCCACATGATTTGTTCACATGGGGTCCAAACCTAACCAATCTATCATTGACTAATCAAAACAACCGCATCTAAATAAAGACCTATAAAAAGTCGAGACAAGTAGAGGTTGGATCTTAATTAGCAAACTAAACTGATCTACTTATCCTTTTAGCCTAACAACCAACAGGTTAGGGTGATTATAACTGAATCGTCATTTCTACTAGTTGCGAATATGCCACACTATGAACTTAGCTAATCCAAACCCTAATAATTGTGCATAAGAAATCTCGCTACCCAATTCATTCCAGAAATGCCTTAATTATATGAACGAGCACTAGACTGCTCGTTAGTGGGCCACCAAACCCGAGGCTATAGAAATACGTTCGTCTTAGTGGGCTTGACGTTCATCATGGGACATCAAGCCAAGATCGTGTCTCAAATCGTTCAACTTGGACTCGCAAGGCGAGTGCTTGGGTTACATGAATACTTTATATGAAAACCTGAAATTTAAGTCAAACTAGACCATTGCTCTTTTGTGAAGTTGTAACTTTCGGACCATTGGTTCATGGCCAAAGTCTGGGTACCGACTAATTGACCTGTATACCTCCTAATGGGTCCCATTGGTTGGAAACAACCCCCTCCAGGGTTAGTATAATGAATAAAGGGCAATTGGGGCCATTTGCACCACTTCTGGCACTATATAAGGCCTTTATTTAGACACCCCCTCTGTAACACCCGTACTTTCCAGTACTTGAGTGTTACCATATAACCTAATTTAGTATAATACAAATCTAGCTTAAGTGAACATTCACATGCATCATAGTTTAAATTCGACTGTCGAAAGTAATCCCAATCCATATATCAAGCTGTCCATCCATCGATTTCCAAGATGGATCATCATACCACTAGATAGATCTACCTTTAAGGCTTCAATCACCTCGATAGACAAACCAAACTGTCCAATAGTCTACGATCTATAGCCAGGTCTATTATTTAAACCCATGGGTATGTATCTTAGAAAATGCCATCTGTGTGGCTCAAATTGCCAAGTCCATTGTTCACCAACTTCAAGATTAAGTTGGGAGTAAATGCAACTGAGATTTACAAGCCTTAAATCCCACTAATAATAACCGTGTGGATAGCCCTTGTGCCTTTAAAACCCTTTTGATCGGTGATGATCAAATCTGACCATCAAATTAGCGGGAATCATTAGTTGGCTGTAAGATCACTAAGTATGGCCCATTTACAAATTAACATAATTTAATCTTTCTTATCAAAGCCTTATAGGGGTTGAGTGAGTAAATAAATGGTGCTGATCGAAACGAGACCCACATAAACAACTTAGAGAAAAATAATAGTAATGATAATAATAATAATAACGATATTAAAAACATTGTAATTAATATTATAATGTGTATTGGGTCATCCGATCCACAATCCAACCACAAATTTCTAGTTAAGTGATCCCATGGACCCCTCTTTTTTACCATTAATGATAAGTTTACACGTAATATGGCCATCAGATCTGGGTAAACCGATAAATAAGATCTGAATCAAGTTATGGGGCCCACCTGAGCTTTGGATCTGCCTGGTTCATGACTAGAGACCTGATTAGGGCCCCCGAGGAGAATAGACGAAGTGGATTTCTCAAAAACATCTTTGTGGGCCCCACAGTCATTTCGTGTGTGCACCAGAGGAGGTGCACTCGTTGTGCACCGGACCTAAAGGTTGGTCAAATCGGGTTTGATTCGATGGTTTCCCAAACAAGGAGGGAACTCCTCCCGCTTTCTGCCAACCTTCGTTTAGAATGGACTACTTCTATTTGTGTTGATATGTGGCCCACCATCACAGCCTAGGGCCATGATCTGGTCCGTCCATCTAGTAGAGGGGTCGCAAGGGACCCAAACCTCATAGGTTTAACAAGATGATGGGCCCGATCACATGCACGACAATTGTTGTAAGAAGACTAACGTGCATTGGGATTGTGTTTTCAGCCGCGTCTAAACCAGACCATGAAGCTCTATATGGGCCACCTTGAATTGATCCAAACCGTCCATCTGGCTCAATCAGTGGGCCTAGCCAAAACATAACTGATCTCAGGCATTTCCCCATACAAGTGGACGCACAACTCTTGGCTAAAACTAAGGTTGTATGAGAAAATTTCTGAAAACGGAGGAGTGTTTCGTCCTGCTAGGTCAACGATCCGCGTGAGAGGCCTTCTCCGCAATCCCAGTCGCTCGTTTGAAACACATCTCAACGCTTCATTAGGCGCCAAATAAAGGCAGGCAAACGACTACAAGGTAAAACCGGCGTGGGAGACATTTCCACTTCGGGAAAGTCTCACTGGCGCGATCCAGACCTCCCATGGAGCCATGTAGAGCGATCTCCACCATCCCCTTTAGGACAACAACGTCTCTCCTTGGAGAGGATTTC
>JAJHSJ010000013.1:9434361-9492265 GCA_021015155.1 Magnolia officinalis
CCAGTCGAGGTTACGCAGATCCTGTGCGGACTGCATAAATTAGAGGCGGTTTTCCGGACTTTTCCAGACTAGGTGCGTAAGTGGAGTTTCCTAAACTATAAATAGGGATCCCTAGGACCTTCTATAGTATTCTAAAGCTTTTTAAAAGGGTTCTAGGGTTATCAAGGGTGTAGCAAGGGTGAGATTCGAGGTTGTTCGAATCGGGTAAGTCCTCTCTCTTGTAATTTTCTTTTCATATGGATTTCTGTCGCTTTGTGCCGTGGTTTTTTCCCGCAAGGGTTTTCCAAGTTAATCTTTGTGTTCTTCTGTGATTGCTTGACGTTATTGAATTGCTATCCTAGATCTAGATCTGTGTGATTCCGCAACACAAATCCCCACACCTATAAGATATTGGCCAAGATCCTTGCCAACAGATTTAGGGCCCGTTTGGCCAGGCGGATTGGAAGGGATTGGATGGTATTGGAAGGATTGGAAGTTAAATCCCGGATTGGCCGGCGTGCCAAACAGACTGGGTGATCTGATCCCGGGATATAGCAATCCCATGGATCTTAAGACAATCCACTGACAACACCATCATTACCTTTAAATCCCTCCAATCCACCCTAATCCGTTCAAATTTGCTTGGGACGTGTTTGGTTTGAGGGATTGGAAGGGATGGGAAGGTTTGATCCCGGGATTGGCCGGGCGTGCCAAACAGACTCAATATAGCAATCCCGGGATATAGCAATCCCATGAATCTTAAGACAATCCACTGACAACACCATCATTGCCTTGCAATCCATGCCATCCACCCTAATACCATTCAATCTCTTCCAATCCACCCGTCCAAACGAGCCCTTAGGGACCTCATCTCTAAATTGATCTCGGAAAACTAGGGGGCCCTTGTGTTGGGCTGCCAGATTTTGAATACCGCTCTCATTGCTCACGAGTGTATCGATTCCAGATTCTGCGAAAGGAAGAGTGGCGTGGTCTGTAAATTAGACATCGAGAAGGCCTACGATCATGTAGATTGGGAGTTCTTAGATTACATGCTTAACAAGTTGGGTTGTGGTGCTAAGCGGAGAGGGTGGATTCGATCTTGCATTCAATCTGCCTCCTTTCAATTCTGGTGAACGAGTTGCCTAAAGGGTTCTTTAGGGTGTGTTTGATTTTCCAAAGATTTGGTAAATACACAGCGAGTAATAATTATTTCACTAGGTAATTACAGTGTTGTTATCAATGCTTGATTTGAAACTTACTTTTTTGAGCTCTAAACCCGAGGAGACTGTGAAATATATGTGGGGCCTACTATGATGTCTGTGTCTTATCCACACCGTCCGTATGTTATGCTAGCTGAATTTAGGGCTTGACCAAAAAAAGAGGCTGATACAAAGCTTAAGTGGGCCACACCACAAGATTTAGGGAATCGAACATCTACCGTTAAAAACGTATCGGTGCCACTGTTTCCTTTAGTGTGGGCCACCTGAGTGTTGGATCAGGCTCATTTTTTGGCTCATGCCTTAAAATGCTACACTAAAACTGATGGACGACTCAGATATGATATATATATATTATATAGTATATATATATAATATATATCTAATATATATATATATATCTATATATATATATATATATATATAGGGAAAGGTACAATGCGCTCGAGCTGATTTTAACGTCCTATGAGGTAGAGCTGTGTGGGCCCCACCGTGATGCGTTTCGAACATCAACACCGTGCATTTGATGCGTCCCCTTTGAATTACGGGATATCCCAAAAATCAGCCGTATACGGAACTCAGGTGGGCCATACCATCTAAAATCATGTGAAGACATGCCAAAAACATATAAAAGCACTTGGTGGGGCCCACCTGAGTTTTGAATGCGTCTGAAACTTGGTCCGACCCTCGTCCAAGTGGGACACACATAAATGGATGGGCTGGATTTGCAAACCACATCTCGGTGGGCCCAAAAAATGATTATGAATGTTTTAATGGTGCACGGCCCCTCTCAACTTCTATATGTGGTTGGTGTGGTCCACACAAGTCACGGATTGACTTGATTTTTGAGACCTAGACCCACAATGGAATGGTGCATCTGACTGATGGGGTAGATGTTTGAAACGCATCACGGTGGGGCCCCCACAGCTCGACCTCATGGGATGTTAAAATCAGCTCGAGCGCATTGTACCTTTTCCCATATATATATATATAATTTAAACCAGTCTTTTTGACTCAGTTTTCAAGACAGAAATGCAAGTGCATTTTCAAACAGGTGATGCAGTAATAATTACTATTTCCCATTGCATTTACATGCGATTTCGAAAATCAAACAGGCCCTTAGGGCTTCCCAAGACCAAGCGAGTGCAAGAGACCTCACTATCTGCCTCGTCAGTTGTATACAAAAACCCACCCGGCTTGTCAATAGTGAACCTATTTCATGAGCTGGTCAGACTCAATCTAGTGTATAGTCCTCTTCACCCGGGCGGGTAAGGTTCAACTCCCTTCCATTCGACCCCGACACAGTGAGAGACAAGGCGTACCAGTATCCAGCTATCATGTGCTCATGAATTCACTCAGTCTAGACATTGGAGCATTCTACTGATACGACTAGGTTTATGGACTTTCACTCAGGGACACCTATGACGCCCTGTAAACTCAATAAGTTTTTAATGTCCATAGTCATATACGTTAGCCGCATTCCGGCTGTGGACCACATCCTTGGTGTCGCTAGGTGTTCTTGATGTCTTAAATTTGTCAATAACAGGGTCTGTTAATGTCATCGATAGGTGTTCGATCCCATCAGAAAAATCTGAAAAAATCCATGTTGGATGTTGGAACGTTTTGGTGTTGCTACTCAATGTCATTGAAGGTGTTTGATGATATCAAGGTCTTCGATGGGTTGTTGATGCCATCAAAGGTCCCATCGAGTGCGTGTGCAAATTGCGTAACTGCAGGATTTGTTTCCTATTTCGGTTGTGATAGTTTATATGTCGGGTGTATCGGGATTTTTCAGGGAGTGTGATGTATTAGGGCTTTCTAAATTGTTCGTAAGGGTTCAAGGGCATAGCTAGGGCTCGTGAAGTAGATTTAAGGCTTGTTCAAGTCGGTAAGACTCTATCTCTTGTAATTTATGCTGTCATAGTGCCTTTGTGCCGTGGTTTTTCTTGTAAGGGTTTTTCCACGTAAAATTTGGATTGTTCTTGTTTGGACTTGTTTGTGCGATTGCGTATACCTTGCTTGATTCGTCTATGTGTGCTTCTGCGGTTCCCAACACTAGGGAGTAGATGCAACGTGTCATATAATATGCGTCATCCATGAATCACACTATTCAAGTCATGCATCAAGTCATATGATGATCATCACGCGGGCGACCTTGTCTTGTACTCTGCGGTTTGTATTTCTGTCAGGCAATCTAATTCATGATATGAATACCGAGCACGGCCCGTGGTCGGGTGTATGCTATGATACATTCACATCTATAATCAGAATCAGGCATACATATAATGCTATTAGCATATGAATGAAACATGGTATGCATTACATGAAGTATATTATCAGTGTTGACCATTTTCAGGCCAGGTATACTAGCATGTTGCCAATCATGGCACACACTCACATATTCTCATTCATATGTATACAAGCATATACACAACACGTGATAATCCACCTTAAATGGCTCAATATAAAGAGAGTGGGAGCCGAACGATGGTCACTATTAGAAATTTAAATGTCCATGTGGCATGGCCCACTTAAGACTTGCATCGGCCTCGAACTTGGTCCTATGCACAAAATGTAATGGTGAAACTAATGTACGGTACAGATAAATCATATACATCAAGGTGGTTTCACAGTCTAAAATGATCCGTCAAAACAGATAGATGGCCTGAATACTAGAAGTATATCAAGGTGGGGCCCATGACATTTTGGACCATGTTAACAATTGTTTTTACCCTGCATACAGCTGTGTGACCTGTAGAATTGTTAGATGTCCGACAAACGTTACAATGGGCCCTTGGACTGTTTCATTGGCTAATATTCAATAACCAAAATGTTTTGTGGTTGGGCCCACTTAAGCTTCTGAATGTCGTTGATATTGGAGTTTTACCTTACCCAAGTCCATGTGGTCTAGTGCCACAGGTTGGATGGCAAATTATACATCAAGGTGGGCCGTAGGAAGGTTTCAATGGTGGACATCCCTGTCCCCAACTGTTTCCTAGAGTGTGGTCCATCTGAGATCAGGCTTTACCCGTTGAAATGGGTTGGACTAAAAGATGGGCAGTGTGAATTTCTCACAACAACATGTGGGCCGCACTGCATGGTGGGCCAACTCACAAAACGGGCTAGAAAAATAGTGGAAAGCATGTATATAAAATAGACACATCACCACGCGCCAAGGGAGGTCTCAACTATGGATGTTCCTGTCCCCACTGTTTTAATCAAAGCTGATATTTGTATTTCCACTTCATTCAAGCCTGTGTGGTCATGTGCCACAGGTTGGATGGCAAACAAACAGCATGGTGGCCTAGGACGTTTTCAATGGTGAATGTCCTGTCTCCATTGTTTCCTATAGTATAGCCCACCTGAGGTTTGAATCTTGCTGTTTTTTTTTTTTTTTTTTTTTTTTTTTTTTTTTTTTCTTGGCCAAGGTCTAAGATGACCACACAAAATGGATGGTTGGTATGGATAGTACACATATCATGGTGGGGCTCACACCGGGTCCCACAGTCCATTTGCGCAAATCAGGGACTGGACGTCCCTCTCTGGACGCTGACAACCATAGAGGACTTCCTCTCTTCCCTTTATATAAAATATTATATTATATTATATTATATAATACATATGATATGGTATTATATAATATAATATATTATATTATATTATATAAAGATCATGTGCGGAAAGAGAGTTTCATGGGTGGACGTTCAGCGTTATGGTTTAATGTGGTGCTGTCCACTTGAGATCTGGATCTGCTTCATTTTTGGACTCACGACCTAAAATGATCTCGCGAAATAGGTGGGCAGTGTGGATTAAGCACATACATCAAAGTGGGTCCTACGAGTGGGATCTCAGCCCCATACCCAAAAGTTTCAACAATGGATGTTTAACCCACTGTTTCATTTGGTGTGGTCATCTAAGATTCGGGTATGCTTCATTTTCAGGCCCTCGGCCTAAAATAATATGGCAAAGCAGGTGGACGATGTGGATACACCATGTGCATCAAGGTGGGTTCTTTGTCGCTCACTTTGTTGGACCGCAGCAGCATCCTCTGGATGTTGTTGTTCCAACGACTTTCACTTTTTTTTTTTTTTTTTTTTCCTTTCCTTTGAAATGGGTCCCACATACGAATGATCTAATCCATTCATTAGGTCGGCCAGCCCGTGGTGGGCCCAAGAAGACCATCTTGGATAGGTTTTGGTAGCCTATGAACATCGTGTTGGGCCCTGAAATGGTATCAATGGTGGACGCTCCACCTCATTGTTTTCTATTGTATGGACCACCTGAGATTTAGATAGGTCTTATTTTTTGGGCTCAAGGCCTAAAATGATTTGGCAAATCGAATGAATGGCTTAGATGAGATGCATCTATCAAGGTGGGGTCGATGGCTAGATGGAAATTTAACTGAAGAGAAGCTCCAACAGTTGTCGTCATTGTCGCCATTGTTTCCTACGGTGTGGCCCACCTTAGGTTGGAATCTACCTCCTTTTTGGGCCCCCGTCCATAAATTGATCTGGCCAAGAGGATGGATGACATGGATTAATCAAATGCTTCAAAGTGGGCTCGTGAGTGAAAAACCTCACTCACCGGTAGACAACGTCTCTGCATGCAGTGTCTTTGATACTAACTACCTATTTTGTTTTTTGTTTTTGTTTTTAAATGCATTGGTGAGGTCTTACATGGGTGATCGACTCCATCCATGAGGTTGGCTAGCTCATGGTGGGCCTAATGAGCTTCACGTATCCATCAAAAACCAAAGAAAGAGAGAAATGGAAAGGGAAAAGAAAATAGGTAATTCCGGCCATCGAATGTCCTTTCGCGCACTATGGGGCCCATATACATGAACCAGACGCACATTAAGGTGGACTACACATTGGCCACACAGGGTAGCATGGATAGGTGGGTACCACCTTCTAGCAAATGGAAAGATGACATGGATATCAATATATACATCAAGATGGAGTCCATTTAATGGCCTGAAGACAGCAAGACAATGGATAAACACTCGTGCACTCACCTCAATGGTTGATTTGGAGACGAGGTGCACACGAACGGTTGAAATCGCCTCTCCTCCTCCCTAATCTCCCCTAACTCTCATCCAACTCCCTTAATCTATCTTTTCTTTCTTTGTATTATTTATTTTCTTCCCACGTTAATTTCTTTCATGCAGGAGTGCTATAGAGTTGGTGAGATGGATGTGAGTGGGTTGAATGGGTGAGGATGGTATGGCTGTTGTTGAAAAGAGGGTCGAGAAAACTTGGAAGAGGAATGACTCAGTATGGGTTGAGGCGGCTTCGATAAATACGTTTGATTTTTAGGTTTGAAAGTGATGTTTTACTATTCTAAATATTTTATATTAAGTAAGCCCCACGTTAGATATGCGTAAATAAACAATGTGTGCCATGTGTTGATTTTGATGGGGCGTGCTGTGCGCGTTGGAATCACAGCGTTCGCGTGGTCGTTTGGGTATAGGTCTCGGGTCGTTAAGGTACTAAAACAGAGTGTCAAATGGATCTCGTGGATCCAGTTTATCCGGAGTGTGCTGATACCAGATGCTAGGTGTACGGACAGTCTTTCGGGATACGCGTCTCACAGCCTCTTAGTTGCAGGATCCTTGTAACTCGCTCCCTGTTCACAACCCCAAGTGTAGGGTCGCGATGTAGTAATAACTTGGTAAGACCGAGGTCAAATCCACAGGGCCTAAACTTGTACGTATTTTAAAAATAATTAAAACTAGAACTAGAAAAAGAACTGAATTGAAATCTAAATAATTGAGAGTAATGGTGAATAATGTTGATTAAAACTTATGAATTTAAAGGTGGGAACTAGGGTGCCAAGGATCCACTTGTAACTATCAAGATGCTACTTTACTTGATTCAAGGAACGCAATTGGAATTGGAGTCCTATCCTATCCAATTGGAAGAAAAAACAATTTAAATTAAATCTGAACTTTCATTGACCTAATTCTCAATGGAAGAGAATTGTGATGAGCGGAATGGATTCTATCACCCTACCACTCCCAGGAGATGATGGTGAACAATAGGATTTACCAATCTCACAATTTCATAATGGAAAAGAAGATACTCAAAGCTATCACAATATCTATTGTAATTTGAGTCACAACAAACCATAGAAAACTGAAATTATTTCTTAAATTCAAACTAGAAATCAATGAAGTTCAATAAGAACAAGAATCAAAGCAAAATAAACATCCAAACATACTACAAGCTTCACCTCTTAGCCCTAGCTAAGAGGTTTAGCCAACCATAGACATGATTGAAATCAAATCTCTTAAACAAAGCATGAAAAATAAACTAGGGAAGAAGAAAAACTCTTTGGCGGCTGCTCCACCCTTATGTATGTTCCTTGAGACATTTTCAAACCCTAGAAGATGCTTTGAAGCATCCTAGGGAGTCCTATTTATAATTGTGGAACTCCAACTTTCGCATCTAGTTGGAGAAATCTAGAAACCGTCTCAAATTTATGCACTTTGAGCAATTTCCCAAAATAGGCTCGGAGTTTAAACCGCCTCAAATTTACGCACTCTGCGCAGTTTTTCAAAATATACTCGGAGTTTCAGAATATGCTTTTTCAGGACAATTTCAGGAATATGTTTGTTTTCAGGACAATTTCAGGATTCCTTTTCTTCACTTCAAATCTTTGATTCTCTTCATTCCTCACTTGGTTTTCTTGGATCTTTGGCATGTGAATTCTTCATTAATGACTTCCAAATCTCCAAATCTTCATTTAGTAATCTTTTGAGCATAAATCTTCCTTTTGGCATCAATTTCATCTTAAGCTCTCAAAATCACCTCGCACATGAAAACATGCATAATTAAATTGATTAAGCACTATCATGTTTATAAAACCAAGGTGTAAATAGGGGGAAATATGCAATATTTCACACTCAACACTCCCGTTCCCGCTCCGAATTGCGCTTTAGACTTTGGCTCTGCTCCTGCTTCCTACCCATTTATACATTTTTACATTTTGAGACGCTTTATGTTGATAATTGATCCCCAGTTTCTAGTGAATCCAATTCTTGGGGTTCAGTTCATTGTTAGATTGTTCAATTTCAGCAAATATTAGGCCAGTGAAATCCAATTTTTGCATTTGGACCAAGGGGCTGTAGCCAATATTTTAGCTGGAGGGGTTATGAGCTATCAGCTCCTTGTATAGGGAATTTGTCCCCATTCCTTAGTGTTTTCTCCTCTTTCAATAAATACGGCACTTGAATCTACTTCTATTCTTCTGCATATGAGTGGGAGTTTTAAAGGATTTTTGTTTTTCTGCAAAATGTCAGCTACTATTCCTGCTACGCTGCTTCATAAGTTGATGCTTGATCCTAGTTTCCAGTGAATCCAATTCTTGGGGTTTGGTTCATTGTCATATTGTTCGATTTCAGCAAGAAAATTGGGCCCAGTGAATCCAAATTTTCCATGTGGACCAAGGGCTGTGGCCAATATTTTATCTGGAGGGGTTATGAGCTGTCAACTCCTTGTATACCCACGCACATGCACACACAAGAAAGAAAAGAAAAAAAGAAAGGTGGAAATGTCCATTCATTCATGTTACTCCACCCACCCAGTTGCACTAATGATAAACTCAAACTGTCAATTGGTGTTATACACTCTTTTGCTAAACCCCATTATGTACTTCTAAACCTACATCAACCATAAGGATCATCCATAGTTCTAGTTCTTTTTTTATTTTTTCTAATTTTATTATTATTATTATTATTATTTTTTAATCATAAAAAATATGGTACCATTGCATTCTTTATTCTCATACTCATTTTTATTGTTATTATTGTTTTTTTTTGTCCAGGTAGCTGTTGCTCTTTCTCATGCTTCTATTTTAGAAGAGTCCATGCGGGCACGTGATCTGCTGATGGAGCAGAACGTTGCCCTAGATTTAGCTCGACGAGAAGCTGAAATGGCCATCTGTGCCCGTAACGATTTTCTTGCTGTTATGAACCATGAAATGCGGACTCCAATGCATGCAATTATTGCTTTGTCCTCCCTACTTTTAGAAACTGAGCTAACACCAGAACAACGTGTCATGGTAGAGACAGTTTTAAAGAGTAGCAACCTTCTCGCGACACTAATTAATGATGTTTTAGATCTTTCAAAGCTTGAAGATGGTAGCCTGGAGCTAGATATCGGAACATTCAACATTCATGCAGCTTTCAGAGAGGTAAATCTTAGACTATCGTCAATTATTACTTCTTGTTGGTGATGTCTACAGTAAGAGTATTCAAATAATGTGTTCTTGGTTTTCTGTTTTACATGCAGGTCATTAATTTGATAAAGCCCATTGCAGCTGTGAAGAAGCTGTCAGTGTCACTGATTTTGGCACCAGATGTACCAGTGTATGCCATTGGTGATGAAAAACGACTCATGCAGACTATTCTAAATGTTGCTGGTAATGCTGTGAAGTTCACAAGGAGGGATATGTTTCACTTACGGCTTGTGTTGCAAAGCCAGAGATGTTGAGAGACCCACGAGCTCCTGAATTCTATCCAGTGTCAAGTGATGGTCGATTTTACCTACGAGTGCAGGTTGATGGATAGTAAATATTTACATTAGATACTTTTGATTGGCTTTTCCAATTTTGAAATAGATGTTATTCATTATAGTTGTATCTTTATGGCTATGATACCTAGATGCTTCTATTTCCCAATATATCTATGTTGAGAATGCAGCTGCTCATTGTTATTATAATTAACCTCTCAAAAAAAAAAAAAAAAAAAAAAAATCCATGTTGGGAATGCTATGAAAATTGACACGAGGGCAAAATAAAAGGGGCATGCATGGTCAAGATTCCGTTCATCAGGTGAGGCTGCCATGAACAGGCCGTGGCCCAACAATAGTCTGGTCCACTCATCAGGTGAGTGTCACATCACATGCATGTAAGAAATCAACAATTAGAGAAGGACCAACAGCCTATATCCAGTACGTGTGCAGCTGACTTGATGAATGGATTGGCCTATTTTTGGGTCAGCGCGTGTTGAATGTGGGTCCCACCTTGTGATGGCCCAGATCTCGCTCACACTTGCCATGTTGGCACATATACCACAAATCCCATCTTCAATCTGCCTTCATACAAATCTCCTTAGCTTTTTAGGTATGCATGCAGATGGGACTTCACCAACGACTTTGGCTAGATGTTCTTTGGTTTTGGAATGCTTTCTTCAAATTTCTGTATCGAATAGGAAATTTGACGAAAGCATGCCAAAAGAAAGAGTGGCCGGCTATAGCCAGTGGTGATATCCCATCCGCATGCATACCTAAAAAGCAAAGGAAATTTGCATGCCAGGAAATGTGGAAAAGGATTCATGTAGCCACCCCAATTAGTTGGGATAAGGCTTAGATGATGATGATAGGAGTACATGCCCATTCGGCTGCATTTGTATCTGCATCTTAGCATATCTTTACATGGAAGATGACAAAAGCTTTTACAGCGTTAGGCTATTTTCTCTTTTATAAATGATTGTGCTAATTTTCTTTATGCGCATATTTGACTGTGATGCTAATGCTTCTGTTGCTACAGGTTAAGGATTCTGGTTGCGGAGTTAGTCCTCAAGATATTCCTCATCTTTTTACCAAATTTGCACAGTCACGAAGTGGAACAAATAGAAATCAAGGTGGAACAGGGCTTGGTCTCGCAATTTGTAAAGGTATATTCGTCGGCTAGAAACTTTCTTCTTGGACTCTTTCCTGATGTTGTATTGCAAGCTGCGTTTAGCCATCGGAATAACACAGTATTTTCCGAGCTTTTCTCCTGTCGATATTCGACAGGAGACCAAACCCTATGCATGCATTTATGCAGTATTTGACGGCATTTTCTACTGACTATGATGTATTTTAATATGTAGGCTGATTAGATGGTGTTGAAAGGCAGGAATACCATGGTAAACACCACCCAAACACCACATCGCTATCATCATGTCTTATCTCTTATCATCCTTCCTGCTTGCCTAGTATCTTTCTTTGCTGTCCTTTTAACCTATTTTGGGTTCGGCTTGTATTGTTTTCCCAATGATACCCAAGACCCTATCACTGCCAAGTAACAAGATTTCATATCCCTTATCCCTACCTTGATCCAAGTCCTTAGGTTAGTCCCTCAACCTAAACCAAGGTTCCCCTCAGTACTGGCCAAATACTCAATCATCTCACGTCTTTCCTCTTTCTCTTACTGAGGCTACTTCGGATGACCTCATTCTTGATTCTATCCATCTCAACACATGATGTTTTCAATGCTTATTCTTTGCCCATGTTGCTTCCTAATTGCCCAACATTGTGCCATTTGACATAACCGGTCAAAAGTTGTCTTATAGGATTTTTCGTAAGTTCCATTTGCAGCTATCACACAATAATGCGGAGGCACATTTCCGTTTTTTCCACGTATTGGAAACATTCTCATCAATCTCTCCATCCTTTTTTAGTAGAGCAAGGTAATGAAACAAACCGCTTTGAGGATTCTCATGATCTTTGGTTTTTACTAAAGCATCACCTCGATACCTATTGCTACTAAAGGTGCATTCCAAATACTTCATCTTGGTTTGCTAATGTTTAAGCTTCTAGATTCTAGAGCTTTCCTCCAACCCTCCAATTGAGCGTTTGTGCCCTCTGTGCCCTCTCTAGGACTGTCAACAGATTGGGTCAAGGTGTACCCATGCCAGGACAGTTCAGGCACTGGGCCTTGCCAGATCGGGTCTCACTGGTTCAGGTATTATGTATGAGATCCTGGAGCTGCTACCTACTGGGTTTCAGGTACCCATGCCTGGACAGTTCAGGCACTGGGCCCTGCCAGATCAGGTCTCACTGGTTCAGTTATTATGTATGAGATCCTGGAGCTGCTACCTACTGGGTTTCGGGTACCCATTGGGTTATTGGCAGTCGGTTACGAGTCCTATTGCCATCCATTAGGGCCCACATGCTGAGATTATCCCCTGATTTGAACCATTCATATTCTCTTTACTAAAATAAATAAGCCATTATCCCGTAATGACGCTTCGGTGATGATCCTAACCTTTGATTTGGAGAATATGAGCCATAAAAAATCTAACTTCATGACAGAGAGGTCATAGCATCTATTTAGTGTAAGTTCCCTATGGTGGGCCATACAACATAGAGGCACAATGTGAATGGTTCAGATCATTGGAATAATAAGCATATGGGCTCAGTGGCTTGCGACACATGCTAGATTGTGAATAGCAGCAAAGGCAAAACGGTCATTGAAGAGTGTACGTGAAACTTGGATCAACTAGTTGCATTTCCTTTGGAAAGCTGAGCCTGCAAGAAAGCCCACCAATGGGAGTGCAAATCACCTGTAAGGGTCTATACACCTCTTTTACACAACAAGTAAAACACCCCGTCTCTTTGGGTACCACCATGTTGTATAGATGAAATCTATTCTGTCCATCAGGTGTTAACCCTTGCATTCATTCATCGCACATACAAAACATCTACCTAATGGAAAACTTAGATGGGCCACATAAATGGGAATAATGTATGATTGTTTTGAAAAACCTCAAGTCCCCGTGTTGTGGGACACCTGTTTTGGATCAGGCTTATTTCTGCATATTCCCTTCATCTTGTTGATTCACACCTGATAAATGGGTTTTGATGGTAGACAGCTGCCATGGTGGCCCCACAAGAATACCTATGGTTGGCTTTCCATCCTAATTGTTCCCTATTGTGTGGCCCACCGGAGTTGTGGATCTGGCTGAATTTTGGCCCTAGCGTCTGGCATTGAGGATCTCAGCTGATGGACGGAGTGGATTTCACATATACAAATGATGGGATCCAAAGAGCTTGGGGCTTTTACGTGCTTTGTAAAACAGGTATTGTAATTTGTAGTGGATTCACCCCTTCGAATCCATCCTCACTGCATGCAACATATACCCGGCTGATGCCATCTGGCAAGCTGCACCTTAGTAAGGTGTAGCAACTCATCCAGCGCACGTGGCATACAATGCAGTTAACCAGGTACCTGAGCAATGACCCGACCTGATTTTAAAACAGGTCTGTTATTGTAGACACCTGATCTGATTTCTGAAATGGGTCTAAAAAATGGTCCCAGAACCGTTTTAAACACGGTCGGGCCTGCCGGGTACCCACCAGTCTGGATACCCGTTAATAGCCCTGGTCCTCTCTAGTCTTGTTGACCCACACCCATCTGCGAACAACGTAAACCAAGGGTCCTCATTATGGACAATAGTGTTTAATTCATCAACAAGAAGTCCAAAAATTAAGAGATTGATGCCAAGTCCTAATGAAGACCTGCTGCTAATGGGAAATCATCTCTCATGAACACTCTTTGGGATACCTTGTTGACATATCTTCCCAGGACCCTTTCCCCCTCATCACCCCAATATAACTTTTTTTTTTTTTTTTTTAATTTAAAAAAAAAAAAAATTTTAAACACACGCACACACACCCCCACACACTCATGCTGTAGTGGGATTTCACCACGTATGGATACTTGAACCCTTGACCGGGTGTTGAAACTCCTGAGAGTCTACTACCGGAGCAAGAGTAAGGATCCTTATTTTA
Organism: Magnolia officinalis; assembly: GCA_021015155.1. Taxonomy (NCBI): domain Eukaryota; kingdom Viridiplantae; phylum Streptophyta; class Magnoliopsida; order Magnoliales; family Magnoliaceae; genus Magnolia; species Magnolia officinalis. Next base: position 9,448,115 of record JAJHSJ010000013.1, read on the forward strand.
TGCTTTTTCCAGATATAAACATGTGAAAATTATTCTTTCCATCCTTGTAGAGAAGTGTATTACCATTTAATTATTGTCACTATCCTTTTTTAGTATTTTCTCGTGCATGTTTACAAATGACTTCTCACCTTTGAACACATGGAAATTGTTTTTGTAGAGATTCCGATGTTAAGACCCCCCATATCCAGTTTAGTCATCAAGCAATTCAACTGTGTACATATTTGGTATGCATTATGAGATCTGGACCATTCATTTATAGGGCCCTACCTAGGAAGGGCTGCATTCAGGAATCACATTGGTTGGACCATTCAGGCCACTCCATTGAAGGACTTTCAGCTAGTACTTCTGGACAGGGAAAAAAATGCCAAACAGTCAGAAGTCCTCCATTTGGTGGCTAGGATCATCTGACCATTTGACATGATGTATGGACCACCATAGTAGGGCCCATCAGATAAATGGTTTGGATGTTTTGCATGTGTACCATGTCTACTGAGATAAGAGTGGTCGATAACTAGCTCAGATATGTGGATCTAACCCCGAGTTGTCTCCCATTGTTTTGGTACTCACTTTGCTGAGAATTTGACAAGTGTCAACCATCAGTATTGTTTAGTTCTGTAGAACGTGCCAAGATTATTCTGCAGATTGGAAAACGCTTATCAAAATCTTCATTATTGACATTGATTTGTCCTTTTAGAATGTGTTGCACTAAAGTTTATAAGAATGCTAAGGCTCACCGCAAGTTACTTGCCTTTCCACCTCAACCACATGATGACCAAGACTGTTCATCTAGAAGGGTCCCTACATAGATGCACTGTATGTCAAAAGTCCTACTCATCAGGTAATCACACCTTCCATTGAAAATGAGTTAGAAGCAACAACCCAGAAAAAAAAAATGTTCCAACTCATCTTCATATTGATGTTGAGGTTCTTCGATCAGTGAGATTTTTCCATGTAAGCCATATGTGGTGGGATCTTCTAGATGAGCAGTCTGAATCATCACATCATGGTGGGGCAGAAGGGTCGAGCAACCTGGATAATCCCCAGGGAGAGCCTTGCTTGCAGAGTTCTGTTATTAACATCATCTCACCACCTTTGAAAAATGATGCAATCAGGTTCGTAAGTCTTATGGAAGGTCATATTTGGCTTGAAAGCGAGGGCTTGGGCAAGGGATGCACTGTGGCATTTGTTGTGAAGCTTGGGATCAACAACAATTCAAATGAACAAGTGCCAAGGGCCCGACCAAATTACATCACAGATCTTTCAGGACCAAATGCTCGTTTTAGAGAAGACATTGGGGTAATTTCTACTCAACCTCGATATCAGCGAAGTCTTTAGATGGCCACAGGATGTTCTAGCATTTTGGAATCTCATACCCAAGATGATTTCACAATCTCGAACCAGTTTTGATATGGTTCAAGCCTAAAACAGGCTGCAAAATTGCTTGGTCCACACTTCCACTGCGAAGGATCGGATCAACTTGCCAATTGGAACTAAATGAGGATTTATGTGCATGTAAGAAGGGGCTTTGACTTTCCAAAGAATGGTGAATCAGAAGCAAGGTATCATTTGAATGTATGGTTATTCAAAATGTGTCATTTGAATATCTGATATTTTATATTAGAGGAAATATTTATTGTTGGTGAAATTGGGAAGCATTTCTCGCAGCAGTGAGAAGCCATGATGATGATGGTGATGTGTGAAAACCCAAATGCTGTAGTTAAACCTCTTTACTGAGCTTTTGTTATAATCTTAAAAATGGGAATAAAATCAAACCTTTTGGTGTTTTTGGGCCCATCCTAATTCTTTATTGGGCACTAACTAATAAGCAGTGATGATGGGTCCATATTCATAACAAGAGGTTTCTATCATGTTTCAAGTGAAATATAAGCCATTTGCCAATGCGTAGGGTATGACTGTACTGCTCCTGCCTCCTAATATCCTCATTTGGCTGTGACCTGGGTTGTTCATTTGGTAGTAGTGGGTCCATGGTTCAGTGATCCAGTATATTTTAGGCCGATTGAGCCAGTCATGGTCAAGAACACTGGAAGATCCTCAGTTACCAATTTTGGGCCTTTTTATTTTTCAGGTGAATGTGGACCCTAGTTGTAATTCACTTTTCAGCTCTCCATTTTGGAGGCGACAAATTGGAATGATAATGAGGAAATTCTTGGAATCTGAAGGCCATGTGCAACGGCTACTCGCAGGGTCTTCCCAAGTGCGCCACGTGTGTGAGATCTTGGCCCATTCATCGGATGGGGTGCATCAAGATCCTACTCTCGTATGTGGCTTCCTATCGCTTCCTTCGTTTCAGCTGATGATATTTTTCATGCTAGTCTTTTTTATCGTGTACAGCTCATTTCCAGAAAAATAAAAAACCACGAGGGAGCAGTGGGATATGCACTGCATATGGCAGGTCAAATTATCAATATGGTACATCCATCTATCAGGACCATACAAGGAGGTCTTATGTTAAAAAAATCAGACCTATTAGACAATCTATCAATCACTTTTCGTTTGAAGAATTTTTTTTTTTTTTTTCCTACCGTTGCTTTGATGGCCACCATTCAAATGGGTACGAATGTCTAGTACGGCTATACGGGTAACTTAGGATGCATATGACATCCATACTAGGGTCCATCACAGATGGATCCGATAGGTACATCATCATGCCACGTGTACAAAGAATGGTTCTTTAATATTCCGATTCTTCCATCTCTATGTAAATCTCCCGCAAGCGAGTCTTTACCGTACAGGGTTGCTGTAATACATCCCGGGTATGCTATACGCCTATACCTATAAGGTATGTAGGGACTTTATCGGTTGGATCTCGGGTTTTCTTTCGATGATCCAAACCATTTATAAGATGCGCCTCAGCTTGATTGGGTCCAGCCCATCACATGAACGGTTTGGTCATTAGAAATGATCCAGTTTCTATATGGATGGCCTTATGATGTAGAGCAGGCCGCGGACAGTTTCATGGGCAAGATGAATCAGAAAAGGCTCGGTCGACGACAGAAGTGATCTGGATCGTTAGACCTTAAATCGAGTGTATCTCGCAATCCAGAATGAGCTATTGGACGTACCATATATGATTTTGGGGTAAGACGAGCTACTTTAGCCAGCCACCCAACCCGCTATGCCAGGTTGCAACGCTGAATTTGCGAAATACCATCATTTCGACGGTCATTTCCTTATTTTAATTCCGTTTGTAAGTTTTACTTTGGTTGTAACTCTTCGTCAGTTTGGGCTTTAGGAGTTGTGCCCAACATGAAAAGTTTTTAGAATAATTAGGACAACAATGTGAAGCCAAATAGGACACTTACTATTTTTTGCCGTTGTAGTTTGATTATGAAACTTCTCTATGGCTTTGTATCCCTATTTAAATGGTTGTGAATTTGTTTATTTCATTCATCAATCCAATTACAAATTTTATAGAATTTATTATTTTTTTCCTGTTTTTTTCCTTGTGGATTCAAGAAGTCTAGGAGTGCAAAGAAGCTCGCAGATTCGGAGTAGTTATCCTTGAAGAAGACGGTGATCGACCTCATCACGTTCATCCATGCGTCACCCTACCATTCGAAAGCATCGCTTCTATTAGAGAATCCTAACCAGTAACCATCTTATTCATGACAAACGGATGGCTATAGAAAAAATGTCGGCCTACAACCAGTTGGATCATCTGATGGATATGATTTTTGCTCACCCCCCCCCCCTCTATTGCATTCAAGCACAATGGCTCCAAGCTTCCCTTTCTTACATTTCCTTTTATATCTCACTCTCACCTACAACCGTCCTCGTCAAACATAGGTAGCTCTTGATCCGGTGTTGCCACCTCATCCTTCAGCAAATGAAGAGCGGGTCAGCTCAGCATTACCATGAGGCAAACGCGGCTGTAGATCTTTTGGCTTCACTTGCAACTGATCAATACCAGGAATGGATAGAAAAACTGCCCCAACTCATGTAATGAATATAATAGCGACCGCAGAGCATGTACTTGACAAGAAAGATTGTGAGCTGCGAAGTATAATGTCATGCCTTGAAATTCGGTACATGAATTCTCGCGACTCAGATCAGGGCTGTCAACGGGCCAGGCTTGGGGGTAGCTGGTCTCGGCACAGTTCTTGAACTGTTTTGGATTAGGCCATCAGGCCGGCCTATTCAAAATTGTGATTTTCAGGCCCGAGCCTGGCCAATTGACACTCCTTACTCAGATCCCATCCAAAGTCACGACTCATATATCACTAGTTTACATGTCATAATTTACAACCATGATACCAATTTGTAAAAGGCATGGTTGCAAGAGACAACCCCCCCCCCCCCCCCCCCCCCTTTTTTTTTTTTTCATCTAAACATCTTTTTAGTTTTTACATAATTAAATTGTCATTGCCTTTATGAGCTGCACCTTGTGGGAAAGCTTTGTAGCCGAAATCCTAATGCATGATATGGCCATCACAAGGTGATTGAGCCCACTTAAAGGTACATTCAATCCTTTTTTTTTTTTTTTTTTTTCTCTTTTATCTCTTCGTGGCTCATCATTTCAGTGGAAAGTTACTAATTTCAACATGATACGAGCGATTTGTGGCCCACGACAATCGATAATGATAGTTGTTTATTTTCAACTATTTTTTTGATTTTACTTTATTTAGCTTATGACCTTAAATTAAAATTTGAATTCAATGGATGGAGTGATTTTGCCACATACCCTCTTATGGGCCTCACAATCCTTAATAAATAACAACCACAGCTCTTAACACATACAACCACGACACTTATGGTAACCAAGACCCTTAACACATGACAACCGGGGCCCTTAACACATGACAACCACGACCCTCACATGCTGCTCTTGCTCTCCCATAGTGCGTGCATGATGGACAGTTAGATTGGAGGGATGTATGGATGGACTAGATTGATGGATGATCAGTTGGACTGGTGGATGAATAGCTGGACGATTGGAAAGATGGATGTATGGATGGATGGTTGGACAGTTGAAAGAGTGGATGGATGGTCATGAATCAAGGGGCGGATTTGTACAATCAATGGACAGATTTTGAGGGTTTATATACATGGATCAAGAGACAGATTTGTGTGGTTTCAACCTGAGATTTGTTTCCCATGGTGTAGTCGACCCTGAGATTTTTATCTGCCTTATTTATGGGATAGACTATTAAAATAATGTATAAAAATGGATGGACGGTGTGAATAGAACACACGGAACCGACCACTAGTCACCTAGCTAGTGACGGTGTCACTAGTCAAATCGCATCCTTGCTTGCCAAGAGGGCCATCAACTTTCAAAAGATTGTCAAATCGAGCGTGTACTCAACGGAAAACGAATTGGATACTCCACCTGGCTGGTGGTCGGTGCTATGTGGGCGCCATCACGATGTATGTGTTTCATTCATTCCGCTCATCCATTTTTAAAGATCATTTTAGGGCTTGACCCCAAAAATGAGAGGGATATAAATCTCATGTGGACCACACCACAGGAAAACAATAGTGATTGGATATCCACCATTAAAATCCTCCCAAGGCCCACTGTACTGTTTATTTGACACCCAATCTGTTGATTAGGTCATATAGAGCCAAATGAAGGGAAAAAACAAAGATCAGCTTGATCTAAAACTTTTTTAACCCCCAAAAAGTTTTTAATGGTCCACATTCATTCAACTATTTCCTATAATGTGGTCTAATTGAGATTGGGATATACCTCATTTTTGGTCTCATACCATAAAATGATCTAGAAAATAGATGGGCCATGGATGAAGCACATACATCATGGAGGGGCCCACAGAGCACCGTCAACCAGCCATTGGTTGGTGGCAGGGGAGTAGCCAATCCGTTTCCCATGAAAAGAACGCCACCATGCAGATGAGCTGACCACCTTAAAATCAGCCTATCGTCCCCGGATTCGCCGTAAACACGCATTCCGCATGCATACCATGCAACGGCTGAATTGGTACTTCTTAGATGTTATCTACAGCTTTGCAAAGCCACACGCGTGCACAAGGCATACCTTCTACACGCTTCCATTCTTACCAGTGTGGCAGACAGGTGCAATATCCAAGCCGTTCATTTGGTTGAGTCCAATTATATAGATTTCTCACCCAAAAATAGAGCTGATGATCAATCAGTAGCTGACCACTATATTAGAAACAGGTGGATGGGTTCGAAAACTTACAACCACTGCAATCAAACATTTGTTTGGTAAACCATGGCCCACCTGAATGGTTTGGACTGAACTCATACTTGGCTGGGCCATCTACATAGTGGTTTGCTTTGATGTATGGATTGGATCTCATTCTTATATGCAATGCTGGCACATGTGTGACCTTACGTGATCAGACAATTCTAGCAAATCCTAAGTTCCTAACCATCCCATCTGTGGCTTTGAAAACGGATGGCTGAAATGAAAAGCGCCAGATCAGAGATGGATTGGATTATCTGATCATCAAGAAAATTTCAAGGCAGCCTTTGTAATGTGTGGGTGGACCTAATGGAAGGTCTGGATTTGATCAGTTAGGTTGCAACTGTCCTGATGCAACTAAGAGCTCTGATACCACATCAATTCCCTTATTTATATTCTATCATAGAAAGGTTTAATAAATAGCCCTTGCTTTGTACATTGAAAGCTCCATCCCTGACAATCCAATCATTCAAATGGCCCCAAACTCTCATTACTCCCTCATGTTTCTTCTATCTCTAGCTCTCATCCTCCAATCCTCATCATCCCAGCTGACCCAAAATGCAATTGATCCAATTTACAAAGTGTGCAGCCAAACAGCCTACGATGAATTATGCGTCGCTTGTCTCGAATCAGATCCCCGAAGCTCAACCGGAGATCTGAATGTCTTTGTCGATATCCTGATCAGCCTCTCATTATCAAATGTTACAAATACATGTCCATACATATCTAAGCTCTATAATGAAACCTCCGAGCCTACAATGAAGAGTTGCCTCAATCTATGTTTGAGCATGTATGAAGAAGCTGTCAATGATCTTGAAGACGCGCTCACCTCTCTCGCTGCAATGGACTACTCCGAGCTGCATCGTGACATCGCCGACACGCTGGATGTTGCATTGATATGTGACGGCTGTTTCACTGCACCGCCATTCCCTAAATCGCCATTGACACAACAGACTTTGTTCTTGATACAGCTATCCAGTATCACTTTGGCGATCAACGATATGCTCGCAAGTTCTTCATAGAATTACTAAGGCTTTATCTCATTTCTTCTACTTTGTAATAGTATTTTATCGTCCTGCGTTTGGAAGAATAAGTGAATAGAATTGCAATAATGAATGATGTTTACAAGTATTTATAATGAATCCAGATTGAAAGTACTCAATTATAGCTTCACGAATTGGTGGATCGGGCTGACAGTTGGGTGGGGTGGGGTGGGGTGGGGTGGGTGTTGGGTTGGGTCGGGTTGGGTCAGTCGGGTTAGTGCTCAACCCTAGCCCAACCCAAGGTTCCCATACCTTAACCCTAACTCAACTCAACCCAACCTCGAGTTAGGAATTCTCAATCCAAGCCCAACCCAAGCAAGCTCGGTGAGGTTGGTCCATTTTATCCGTAAGAGTCTATACGCCTCTTTTACACAACAAGCAAAATACCCAACCTCTTTGGGTACTGTTGATGCTGTTTTCAGCACGTCCTTTTTTGTGATACTTAGACTTGCACGGGAAGAAGGAGAAAGGTGACCCTGGCTTTACCAGGGGACCCTCCGATGCTTAAGTCAGAATCTGGGTCTCTAGAATAATGATTTTTAAGGCGAGAGTTTTTGCACACCTTTCACCACGAAGGCCTTGTTATTTATAATGGTGTCGTACCTTGTAGGGCTTCCACAATTAGAGTTGATCTCAATCTCTTGGGATTCGTAATCCCTGATATTCTTGGATTTTCGGGGATCTTATTTTATCTCCCGAAAATCTTGGATGGAGATCCAGAGTTTTTACTAGGTAACATCTAGATATGGAACGATATGGTTCAATCGACTCTTATCTCTCCAACACGGTCGCGCCGAGATAGGTTTTTACGGCTAATCTCCGCTCACTCCGTTGGTCGACTCAATTTATGAGTCGGACTGAAGCTCGGGCGACTCTAAGACCGACCGATATTAGATCGGTTTGGGCTTTCCTCTGTGAAGCTTTTGATTAAACCTTGAGCACTTCCTCCTTAGAGTTTTCGCTTTATGACTCTGGACGTTCAGGCTAGGTCGGGCTAGGCGCCTCACGATCCGAACTACGTCTCTCCATTCCGCGTTTGCGGGCTTTGGCCTTTATTAGGACTCAGCGCCCAATAAGTCTGAGCCATCGCTTCATTGACTCTTCTAACCCTCAAGCCGACTCAAAGACTTGTTATATTTTTTCCCCAATAGTGAGCCCCCCTACTCCATGCATCGCCTTAAGGCAGTCGGGGAGTATTTCGAAATTGAGTCGGGTTGTATCGGAGCCGAGTTCATGATGAAGCATTTATTGATTACAGGGCAGTTCGCGCGGCTTCCGAGACACATCGTCTCGCTTGACCACGCGTTGATTCGCTTATCGAGGACGTATGAAGATCGGACACGTGGCGGAGTATTTGATGGCAACACACGGGGTGCCGCCACGTGTAAAGCTGGGGTGTCCGAGGGGATGTCGTTTCGGCTCCCCATTTAATATTGGAGACACGTGGGGGCTCTATAAAAGGGGATCGCCCTAAATAAGCTTTTGCCATTTTCGCGCCCTCTTTCGACTCTCTCCCCTTATCGCCTCGCTTCCTCTTGCGGACTCCGGCACAGTAACCCTTTACTACTTGTCCGTTTTCGGCATTCTTGAATTTCTCCCGGTGAGCTCCTTCTTCCTCCCTTTCTTTTCTTTTAACAAATGTCAGACCTCGTAAACCCTAGGGAGGGAGAATACAACGGTAAGGGTGAAGCGAGCGGCTTTTAGGCGGATTCGGAATCACCCTCCCTATTGGCGGAGGTTGCTGGAGAGGCAGACATCCTATTCTATCATTTACAGAAGGTAGTGGACCCTCCGATAGAGAGGCTGGTGGCGTTAGTGGAGGCATTAGACTCACCTCCTGAGCGCATGGCCTTTGAAGGCTCCTTTGGTCATTCCGATCCTGAGGAGGGCGGTGAGGAGGAAGTTGAGACCAAAGGACGGATTAAAGGGTCCGTGCCTTCGGTGATGACAGTAGAGGAGCTGTCTAAAATCCGGTCCGGATACCACATTCCGGAGTCGGTCATTTTGACTCTTCCTCGACCAGGAGAGCTACCCGACTAACCTCCCCCCGAGGCAGTTATAATTTTCCATGTTGCGCTGCAATGCGGTCTCCGATTACTACTTTAGAAGATTTCTCGGGACCTGCTGGGCAGTCTTGGCATAGCTCCGAGACAGGTTGTGCTGAACAGGTGGAGAGACTTGTTCGGTTGTGTGGTGCTCTGGGCCGAGATGCAGCAACCCGAGCTAAGTGTGAATGAGGTTTCTCCACTTATACCAAGCGCGGGAGAACACTCAACATCCTAGCTGGTTCTTTTTCTGCTCTCGGTGGAATACCGGTGAGCCTTTAATAACTGATCCTCCTTCATCGAACAAGCATTAGAGGGATAGGTGTTTTGATAGATGGGAGTTGGCCGAGACAGAGCCTATCCGCCCTTCGTCCCTCAGGCTTTTTGCGCGGCAGGTAGTATTGATTGATGTATTTATTGCTCTTACTTAGTCCAATCGTTGTTGGATCGTTGATGCATCTTCTCTTTTTCTTTCAGTGATACCCAGGCATCCTCCGAAACTTGACTCAGGCTCTTTGACTTGGATTAAAAATTTTCGGGCTTTGAGTTTGGAAAAGAGATCGTGTAAGAGTCTTCTTCAGCCGGAGCTTCTTTTCGAGTGGGGCTTTGATTCCGCTTTGACCGGTGAGAAACTTAGGTTTTTTTTTTTGTTGTACATCTGACTGTACTGACGCTTGTCTCATGTTTGACCCCCACCTTGCTCAGGCTCCCGAGCCTCAAAGAGGCATAAGGTGGTCACAAAGGGCTGGATAAGGGTCGCCCCTTCTGCTCCTCCGGCTGTTATCGAGGTCGAGGAAGGTACGGAGGTGGCGGAGGCGACGGAAGCGGCTGTGACAGAGGCGGCAGCGACTACTGTTCACTCCCCAAGTATAGGGTTGTGATGTAGTAATAACTCGGTAAGACCGAGGTCGAATCCACAGGGATTGAAACCTGTATGTTATCTGAAAATAACCAGATCTAGAAATGGAATAAGATGAAATCTAAATCAGGTGAATATGAGTGAATAATGGTGAAATAGTAAACTAAAATATGTAAAATTCAAAGGTAAGAAACTAGGGTGCCAAGGATCCACTTGTATAGATCAGGGAGATCTACGCTTGATTCACGAACTCAACTGAACTTCGAGTCCCATCTTCATCCAGTTGGAAGATATGTCACTAAAGCTCGATCTGAACTTCCATTGATCTAGTTTTCAAAGAGATGAGAGATATGAGAATTAGGGTCGATTCCATCACAAATCCATGCCCATGAGACAAGGGAAACAACAGAACTCAAATCAATCCACAATCAATCAGAAGATGTATGAAAGTTAGGAAGGATTCCATCATCCAACCATGTCCAAGGGGCAATGGTGAACAACAGGGCTTCCTAACCCCATAATCATAAAAAGGAGAAGGGAAATACTCAAAGCCATCGCAGACCCATTGTAATGTCAGTCACAACAGACCATTAAAAAAAAACTAGAAATATTCCCGTTTAAATCAAACTAAATCAATGTTAGTTCAGGGACATGATCCAAGCCATAAAAACCTCCCCATCACGTACAAGCTTCACCTCTTAGCCCTAGCTAAGAGGTTAGCCCGACATGATCGGTCTAGATCTCTCAGAAAAGAACAAAATAAAATAAAATAAAAAGGAAAAAAGAAACCCTGCTTCCACTCTCTCTCTTCACGTTCCAAAACAAAAGCCCACGTCCAGAAACTGCCCCCTTAATCTCTCTCTCTCCTTCCCTTTATCACCGGGACGGTTAGTTGAGTTTTGTGTGTAGCCTTGCTGGAGTCGGAGGGAAGATTTTTACGCACCGCGGCGTAACTTTTTTTTACGCAGCCAAGAGAACACGCTACCAATCATCACTTTCCTTGCTTAGTTTCCCACGAACCACCGTCCCTTGGGACGTTTATGAGCGGACTTCACAATGAACGGTTCTGATCGGCCATCCGATCATTGATGATGGGCAAAGAAAATCTGGAACTTCCGGTTTTTCCGGACCGCGTGACAGAGGTTCCGCGGAAAGCTCTGGCAGTTGGTGGGGCCCACTTATGCTGGTCTTTCGGGAGATCAGACTCGTTCCTCTGATTAATGGGGTCGAGTTAGGCCATGAGCCAAAATTCAAACTGGATCCGAGTCTTGGGTGGGCCGCGCCTTCAACCGACGTCGCTAAGACTACACGTCGCTGTGGTCTTGTTCTCATCCATGGTTGCTTTTAAATCATGAGGTTTTGACCTGCTCGACCCCATCTTCATGATGGGCGGATCGGATTGTCCATGTGGGACCTGCTTGTGGCCCACCGACTTCCAACCGGCGCCCTGTTCGTCCGTTCGGAGCAACAGAGAAGGAAGTTGCTGTTTTTGAAGAAGAGACGGGTCCAAGGTCTGTTTGACCGGTCTTAAGGTGCAATGCATATGAGAACACTTGTACACGGTGCCCACCTCATGCAAGGTGGGGTCGTCTGTGATGTTTATGAGCAATCCAATTCACCCATTCATTTAGTCTCCCCATTTAAGGCGTTGACTCCAAATTTGAGGCAGTTCCAGATATCAGGTGGGCCCAAAATCGACGGTTTATGGTCTGATCTGTCCGTTGGGCTACTTCTACAATGATCCAATGGCTGAAATTGATATGTACGGTTAATTTATGTCCCTCAGACCATGTATGAAGTTTCGAGCCGAACGGATGGTGGGAACCCCGTGATCTTGCATTCTGGATGACTGTGTGGCCTCTTTAACGTGGATGGCTTGATTTTCTCTGATCCCGGCCATGTAAATTCATCATTCTTGGTCCCCTGGGGTCCGTGCCTTGGTGTGGTGATTTCAGAGCATCAAATATACACTTTTAGCACCTTTTTGTAGCCCACACTTGCAAATGTACCTTGCATCACAAACACGATTAAATTAGGCTTTTTAAACGGTGGCATGTTCATAAATCCGGTGATAAATGGGGTCTAATATGCAATATTTGACCCTCAACAACTACCTTCGAACAGCCTCGAGAGGCATCAGAGCTCAAGCCGGCCGAGACACCGGTTGTCCCGAGGACAGAAGAGAGGGGGCTGGGTAAGGCGGGAGTAGCTGAGGAAGAGAGGATAGCCTTCAATCAGAAAGTTGAAGAGATTCTTTCGTGGGTGAGTCGGCAGGTGTTCGCGGGAGAGTTCTTTAGCCTTCAGGAGGCTCTATGGAAGAGACGCTTGGGAGGATCGGGACACTACTGCTCGAGCAAACAGCGTGGTTTTCCTCAATTGTTTTGCTTCAAGCTCTCCTATTTTATTTTTTGAACTTTCCTCCTTGTGCAGTTCGCCCCTTACATGCTGAAGGCTCGTGTTGAGATATCTGCCTTGACTAGGCGAGCCGGGGATGCGAAGGCTCAACAATCATTTGCTGAGTCTCGGGTGTCTTTGTGGAGGGCTAGCTCGAGAAGGCAAAGGCTGCTCTTGAGACGGTCACGATGGAGAGGGACCACGTGGCCTCGCGATTGGAAGAGGCCAGGTTGGCCTTCGAGCAGGCTGCCACGGAGCCTGCCTTGACTTACAGGAAGCTTCAGGAGCTCGCGGCGGGGACCAAGGTTGCTCTTGCGACCGCGAAGGTTGAAGCGGTGGAAAAGTATCTTTCATCTTCAGCCTATGAGGAGGAACGGGCCCTTGTCTATCAACAGGGCTACGCAGAGTGTGTAAAGGTGATGAAAGAGTCTCTCCCCCATCTAGATCTGTCTGGCTTCGACGAGGGCAAGTCAGGGTCCGGTGGCGACGCGACGGTAGATCCCGAGGCATACACTTATGACGCCTTTGCTACTTCTTCTGATGCGACTCCATCAGCCCCTAATGTAGCTCCATCAGCATCTCCTGGGTTAGCTCCTTGTGCGGCGGGCGAAGCTGAGCCCTGAAGTTAGTGTGGTAGAGTAAAATTCTTTTCTGCTCCCCACATCTGCTTCAGGCACTTCAAGCACACCAAACTTCGGGGCCGAGCGTCGTCCTTTACCGATATTCGAGTGTTGAACATTTATTGTTTTGTCAATACGATACAATTATAAACAATGAACCGGCAATGTAACACTTTATTGATCAATGAATATATATTTTTTGTTACTTATTTGTACATTCTACATTTTTTCCCTGATCCTTCCAAGTGTTTAAAGTAATCGAGTCGAGTGTGGATTGCTCTTTGACCGAGCTAAGGATAGTATATCTCGAGATGCTCGACATTCTAAGGATGAGGTAGGAGCTACCTTGTTAGGTCTTCTAGTCGGTAGGTACCTGGCTGGACAGTATTTGCGATTACGTAAGGGCCCTCCCAATTGGGCCCCAGCGTTCCTGCACCACTTTCTTTACTATTTTGAAAAGTTCTTCGGAGGACTAAGTCCCCTGCTCGGAATCGCCTGACTTTGACTCAGGCGTTGTAGGATCGGGACACCAGTCGTTGATAGGCGGCTGTCCGAAGTTGAGACAACTCTCTGATTTCATCCAAGAGGTCGAGGTTAAGGGTCAGCAGCTCCCCGTTATCTTGCTTGTTGAGCGAACTTACTCGGGCAGTAGGTAGGCCGACCTCCACAAGGACAATGGCTTCCGAACCATACACTAATGAGAACAGAGTTTCTACTGTTGCAGTTCGAGCCATAGTTCGGTAGACCCAAAGAACTTTAGGAAGCTCCTCAGTCCAAGCCCCTTTGGCTTGGTCTAGCTTAGTCCGAAGGTATTGTTTTATAACCTTGTTAATGGCTTCAATCTGCCCATTCGCTTGCAGATGACGCGGGGACGAGTAAACGTTTCTGATCCTGAGGTTCTGACACATTTTCCGGTAATGCTTGTTATCGAACTGCCTCTCATTGTCAGAAACAATGGTCCGAGGTATTCCAAACCGACAGACGATATTTTTTCAAATGAAGTCTGTGATCTTCTGCTCTGTTATCTTGGCCAGGGGCTCGGCTTCGGCCCACTTGGTGAAGTAATATATGGTGACGATGGCGAACTTAGTCTGACCCTTCCTTAAAGGGAATGGTCCGATGATGTCGATTCCCCATTGGGTAAAAGGCCAAGGGTCGACCATTGGCGTCAGTTCTTTAGGTGGCTGTCGGGGGATAATGGCAAACCTTTGGCACTTGTCACAATTCTGAACGAACTTTCGAGCATCCTGCTGAATGATCGACCAATAATAACCTTGTTGAATAACCTTATGAGCCAAGGATCGGCCGCCCAAGTGATTATCGCAAATGCCTTCATGAATTTCATGTAAGACATAGTCAACTTCACTCGGCCTCAGGCATTGCAGGAGGGGCACGTAGTATCCTTTCTTGTATTGCACTCCATTGAGCATGGTGTAGCGGGCTGTGTGGTTCTTCAGTCGTCAAGCCTCGGCATGATCTTCGGGGAGTACGCCAGTTTCAAGATATGTGACAATTGGATCAACCCAAGATGACTCAGAATTGATGGGGAGCATGGCCGAGGGTTCGGTTCCCTCGATGCTCAGCTCGACCACAAATTCAATAGGAATGGATCTAGGGATGTCGTCTTCGTCGGCTGAAGCGAGCTTCGCTAGGAGGTCGGCTTTGGCATTCTTGACCTCGGGATCCGGGTAACAGAACATTGGTGAAATCCGGCGATCATCTCTTTTGCTTTTGTAAGATAGGCTTTTAGCCTCTCCTTCCTAACCTGATATACATCGGCTATCTGGTCGACGACTAGTTGGGAGTTGCTGTACACGTTTAGATGAGTGACTCCTAAGCTGGCTGATAACCGAAGTCCTAGGAGCAGAACTTCATATTCTGCTGTATTATTGGAGGCTTCAAATCCAAGTCTCAAGGCATATTGAATAACCGCGTGATCAGGAGTCTCCAGAACTACCCCTGCCCCGCTTGCCTTGGAGTTGGATAAGCCATCCAGGTAGAGAGACCAGACGGGTTGGGTGGGAGGGAATTGCTCGACGATGCCCCTAGGTGAGTAGAAGAGATTTCTGTTTGCACTGTGACTTCGACGAAGAAATCTGCCACAACTTATCCCTTAATTGCTATTCTGGGCTTGTAATGGATGTCGAATTCATTGAGTTTGATCGCCCATTTTGTGAGTCATCCTGAAGCCTCCGGTTTCTGTAGTACTTGGCGTAGAGGCTGGTCGGTCATGACGATGATGGAGTGAGCCTGAAAGTATGGTCGTAGGCGTCGGGATGATATGACTAGTGCCAAGGCCATTTTTTCTAGGGTCAGATATCTCGTCTCTGCCGGGACGAGGGCCTTACTAATGTAGTAAACGGGGAATTGTCTACCTTCATATTTGCGGATCAAGGCCAAGCTTACGGTTATGTCAGAAACTGCCAGATAGATTAGTAGAGGCTCACCTGGCTCAGGCTTAGAAAGCAGTGGTGGCGATCCTAAATACTCTTGAGTCGTTGGAGGGCGATCTCGCATTCCTATGTCTAATCGACAATTTGTCGGCCCTTCATCTGTTTAAAGAAGGGGAGACATTTGTCGGTAGCGCGGGACACGAAGCGATTTAGGGCTACTATCCTTCCAGTCAACCGTTGAATATCTTTGATCGTTTTCAGGGATTCCATGTCGAACAAAGCTTTAATTTTCTCCTGCTTAGCTTCAATTCCTCGTTGGCTGACCAAAAATCCAAGGAATTTGCCCGAGCCTACACCGAACGCGCATTTGCTTGGGTTGAGCTTCATCTTATATTTTCATAGGATGAGGAACATTTCCTCTAGGTCGGCTATATGGTCGGTCGCTTTAAAGTTCTGACGAACATATCATCGATATAGACCTCCATATATAGGCCGTCCTATCAGTCGAGCAAACATTTTGTTGATCAGCCTTTGATAAGTCGCTCCAGCGTTTTTCAATCCGAACGGCATCACTCGGTAACAATAAAGGCCTTCGTCAATGAAAAAGGTGGTTTTTTAATTATCAGACTGATGCATTATAATTTGATATAACTAGGTAAGCGTCCATAAAAACTAAAACTCATGCCCCGTGGTATTATCAACCAGCTGATCGATCTGAGGAAGAGAAAAACTATCTTTAGGGCAGGCTTTGTTTAAGTCGGTATAATCTATACAGACTCGCTACTTCCCATTCGCCTTTTTGACCAACACGACGTTGGCCACCCACTCGGGGTAGTATATTTCTTCGATGAAATTGGCTTTGCGAAGTTTAATTTCTAACCTCTTTCTCGATTACGGCATACCTCTCAAGGCCGAGTGCACGCCGTTTTTGATGGATCGGCTTGTAAGTTGGGTCAATATTAAGGCGGTGAGTCATGACTGAAGGGTCAATGCCCGACATATCTTCATGAGTCCATGCAAAGACATCGGCGTGTCGGCGGAGCAAGACTATCAACTTCTCCTTTAAAGGTGTTACCAGGGACGAGCCGATCAGGACAGTCTTCGAGTCGTCTAACTCATTTAATGGCACCTGGATGAGGTCCTCCACGGGCTGGCCACGTCCGGGAGATTCGTCGCACGGATCCAGGGTCTCGATCGTTGTAATTTTCGCTGGTGCTCGCAAAGCGATAGCGTAACATTGCCAAGAGTCGTGATGGTCTCCTTTTACGACCCCGACGCCATTCTCAATCGGAAACTTCATAGACAGATGATAGGCTGAGATGATGGCTCGGAGGAGATAAAGAGAAGGTCGACCAAGGATGACATTATAGACCGAAGACTGATCGACTATCAGAAAGTCGACCATAACAGTATCTCGATTTGGCGCATCCCCGGCAGTGAGCGGGAGTTGAATTGCTCCTTCGGGAAGAACTTGTCCACCCGAGAATCCGATCAATGGAGTCCTTACGGGCCTCAAAGTCGAACGTTCTGCACCCATCTTGTCGAGCGCCTGCGTAAACAATACGTCCGCAGATGAGCCTGTGTCGACGAGAACCCTGAAGACTCGGTGGTTGGCGATAGTGACCGTGATGATTAGAGCGTCGTTGTGCGGGTGATGAATGCCCCTCGTGTCTGCCTCGGTGAAAGCTACACTGTATTTCTCAAGCTTTCTCTCCTTTAAGGGCCGAGCTAGAACCATAATTTCGGACTCAGGTTGACCAACATTCCTTGCATGATTTTTTCGAGCGTTATTTGAGTCACCTCCGCCCAGATGACCACCAATAATAGTTCTCGATGTCCTCGGTAGGTCGGTTGTCATTTGGGCTTTCTTTCATGGTTCTGGCTCCTAAGTCGACGTGTTCGCTGAGGTGGCCCTCTCGGATGAGCCTCTCAATCTCCCGCTTTAGATTATAATAGTCAATTGCGTTATGTCCATGATCGTGATGGAAATGGCAGTACTTACTCTTACTTCGTCGGTGCGGATTACTATAGAGTTGGTCTGGCCCTTGATCTCCATCAGTACCTGCTCTTGCGGCTTGTTGAGCCGAGTGTACGTCGAAAACTTGTGGTCAGGCCGCTTACTCGACCTACGTTCATCGCGGGACCAGTCATCCTTACGCTTCTTACCACCGGCCGAGTCAACTTCTTTCTTGGCTGGCTCTTTAGTCGGGGTTTTTGCATTTTGAGCGGCCTCGCACAGGATTCGGGTTTCCTTTGCATCTGCATACTTTTTCGACCGGACCATGAATTTAACCAGAGTAGTGGGCGGGTTCTTGTCTAGGGATGTAAGAAATGACTTGTCTCTAACTCATTTCATAATATAATTGAGAGTTGTCTCGTCCGAATACTTCCGGACTTGGAGCGATTCGAAATTGAGGCGTTTGATATAATCATTAAGTACTTCTCCCTCTTTTTGAATTATATTGTTTAGATGCACGGATGACTTCAACTTTTTCTTCTATCTAATGAAATTAGCAAGGAAAGCGTCGCTGAGCTCAGTGAACGAGTTGATAGACTTTGGTTTCAATCGTTTGAACCAAAGCCGAGCTACATCGGCCAAAGTGAGAGAGAAGGCCTAGCACATCACGACATCCGAGGCATCGTGCAATTTTATATAAGTCCGAAAGGACTCAATGTGCTCAATCAGATCGATTTTGCCGGTGAAGGGCGTGATATGAGGAAGGCGGAATTGTTCCGATAGTCGAGTTTGCATAATCTCGTCTGTAAATGGGGACGCCTTCGCTTCGGGTCCCGCCTGACTGGCATAGTGATTTTGCTTCATATCCGTGATTTCCTCCTGCACTTCCTTCCTTAGGTCCTGGTGCTCAGCCTTCCAGGGTTCGTTGCTGTCAGTCGTACCCTCAATCGGGGGCCTGCTGTGCCTTCTCCGATCCATTTCCTGTCGTAGATCGGTGGCAGGCAGCGGGGCGGTCAAGGAGATATGGGAGGGTGCAGGCTCAGCCCAACCCTGGTGTTAACTTTGCTGAGGGACAATTTGTGCAACGACGGGCTGAGGATCGACGAATTGCCGTGGGGCATTTGCCCGGCCATCGTTCTGTTGAGGTAGCTGGACCTGTTGGCGATGAATTTGTTCCAGCATCTGATTCATGTAGTTCATGTCAGTCCTGAGTTCCTGGACCTCCTTATCCAACAGTCCGTTCCCTTGATTCCGTTAAGTGCGCCTAGTAGAAACGGAGGTTGCCTGACGAGCTGCAGAGCCTTGTCAATTATCCGGTTGGTTCTGGGCCCCTTGGGCTCCATTCGTACCAGGCCTGCCCTCTGTCGCCATTGGTCCGGTGACAAGGACCTCTTTGGGTTAATTTTGGACGGTTCTCCTTATTCTCGCCATTGGAGACTACTCAGTGCTTAGAGAAAACGACTTTTCATATCGCTTCCCACAGGCGACACCAAACTGTTGATGCTGTTTTTAGCTCGCCCCTTTTTATGATACTTAGACCTACACAGGAAGAAGGAGAAAGGTACCCTGACTTTACCAGGGGACCCTTCGATGCTTAAGTCAGAATATGGGTCTCTAGAATAATGATTTTTAGGGCGAGAGTTTTTGCATACCTTTTACCATGAAGGGCTTGTTATTTATAATGGTGTCGTACCTTGTAAGGCTTCCACAATTAGAGTTGATCTCAATCTCTTGGGATCCGTAATCCCTGATAATATTCCTAGATTATCGGGGATCTTATTTTATCTCCCAAAATCTTGGATGGAGATCCAGAGTTTTTACTAGGTAACGTCTAGATATGGAACGATATAGTTCGGTCGACTCTTATCTCTCCAACAAGTTATGTATGCATGTATTTTTGATTTTTTAACTGAAAATCTAACATTTATTATTGACACTAGAGAAGGTTCAATTGAAGTAGCCCGATATTTGATCTCTGGTCTAATGGACATACCTGTCAATGATGAAGGTATTCCCATTAGCGCTCTAGTAGCTAAACCATCTGAATCTAAAAAGCGCATGCTTACTAGAGATTTGTGCAATATAAATGCTGAATGAAATTCTTCTGAAAATGCGCTTCCTCAAAGTATTTGTTACACAGATACAGAGTCCTTCACAGGATTTTTATTTCAAATGTTTATCCTCGTTCTGGTAACAAAACCAAACTCACCACTTTCATGGTTCGAATTCTTCATTTCATTGTTTGTAGAACTAGTATATGTCTTTATTCTCTAATTTATCATTGTATCATTCAATTCTGTCAACATCCTAGACATAGTGACATCCCTTTTGCGTATCTTATGACTGTGTTGGCCACTCATATTTTAGTACTTATGCCCGTTGGAGAGGCTCCCATTCAACACCTAATCTTCAACAACTCCAATATCAACAAAATGAATCTGAGGTTAGCCGCAGGCCAAGTCAATGTGGGTGTTGGTGGAGCTGATGCAGTTAATGAAGAGGAATGTGATTTACCACCAGATGACATTAACATGGATGATATTTTTGATGAGATCGAATTCGATTCGGCAGATGATCCTGATTATCAGCCGTCTGACTTTGATGAGCGTTTGCGCTCATTAGAGGAGAAGGTAGAGAACATGAATGTGTCCCATGTTTACAATTCAAATACACACGCAAGTATCTTAGGCGCCTGAACAAGGGGCTTCATAATCTTGATCCTACCATACTTGCTCCTTCGTCGGGTTCTGATTAGTTTTTTCCTTATCTTGGTTTGTAATAACTTAATCATATTTGGCTTTCGGTTGAACTTAGTTGCATTTGGTTAAACTTGATTTTATTTTGTTGAACATGGTTGTTTATGCTTGAACAATGCTTACTTATAGTTTTATTATCTTGCCTATCTTGTTCATTTATTCCTCATTACTCTTCTTTTTCTTCCTTATTGATTTACTTCCATTATTATTTATGGTTCCTTCCTTTGTCTTTTTGTGACGAAAAGGAGGAGAATTTTGATGTGAATTGTGATGGATGTGTGTGGTTGTGAGAGTGGAAATGTAGTCCATTTTTTCATCCTTTTTTTGAAAGGGGGAGTAAAGTAAGGGGAGTTTTGTTAGAGGAGTAGATGCTACTTTATGACCTGTTGATAACTGGTGCATAATTCTTTAACTAGATTGTAACTGGTTTATGTTGATAACTGGTGCATGATTCTTTGTGCGTATAATGCTTATGTTATTTTGAAGTGTGCGTTGTCACAAATTTGACAAAGGGGGAGATTGTAAGTGCTATGGTTTCTAGCCCCTATGATTGTCAAATTTTGTAGTGCCAAAACCTCTTGGAATTTGTGTCTTGTGTAGCGCATCTACATATTCAAGACTGTGCTTCTCATGTATGAGAACAACGGTCTTTACCTCAAGAACTTCAAGTGCAAGTTTATATGTTCATGTTCAAGTACAACTTCAAGTGTGAATTCAATCTTTCAAGCTTCAATGGTTCAAGTTTTCAAAGCTTCAAGTCAAGACTCAAGACTCAAGCTCAAGCTTCAAGTGAAGCTTCAGAAGTCTCGAGTTCAAGCTTCCACATATGACAAGATCTCAAGCTTCGTGAACTTTAAAGATCATCTATCAACCAAAGGAAAAGAAGAACTCAATGTTCATATTTCACTAAAAAGGTTTGGTTGACCCTAGATTGACCTTAGGGTAGGTCATTTTGAATACATAATTCAAATGACATATTATATAAGTACATAGTTTGTTTTTAGACTAGTCCTAGGCTGTGTTCGACTAGTCCTAGCACTGGCTCAACCAGTCCAAGAATTCATCGACCAGTCCTAAGTTTGTTACTGATTTTCAAAATTTTTTGTTAAAGCCTCGACTGGTCCTGGAGACTGCTCGACCGGTCGTGTGAACAGTGCTCGACTCGTTCTCGACCAGTCCTACAGACTCGACTCAAAGTCCAGCAACTAAATTGGGTCATGCACGACTAATCGTGGACAGGACTCGACCGGTCGTGGAGGCTGCTCGACTGGTTGAGTAGGTCCTTCGACTAGTCGTGAAACGGTCTTATCTTATCGCACTCGAAATTTCAAAAATCTGTTGGTTGTACGACTAGTCGAGCTGACCGCATGACCAGTCGAGCAAGCGATTTTTGCAATTATAAATAGATCACGAATTTCAGAGTTTCATATCCAATTCAAGCTAAATCAATACACTACTCTGAGAGATAAGTTAGTCATTATTTTAAGATATATTTTAATAGATCACGCATGACCAGTTGAGCAGGTCCTTCGACCAGTCGTGAAACGGTCTTATCTTATCGCACTCGAAATTTCAAAAATCTGTTGGTTGTACGACTAGTCGAGCTGACCGCATGACCAGTCGAGCAAGCGATTTTTGCAATTATAAATAGATCACGAATTTCAGAGTTTCATATCCAATTCAAGCTAAATCAATACACTACTCTGAGAGATAAGTTAGTCATTATTTTAAGATATATTGTGCTCATTTAATATTCTCTTTATTTAGCTTTATTATATTTGATTTTGTATTCTATATTCCAATCATATTTGAAGAAGGGATTGAGACTTGCCATTTTCTTAGAATCAAAATCAAATAGAGCTAGCCCAACTTGATTTAATTTAAAATCAATTTAGAACCTAAAACCATTTCATATGTGAGTGTGGACATTGAACTTCTACGTTGAACTTCTACTCTAATTTGGTTCTTCCGGGCTGCATCAAAAGGAGAATATCTAGGTATTTTACATTATTGTAAATTCCATTTTGGTTTCATTGAGATTGTGCCAGAAAAATCTCTCTGTTTTGGTTTGTCTGAGGTAATCTAGGAAACTCAGAGTGTGGGGTTTTTGAATTGTGTAAGCCCACTTAAAAGACACAATTGTGAGGATTTTAGGTAAACCTTGAAAAACCTATTTTCATAGTGAACGCTAATATCCACTGTGTGAGGATATTAGGAGTGGAGTAGTTGTGTAGCTGTTGTTTAACAGTTGGTGTACACACAAATAAACCACTATAATTTCTGGTCTTGTGGTTGATTATTTATTTTATTTTGAGAATGTTGTAATTTCTTTTATGCAAGTGTGGGAATGTTGTAATAGCTTAAATTTCTTTTCTTTCTATTTATTTCTTTATTCCTCTATATCAGTTTGAGTTTTTGATACACAGACCGTTCTAGTAAAGTTGTCCTGTCATAAACCCTTGGTTTTTATGGTGTAAGGTTGTCCTTAGAACAACATCTGTATCAACCTCTCAATACTCGTACATTTGAGGTTGTCTTTAATTTCGGCATTGTGGGATTGTCTATTGCTATTAGTATTTAATTTATTTAAATTCCGCTGTTATTTTTTAATTTGGCACATTCCTCTTCAACCCCCCTCTAGGACTTAATAGCTCGGCCTTTTCAAGATGAAGTCTTGATGGTTAGATTGGGAGGGTTTGGATGAAAAAGTTGCTGAAATTTTTGAGAGCTCTCTCTTGCTAGCAATGGAGGAAAATGAAAATGAGGAAGAAAGGGAGGGAAAGAGAGATGAGAGAGAGAGAGAGAGAGAGAGAGAGAGAGAGAGAGAGAGAGTAGCTAGGTAGGCTCTCTCTCATAGGTAGGTATGATGACTTGTAAGAGCATGGGGAAGAAAAATAATCATGAGTTGTAAGAGATAGGCTAGGGTAGGGTAGCTATGGAGTAGGGTGGTAGGGTGGCTAGGGTAGGTAGGTGATGTCATCCTCATGATGACCTAGGAAAATGTATCATGGGTTAGGTAGGTCCCACAACGTGCGGTCCACGACCATGATCATGCGCGGCCTACATCTTGTGATCTAAGCATCGGATCGGTACGCGAGACGCGGTGACGGCGGGGTCGCAATGGCGCGGGTCTCGGGCTGAATCGGCTCGGGTTTATAGGATGAGACTCAGGGTCGCGTGCAAATGAAATCAAAAGGTTGCGGGTTGCTGCAATTCGACTGGGAGGACCGCGGGATCCTAGGGAACGGAACGGATACTAGGACATGGGCTTGACACTATTGTTTTCCCATGGTGTGGTCCACTCGAGATTTTGATTTGCCTCATTTATGGGATAGAGCACTAAAATAATGTGTAAAAATGGATGGACGGTGTGGATAGAACACACAGATCATGGTGGGACCCACAGAGCACCGACCACTAGCCACCTAGCTAGTGGCAGCGTCACTAGCCAAACCGCGTCCCTTGCTTGCCAGGAGGGCCATCAACTTACAAAAGATTGTCAAATCGAGTGTGTACTCGACGGAAACGGATTGGCTGCTCCCCTGCCAGCAGCCCGGTGGTTGGTGGTCGGTGCTCTGTGGGCTGCCATGATGTATGTGTTTCATCCATTCCGTTCATCCATTTTTAAAGATCATTTTAGGGCTTTAATTCCAAAAATGAGAGGGATATAAATCTCATAGGGACCACATCACAGCGAAACAATAGTGATTGGATATCCACCATTAAAATCCTCCTAAGGCCCATTGTACTGTTTATTTGACATCCAATCTGTTGATTAGATCATACAGACCCAGATGAAGGGAAAAAACAAAGATCAGCTTCATCTAAAACTTTTATGGCCCCAAAAAGTTTTTAATGGTCGACATTCATTCAACACTGTTTCCTATAATGTGGTCCAGTTGAAATTGGGATATAGCTCATTTTTTGTCACATACCATAAAATGATATAGAAAAAAGGATGGACGGCATGGATGAAACACATACATCATGGTGGGGCCACAGAGCACCGACAACCGGCCATTGGCTGGTGGCAGGGAGTAGCCAATCCGTTTCCCATGAAAAGAACGCCACCATGCAGATGAGCTGACCACCTTAAAATCAGCCTATCGTCGCCGGATTCGCCGTAACACGCACTGCGCATGCATTCCATGCTGAATTGGTACTTCTAAGAAGTTATCTAGACCGTTGCTAAGCCACACGCTTGCACAAGGCATACCATCTACACGCCACCATTCTTGCTAGTGTGGCAGACATGTGCAATATCCAAGCCGTTCATTTGGTTGGGTCCAATTATATAGATCTTCTCACCCAAAAATAGAGCTGATGATCAATCAGTAGCTGCCACTATATTAGAAACAGGTGGATGGGTTCGAAATCTTGCAACCACTACAGTCAAACATTTGTTTCTTAAACTATGGCCCACCTGAATGGTTTGGACTGAACTCATACTTGGCTGGGCCATCTACACAGCGGTATGCTTTTGATGTATGGATTGGATCTCATTCTTACATGCAATGCTGGCACATGTGTGACCTTACATGATCAGACAATTCTAGGAAATCCTAAGTTCCTAACCATTCCCATCCATTGCTTTGAAAATGGATGGCTGAAATGAAAAAGGCCAAATTAGAGATGGATTGGATGATCAGATCATCAAGAAATTTTCAAGGCAGCCCTTGTAATGTGTGGGTGGACCTAATGGAAGGTCTGGATTTGATCAGTTGGGTTGCAACTGTCCTGATGCAACTAAGAGCTCTGATACCACATCAATTCCCTTATTTATATTCTATCATAGAAAGGTTTAATAAATAGCCCTGGCTTTGCACATTGAAAGCTCCATCCCTTACAATCCATTCATTCAAAATGGCCCCAAACTCTCATTACTCTCTCATGTTTCTTCTTTCTCTAACTCTCATCCTCCAATCCTCATCATCCCAGCTGACCCAAATTGCAATGGATCCTATTCACGAAGTGTGCAGCCAAACAGCCTATGATGAATTATGCGTCGCTTGTCTCGAATCAGATCCCCGAAGCTCAACCGGAGATCTGAATGTCTTCGCCGATATCCTGATTGGCCTCGCGTTATCAAATGTTACAAATACATGTCCATACATATCTAAGCTCTATAACGAAACCGCCGAGCCTATACTGAAGAATTGCCTCAATCTATGTTTGTTTGAATATGAAGAAGCTGTCTATGATCTCAAAGACGCGCTCACTTCTCTCGCTGCAATGGACTACTCCAAGCTGTATCATGACATGGCCGACACACTCGATGCTGCATTCACATGTGATGACTGTTTCACTGCACCACCGTTCCCTACATCGCCATTGACACAACAGACTTTGTTCTTGACACAGCTATCCAGTATCACTTTGATGATCAACGATATGCTCGCAAGTTCTTCATAGAATTACTAAGGCTTTATCTCCTTTCTTCTACTTTAATTGTAATAGTATTTTATCGTCTTAGGCCATGTTTGGAAGCATAAGTGAATAAAATTGCAATAATGAATGATGTTTACAAGTATTTATATAATGAATCCAGATTGAAAGTATTCAATTATAGCTTCACGAATTGGTGGATCACAAGTAGGGCTGACAGTACGGGCAGGTTGGGTCGGGTTAGTGCTCAACCGTAGCCCAACCCAAGGTTCCTATACCTCAACCTTAACTCAATCCAACCTAACCTCAGGTTAGGAATTGATCTCAATCCAAGCCTAACCCAAGCGGGCTCGGTGAGGTTGGTCCAGTTGGTTGGGTGCAAATGCATGATAATATTTTCATTATCATATTAGTCTATTATATTTTTAATATACATCTTATTTTTTATATGTATGATTTTATTAATGATTTATATAGTTATTTATTGTAAAGAACTTTATTTTTTCTAAACAAACAAGCTATAATATAGGATAACTACACAGTCTATTTAGGAGAGAGAAATCTGGCATATCTTATTAACTTGAGTCATCAGAAATGACGTAGACTAGAGAAATCCGACTGCACTGGAATTTCTTGCGCCTTCAATACAGATAATCCGCAATCAATCACTACAACAACTAGGAATTTTGGCGGCGCTCGAAAGCGCCGCGAAAATTCCAAAAGAGCGCCGCCAATAGTAATAGTGCCGATTAATGGGTATGTCGGGAAAAGTATTGGTGGCACTATGTGAGTTTTAGCGGCGCTTTTTGAGCGCCATAATTGTGAGTTTTCCGACGCGAATAGGCACCAATAAAACTTGTTCGAGCGCCAGTAGAAGAGGTCTCTGAACACTTTTTCTTATGACAAAGCGCCGTAAATTTTGTAGACAAGCGCCGCTAAAACCTTTTGTATAGATTTGATAGGCCCTAACATGCCAGTAATTTTTTTAATTATATATAATTCAATCGAAACCTGTATTTTTAAAATATTTGAAACATAAAAATGATGCCATACAAATAAAACTGAATATTAAACAAAATTTATATTACTAGACAATAAAAAAAATATAATATTTATTACAATACACATCTGCAATTTGATGAGTTGGCCAAAAAATATTAATGTTAATTGATAACTAATAGACATGATCTCTTTCCCCCTTTGATGAATTGTAGATTTGAACATCACTTTGCCTGCTGAGTTAATGAAGTAGGAAACCTGCCATTGAGAGATGAATCAACCAGTCAGCAATGAGACAATTGCATCTCCAGGGGCCCCATTTGACCTGGCAGCAAAGCCAGATTGATTTTTTTTTTTTCCTTTTTCTTTTTTCTTTTTCCTTTGTGGACTCCAAACTCAACAATTGGGAGACTAAACCAATATATACTGTTACTAATATTTCTAAACAAGGTCTCAAGTCTAACCAGTTGGACCACAATTTATAGTCCACCCAGCAAATAACTTCTATTCTATCATATGTGTGTGCAACATTTGTATGTTGTATGTGTGCAACATTTGAAAGGTTGTGAGTAATATGCTGGATGGATGGTTACTTATGGTCCAACTGGTAGAACATGAGAACTCTTCTTAAAATTATAAATATTCAGTCTGAGTTGGATCGAGTCTTCCAGTACACCTGACCCAGCTGGACATCAATCCAGTTAAATTTTCAGGTTTTTGAAAGAACTGATCCTTGTCCGAGTCAGATACGACTCACCGAGTTAACTAATTGAGGTTCATCAAATGTGTACACACCTTTCAGACATTAAAAGAGTGTATAAGATCACCTGGGCACAGTGTTAGATGTAGACTGCTGAAACAAAAAACAAATATGTAAAGTGAGATGTGCTCATACATAAAAGAAAGAAAGAAAAAAAAAAAAAAAAAAAAAAAAAAAAAAAAAAAAAAAACCTGTACAGTCTAAGGTCAGCCATATATATAAAAATAAAAATAAAAAAAATAAATTCCATGCACATGGTGTCTTAGGGTGGCTCTCCCTTCATCCTCTTCTTCCTTTCCATTAAGTTTGGCTCTAACTTTGGGGAGAGGATTCTGCTTAGGAGTCAGAAATTGCTCCTAGTTGTATTTCATTATATATATAAAAAAAAGTAGTAAAATCTTTGAAGAGCAATAGTGTAAAAAGTACTAGAAACATTGAAGCAAATGAAAATTGAAACACAGGAAAAAAATTGCCTGGGGCATGGCTTTAAAAACAGGTCAGCTTGGCAATAACCATATAAAAAAAAAACTTGCCTCCTTTTCAGCAGCACCAGCTTTACAAGCAGCAATTGACACAACTAATATAGCATTGGCACCAAGTTCCCCCTGCATCCTGAAATGTTGCAGTCCAGATATTATAACTGATAAAGTGGGCATGTAATGAATTTCAATTTACCAAAAAAGAAAAGAAGATTTTCTCCGCATTGGTATATCTATATCATCAAATAGATCAAGTGGACCGAATCTTTTTTATATAAGATACACAGACGCAAAAGAGTGAATTTCAGTTTCAAAGCAATTTGCAAATATGCAGATTTTTTATTACTATGATAGTTAGCTAGCAGTGGCACCCATTACAAAGTAAAGAAGAAGTGTTGGGCCCAGGTGCATGCTTGGTCAAGGGCTGCAACTTGGGTTCAGACCCAAGTTCTGGTTGGCCTAGCATTGGAAAACACCAAACCAATTTGAAAAGCCTATCATGGACACCTATCACAATAACATGACAACTAAAGGTTCCATTAGATTACAGCACCAAATGTGTAATCTCACGTTAGGCCTAGAGCCACAGGGCCAAAAATCAAGCTGACTTATTATTCAAGTGGGCCATAGTGCCTTATTTACTCTAGTGGATATCATGCCATCCATCCACATTGCCACTGTAGTGGAAGAGAATAACTGTAAAATTCTTTGGAAAAAAAAAAACTGAATTCCTTGAAATTAGATGAAAATTGGTTTGCTCAAATGTACATGACAATGGATGAGAAATATTACTTTCTGAACAATGGCATCAACATTGCCACTGTAAGTGGAAGAGAATGCTACCATCAACTGATGAGTAAGAAAACTTAAACAGGAAGTTAAGAATATAGTAACATGAAATGGCACATAATGTAGTACAGAAAACCCACCCACTAAAATCCAGTCAGTACAAATGAATTAAAAAACAAAAAGGAAAAGAAAAGCTAAAACCAATTCTTGAAAATTGTTCATGCATGAGATGTCTTGCAAATAAGAAGATACACTCCTCCCAGTATTTCACAGTCAATCTACACCAAAAACATTATATTTAACATGTCTAAGAATTAGAAGTCAACATTCGCTTTCTATATATTAGAGTGGCAATGGAGTCATTCACCTGCTTCTTTGTCAAAGGCAATGTAGCCACCTTCACAATATAACAGTGAGCAAGATAATTGCAAATCCATATGCATAGGGAACATGTAAAGTTGCAAGTCCATCCTTCAGCACCTGTCACCAATGCAATAGTTCAATCATTCACATCTACACCGGTCCTCAATGCACCCAAAATCGTGCATTGATACTATTCCTTGAGAGAAAGAGGATAGACCCTGTGAGTAATGGCCAATATGTTCGAACTATAAACCAACAACAAAATTACAGCCTTTCTAATGTCACAGCAGCAGCTGCCTGTGATGAGTTTGATAAATGAAATACCCAACTTTTTACTACTTCCTATCTTCACATCGTTCCACACACATGCAGATACTATTCCTTGAGAGAAAGAGGATAGACATTTACATAAATTTACTTTGAAGAAAGGTTTTAGTATAATGACCTTCCGTGTCCATCACCATGGAAAGGTGATGCATAATCAGCTGATGGATTAAATTGTCCAGCCGCAATTGCAGCAGCTGCAAAATGTTGGGCTCCAACTATCTTCCAATTACAGAAATCCCTCTTAGTGTCTGGATAAACTAGAATGCCAGAATAGAGGACTTGGTGGCATGACATACCACTAGACTGCCATCTTCTAAACTTGTGGTGTATCTCAAAGTCCAGAAGTCATGTGGAGGAGCTAAAGTTGTTGGAGCATACATCTGAAAACAACTGAGATGTCAGTGATCTGGATAGGGGAGAGAAGTGATGGTTCTGATAATGGACAGAGATGGGCTAAAGTCATACTACTCTTACCAACCTGCATGTATATCAGTTCAATTGTCCCTCTGTTTCCAGCGAATCCGGACCAGGCCCTATTCACCAAAACAAAAACAAAAAACAAAAATGAGAAGGTAATTTTTTTTTTCTCCGATTAACATGAGGGTAAGGTGCATAAGTTAGCAGTAAATTCAAATTCCAAACACAAAAAGGCTTCTTACATTGATAGAATGAATAATAGAAATAACACGGTTACTAAAATACAAAGAAGTAGGGTTAAGGATCAAACACCTTCATCCCAGGCATCTGGACCCAATCGACAGCAGTTCCTGTAGCCTTCACAAGGAACTCTGCCAAGGTCTCCTCTGCAATTGACAGGAGTCTGGACAAAACACAAAAGAACCAAAGATCAAAATCAGCAAAAGAAATAATGGCGTCTAAATTGGAGAGGTATGGAGGGAAAAAATAAAAAGATTTTGGTAATTTAGATTACCCAGCGGGATTATTAGCATCCTTTAGGGGATGCTGAGGAGTGGTAACCACAGACTCGCAACTTGTGTCTGTAGTGGCTACAGAAGCCTGCAGAAAAGTGTCTATAATTAGAGAACTCCACATAAAGAAACCCAATACATACTAAAAGAAAGAGGATTACTGGCTTCTTATTCTTCCATATACCATAGTCAAGAGAATCATGATAATTTTTCTGCTATAAAGAGAAAAACAAGTTCTTATTTGCCATTATCTATCTTAACAGGAAACCTCTCCATCATGGCATTTAGAAGATTTCAAGTGCTATAAAACCAGAAAAGAAAACCTCCCAATTGATTCTGCTCATAAATTTTCACAAATAATGCTTATGGTAACTTGTAATCGGCCAATATAATTTGCACATATTGAACTCAAAACTAAATTTCTCTGAGAGTGGGGCAAACTTGCTCTAAATCTCAACACAGATAATATGAATCAGCATAACATGCTTAGATTGAAGAAAAAACTAAAAATTGTCTAATGATGGGTTACAAAAAGTACCCTTGCATGCTTTTTATGAGTAGAATCCTAAATGCTTGAATCAATGGTTTGGATCACTAAGCTGTGGGAACCACTTGCCTCAAGGCATATATACTCTCCTCAAGATCCAGAATTCCTCTTCTAGTTCATTATCAAAATTATGCAATTTTATAAGACAAGACAATTTTTAAAGTTAGGGTGTTACTCGATCTTTTATCAAAATTCTGATGGAACGACTTGTATATTAGGAACTAAATACGATGGGAAAATCTCCAATCATTTACTGTCATACGTCATTCTCAAACCTGCTCAATGGCAGCCACTACATCTGTTACAAATCCTCCAAAGAGACTATAAAGGGCTTTGTAAACCACAATCCTGAAAGGCAGACATACAGGATGGTATTGGTACGATTTGTTGATAATGGCCAAAAAGTTATGGAAATCAGGTTAAATCTCCTTACCTTGCACGAGGAGCCATCCCACTTGCTTTGCCAAATTCATATCCATGCATTTTCACAGGAATTCCATTATTTCCAGCTGCAATTGCTGCCATGTGACTGGTAAATTGGTAACCAATGTCAAAAATAACAACATAATGAATAAAAATGACAAAAAACAGGGAACAGAAAACTAGGATATCAGGAATGCCGAAGATCAACAACAAATTTCCATAAGTACCAAATTAGTAATTTCTCAAACAAATGACTGGAATGAACCACTTCCAAATTGGAACTACTGTGGCTTTTCATAAATGTAGAAATATGATCATAATCAGAACGAAAAAGGAAAAATACCAGACTGAAATACACAAAAGAAAGGCTCACCTAAATTTCTTTAGCATGGGTTCAACATCTCCCAGCCTCTGACTATCTCTACAAATCCATGGCACTTCCACCATCGTGGTGAATAGATGTCCATTAAACAAAGTACAAAAATCAGACCAATGGCTGTGTGGGTCCCTGCATAGAAGTGCTATCCACTTCCTCGTGGTAGAAGCTGGCAAACATGTGGGCGATAGGGAATGTTGACCTCGTGGGCCACCATGTGCACAGGCCATACTATAATAAGAGGGTTGGACAGGTGCAACCATCATACCAGTGGCTTGTAGATGGAACAGCTAGAGCAGAGTTTGACGTTCAAGCAATGGGACTGATTCGGAAGAGAAATGTCCCTGTTTTATACTATTCCTGGTAATAAATAAGTCAGAATAGTTAAATCCTAAAACAGTTTCAACAAAAACGATGGACAAGATACAGACAGGAACAATCTATGAAGGTTTTATCTAATACATTTGAACTTGTGAATCAGATCAACGCCATCAACAACCCTAATTCGAGAATCTGCAGATGTAATAAGCATTTATAAATTAGCGATTCGACCATGCAAATCCCTAAAATGGATTCGACAATGCAAATCCCTAAAAATGGATTCGACAATGCAAATCCCTAATTAGGGATTTGTATTCAACAAAGCATATTCTTAATCAAGTATTCTAAATTTCAGAAAGCAACAACAAGAAGAGAAAAGCATTACATCATACCTGAGAATCTAAGATTCACGAGCAGCAGAAGACCGAACTGCAGCAGAGGGTCGAGGAATAGGGTTTCGAGAGAGATCGATAGGGAGAAAGTATCTATCTCACTTGAATTTTCTGAAATCCAAATCTAGTAAATCACCACCATAACTAGTCAAAAAACCTTGCAAAGTGCAGAATAGATCCAAACCCCTAGGAAACGAGAGAGTAGCACATCTAGATATTACAGTGAGATCCCAAAGCAGGTTGCTGCAGCAGGAGAGATCCCAAAGCAGCCGTGAGATAGAAAGAGGAGAGAGAGAGAGAGAGAGAGAGAGAGAGAGAGAGGTAGGAAATAGGACAGAGTCGCGCTGGCTAGCTAGTAAAATTTATTTTTATTTTATTTTTTATGGTGAGATATCTGTCAAGTTGGTCTTACATAGCGCCGATGAAGGAGTAGCCCAAATGCCATGTATACCACTTTTTGTTGTAGTGTGAAAAGAATAAAGGGTATCTATCCCACATTGGAAGGGAAAGAGAGGGAGGGTAAGGAAGAAGAGTATAAGATAGTGGAAGAAAGAGATGAAAGGTATCTTTGCGCTTGGGGCAATGACGTAGCTAGTGAGGTTATAACCGAGCGCGTCAATTGCTGGTTGAAAACTATTTCCAAACCCCCTCTTTGGCCAGGGTTCAGCCCTATGCCACTGAGAATTTCTGAAAGGGTCCCCACTAATCATGGGTAAGGCCCTGCAATCCTCATAAAAGAATTCAGAGAATCTATCCTATGAGCACTGACGCTCCTCGAGCTCCAAGTTGTACGAATGGTTCAAAGGAAGGAGATCAAAGTTACATGAGCCCCATAGTGATGTATTTATTATATTTACACCCTTCATCTTTTTTAGAGACCATTTTAGAGTATTAACCAAAAAATGAATCATATCCACAGATCATTTGGACCACACCACAAATAGCAGCAGAGGTTACAAAGACCTGAATGAAGAGAAAAAACAAATTTCATATTGATCCAAAACTTCTGTGACCCTATAAGGGGTTTCAATGGTAGACGTTCAATCCCCCACTGCTTTTTGTAGTGTGGTCCACTTGATAGTTATATCTGTCTTATTTTTCGTCTCAAGCCTTAAGACTGGCTCGCAAATGGATGGACAGTTTGGATATAACACATACCTTATGATTAGAACCACAGAACTTGCTGATGTCAATACACCAACTATATAGCTGGTGGGAGGTACACCAGTGAATCCGCTTCCCTATCCTACAATCCTATCATCCACATGTGCCAGGACTTGACCCCACCACATAAGGCGATTTTTATCTAAGACCAAAGGGTGAGAACTGTAATTGGGCCCATCACATAAGGTGATTTTTATCTAAGGCCAAAGGGTGAGAGCTCAACCTAAGCTGGACTCAATTTATTAACAGATCCAAAAGATGGGACCCGGGTCGGGTCCACTGGGTACCTTTGACAACCCCTGTCCCTGGATTGGAAATCTTGGAGGGTCATCTTAGCTCATCAATGGGTTGGCCAACAGAAAGATAGTTCTTTAATTGGGATCTGCTACCATCCCCCGTACCTCGCCTGTTCGAAGCTTGGGACAGGCGGAGGCGACGAGGGCCACTATGATGTATAAATTTTATCCACACCAGCCATCCAATTTTTCATATCATTTTAGAGTACTGGACCAAAATTAAGGAAGATCCAAGGCTCAAGTGGACCACACCACAGGAAGCAGCGGTGTTAAGGATGCCCACCATTGAAACCTTATATTCTCCACCGTGTCGTTTATTCTCCATCCAACCTGTTTATATGGTCATATACACGTGGATGAAGTCAAAAAATAAATATAATCTTGATCCAAAACTTCTGTGGTCCCTAAGAATTTTTTCAACAGTAGAAATTTAATCCCCACCGTGTGCTCCATTTGATCCTTGTATCTTCGATATTTTTGGAATAAAAATCTAAAATTATATGGAAAAATGGATGGACGGTATGGATAAAATTCATACACCACAGTGGCCCTTGTCGCCTCCGCCTATCCCGAGCTCTGAACAACCCCCCCTTTTTCCATTTGCCCCTCCTGCATGGGAGATATTCAAACCCATCAAACCCTTTGATCATAGAAAGGTTATGATAATTGTAAATGCTTGAAGCAAAAGAGCCAAATTCTCAAGGTTTGATTATGCAAATGTCATAGGACCGTTTATGCAATTTGAAACCTATATTGTAAGAATTATAACCCACACGTGAGCAGCGGATGAATGGTATAGATCACTCTTATTTGCATAATGTGAGACTCACACAAGTGTGATATGTACAGTTTAATGTTATGCCCCACAGTACCTATGGACACCCCACTTCAAATAAGAACAAACTACGTTTTAGGCTTCAGCTTGACTCTGATAGTCTTATGTAAACTCAGAAATCATTGAAAATCGAAAGAGGCCAGATGAGGAGCCCTCGACATTTTACGAAGATAATCAAGAGACCTGATTGGCAGATCCAAAATGCATCAAAAAATTATCCACATCCAAGGACCACACCACCAAAATCGTCATTTAGAAGTGGCTTTAAACCCGTTCCTAAAGGACAGTTTAAAACCGTTCCTAAATCAGGCGTCGCAAAAGAACAGGAATGGTTCAGAACTGTTTTGGGCACGTTTCAAATTTTAGAAACAAAATTTTAGGAACGATTTTTAACCCGTTCTAGTGCCAACAGTCACATTTGGGAACAAAATTTTAGGAACGGTTTTAAACTGTTCTTAATGTTGTCAGCAGTCAAATTTTAAGATGAAATTTTAGGAACAATTTCAAACCCTGATAAATACAAAATTTAGGGTCAATAGAAATAAATTAACAGAAGTTTATTACATTCAATCAAAATAGAGATTAATCTAAAGAAAAACATAAGAAGCAGGGAGGTATGCTCGTCTTAAGACTGCAATTAAGTTCGTTTATCTAAAAATATATACAATGTTGAGTAACAAAGCATCAATGTACTGGAGTGGGATCCATTTCCGTTCCATCATTCAGATCGACGGTCGAAGGAGAAGCGATTGCTGATCGGGAGGTATTCTTCTGCTACTACCAAGTCCATGCAAATGGAAAACCCCAAATCGATGCTTGCAATTAAAAGTACAAGGTCTCTAACAGGCAACAATACAAGTCATTTCTTGACACCTGCATATTTTAAGCAATAATGATTAGAGAGAAATGAATGCTTGACAAAGCCAGTTAGAAGTCCACATAATTCTAATAAGCCAATGTTCTCACAATGTCAGTTGGTAAATTATTTCTTTTACAATATATTTCAATATTTAAGGGAAAAAATACCTACATTTTTTAAGGACTAGATCAGAAAGATATCCATAGCCAAATAATGCTTGACGAAGCCAATTTAGAAGTCTACATGGTTCTTCTAGTAAATCTTTTCACACCATTTAGATGTTCCTAATAGCTAGACCGTTAAATTTTGTTTGTGATACATGGTTTGCACTTTACATAATGAAA
Source organism: Magnolia officinalis (assembly GCA_021015155.1). NCBI lineage: Eukaryota > Viridiplantae > Streptophyta > Magnoliopsida > Magnoliales > Magnoliaceae > Magnolia > Magnolia officinalis. The sequence goes on from JAJHSJ010000013.1 coordinate 9,483,957, forward strand.
TTTTTTTACAAATTTGTAGGGCAAAACTTGAGTCATAGATGAGAATTGAGATGCCTTTCACATTGGGAAAATCGTACCACATTGGATTCCTGGTGCAGCAACATTCTAAAACGCTGCTAAAGTCATACCGCAATAATGAGCATGCTGAGGTAATTTTAAAAAATAAAATTAAAAATTAAAAACATAATAGTTAAGGATACATTTGGTGGCAAAATAATGATAATTGAAAAGGGAATATTGGAAGTTAAATAGCAAAGCCAGAGATAACGAGCATTCATAGCTTTACCCAAGGCAAACCATAGCCTATTACTCCTTAGCTATAAATAGTTTCAGCAGAAAATGGCATTACCCAACAACAAAAAAAAAAAAAAAAATTAAAAAAAATTAAAAAAATTTAAAAAAATGGGTGAAGCAAAAGAAACCTAACAATGCAAGGAAGTTGCAGAGACCAAAATGCCAAATGAAATATTACATCAAGATACCAAAAACACAATCCACATTCTCTAGTAACTATATGTCATTCATATTTGAAAATCCAAATGAAAATAGTTGAAGAAGACTGTCATATATGTCATTCATTATAGGAAAAAACTGCTCTAGTAACTATAGCACAGAAGCTCCATTCCCCAAAATGCAACAAGAACCTATATGGTACCTGATTGTCCTTTCAAGTCTTCAATAGCTTGTAGCTTGGCCTTTGTTTTCTGCAGTTCAGCTTGTAATGCCTCTATAGTATGTTTTGCCTCATTATCAACAGCCAAGGTATTCACCATTCGCAAAACCTTTGTATTTGCCAGCAAAATAGTCACCGTGCCCCAGCTGCAGGCAAAGCATGTTAAAAGATGTTGAGTGTTGACTGGTATAAACCAGTGTGAGTGCTCGTAGTCAAAAGTACATTGATATACAAGGGTGATAGCCAAAACATATTCAGAACTACATTGATATGCAAGGGTTTGCACATTTTTTCTAATGAGTACCCAAATGTAGATCTAATGAGTACCCAAATGCAGATCGGATTGAATTGCAACAACTAAAATGATATTACTGAATTTTTAAAAATTCAATTCACCTGGTGTATCTGGTATCCAAGTTTCAGAATGCTAAAAGGTTCCTAGTTACCTGGTTGTCCAACATTTGCCTTCTCCATTGTCGATGTCGCCAATCAATGCAATGTAGTTCCAATTCTTGATGATGTTGTACGGGCCATCATGGATCTCAACTTTGATAGTTTAGCCTTATCCAATTTTTATTTTTATTTTTTTAAAAATATAAAAAAAAAAAGCGGAGTTAGTGAGTTGTTTGGGAAAGAAGATATTTTCATGGATGCAGTTGGCTAATGAGATACCTGTTCACACCCCAAGTATAAGGTTGTAATGTAGTAATAAACTCAATAAGACCGAGGTCGAATCTAGAGGGACTGAACACCTGTACATAGTCTGAAAATAACCTGAACTAGAGCTAGAATAAAATGAAATCTAAATCGAATGAAATTGAGGGAATAATATGGTGAAATATTAATCGTAAATTTAAAGGTGGAAAACTAGGGTGCCAAGGATCACTTGTATCAATTGAGAAGCTACCTATATTGATTCAGGGACACAACTGGAATCAGAATCCTATCCTATCCAGTTGGTAAGAAGAGATTTGTCAGATCTCTAAACTTATCATGGATCTAATCATCAATAGATAAGAGTGGTGAAGATTTGGAAGTGATCCCGTCACCTAACCATGCCTAGGAGACGATGGCAAACAACAGCAATTTACCAATCTCATGGTCAATTATAAGAGAATTGTGAAGGTTAGGAAGGATTCAGTCACCCTACCATGCCCATGAGACGATGGTGAACAACAAGTCTACTAATTTCACAATCTTAATAATGGAAAGAACATAGTTAAAGCTATCACAGATCCATTGTAATTTAAGTCACAACAAACCATTAAAAACTAAAAGCATACTTTAATAATCAAACTAAAATCCATAAGGTTCAACAAGACATGAATCAAAACAAAACAACCACCCTAATCACGCTACAAGCTTCACGTCTTAGCCCTAGCAACATGATTAGGCTAGATCCCTTAAACAAAATAAAATAAACAAAAGAAAAAAAAAACAACTCTACTCTCTCTCCCTCCTGTGATTCACGTCCAAGCTCACTGGATGATTTCCTGGCTATTTCTTTTATAGGCAGCATGAGGCTAGGTCAGCTGGCGAACCGACCTTGTTTACGCAGCCGGTGCGTATCTCTTACGCAACTGCGTGCGGAACCAAGAAAAACAGCAAACTTGTTGTTTTGTTTCACTCGCAGCCGTGATCATCCAAGTGCGGGGTTGACTCATCTTCAGGATGTTTTGGATTGCCGAGAAGATGAACGGGTTGGATCTCCCCATTGGCCAGCCGTGGTGGTCCACCTGGATCGTCAGATCCGTGCGCAAAATAGGGATCGAGCACGAGGTTGCGCTGGTGATTTGTGGGGCCCATGATCAGGATTCTTTGAGAAATCCAGTCCGTCCATTGAATGAGGCTCGAAAAACCGTCAGCGAGGACGTGTTGCAACTCAGGTTTGGTGTGGCCAATGGAATTTTTCATTGCACCGTCTATCTTTCGTTTGGATGCTCTCTTCCTGTATGCGTGTGCATTGATGCAAATGGTCTCCATGGCTATGGTCGACGCCCCCCCTGGATGCATTGGACAGTTGGGATCATCAATCTGGATGATGATGGTGGCCCACTGACGTTGGGTCGTGGTTGTCATGAGTCGTAGTTATCATGTTATATGGGTCGTGGTTGTCATGGGTTATAGTTATCATGTTATATGGGTCGTGGTTTTCATGTTATATAGGTTGCGGTTGTTACATGTTCACTTCATTTACTATCAATGAAAGGATAGTCATTGGTACAATAGTCTAAGGCCAACAATGGGGAGATTTGTTCCATATACCTTGTCGGTCAACTCGGCGTGGGTCCAAAAAGTCCTGACTTGGGCAATGTCTACTTCTAACAAACATCACAATGAGCCTGGAAAGTTTCAACAGTGGGTTCCATTGTCACCATTATTTTCTATTATGTGACCCACACGAGCTCTGGATCAAGTTGATATTTGGGCCCTAGCCCTAAAATGACACGGCAAAAAGGATGGGCGGCATGGATTATACACATACATCAATGTGGGCCCCACGAGTTTGGTCCTTGCCCACGCGCAAAAAAAGGTTCCGTACACATCACTTTCTTGGCATTAAATACGACGTAACTTCTTATTCCCTAGAAAACCGTACAACTACTGAAACAAGGACAAGGGCATTTTGGTCCAAGTAATTTTTGGAAGCTTGTCAAAAAGCTCCTATTAGGATATGGAATGTCGTAGCTTTCTAGATAATTTGCCCAAACTTCGAGGTCAGTACGGTCAAATTCCCCCACTTGAATATATACCTTTAAGCAAACTAATATAGTAGCGGATTAGGTGTTTCCAGGCGACACCGATCTCAGTCCGGTGTTGCGCTACATGGTGCTTGTCGGAAACGGATTGGTTACTCACCCTACCACTAATGGTCAGTGTTGCATGGGCCCAACATGATTTATGTGTCTCATCCTGTGTGTCCGTTCCATCCATTTTTCAGACAATTTTATGATATGAATCTAAAATTGGGAGGTATATAAAAATCTCAAGTGGGGTCACACAGTGTTGATTGAACTCTCACCAATAAAAACTTCTTGGGGCTACAAAAGTTTTGGATCAAGCTGATATTTGTATTTTTACCTTCGTCAAGGTCAGTATGACCTAATCTACAGGTTGGATAAACATTACAATGGGCCTTAGGAGGTTTGTAATAGTAGACATTCAATCACTCTTTATTTTCCCATGGCGTGGTCGACCTGAGATTTGATCTGCCTCATTTATGGTATAGAGCACTAAAAGGATTTGTAAAAATGCCTCATTTATGGTATAGAGCACTAAAATGATGTGTAAAAATGGATGAAAGTTGTGGATAGAATACACAGATATGGTGGGACCCACAGAGCACCGACCACTAGCCACTTAGCTGGTGGCAGCCTCACTAGCCAAATCACGTCCTCGTCAGGAGGGCCATCAACTTTCGGAAACGGATTGGCTACTCCCCCTGCCACCATCCCCATGGCTGGTGTTCAGTGATCTGTGGGCCCTACCATGATGTATGTATTTTATCCATGCCATTCATCCATTTTTACAGATCATTTTAAGGCTCAATCCAAAATGATAGAGGGATAAAAATCTCAAGTGGACCACGGCACAGGAAAACAATAGTGATTGGATATCCTCCATTAAAATCCTCCTAAGGCCCACTATATGTTTTATTCAACATCCAATCTGTTGATTAGGTCATGCAGACCCACGTGAAGGAAAAAACAAAGATCAAAGATCAAATTGATCCAAAACTTTTATGACCCCATAAAGTTTTTTTCCTGTAATGTGGTCCACTTGAGATTGGGATATAACTCATTTTGGTCTCATACTATATAAAATGATCTAGAAAAATAGATGGATGGCATAGATGAAACACACACATCATGGTGGGGCCCACATAGCACCAACCATCAGCCATCGGCTGGTGGCAGGGGGAGTAGCCGATCCGATTCCTCAACTTTCAAAAGATTGTCAAATCGAGTGTGTACTCAACGGAAACGGATCGGCTACTTCCCTACCACAAGCCCCTGGCTGGTGGCTGGTGGTCCGTGGGCTCCACCATGATGTATATGTTTCATCCATTCCATTCATCCATTTTTTAAGATATTTAGGGTTTATCCCAAAAATGAGAGAGATATAAATCTCAGGTGGACCACAGCACAGGAAAACAATAACGATTGGATATCCACCATTAAAATCCTCCTGAGGTCCACTGTGTTTATTGTTATTGACTCCAATCTGTTGATTAGGTCATACAAACTCAGATGACGGGAAAATAATTAAAGATCAGCTTGATCTAAAACTTTTATGGCCCCCAAAAAGTTTTTAATGGTCCACATTCATTCAACACTGTTTATTATAATGTGGTCCACTTGAGATCGGGATACCTAATTTTTGTGTCATACCGTAAAATGATCTAGAAAATAGATGGACCTCATGGATGAAACACATACATCATGGTGGGGCCCACAAATCACCGACCACCAGCCATTGGCGGGTGGCAGGGGAGTAGCAAATCCGTTTCCCATCAAACGGACTCCACCATGCAGATGAGCTGACCACCTTAAAATCAGCCAATCGTCCCCGGATTCGCCGTAACACGCATTCCGCATGCAGACCATGCAATGACTGAATTTGCAGAAGTTATTTAGAGCTTTGCTAAGCCACACGCGTGCACAAGGCATACCATCTACACGCTTCAATTCTTGTCAGTGTGGCAGACAGGTGCAATATCCAAGCCGTTCATTTGTTGAGTACAATTATATAGATCTTCTCACCCAAGAATAGAGCTGATGATCAATCAGTAGCTGGCCACTATAATAGAAACAGGTGGATGGGTATGAAAACTTACAACCACTGCAGCCAAACATTTGTTTAGTAAACTATGGCCCACCAGAATGGTTTGGACTGACCTCATACTTGGCTGGGCATCTACACAGTGGTACGCTTTTGATGTATGGATTGGATCTCATTCTTATATGCAATGCTGGCACATGTGTGACCTTACATTATCAGACGATTCTAGGAAATCCTAAGTTCCTAACCATTCCCATCTATGGCTTTGAAAACGGATGGCTGAAATCAAAAAGGCCAAATCAGAGATGGATTGGATGATCTGATCATCAAGAATTTTCAAGGCAGCCCTTGTAATGTGTGGGTGGACCTAATGGAAGGCCTGGATTTAATCAGTTGGGTTGCAACTGTCCTGATGCAACCAAGAGCTCTGATACCACATCAATTTCCCCACTTATATTCTATCATAGAAATGTTTATTAAATAGCCATTGCTTTGCACATTGCAAGCTCTATCCCTTACGATCCATTCATTCAAATGGTCCCAAACTCTCATTACTCCCTCATGTTTCTTCTATCTCTAACTCTCATACTCCAATCCTCATCATCCCAGCTGACCCAAATTGCAATTGATCCAATTCACAAAGTGTGCAGCCAAACAGCCTACGATGAATTCTGCGTCACTTGTCTCGAATCAGATCCCCGAAGCTCAACCGGAGATCTGAATGTCTTCGCCGATGTCCTGATTGGCCTCGCACTATCAAATGTTACAAATACATGTCCATACATATCTAAGCTCTATAAACGAAACCGCCGAGCCTATACTGAGAAATTGCCTCAATCTTTGTTTGTTCATGTATGAAGAAGCTGTCTATGATCTCCAAGGTGCGCTCACCTCTCTCGTTGCATTGGACTACTTCGAGCTGCTTAGTGACATGGCCAGCACACTCACTGCTGCAGTAACATGTGATGACTGTTTCACTGCACCGCCGCTCCGTAAATCGCCATTGACACGACAGACTTTGTTCTTGATACAGCTATCCAATATCACTTTGGTGATCATAGGCGATATGCTCCCAAGTTCTTCATAGAATTACTAAGGCTTTGATCTCATTTCTTCTACTTTGTAATAGTATTTTATCGTCTTAGGCTACGTTTGGAAGCATAAGTAAATAGCATTGCAATAATTAATGATGTTTACAAGTATTTATAATGAATCCAGATTGAAAGTATTCAATTATAGCTTCGCCAATTGTTCGATCACAAGTAGGGCTGACAGTTGGGCAGGTTGGGTCGGGTTAGTGCTCAACCCTAGCCCAACCCAAGGTTCCTATACCTCAACCCTAACTCAACCCAACCCCCTCGGGTTAGGAATTCTCAATCCAAGCCCAACCCAAGCGGGCTCGGGTGAATACATGATAATATTTTCATATCATATTAGTCTATTATATTTTTAATATACGTCTTATTTTTTAATGTATGATTTTATTAATGATAGTAGTTATTTATTGTAAAGAATTTCATTTTTTTTCTAAACAAACAAGCTAAAATATAGGATAACTACTGCTTTAAAAGTCATGTTGTGTAACACGCAGTCTATTTAGGAGAGAGAAATCTGGCATATCTTATTAGCTTGAGTCATCAGAAATGACATAGACTAATGAAATCTGACAGCACTGGAATTTCTTTGTGCCTTCAATGCAGACGATCCGCACCCAATTATAATTTATAAGTAACTTATATATCGATCGGGTTCGTGTTGGGTCAGGCAACCCAAGACTTCAACCCGAACCCAACCCAAGTTTTATCAGGTTGGTGTTTATATAGCCCAAGCCCAAGACCGAACCCGATGCATCATGCCCAAGCCCAACCCAATGTTGGGTCGGTCATGGGTCTGTCATGTTGAACCCGCCCGACTTTCAGCCCTAATCACAAGGAGTTCATTGGGTGGGCCACACTGTGCATGTTCCCCTTCACAAAATTTAGATGGATCCTTGATGATGAGAGATGGCCCACTAATGTACATTGATGGATTGTTTGACTTTGATAATATCCATGAAGTTTTTAATGCAGTTCGGCCCCCACCGATGATTATACTGGCCTAATTTTCAGCACAGCGTGGGTCACATACAGCTTGGGATCTATAAAATAAATGGCTTGGATTTCAACATGCACCCCACTGCACAGGATAAAGATGGATATCCTTAATGAGTAGAGGTGGTCCACAAATGTTTTTTTATTATGGACTGTTTGATCTTTACCCCATCCAGTTTTACTACTTTTCCCGTACAGTTTGGCCAACCTGATTATTAGACTGGGATAATTTTCAGGCCAGGGTACATTCAAGCTTCAATGGATGGCTTGGATCTCTGCATGTGTGTGACTTCAAACATGTAATTATTTTTTTCAAATGCAATGAAGGGGTTAAGACCGCTATGATCCTCATCCGCGATCTGGTGAGTGGTGAGCAATTTGCATTGAAAAGAATAAAGGGTATCTATCCCACATCGGAAGGGAAAGAGAGAGTGGGTAGAAGAGAAAGAGTACAAGGAGGGGAAGAAAGAGATGAAAGGTATCTTTGCGCTTGGGGCAATGACGCAGCTAGTGAGGTTATAACCGAGGCGCGTCAATTGCTGGTTGAAAACTATTTCCAAACCCCCTCTTTGGCCAGGGTCCGCCCTGTGCCACTGAGAATTTCTGGAAGGGCCCCCACTAATCATGGGTAAGGCCCTACAATCCTCATATAAGATTTTCTGGAAGTGGTCCCACTAATCATAGGCAATGTTTCCACACACGTGCCAAGACCCATCATATGGACGGCCACAAACTCAACTAGCCTTTTTTTTTTTTTTTTCAAA